>BLBF01000072.1:5470635-5504096 GCA_015471245.1 Laticauda colubrina
CTATCTATCTATCTATCTATCTATCTATCTATCTATCTATCTATCTACTGGTGTCTATATCTCATCCTGGGTACCCTTTTTTGTGAACTATTATCATCTCGCAGATGGTACAGGATAATAAAACCAAGGACAAATAGGCTGAAAAACAGCTTCTATCCCAGGGCAGTAACTCTATTGAATTCTACTGTATTGTGCAATATTAATGCAATATCAGGGGTTTTCAATTCAATGTATAGAATGTAAAGGATGTATGTGTTTATTTCATAGTCACAATGTACACTGAAGATGATATTTTATTCCATTGTACGAGGTACAATGACAATAAAGTAAACTTTATTAAAACTAAACTATACCTATCTATCTCTAACTATATCATCTATTTATCTATTTCTGTCTCTATTTATCTATCTCTATTTATCTATCTATTTATATCTGTCTGTCTGTCTGTCTATCTGTCTGTCTATCTATCTATCTATCTATCTATCTATCTATCTATCTATCTATCTAAACATTCTAATCAGAGGTGGGACTTTGGACTGAATCCTATTTGCTTAATCTCCCTATTTGGACTACAGAACCTCTTGTAAGTGAAATCTTTCAGGAGAAACAGTTATTTCTAGGTTGATCATCTTGAGGTACAACTTTTTTTAGAGACTTTAAATCCTTCTCCATGTTGTGATGAAGGGAGTGGTGTGTTATTGTTGTTAACATACCCCCAAAGAACAGTGTATTCCCATTTTCTACAAACTGGAAGCCCTGCCCTTTTTGAACTTCAATCTGACCAAGGCTTGTTTCTGAGGAACTTGTTTAAACTAATAATGCTTGAATCAAGTTGTATCTTTAATCAAGAGACTGATCTCATGTTAAATCACTGAATTGGTTAAAAAGAAAAGAAAAGAAGTGAGATTGATCCTGACACCTTATTTGCATAATAGCCACAAAATATAGATTTTTCGTGAAAGATCAACTACATTTTTCTACTGTGTTTATGTGTGGGTGTTCGAATCAGTGTTGACCGCTGGTGATTGCCTGAACTAGTCCCTGCAGTTTTCTTGGCAAGATTTGGGGGAATGATTTCCCATTGCCTGCTCCTAGGGTTGAGAGGGAGGGACTGACCCAAAGTCACTCAGCTGGATTTTTGCTATCATGAAAATAAACCTTTTAAAGGACCTTTTGTTTTGTTTTGAGGACTATATATTGGAGAATCTAATGGGAAGTAAAGCTTGCATGTATTCACACTGTTATTTAAGAAGTAATGCATATTTTCCCATTAAAGTTGAACATTAGAAATGTTAAATAATTGGAAATTCTTTCAGCAATACATAATGTAACAAATGAATTCAGCACCTATTTTGTTTCATAAAGAGTTCCAAATTTTCAGATTAATGACTCACAACTGCACAATCATATTTAAAACACAAGAAAAGGAAAAATATTTATAAAAACCTAGAGACCCTCATTGTTCCACAAACACAGCTATCCTGCAAATTTAAAATGCTTCCCATACTATTTCTAATTCTGAGAACGTAGGCTGTGGTACACCATGGGCTTTTTTTATTATTATAAAAACATTTTTTTCTTTTCTTTGTCTAGGTTACAAAGATGGGGAATTTAACTGGGCTTCATATTTGAAGACCAGCAAATCTCAGGCTGCCCCCAAGAATCTTTTCAAGATCCTAAGCACAGTGAGTAGCAACAGCAGTTTCTCTCTTTCGGGTCCTTTCTAAAACAGGTATCAAGGTGCCTTTGGCTAAGAATCGAAACAAAACCGCTGACAGAGAAGGAAGCAAAATAAAATAGGAACTATTCTCTCTCGCATTATATTCAGAATTCAGATTTTATTGCCTGTATTTGTTTATTTAGAATTTGGAGTTTATTGGTTTGTATTTATCTGAGCAGAGGAGTAAATTAGTCAAGCACAGCTGTCACACAGTAGCTTGCTTTTTATCTCCTGTGTTAACTCTGTTCACAGAACCTCCAGCATTCATTCAGTATTTGAGCTTGGTTCATGTTTCTGCTGCTCATCTGAGTCTCTTTTTTCTAGTTGCACATCCGGTGTTTTTTTCAGGTATTTTGGCTCTTTGGATTCTACTCTGTCAAATAGCCACATATGTTCACTCATATATCACCTGAGCCAATCCTTTAGATTTCAGCAAATTAAAAACATATTTTTAATTTTGCATTCAGAGTTTCACAGCTTCAGGAAGACTTATGATCAAGGTCGCACATCTCATTAAACCAATAATTCAAATTATGATTTCTCAAAGAAAACACAAATCTCACAGCCTATTAAGTCAAAATCAAACATGTCCTATTTTGATTTAGAATCTTATGTGAATCCAGCAAGAAGATCAGATTTTCTTCAACTCAATGCAGACTTAAATACATCTAACGACAATGGATTTTTTTCCTCTCTGTTATCTCCTATCCAATAATAGCCAGTCACACCTTCTGGTTTTCGGGTGGGCATGAAGTTAGAGGCAGTCGACAAAAAGAATCCTTCCCTGATGTGTGTGGCAACCATTGCTGACATGTTGGATAATCGACTGCTAGTTCATTTTGACAATTGGGATGAAAGTTATGATTACTGGTAAGAACAAGAATTTGTAATGTCGGTATAAAATCATTTTGAGATAGAGAAATCTCGAGCCTTCTCTGCATTCAGTTGCATCCAGCTTTATTCACCAGTTGCTTCTTATTGTAAGCCCATGATGAAGTATGTACAGCATTCCATCCAGATAACTATATTTTGGACCACGTAGCTTGTCTACAAATTGTAATGAATAAAGAATTAAAATTAAATTTTAGTTTGGTATAATGTAGAAATATAAATTCAAACTATTTAGCTTACCATGTATTAGATAATACAGGAATATACAACTTACTGATAGAAGATAATATTTGTAGCTCAGTTGAACTGTGAGGTCCTTGATGCTCTCTGAGCTTGGTGCTTTTCTGGCAGACATTTCATTACCAAACGAGGTTGCATCAACTGTACATTGATTTGCTGCAAGAAAAGCACCAAGCTCAGAGAGTACCATATACAACTTAAATTGGCTCAAACGTCTGTTTGACAGATGTTTGGGACAATAAAGGGTAAAATGGATGTTTTAACTTTCTGGAAATTGAATTTTAGAGCCTGTTAAAGCTCCCTATATTTCATAAATACAAAAAAAAAATCACTCTAACTCTGGATTACTGATTACGGATCTTGAAGGCTACAAAAGAGATGCCACTGACCTTCCCTATTGTATCCTTGATATAAATGTTTTGTATAGAAACATTAGGGAAAGTTTGCATAACTGTATATCATCCTCTATATACCTTTGGTGCAGGTGTGATGCAAGCAGTCCATATATTCGACCTGTTGGTTACTGCCAAGAAACTGGAACGCTTTTAACAACACCAGCCGGTAGGTTAAAAGCACATCATTTTCATTCACTATGAAAGTATCTGCAAGGAATTTATCAGCTGCAACAGAATGATGTTGTGAGACTTATTTCAAGTCACTCTGCTTACACTGAGGAAGTTCTACTTACTTGTAGTGCGTGTTCTACAGCTATTTTTAGAAACTATGCATCCCAACCAAATCCTGAATCTTTGAAGTGCTAGATAAAATATGGCTCATATAAATTGTCTGGGGGTTTCAGCAGAAATTGATTAACAAAAGTGTTTATATGAGGAGAATGCAGGACCTGAATATATTCTTCAAAAGAGCAGGACATTAATAAAAGAGAAAGACTGACTTCTTCCATTAAGTTGTTCAGATTGGCTCCTGTTCCAATAATTGCACGCTCGCTTGGCTCGCGTGCCAGCACCTAGAGGCAATGCGTGCTGGCTCCCCCACTCCCTCTGCACGATTCCCCCTCACACACAGTGCGTCTGCGCATGCGTACGCGATTCCCCCTCACGCAGCGCGTCGGTGCATGCATGCGCTATGTTGCATACAGCGCTTCCCTGCGCATGCACAAACGTCTCCTGCGCAACCCCTCCACTCCCTGCGCATGCACGCCAGATACCCGACAATCAGCTGTCGGGTGGTGGCGCACACATGCACAGTGGATCTCTTCCAGGCAACCTCTTGCCTGCCAGGGGAATTGGCTCTGCATGCCACTTCCAACATGTTTGGCATAGATTCGCCAACATAGGGTTAGAACCTTAATTGATTCTTACTTTGTTGCTTGCCATATTTCTGTAGATATTCCAGCAATTCCTGTAGTCATCTGGCTTGGTAATGACTGGAGTGCTAATCTCACTTCATCTTCTAGTAAGACAAGAATACTAGAATGGTGCTTGGAATGGTTAGTGGATCAAGAAGAAGGGCGAGCAAAGAGCAAGCTGGCTTGATACCATCAAAACTGACACAAAGATGCAAGGTAGCATGGAGAACACTTCCTATAAATTAAAAGATATAAATAAAGTCACCAAGAATCAGACATGTCTGAAGAATTAGGTTAAACTACTAATACAGGCTCTTGTAAATACATTCTGCGGTTTCATAGATGCTGCTATTTCATTGTATAGAATTTTGGTATGCATTTTCCACATTTCAGTCAGATACTATCACTCCATTGGTAGCTTCAAGCTTGAAACTTCCTTCTGAGTTCAGAAATCTTTTGGAATATCTTCCTTTGGAAACATGTTTGTTTCCATCTTTCATATATTAACAAATGTCATTATACTCTTCTGGTCTCTTCTAACAGTTCTTTGAAATCTTTCAGTTCCTTCCTAAGGTATTTCTTTTTCTTAAAAGTATTATGTACATTCAGCTCCTTGAGTTACCTATAAAGTATTAAATGCAGGATAAAAATCAAATAAATATCTTGCATGTTCAGTCAGTTTCAGATTGAACTTGATTCAATCAAAGATTCACTACAGTGAAGTCTGTGAGATATTATAGAAGCACTAAGAATACTCTATCCAAATTGTGCCCTTGAGATACCCTTCTTTTTTTTTTTCCATGCCCTGAGTAGTAAATGATCATTTTAATGGAAAGTGTCCGATTCCAGTCCATTTCAATTTGCTGATGTCTAAGAGTCAATATTCCATTGATTCATTTCATCTTTCACTGTACTGAACGCTTCCATTTTGATGCTGATTTATTGGTTGCTTGTTTTCTTGGTTGATGCAGTTTAAAAGCCATCCAACTCCCATCGAATCTTATGTTTCAAGTTCCTATGATAAAAAAAAAAAAGATAAAGGAGTTTCTCTGGATTTGACTTCGCTAGTCGTTGCCAACTCTAAGGCATGGTGCTCATCTCCGTTTCAGGGCCATTGAGCCAACACTGTCTGAAGACATTTTCCATGATCACGTGGCTGCTTGTCATCACGGAGCACCTTCCCGCCGAAGTAGTACCTATTTATCATTTGCATGCTTCCAAACAGCTAGGTTGGCAGGAACTGGAATGAGGACGGGAGCTCACTCTGACACGTGGCACTTGGGTCTCAAACCTGGACTGCCAGCTTTCAACTGACAAGCCCAGCATCTTAACTGCTGAGCCACCTTGCCAACCCATTGTTGCTTTAATTTACAAAATGTATTTGTTATCTGTCTCTTATCTCTTATCTATTTGCAGCTTCCATGGAAGAGAAGGGTAGGGTGTCATGTGCCTGCATGGCAACATCAACAACTAGTCCCAAAAGCTTTAATCTAGTTGCTTTGGGATTTCTCCACTCTTCCTTAGTAATGTGTTGGGGGTGCTACCATTTCCCATCATCTGTCTCTATATTGTCAATTGCTTTAATCCTGTTTATCTGTGTGTTTTTCTTACTAAAATGCAAGATGATTTACAATTGTTTTCTCCAATGCAGTAAGAAATGATGCTTTTGCCATTATATTTATTTTTTTATTTATATCCCACCTTTTATTATTTTTTTACAAATAACTCAAAGCAGCGAACATACTTCATACTCCTTCCACCTCTTATTTTTTTCTCACCATGACAACCTTGCGAGGTGGGTTAGGCTGAGAGAGAATGACTGGCCCAAGATGATTCAGCTGGCTTTGATAACTAAGGTGGGATTTGAACTCACGGTCTACCCTTTTCTAGCCTGGTTCCTTAACCAGGTTCCAAACTAGCTCTCAGTTATCACTAAAATGATTATCTACCATCAGCATCTTACAGCATTGCTGTCTGATTTTAAGTGTTTTAATTGGGCAGCAGGATGAATGCCCTTCACATCTTGGGTGACCTTGCTTGATTATATGCTGTTGGCATATACTCTCCATACTCTTTGCTCATCCTCCCAGAAAGACCCCCATCCCACCTGCCATGATAAGCATAGAATAATTTGACAGGGAATTCACTTGGAAGTTTTAAATGTAATTGCATTCTAAAAGATCTGTTAAAAATATCCCTAGTTGCATTGTTTGGTAGAGAGAATACCTATTTAAGACATTCTTTAAATCCAGCTCTTTGTAGAAAGATAGTGATGGAAATTCCTTGTCAACTTCTTAGCATTTGTGATGCTACTTCTGTTATTTCTCATTGATGTATTTCAAAAACCAACAGCTTCATATGCAACACGAAGATGGCCTCTCCACAATGGAATTGGAATTGATTTGTGTTCTTATTTTCCCCTCTTACTCTCTTTTTTTCCCCGCACTCTATTTCTCTCCCGACAAACCATAATTTATAGCCTTGGTTGTAATTCTGATTTAGGAGGAAATATGAACCATCAGTCTCTGTTGCAGATGCAGTGACAAGCGAATAGTTGGCCAGAAAAAGAGAGACATGGGGAAGCATAGGAAGGGAGAAAGTGTTTTTGAACACAAGGTTCATTTGTGTAGTTGCAAAGTGGAAGCTTACAATAATTAAAAACAAATGAACAATCGCATAACAAATGTGTTTTTATGTCATTATTTTATTGCTAAAGTTGTTCTGCTCTACAGCCACAATTCAGCTAAGCCAGGAGTATCAAACTTGATTTCATTGAGGGTTGTGTTTGACCTGGGGGGGGGGGGCATGGCCAGGGTGGTGTGGCCAGTTCAACATCACTCATTGAGGCTCTGTTTTCGGCTGTGATGGCCTCCTGCATCCCACCGCCAGTGAAAACAGAGCCTAGAAGGGCCAAATGCAGCCCTCAGAAGCTCCGTTTTCACTGGCAGAGGGCTGCGGGAGGCCATTGTGGCCAAAAACAGCCCGGGAGGGCCCTGCGTGGCCCTCCCAAGCTCCGTTTTCGCAGGCAGAGGCACCGCATGCTGGTCCTTCGCTGTTTCCAGGGAGGGTCCACAGGCCAGATCTAAGCACTCTGTGGGCCAGATCGAGCCTGCGGGCCTTACATTTGACAGCCTTGAGCTAAGCTAACCCAAGCCACATATAATGTAGGCATGTGATCTCAGAAGCCCAGTTCTTATCGCAGCCATCTAAAAATGAATTAGTCTTGCAAGGGTAGGTGTAAACTGACGACCATCTGAAATCTCTTTACAGAATACAAAGATTTCAAAACCTTCTCATGGGAGAAATATCTGGAAGAAACTGGTTCTCAGGCAGCACCAGCAAGAGCATTTAAACTGGTTGGTTGAGAGTTTTTCTGTTTTTTTGTTTTGTTTTTACATTGAATGAACCGTATCACTGAATGATGTAATTGTGTTTTTATGCTATCTCCTAAATAACCATGGTCGAAGCACATTTATTTTGATTATGATTGTCATCATTGTTATCAATTTCCCTATCCCATTAGAAAATGTCTAGATAAATTAGGTGGCAATCTTGACCTTAAGTGCCTGTTACTAATGTAACCCACACGCCAGAAGAGAAAGTTGGAAGCACCGGTTTCTGCAATTGAACAAGCTAATTTGTTGTGACATACAAAAAAAAATGAGAATTGAATGGCCATATTCACAAATTGGCCCAGTTGCATTTAACAGCAAATTGCAGTTAAATTAAAGCAGAAAATAAGACATTTTCAATCTTTTCTTGAAATGTGTGATGGAGAGGTGGAGTATTGCTCCCGCCTTGTCCCATTAATGCCAGGTTATGATGTAATGACGTTTTCCAATATGCCCTTTAAATGATATAGGAATCATTCTTAGTTGTCTCTGACTCCATATATAATTTATTTTATAGCGCCCAGCTCATGGATTTCAGACAAACATGAAATTAGAAGTGGTAGATAAAAGAAACCCCATGCTAATTAGAGTGGCAACCATAACTGAAAAGGATGACCATCGTCTCAAGGTATGTGTCCCATTCAAATAGCGGCCATGAACCTCATAAAAATCTCCTAATATTTGGAAAGTGAAACCTGCTTTTACTTTCATTCTTCAGGTGAAGGTGATCTGCAAAGCCAAAGCCAGTCAGCCTTATTTATTTTATTTTTTGGGTGGGCTGAGAGTTGGAAAAGAAAGTAGAATTTGCTTTCTCCAAGGAACTTAAAGTTGGTTTATTTCTGTTGCTGAGCTGAGAGTGGATTAGTCTGGAATCATTACACAGGCACATAAAGGCAAGATTCAACCCCACCCCTTGAATGCCGTAGAACCTTATCTAGTCTGGCAAATTGCCAGTCTGGGAAGATTCCTGTGAAATAGGCATTGAGCAATAAAGTAGCTAATTGAACTCTTCACATGAGGATCTAGTTTTTCATGCCT
This sequence comes from Laticauda colubrina, assembly GCA_015471245.1. Lineage (NCBI taxonomy): Eukaryota > Metazoa > Chordata > Lepidosauria > Squamata > Elapidae > Laticauda > Laticauda colubrina. Next base: position 5,479,226 of record BLBF01000072.1, read on the forward strand.
AACGATTTCTATGCCGTGAGGTTCGGTGCCAGGAAAAAAACACTTTTCTACCATTCCTTCAGTTACACCCACACCTCTGATGTTCCTATGTTGTAAATAGGAAGGAATCTGGAGGCATGGAACTATAGCAATCTAAAGGCTAAATCTAGTAATCTAAAGAACTACTTTATTCTTTTGTTATTATTATTCATTTATTGATTGTCAAAGTCAGTTATGGATGGACGCTCCAGGTAGACTGGTCTGGAGCCAGCAGAGACAATACTGAGTTAGATGGACCTACAGTATAATAGGAATCTTCCTGCGTTAATCAGTAGTTGGATTCTTCTCTTTATTCAGCTGCCAGAAAATTGGGATAAGTCCAATTCCAAAAGAATCATTGAGTATAAATGCAAGTTACAGATAATCCTCGGCTTACAACAACAGTTGAGCCCAGTTTTTCTGCTACTATGCGAGACAATTGTTAAATGAGTTTTCCCCCATTTTAAAACATTTCTTGCCCCAGTTGTTAAGTGAATCACTGCAGTTGTTAAGTTAGTAACATGTTTGTTAAGTGAATCTGGCTTCCCCATTGACTTTGTCAGTCAGGAGGTTGCAAAAGATGACCCCAGGACACCACAACCGTCATAAATATGAGTCAGTTGCCAGGTGTCTTGCATTTTGATCACCTGACCACGGGGATGCTGAAACGGTCATAAGCGTGGAAAAAACAATCATACATTTACTTTTTTCAATGCCGTTATAACTTCAAACTGTGACTAAATAAATGATCGCACATTGTACTTCCATGTATTAACACACTTTTATATATGATCTCTTTTTAATCTGCTTGATTAAGATACACTTCGATGGTTGGGATCATGCCTTTGATTTTTGGGTTGATGCCGACAGTCCAGATATTCATCCCATGGGTTGGTGTGCCAAAACTGGACATGCCTTGCAACTCCCACCAGGTAAGAGGAGAAATAACATGAGGGATTTTTTTTTCCTTCCCTCCCACCCAGAGGTGGTATTCAGCAGTATTCCCTCCTGCCCAGAGGTGGTATTCTGACTGGTTCTGGAGAATCGGTAGCAGAAATTTTGAGCAGTTCAGAGAACTGGCAAATACCACCTCTGACTGGCCTGCCTCCATCTATTCTCTGTCTCCCATTGAGTCCCAGCTGATCGGCTGGGTCTTCTTTGATTGCCCTGCACAGGAGAACAGAGCTGGAAAGCAGGTTAGTGGGATGGGAGGGAATGGGGTTTTTGCCCACCAAGCCATGCCCACCAACCCACGCCCACTAAGTCATGTCCACAGAACTATTAGTAATTTTTTTTTTAATCCACCACTGCTCCCACCCCACTTCCCTGGGATCTTAAAAAATCCAGGATCTTAAAAAAGACAAAAACAAGGTTTACTCCAAAATTGGCTTTGTTTTTCCAGGGACTTCCAATGCAGCATCAATGCCAGCAGGACAAGCATGCCCTACTCCTGGTTGCCAGGGACTGGGTCATGTCAGGGGACCCAGATACGGAACTCATTACAAGTATGTATTTCCTGAGAGTTTCAGGGCAGGTTTCCAGAGAAGTGTATCCCTGTATTTAAAACAGGACACCGCTTCAGTCAACTGTAAATACAAATGTGGGATCTCAGTTCTAAGAGTTGTGTTGCAGCTCCCTCTTGTGCTTTGTATTTGGCTTCCCTTGACTGCCAGGCCAATGATTAGCATGATAGAAAAGCAATATCAACATCTGTCTACCTCTTAGGCCGATTCGCTTGATTATTTGCAAGCTCTAAAAATTTAAAGTCCCACACCAATCTTCTCATGGTTATTCCAAGAGGTGGGAGAAAAGCTGGAATGGCTCAAAACAATATCCCATATTTTTCCTTGCTTTCCCCATCTAGCCAAATTTAATAGAGAATTGCTTGCTTTGGAGGAGTTGTGTGTCACAGATTCTTCTCTGATGATAGTAATAATATCGGAATAATAAGAGCAGAATGTATATTCCAGATCTTGGTTGTGTATAGTATGTGTGTGTGTATGTGTGGAGAGCACACCAAGATGTGTGTCAGAGGTGGTATTCATCAGGTTCTGACCAGTTCTGGACAACCGGCAGTGGACATTTTGAGTAGTTTGGAGAACCGGAAAATCCCACCTCTGACTGGCCCTGCCACCATCTATTTTCTGCCTCCCACTGAGTCCCAGATGATGGGCTGGGTCTTCTCTGGTTGCCCTGCATAGGAGAATGGAGCTGGAAAGCAGGTTAGTGGGGTGGGGAGGGAATGGAGATTTTACAATATCCTTCCCCTGCCATGCCCACCAAGTCACGCCCACCAAGCCATGCCCACAGAGCCAGTAGTAAAAATCCCACCACTGGTGTGTGTAGCAATTTTTAAAAAAAGGTCCAGTAGAAATCTGATGTCATAAATGATTCTATAAATGGTAGAGATCCACCTTGAGAAAATTGAATGCTATTATTTTCAGCATGAAGAACTTTGCTGATGGCTATGAAAAAGAGAAAGCCAGAACCTAATCTTTTTATTCTCCTGCTCTTTCCTTCTAAATTTATTCAAAATCATTTGTTAAATTGTTCTTCTCTTAACTCTTTGTGCATGCTACTTCTAGCTAGACCTTTTGATGCTCTATTCCATGCAAGATTTTGCTTTTATTTAATGTTGCTCCCAGCTCTGCCAGATTCTTGGCCTTCCTAAAGAGAACTTGTTTTCTTTTCTTTTCACTAGATCTGAAATGCCCTTCTTTCTATAGAATTTCTCATTTAGAAAACAGTTCGATTCCCTTCCCAAGCTCTATTTGCCTAGTAACCCTATCTTTATTTTGCTCTTGTAGGGTTGATGTGTTATATACTAGCTTGTTTATTTAAGGTGGACTTCTGTTTTTAAAATAATCAGCATATTTTTTGCAATGGAAACATTGTTTTGCTTTTGATGTAGGTTAATTGGCTGCCCTTATTCTGAATCCAGTCGCACCCGAGAGGGTTTGTTACAAGATCGCCTTGGTGGAGAAAAACCCTCACCTGGTAGCAGTGCTCCCAAACCCAAAAAACCTGAAATTTCAGCACAATTTACAGATTTGCAAGAAGATTCTCCACAGTCCAGGTGAAGCTGTAGAGTGCATCCTAAGATCTGTTTTACCATCAGCCATGTTTTATTTAGCTTTTATTTGGTCTAAAAATAAAAAAAAGATGTTGAGACTGTAGAAAACAGTACAGAGAAGAGCAACCAGGATGATTAGGGGACTGGAGACTCAAACATATGAAGAACGGTTGCAGGAACTTGGCTTGGCGAGTCTAGTGAAGAGAAGGACCCGGGGAGACAGGATAGCAGTCTTCCAATATTTGAGGGGCTGCCACAGGGAGGAAGGGGTCAAGCTATTTTCCAAAGTGCCTGTAAGCCAGATAAGGAAAAATGGATGGAAACTGAATGAGAGATTCAACCTGGAAATAAGGAGAAACATTCTGACAGTGAGAACAATCAACCAATGGAACAGAAGTTGCCTTCGGATATTGTGGGAGTGCCATCACTTGAAACTTTCAAGAAGAGATTGGACTCCTATCTGTCAGAAATGGTGTAGGGTCTCCTGCTTGGACTAGATGACCTACAAGGTCCCTTCCAACTCTGATTATCTAATCAGAGTTGGAAGGGACCTTGTAGGTCATCTAGTCCATCTAGTCATCTTGTCTGACTACTGCAAAAGATTTTCACCATTTTACTGGCTTTTATTCTCTCGTGTCCGTAAATTTGATTCGTAAAGTTTGAGCTGGGTTTTTTGTTCTGCTTGCAGCACTGTCCTTCTCTGTGCTTCTCTGGCATTTGGTGGGGAGTGTACACAGTACAAGTCTAGCTGGGTAAATTGAAATGGTGCAAAGCAATGGTTCTCAACCCTGCAGATCACTGGGGGGGGGGGCACGATGTCACCATAGAGGATCCTCAAAGGCTTGAAGAAATGTTATAATTTAAATCTTGAGTTAAGTCTTGTGGATCCATGGCCATGATCTGTGGCCATATTTAAAAGGGGCCCGGGGTGAAGAAAGGGTTAACCATTGGTGTAAAGTCTGCAGCGTTCAAACTTTATTGTATGGTGGGATGTTTATTCCAATATAGTTATGTCCCAAAAGCAAGATTGCTTCAAAGAACTTAATGAGATGAGACTGACATTTGAGCCAGACCTTACCAATCTAGCCATGTGCATGAAAACTCTCCTGGATCCTCTGGTTTGGAAGTGACAGATATGGATGGATGTATATAGAATGCATATTTTTCTTATCAGAAAATCATCCACACAAGAAGGAGAGAGGTCGGGGAGAAGTAGCGTTCATAGTTTTTCTGAACAGTCTGAGGCCAGCCAAGAGAAAGACTGGGCCAGAGGAGAAACACCTACCATCACGAAAATCAAAGCAAAAGGGTAAGCAAAATGTTTCAGCCAGTCCAACCTATCAAGCAGTTAAGTTTGAAGAAAGTTTGGAAATAGGTGGGCTGCAGATAGGAAGAGGACTTCATTTGAGCCACGGTGGCACAATGGTTAGACTGCAGTACTGCAGGCTGCTTCTGCTGCCTGCCAGCTGCCTGCAATTTGGCAATTCGAATCTCACCAGGCTCAAAGTTGGCTCAGCCTTCCATCCTTCTGAGGTGGGTAAAATGAGGACCCAGATTGTTGGGGGCAATATGCTGACTATGTACTTAAACAGGGCTGTAAAGCATTGTGAAGCGGTATATAAGTCTAAGTGCTATTGCTATTATTTACAAATGCATGGACTCATTCATTCAATGATACAAATGCATTCAACGTGCTGAAATGCATTCAGTGGATTTATATCCAAACAATCTCAAAATAAATTCAAGTTGCTTCCATCAGTCCTGAAACCTGTAAAAATAACCATGCCTTTGTGTATTTGCTTTGATCAAACACTGATTAAAATAAACCTTAATGCAGCTACAGGCCCACAATATCCCTGTTAGTCTTTGAAGCACCATCTTCAGGAAATGTTTTCATGGTTATGCAGGTAGTTCTTGACTTACGACCACAAATGAGTCCAACATTTCCATTGTTAATCAAGACAGTGAAGTGAATTTGCCCCATTTTGCAAACTTTCTTGCCACAGTTCTTAAGCAATTCAACAATTGAAAGACACTGATGGTACCCTACAACATCAAACTGAAAAGAAAAAACATATTGTTAAAAGTTTTTTTGAGGAATTATATAGTAGGGAAGATGTACCAGAGGGAAATATCCAACATTACTGAGAAGGAAAAGGGCTACCTGTGATCCTGGAAGAGGACAAAGAAGAGATAAACAGGGAAATAACATTAAGAGAACTGCAAGAGGCAATCCTGAAACAGAAAAACAATAAGACACCAGGACCTGATGGTCTCCCAGGGGAACTGTATAAAAAGCTCCAAGGAAAATTAGAAATGCAATTATTAGAACTCTATAATGAGGTACTGATGACAGCAAAATTACCTAAGTCATGGGTGGAAACATATATAACATTGATCCCAAAAGAAGATTTGGACCATCAATTAATTCAAAATTATAGGCCCATATCCCTTTTAAATGTTGATTATAAAATATTTATGTCCATAATGGCAGAAAGATTGAAAAAAAACCTTAATCAGATCATTCATAGCGACCAAAACAGATTCTTACCGAATAGACAAATTAAAAATAATACCAGAATAGTATTGAATAAAATAGAATATTATGAAGCAAATCCAGGAAAACAATTGGCAATGGTCTTCCTTGATGTGCAAAAGGCACTTGACAATGTTAATTAGCAGTACCTAATACAACAATTAAAAAGCATGCAATTTGGCAATAAATTTATCAAATTGATTTCGACAATTTATATGACACAGACAGCCAGTGTAATAATGAACGTTGACAGAATGGAAACATTCAAGATCAACAAAGGAGTAAGGCAGGGATGCCCACTGTCACCCCTTCTCTTTATTCTTACCTAAGAAAACTTATTGGAAATGTTAGGAAAAATGTAGAAATCAAAGGGGCTTTAAAAAGGAGCATTATATGGTACAGGCATTTGCTAATGATACAGTATTTGGGGGGGGGGAGGGAGATCCAGAGGATATGGGAGTAAAATTAATAAAGGAAATAGAGGAATTTGGCAAGGTTGCAGGCTTTAAAATTAATAAAAACAAAACAAAATTATTGACTAAAAATTTAAAAGATAAGCAAAAAAAAGAATTAGAAGGAAAATTGGGAATGCAAAGTGTGAAAAAGGTAAAATATTTAGGCATTTGGTTAACAGCAAGATGTTCTTCAATCAAAAAGATAACTGTGACAAATTAATAATATAAATCAAAAAATAATTAGAAATGTGGGGGAAATTACAGCTATCACTACTGGGGAAAATTGCGGCAATTAAAATGTCTTCCCTACCAAAAATGCTGTATCTTTTTCAAACTGTACCAGTAAGATTGGTTAAAACCTTTTTTAGAGAATTAGATCGAATAGTAAGTAAATTTGTTTGGGATGGGAAAAAAGCTAGGATAAAAATGAAATTGTTGCAGGACAAAAGAGAAATGAACAAAAGAATGAATAAAAATATGGACAAAAGAGAAATGAACAAAGAATGGACAAAAGAATGGATAAAAGAAAAATGAAATTGTTATAGGACAAAAGGCTTTGGACTCCCTGACTGGGAAATGTATTATCAGGCTGTGGCTATGGTATGGATTAAAGACTGGATCAACCTGGAAAATAGAAGAGTATTGTCGATAGACGGTCACGACTTGCAGAGAGGGTGGCATAGTTTCCAATGGGATGGGAAATGTAAACAGCATGCATATTTTCAGAGACACATGATTAGAGATTCATTAATTCGAACATGGAACAAGATTAAAAAGAATCATTATACTAAAATACCGAACTGGCTGTCAACTATGGAAGCACAAATCTACCCAAATGCAATGGATCTGGGGAAAAAGAAGAGTTACAAAGACCTATTAGACCCACAAAGAAGATTAAAAACGAGACAAGAATTACAGCAACAAAACATAAAGATAGATTGGTGGCCATACATGCAAATTCAAGCAAGATATCAGAAGGACAAAGAACAATTTGATTTCTGCATGGAAAAGCATCAGTTAGATAAAATTCTACAAGAAATGGAAAAGAAAATGATTTCAAGAATTTATAACTTTCTACTAGATTTTAAAATGGAACAGGAGGTTGTCAAAGAGACGATGGTGGTATGGGTGAAAAATGTTGGCCACAATATAGACCTGAAAAATTGGGAGAGAATGTAGGGATCAAATTACAAACTAATTACATCCACAGCATACAAGGAAAATCAACACAAAATGTTCTACAGATGGCATCTTCCTCCCGCTAGATTGGCAAAAATGTTTAACTCAGACCCAAATTGTTAGAAATGTGGAAAAGTAAAAGGCACTTATTTTCATACCTGGTGGACATGCCAGAAAGTGAAAAAATATTGGAATACAATTAGACAATGAATGGATAGAAGAAATCACGAATGAGAAAATTTAATTTAATCCAGAAACTTTTTTATTAGGTATAATAACACAAAAATACAATAAAACAGATATATTATGTTACATATATTAACAGCTGCAAGGATTTCATACGCACAACTCTGGAAGGAAAAAAGGATTCCACCAGAAAGCATGGTTATAAAAAAAATAATAGATTGTATAGAGATGGTCAGGCTAACGATGAAAATAAAAGACAGAGAAGATTCAATTTATTATAGGGCTTGGGATGCCTGGTATGAGTGGTTTAGAAATAAAAAGAAAATAAAATGGCAATTAGGAAAAGAATGAGGGAATATGTAAATTTGTAAATATACCATGGAGAAGGTTGAGATGTAAGGATAAAAGATATTGATTTATAGTTAGAGTAAAATGTAATGGTAAAGGAATAAGTAAATACATATTCTGAAAAATGTGAGGAGATGCAAAAGATGTCTTGATGTTGATAACAATGTATAAAGTTCTTTGTTTTTAAAATTTGGAAACTTAACAAAATTTATTTTTTAAAAAATAAATGAACAGTTGTAAGTCTAGGACTACCTGTACTCCCTGGATAAAAACTCTGTTTTTTTTTATAAACTATAATACTTTTTTATGTTAACACCCACATTTGATTTTGCAGGATTGGCTGTTCACACAGCTATATAAAGCTCCAGCTAGTGAAGCAAGAGGCTGATGGGGAAAGAGGTTAGTGCCTGTGGAAACTATTGTAAATTTCTGTGCTGATGGCTTCTAAATGTTGAATAAGGGGGCTCCATGATAACTAGAACCCCATTATTTTGCTCCTTAGTTCAAGTTTGTCTTGATGCTTCTTCCTTTCTTGAATTGTAAGGGCTACTGTTCGTTTCGAAGATCCACCTGAGAGGAAGTGCTCTGTTTCTGCCAGCAATCAGTAAAAACAAATTTAGTCCCCAGAGAATTTGGTCTTCCCTACAAAGATGCTGCTGCTTGAATTGGGAATTTTTAAAGACTTGGTTTCGAGTAGGGAAGCAAAAAAGGAGGATCTATGATAAAATGCTGCTGGGTATTCCTAGCTCTTAACGCTGGGAGATTCTTTTGTGGACTCCAATCAACTTCTAGCATGTTCGGAAAAAAAAATCCCAATTCTGGACTTGAGTGAAACACATCCCCTTTTTCCTTTTTTAATCCTTCCCATCATGGCGCCCTTTATCATCACCTGATTTTTAAATTGCCCCCAAATGTGCTTCTGATTGAGATAAGTTACTTGGGCCTAATTGTCAACCAGTATGCAGGTAGTCTTCAACTTACAACTGGTTGCTTAATGAAGGTTCAAAATTAGGAACGTTTTATGAACCAGGCCAGGTGTGAATCTTTTTAAAACAGAGTTCCCAAACTTTTTGGGTTGGCAACCACATTTATGTGTACATGTGTGCACGTGAATGGGACCACGAACGCACACACAACGCTTGAGGTGATTATAGTGGCCACGTGACACCACAACAAGAGCAGCCCCATGATATTAGGATCTGAATTGCACTCACAGTGACGCGAGTGTGAGTGGAGGATGTTGTCAGCATTTCAGCAACCCTCCGCTCCGCCCAATCACTCTGAGGCAGACATCTTCTCAAAGATTCCTTTTTATTTAGATAGTAAACTGGCACAACTGGGGAATCCCAAATCTGAAAGTTCTGGGCTTCCTGACAATAAGTAAAAACTACAAATCCATCCCCTGCACCCATCACCACATCACATGGCCCAATCACCATCTGTCCCAAAGTAAGACTTCCTTTCATTATGCGCAACACGACCTAACCTTGAATCAGAAAAAGAATGTTGTTATGTCTAACTAGATCCACTCCAATGAATTCCCCCTCCCACTTTCCCAGGCTCAATTATGGCAGCTGGAAACATCAGATCTCAATATGGTTTCCAAAGCTGACAGGTGCTCACGTGCACCAGCCAGCCTGGTGGTCAATAGGCCACGGCTCAGGGGTGGAATTCAACCGGTGTTACTACCAGTTCAGTGACTACATTTGCTGCACGTGCATGTAAAAAAAAATCAACTGTGCCGCCTGGACAGCTAACAAGCATTGTGCTTGAGTGCATTTGAAAAGCCTCGTTTTTTCCTGCTTTTTTAGCGTCAGCTGTACCGCACAAAGTAGCTGAGGAAATAAAGGCCAGGTAAGAGCCAGGACAGGCAGGCCAAACAGCAACAAATACAGAACTGGTTTGATGTCTGCTGCTCTTCAGAGCTACTGGTTCTTGTTCTGACCCAAACCCTTTTTCAATAAGACAAACAATAACCAAAGGGAACAGTAACATTTTAATGAGTCTTACGAATCCCCGGTTAAAAGACTGCTGCAAACGAATTAACTTTGATAAGCACAAACCTTGCCAAAACTGTACAAGACTGCCAAGAATCACAAATAAGAAATATTTCACAACGCAAGAGTCTTCAAATACCAACTTAAAATACTGTAAGGTCCATGAGGCTGAGTTTCAAAATGTCTTTGCTTCCTGCAAAGAATGTTTGCTTCACAGCAGCCTTTTATCTTCTTGAAGGAGGGGCCATTACCTTGCAGCCTTACTCCCGAGTCGCCCATGCTGTTGTAACTGCTCTTTCCTATTAGCAATCCTGTGTGCACACGCACTTGGCATAGGCTCCTCGGGAACCTCCTCATCACTGCTGATAGCTCCCACAGTCTCTGAAGGCAGCAGTCCACTCCCTAATGGTCCTGGCCCCTCATCTGAGTCCTCGCTCTCCTCAGCCGTCTGCACCTGCTGCCAGCTAACCACAACAGTTCCATAGAACCGGTAGCATCCCACCCCTGCCATGGCTCAGTAGTGGGCCATAGCCCACAGGTTGGGGACCCCTGTTTTAAAACACTTGAATTATTTTAAAACCAGGAGTGAAGCTAAGAGGAGTGAAGGGGCAAGCCACAATCCTTTCCTGTTGCCAGTAGATGTCACCAGAGCTCTTTCCAGGCAGCGCATCCTGGAAAGAAAGAAAAAAACACTTCTAGTGTTCAGTTATATTGCCTCCTTTTCGTCTATATGGGGAGGAGGAGAAGCTGAAACCTGAATTAGACATTATTGTCAATCAAGGAAGGGTTGCTATGCTGTGTCCAGCAATGCTTCCTCTTCTCCTTTCTACCTAGCATCAGGCCCCTGGTTCTTACCGCAGTATGAGACGGCAAAAAACCAAATGATCCCACCTACGTCACATCGGAGGGAAGGGGCGAGGAGGGGCAGAGGGAGAAAAGACCGAACTGCTTTTCCATTTCTTAGCATCTCCCAGTCCTTTCACTCATGGGGAGTGATGCTAACATCCAGATGAAGCTCCCTGACCATGGAGTCTGGTCTCCTGGGAGTCAGCCAGTGCCTGTCATTATCTGGCATGCTGAGTGCTCTTAGCCGGCTGGGTCGCTGGGAGCAGACCGTAGAGCTGGAATGGTGCCATTAATTTCCAGCTGAAGATGCAGTCACCCAGCTGCCTCCTCTCTGGTAATAGATTGCTGGCAACTGCTCCTGTGTTAGCATCAGGACATCTCTTAACAACCACCAGAACATCCTGGGGTTCTGGTCTTCCCTCTTTTTTCCTTTTAGGGATGGGTGGGAGGGATGTTCTGAAGGAAAGTGATTTCTTGATTTTCAAAGTGCACCTGAATCAGGGTTAACAGATTTGTTTTTCTTTCCTTCTCTTTCTCTCTCCCTCTCCCTCCACCCCAACCTCCCTCCCTGGCAGACACTGCCTTCGCTCTGCAACAGACCCTCCACCAGTCTGTCTTCATGCCTTCCCTGTCTGCTAATCCGACCCACCGTCTCCATCTCTGCTGGGAGCAGCACTGCAAACTGCTGCCGGAGGTCTCAGGCCTCACCGCTAAGAATGTGGCCAAATGGAGTGTGGAAGAGGTAAGTTCTGCTTTTCTTCTCTCTCTCTCCCTCTCCCTCTCCCTCTCTCTTTTTCTCTTTCTCTCTTTCTCTCTCTTTTTCTTCCTTTCTCTCTCTTTCTCCCTCTCTCTCTCTCTCTCTCTCAGTCACTCATCCTTAACCTCCCACAGCCAGCGATTTTGTTCCTTGCTCTGCTGTGCAGCTAAATTCGGGAGTGAGGATTAACCCAGCCGGAACTTTTAACCAGCCAGGATCTGGAATGTATGGATAGATATTGATCCTGGGTGTTGCAGTGAGCCCTCCTCTTCAAGCAGCTGCCCCTTTGGGGGGCCTCCACTGACAATAGCATTTTCTGTGAGTCTCTGGGCTGCTGACTCACTATCCCTTGCCATTGGCCCTGCGCATGCTTGCGTGGCTGTGTCACAAGCCATTCCCACAGTATAACAGAATTGCTGACACACAGGCTTGTTCTGCCAAGGCTGTCATTTTATAGTGAAAGCTTATTTGGGGAGTGGGGGGGAGGCTATACTTTGTGCTACTTTCCCTTCCAGCTGGTTGGCTTAAGCTGTGCATCCTTACCTATCTCACACAGTCCATTTGTTCTTTGCATTTTGCTGGGGATTAGAAATGGTTGAGTGAGGGAATTAAACATGGCACTGAATGGTTCTGTTGGTGAGCTATGCATAGCCACGCGGGTGGATGGAAATCCAACTTCAGTTGGATATTAAATTATGGGTAATACCAAACCAATCATTCTGGAGCTCTTTGCAATTGTGCTGGGAAAAGGAAGGTGCAATTCAAGAACCCAAGCCTCGCTCTTGGCCCACTGAGTTGTACTGTATATATAGAGGCATAATGCAAAGTTCTTGAAGGGAGAACCTAGGTCCAGCTGGGTCCAACTTCATACCATGTAGATGTGCAGCACCCATCATCTCCAAATGGCACCACCAATGTTGCTGCTGATAGGAATTAGTAAGAGTGAACAGGCTCTGTTTACATAGAGACCATAAGGCTGGGGGAGGTTTAATTGTTTTATTTTGAGAGAGTTTCAGGCCGTGTCTTCCAGCTTTGCTTACAGAGCTACTTGGCCACTGTTAATGTCAGCCTCCTCTGAGTATAGACAAAACCTGTTGCAAGTTTGGAATAGTTGCTTTGAGTTTTAAAGTATTTGCACAGATCTGGGAGAGATTAGTTTATAAATGACATTCAATTTATATCTTTTTTAAAAAAAATTATTAATAAAACAACAGAAAAAAAAACACTTAAAAACAATGAACGTGGTGCATACGTCTCAACACACCTACTTTTCTTATATTCTCAAATAATACATATAACAAAGAATACAAATTTACATATAAACATAAATGTTAATCGCCATTAATACATTTACTCCTTTCTTTTTTAAAACCAGTAGTTAAACTTCTCCCAGATTTTAGTAATCATCAGATTCAGTCGTATCTTTTAACTCTTGAGTTACTCTTCCCATTTTGGCGCACGTCCAAATTTTTCTAATTATTTCCATCTTTTCTGGTATATCATTACCTTTCCATCTTTGGGTAAGATGGCTAATCTCGCTGCAGTGGTGACATGGACTATTAAATATATTATCTATTATATTTTCCCACATTGATACCCAATAGAAAAAATTTCTGAATTCTGTTTTAATTTTACACATCTCTTCTAACCAATTTCTAATTTTCAGCCAATATATTTGAACTTTTTCACATTTCCACCATGCGTGGTAGTATGTTTCATTTTCTTTATTGCATTTCCAACATTTAGGGGATAGTTTCGGGTACATTTTTGCAATTTGGATGGTGGAATATGCCATCGATAAAACATTATGTGTTAAATTTATATCTTGAAACTCTTTGACATTTAACTCATCCTATTCATGTTTATTTGAATGAGGGTCCCATTGAGTTCAACAGATCTTACACATATGTGAAGAACATATATTTCTGGGCATACTTTTATTTAGATATCAAATGCATCATAATGTTATTGTCTGTCTTACCTATTAGGACTAAGCCCAATCTCTTTATTTTCCACAATGACAAATGTTCAGCCTGCTTCTTGTCTCCTGGGCACACGATCCATTTGTAAACCTATGTACAAATTCTCCTCTACTTCAAAGGAGATGGAAACATGGACCATTGGCAGTGAGGAATATTTATGGTATAAAAAGTTTTCTAAGAGCACACTAATATAGTGCCTTTCGCCCTGCAACACAAAGTTAACTTCCACTGATTTTTTAAGAATGCTCACTGTCTAATAAATGTCCCTGGGTTTGTTTCTAACCATTACATCACAAAATAAGATCAGTTTGTTTAGTTTTATGTTTTAGATTTCTAATATAGTAGAATCAATGTTATATATTGGCCAGAGCATAATATAGACATAGCTTGTTTTGTTGCATATGAAATTAGATTTTGATTGAAATGATGTAGATTCAAAAGTACCTTGGCCAAAGAGTTCACCATCTCTGTCTCAAAAAAGAGAAAGAAAACCTCTTGAATTATATGTATATTAATTCAAAAGTGAGGGGATTTTTTTTTCTAATTTCACAAATCACTGCAGCAATGGGAGCGTTAGCAACCAACGAAGCAATCTGCAGGGAATATAACAGATAGTTTGCTTTTTCACCACACAAGCAAGAGCTGTCTCTTGAAGTTTGTTTGCGTATTTCTCCAAAGCCTTTTCGCAAGTTGTCCAACTCTTTGAAAGGATGTTTAGTGTCCTTTGTGATAGTATTAATTGTTTGAAACTTGTTTAATTCCTTCTGCAAGAGACATTAATATGGGAGTAGAAATCCGCTCCTGATCTTCTCTAGGCTGGTTCCTTTTTGTAAAAAATCAGAATAATCCTGCCATAGCCTACTTAGATTTGTCAAAAAGAAAAGGCATCTTGTTGGGTACCAATTAGCATATTTTGAAACATTTGCTGGAAGGACCAGGAAACTTTTTTTTTTTTGCCTTAGAGATACTGGCAATGGAACTGAATTGTTTTGAAATCTATAAGAAGCAAACTTTAGGATCTTTTTTCTTTTTCTATTATTTTTCATTTTCTTATTGCTATAATCTTATTTCAAAATTTGTAGTTTTTAATTCTGTTGAAAAACATCTTCAGTAATAATTACGTTTTAAAGAAAGAATCAGACTATATGTAGAGCAGTCTAAAAGTTTCATATTTTACATCTCTTTCTCCTCAACATTAACCCATTGTGAGTTGGTTATTTCTTTGTGAAAAGAGCAGTTGTCATTGTAACAGGCTTGTCCATACTCTCAGATCCTCTGACTCTAAGCCTCACTGACAATAGAGACTACCTTGAACTAAACAAATTGTCTGCCTTAGTATAAAGAGCCCCATATGGGCCATATGTTTAAGAACCACGATTATCATCATGAATAAATCAGTGTATATTGGAGATCTGTCCCACTTCTTTGGATTAGATCTGTTTTCTGAGTGCCAAAAGAAAATTGAAATAACTTTTAAAAAATGAATAGACTCTTTTGCAAGGAAATTGAAAAGAACAGTGCAAGTGGAAAGAATTAAGAATCTGTAAAAGATAGATTTATCGAAAGCAAGGAAATAGATAACCACAAAGAGCAGTGATAATGTTAGCTAGTCTGGTAATGAAATGTCTGCAAGAAAATCACCAAGTTCAGACCCCATAACTAAGGATTTTAAAGGAAAGAAATGTGTTGTTGTTGTTCTTTTGACATTTAATGGTTCGTCTCATCCTATTTGTGGAAAGAATGTTGTACCTGTCATAACTAAGGAGAATTTGGTTTAGATCAGAATGATTCCTATAGGGCAGTGGTCGCCAACCAGTGGTCCAGGGACTGTGAGAAAATTTTGGTGGTCAGCAGAGAAATGTCACCCCCAAAGCAATTAATCCAGGCTGTGCGGGAACACAAGGCTGTGCCATCCACATGGCCTGTGGGCACACAAGGCTTGCATCGCTTGCATTGCAAACAACATGAGATTGTGAGAGGAGGGGGGGGAAAGGGCAGAGGGAGGGAACCTGCCCCATACGCCTTGCCTGGCCACTGGGCTGCTTCTTTCCTCTTCTTTCTTCTTCTGCTTTTGGTTGCACGCAAGGAAAGCAGCAAAAGTCTTTCTTTCTCTCCCCCAAACTCTGCCAGAAATGAGTTTTTGGGACCCTGCAAGGAATCCTGCTCCAAGAGGCTATGCCGGTGTGACAAGTCTCACAAAAACTCATTTCTGGCAGAGTTTGGGGGAGAGAAAGAAAGACTTCTGCTTCTGCTGCTTTCCTTGCATGAAGCCAAAAGTCTCTCTCTTTCTTTTTCTCTTCCTCTCTCTTCCACTAAGAATGGAGCTGGAGATGGATCCTGCGGTCCCAAATAAAGAATAATCGATCGGTAGGAAAACCGGGTGGGGAATTTTCCTGCAGACTTTTTTTGGGGATTTTCCCAGGATCTCTGGTCTGCGGGCTTTAAAATTATGAATTTGGTGGTCCCTGAGGTTCAAAAGGTTGGCGACACCTGCTATAGCAGATAACATAACAAGCTTGCTGGGGCCAATAGAATACTAGTTCCATTGCTGCTATCCGAACTGCATGGTCAAAATAGCTTTGCAGGCTGAGCCAGAAATACTGTACTTACATATTTCTGCCAACTACATGTAGTAAGTATAATATATTTTTTTTATTTAAAAGCTGCAGGATACTCTGCACCAAGAAAACCCTTTATGTTTACAATATTTTGCTCAAGCTAATGAAATGGTCAAGATGCCAGGTGTCCTTATATAACATTTTTGTTTTTTATTTCTAACATTTTGTCTAGGTGGCTGGCTTTATTCAGCGTCTGCCCGGTTGCAAAGAACAGGCCGCACTTTTTCGACAAGAGGTGAGTTATCCTGTCTTAGGCTTCCAGAGAATCATAAATCTTCCTGCCCAAGGAATTATCTCAATAATTGTATTGGATACTAAAAATTGTACCAAATTAATCCAGCTTTAGTTCCAGAGAAAGTTCGCAGATGCCTTTTGTAAACCAGATGCATTCTATAAACAAATTGGATCTGCCTAATCTTATTCCTTTCATAGTCATTGGCAAAAGTTGCCACGTAGAAAAGGGTCGATGTCTAGTTGCTTTGAACAAACAGAAACTGTTTGTTGGCATCTAATACCTGTTTTGTACATAGACTTTGCTTTGGTTTGCTGGCATACTCAATTGTTTTCAGTGGACATTTAATCTTGATCTGTATTTGAAAATTGGGACAGTTAAAGTGGTTTACTTCTATAGAACAGACAACTTGTTTGTAAGATAGGTGCTTTTAGAATGTTACACCCATATTTTTCAGCTTTAAGTAAGATGCTGAACAGTAAAACAGTAGATTGCTATGACAATCTACTGTTGATCAATGGTTCACTCTAAGAACCATTTAGAACAGTGGTTGCCAACCAATGGGCCAGGGACCACTGGTGGTCTGTGAGAAAATTTTGGTGGTCCGCAGAGAAATGTCACCCCCAAAGTAATTAATCCAGGTTGCATGGGAACATAAGGCTGCGCCACCCACATGACCCACAGGAACATAAGGCTTATGTTGCTTGCATTGCAAACAACATGAGGTAGTGAGGGAAGGGGGGAACTTGTCCCACTTGCCCAATGTGCCTCGCCTGGCCACCGGGCTGCTTCTTTCCGCTTCTTTCTTCTGCTGCTTTTGGCTGCACAACAAGGAAAGCAGCAAAAGTCTTTCTTTCTCTCCCCCAAACTCCACCAGAAATGAGTCTTTGGGACCCTGCAAGGCCTCCTGCTCCAAGAGGCTACACGACTGCAATAAGTCTCACAAAGACTCATTTCTGGCGGAGTTTGAGTGAGAGAGGTAGTTTCATTTATTCTCATATTCTTAGAGAAATCAGGAATAATGTCCCAAATTTATTGGAGAGATCTTTCATTGTTCATGTAGTTTTCTACTATTCTCAACTATTCATTTCCATGTGCTAGAAACAGGCTGTGTATAAACGATCGTGTTATTTTTCATCAGCCTAAAAAATGTAGTGGCATTTCTGCCCTGCTCAGTGGCTTTCAGAGTTTGGAAAATCTTTTATTTCTAGAAATTAAATCTATACCAAAATAATGTAGAAACTATTTATCTTACAGCTCAGGGTTTACATTTGACCAAGCATGACAATTGCAACATTATTCCGATAACCGTGGAAAAATGCAGAAAAACAAACCTAGGCTGCAGTGTCAATCTCTCTCAGCGATCCTGAAATGGATAGATCTCAGGTTTTATATTTGGCAGTGGACACCTGTAGCATTCCAGATGGACAAAAGTTATGTAGTATGGTTCAGGATGGGCACAGTTTGAATCCCAGAGGCCGTGCCAAAAGGACTAGAAAATATTGTTAGATCAAACTCTCTATTTAAAAGGAAAACCAGCCGGTCAAAAAATGAGGTGCAGGTACGAGTTTATGTTTCAGAAATGAGTCGTTTACTCAGACATGGCTGTTTGATGAAGAACAAGTTGTTTGTCTTTGGAATTGGTTCTGAAGCCAAGAAACAGAAGCTGGCATCTGGGACAACAGCACTGGAATAAACGAAAGCACACAACTCACTCTGATGGGCCTCTGGCTGACAAATAGCAGTAGAAGTGTAGTAGCAGTGTAATCACTTATAAGTATCCGTAGCTTTGTTGTATAGGCTTGTAATAGAACAGGGGTGTCAAACTGGATTCGAGGGCTGGATCAGCATTGTAGTTCTTCTCCATGGGCAACCCAGGGGGAAGAGATGGGGGGAAAGAGTTGGGATGGATGCCTCCTGCAGCACCCTGCCAGCCAAAACAGGGTACTGAGGCCCCAGCGGGGCGCTTTGCTGTTTTGCCCTCAAAGTGTTGCAAGAGGCCATCCAGGCCAAAAATGGGGTGCTGGGGGCCACGCACAGCCCCTTCATGCCCCTTTTTTGTTGGCAAAGTGCTGCAGAAGGCTGTCCAGACTGAAAACTAGGAGCAGGGGGGCATGTGCATTCCACGAGCCCTGTTTTGATGGTGGGATGATCCTTCGCTATTTCCAGGTCGGCCCTGTGGATCGGCCTGCAGATTTAAGGACCCTGCAGGCCTTGCGTTTGACACCCCTGTAGTAGAGCATTGCAGAAAACATGTGACATTTCTAGCCAAGCAAGGCTGTTGTCCATGATTATCACTCAGTAGTATAGAAAAATTGAGGAAGGCATTTATGGGATAAGCAGCTATAATAACAAATCAAATGCTATCAGAACAATGCTGGACTTAATCTGCAAAATATTTTGCTATTTGGAATTGAACCCATAGGGGGACTCAGACATAAATTAATAAAAGCAGGGAAGAATTTATAAGAAGGAAACAGGTGTTTGCATGTAAAAACAGATCCTGAACATCAGGCTTCAGAAAACAAAAATTTGTAGGGCCCCTCATTCTACACCTTGTATGGAGTAGATGCAGTTCTCATCAGCCTATTAAAAATGTTGGACTGGAGTGAAATCTATTTTAAGACTTGGCTTGGACTAAGATGTAAATGGCAGAACTGCTGAACTCTGCTATAATAGCCCATTAGGAGCAATTGAGCTGCCCAAGCATTTTATGTTTACATAAATAACTTTAGGCACCTGCATGTAGGGGTGCTTTCAGTTTAATTTTTATTTTTATTTCCTAAATGACAACAGCGGAAGGAAAAACAATTCATGAAAATGATAAAAGGTATCCAAAAGGATTGGGAAAAATGGCTAGTGAGGCCTAGCCAGAGAATATGTTTTTTTTTAATGAAGTCGTATTCTGAAACAGTGTCTCTGCATAGCAGGGCTTTGGTAATCCACAGGTTGAAAAGAAATTGAAAAGTGACCACTACAAGAGGTGTGTCAAACTTAATTTCATTGAAGGCCGCATCAGGGCTGTGGTTGACCTCGGGGGGGGCATGGCCAACTGGACAGGTGGGGCCAGCTTGACACCACTTACTGGAAGTGGCCAACTGGATGGCACTCCCCAAACTGCTACCATATTTCCTTTGCATTGGGTAGACCGGGCCGAAGCAATGTGGACTGACCCCTTACATTTTCAAGGACAGCCCCGCAGGCCGGATTCATTCACATCGCGACCCAGATCCAGCCCACAGGCCTTGAGTTTGACACCTCTGTTCTACAATATTAGCTCTGCATGATTAGAATTTGGGGGCCTATATAGTATAATAGCAGTGTACATAAAAGGAGATATCTGTTATGCCCTTTGGGCACTGGCAGTGGGACCAAGAGAATCTTAGTGGTGGGATTCAAATTGTTTTACTGCCAGTTCGGTGGGCGTGGCTTGGTGGGTGTGCTTTGCCTAACATGCACCACAGATTTCCCCACACCAGGGCGGGTGGAAGGGCCGATCTTGTGCTTTTCTTTTCTTTTTCCTCTCAGCTGATTGTCCAGACTTTTTTTCCTCCTCTCAGCTGATTGTTGGAGGCTTTTTTTACTACCAGTTCGGTCGAACCAGGGGTGGGATGCTACTGGTTCTGCCCAGCTCTGTAGAACCGGTAGCTGTGAAGAGCAGCAGACACCAAACTGATTCTGTGTTTGCTGCTGTTTGGCCCACCCACCCATCCGGGCTCTTACCTGTCCTTTATTTCCTGCTTTTTCAACCTCAGCTGCTTGGCGTGACACAGCTGAGGTGGAAAAAGCAGGGAAAAAGAGGCTTTTCAAATGCTGCGCACTCACACGCAGCACTTTACAGCAGTCTGGGCTAAGGTTTTTTTATACGCATGCAGTAGTACCGCCGCTTGAATCCCACCACTGGGTCAAACTGGTCCAAACCGGTAGCATACCACCACTGCCTCAGCTCTTCTAGGACTTGAGGTCCAAAGCAAAATATGTAGACATCTGTTACATACTGAAAGAAAGAATTGGTCCCCTTCTTTCTCTGTTTGTAACCAACGGTAGAGCAATTGGGAGAATTACCGTGTTGGCAAGGGTTAGGGTGATGGGATATTCATTGGGATGTGTGTTACTTAATGGGATGTCCTCGACGTATGACCCAAACAGTGCCCCAAATTTCTGTTGTTAAGCAAGGCATTTGTTAAATGAGTTTTGACCCATTTTACAACCTTTCTTGCCACAGTTGTTAAGTGAATCACTTAAGTTAGTAGCTCAATTGTAAGATGAATCTAATTTCTTCATTGACTTTGCTTACCTAAAGGTCGCAAAAGTTGATCCCAGGACACTGCAATCGTCATAAATATGAACCAATTGCCAAGTGTCTGAATTTTAATCACATGACGAAGGGGAGGATGTAACAGTTGTGTGAAAAATGGTCATATGTCACTTTTTTTTCAGTGCCGTTGTAACTCTGAATGGTGACTAAACAATGGTTGTCGGTCAAAGATTATATTATTTGAAGGCAGTGTATTGTGGGAGGAAGTGGATTGCAACAGAAGTGCAGTTTATCAAAAGACTTGAACCCTGTTTTGTGTGTAGCTTGTACTGTTTTATGGAATCCACTTTATTTATCTGTTCCTGTTTTATAGGATACATTAGAACCAGAGCTTTGTGAAGGTTTGATCTTGTGATGATGCAGAGTGGAACACAAATGTAACAAAATCCAAAACATAAATAAATGTCCTTTAATGCCTCCAACTTGGCCCCACTGTTCAATAATTCTCAGTTGGAGATAAAATGTATTCAGAAATAGTCTTCAAAAGAAAGCAATACAGTCCAAACTTAATGAACAGATAGAGGTGAACTAAAAAACTAAAACAAACTAGATTGAAGGACCAGGATAAGTAATTACCAACTTCAAGGAGACAACAAGGCACAGTCTGTTGGAAGGATATCAACCAAGATAACTTCAGATCCAAATAACACATGCTTTGCTTCTGGCAATGCTGTGTTTTAACCTTCTCTCTTATGTACTATTCTCCCCAGCTGCAACCAATGAGGGGGATCATGGCCGCTTCCTCTCTTGTAAGCCAAGTTGTTGCCTTCTCCGTTCCTCCCTGAGTGTCCTAGGATGAAGGGAGATGGGCCTGGTTCTTCCTCTGACTGCCCAGTCAGCCTCTGTCCCTCCCCAGCTTCCTCCACAACCTCTGGAGCCACACCTCCACTCCCTGTCGGCTGTTCCTCCTCTCCCTCAGAGTCCAACTCTAACAAGGGCATGACAGATCTCTTTCCATACATTTGCAGAATCTATTATTTTGGGCGTTTAAAGTTTGTCATCTTAAGCATAACATTTAGCTTTATGAAATATTGTTCTTTTCTCTAATGAAAAGGGATTGTAATGCTGAGTGTAATATATACATATTTTTTTTTTAAAATGACTACTCGCATTTGTTTGATGTTCCATGTCAAAGTTGAAAAGCATATTGCAATGTACAGATGGGGGACTTGAATTAGATACTTAAAATACATTTTTAGTTGAACCTGCTTGAAAAATTCAGTCACACACCATCAGTTTCAAATTTTCCAATTTTGGTGTTATAATTACCAAGAAGTATGATAAGCAAAGAATTTGAAGACAGTTTCTTCCTTCTCAATTCTCTGTTTTGTCCATATGGATACCAGATTTGCACATTGGTCTGTATGCATAATAGTACAAAGTTTAGGCTTTTAGTTGGGAGACCTGCCCATTTTATACCAAGCTTTGCAACAAGCCAAGATACCCATACATTTCCCCCCACCTATCCAAAAAGGGAATAAAAAGACCAAAACACCTGCCCTCCAGCAATCACTACCCAGATGAGCATAGATCAGGGGTCTCCAAACTTGGCAACTTTTAAGACTTGTGGACTTCAACTCCCAGAATGGTTGGAGAATTCTGGGAGTTAAAGTCCACAGGTCTTAAAGTTGTCACGTTTGGAGACATTTGGCATAGATTAACCCCAAGATTAATATCAAACCAACAGTCAAGTAAACAATACCCCAATCAAGAAACCACCAAACAAGCCAACAATAAGCAGCTCAAGAAACTCTGCCAACACTGACAGTGTAAGCCATTAGATTATAAACTGTGTGCAAATCCCACTCCTTACTAACACTAATGATGTTAGCCAGTTAGGATTATGAAACGTCTGCAAGAAAGCAACCAAGCTCAGAGAGCACCAGGGACCTCTCATTTCAACCCTGAGCTACAAATATTTTCCTTTATAGATATTTTTTCCAGATTTCATCTAAATACCTCAGAAGTTGCTTCTTGTTCTTTTCTCTAACTTGGTTGTAATTTGGTTGTCTTAGATGACTAGGTTCCAAATGGAATGTACCTCATTTATAACCAAGATCAACTAAGTTTTTTAGTACCAACAATTTACTTTTCCTATACTTTTTCAAAAGCAAGTCTTCCTCTGGAGACCTTTCTCCACATTCTTGATGTTTGAAGGGTTATGGCTTTCTATCTCCATTCTACCGGTTCCATTAATTAGAATCTGTGCTTATTCTGTTACTATTTAGGTCAAGGAAAATTACATAATTTCTCCTTAATATTTTGCTAAATGGGTCATAGCCCCTTACTAGGCTATGTTATGACCTAATTAAGCAGTCATGCCTTGTGGGTAATCAAAGTCATTTGATAAAGACCATGACCTCTTCGTGGCCACATTGAAAAATTTGTTGTCCTCAAGTCAACTGATTTTCCATCTGGCTGATCTCTTTGCTGCTCTTTCATTTCAAATAAACTACACAGTGCCACAATGAAGATGTTGATATATCACAGTGTTTTGACCAACCAACCATCCTCTGCAGTCTTTAAGCTCAATGATAATTTATCATGATTAGGATCTTCAAGGATGTTCAGAACTGAGACAAATTTAGATATCAATATTAAACAATATCATGCGTTATGGAGTGGAGGAAAATGCAGGAAAAGGAAATGTTGGTGAAATAGACTTGAAACTAACCAGAGGAGCCATAGTCATGGTGATTAAGAGCTTTGAATATCTGGACCTATTGAAGCAAGAGGCAAAGATTCCAGGCTCCCAGTTTGTCAATCTAGAGTCATTTAGGGTCTGCAGTTTTTCTTTCTGATTGTTCCTTTTACATTTGAGTTTTGTATGTTTAATGTGTTTTATAGATTTATATTTTAAGACTATAAACTGCAGGAAGTTCACATAGCTTATAATGGACTTCATAATTATGGACTATATTGTATTATTTACAATGTATTTATAAATACATCCAACCCTGTCAAAGAGTTATGATAAATAATGAGCCTTCCCAAAATAAAACACAAAGGCTGGCAAAACATATTCTGCCAAGCAAACAAAATAGATAACCATGAGGTGGCAGCAAAAAGCTAGCTTTGTGTGTCTCTTTGCTACCCTTTAGTGGTCATTTTCATTTTACAACCTTGGACAGGGAGCTCCAGTAAAGTCATTAGCACAATGGTCATTATTTAATCAAGAATCAAGCTTTCTTTAAAATTCTGTCTCAAAGTCATGGTTCAGCATGACTTAGTTTAAGCCATCAGTTTTAAATTTGAGGCTAGCCTACTGCTGTCCCAGGATGTTTTTTTGTACATCCTGATTGGTTGGGAGTCTTGGTCTGTGTTTATTGTTCTTGGAGTTTGTTTGATTGGTGTTTCTGGTTTCTTCTGTCTGTTTTGTGGCTTTGATTGGCTGGCAACACTGTGTTCCTGTGTTGGAGGCTTTCAGTGCAGCTTGGCTTCGTGTGAAAGGACGGCTGCTATCCATTAGGAAGCTAGGTTTCACCTGGGTGCCCGGTGGGGGGGTGTTTGGGTTGGAGGCATCAGAGGGAGTCTGTTTGTGCCCAGGTGTTTGCCTGGCTTGTGGCATGGAGATCTTTCTATTTGAGAGTGCAGGCTTCCAAATGATTGACAGTCTGGTGGAATCATCTCTTCTATTCATGCTTTCAGGTCTTTTTTCAATCTCTATGGCTTCTCTGATGATTCTGTGGTTGGGGTTTTCTATAGTGGCCAGGGTTTTGGTACCATTGAAGTTGATGCTGTGACCTGTGGCTTTCATGTGTTGGACAAGTGAGGAGGTGTGTTCCAGCTTTTTTACTGCATTTTTGTGTTCATCCAGGCAGGTACTTATTCTTCTATTGGTCTGTCCAATGTATGTGGCCGGGCATGATGTACAGGGAACTTCGTGTATGCCTTGGTTTTCTAGGTCAATTTTGTCTTTGGGGTTTCTAAGGATGAAAGGGGCTCCTTCAATTTGCTTGTATCTTTGTCCTTTGTATATGAAATATGTGTTGGTTAAGCAGTGTTTTGTTAGTTCCATGAGGTGTTTAGCTGGTTGGTATTTATTTTTGATGATTTCGAGAGTTTCTTTTATCGGTACTTGAATGAATAGTGAAACCACGTCGAAACTTACAAGCAGATCTTCTTGTTCCATGTGTAGTTTTAAAACTAATGGCTGTGATAGCCTGACCCACATACAAACTCAAGATGGCAGATGAGATTCTGCTGAAACGTTGCTACAACTTTAACAGAACTACAATGACGTGGGATAATACCCGAAGGAAGCTAAACAGCACACATGTAAGTACCCGCGAAAACCTAAGAAAACAAATATATATATATATATAT
>BLBF01000072.1:5504196-5515476 GCA_015471245.1 Laticauda colubrina
TATATATATATATATATATATATATATATATATATATATATATATTTATATTTATATATTTATATTTATATTTATATATTTGGGTTTTTTTTTAGGCTTTCGCGGGTACTTACATGTGTGCTGTTTAGCTTCCTTCGGGTATTATCCCACGTCATTGTAGTTCTGTTAAAATTGTAGCAACGTTTCAGCAGAATCTCATCTGCCATCCTCAGGCTTCTGTATATTTATGAAAGGATCTGGCAACACTCTGTTCCTGTGTTGGAGGCTTTCAGTGCAGCTTGGCTTCGTGTGAAAGGACGGCTGCTATCCATTAGGAAGCTAGGTTTCACCTGGGTGAAAAAGAGAGGTAAGATAGTTTTATTGTGCTATATTGCTATCCAGCTTTCTTCACAGATTAATTTTGAAAACTGCAAACTTAACAACCACTTTTAAAGTGATGAATTAGTCCATATAATTTAAGTAAATGTTAGCCCAGCAGTTTAGCCAAAAAACGGGTACAGGTAGAATTTTGCCTTTTTCACCTACAATAATGCTATATATCAAAACAAGAGAAGACAAAATTAGTTAACATCACAGGAAGCAGATATAATCCAAGCAAGGTGCTCTGCAATTTTTAGAAACTGGACAAACAACGTGTATCGTGATAATTTTAGCCTAACACTCATTTGCAATTAGGCATAGATTGTTGTTGTTAGTTGCGAAGTCATGTCCAACCCATCACGACCCCATGGGCAATGTTCCTCTAGGCCTTCCTGTCCTCCACCATCTCCCGGAGTCCATTTCAGCTCACTCCAACTGCTTCAGTGACTCCATCCAGCCACCTCATTTTCTGTCGTCCTTTTCTTCTTTTGCCGTCAATTGTTCCCAGCATTAGGCTCTTCTCCAGTGAGTCCTTCCTTCTCATTAGGTGGCCAGAGTGTTTGATATGCATAGATAATGCTAATCTATAAGTGCTATTTGTGGTCATTTGGATAGCATGTGTAACATCATCAGAATGGTTTTTGAGTCCTTCGCGATGTTTGTTTATTTATTTATTTATTTTATTTGGTTTGTCAATTGCTCACAAGATAATAGGTATAAGTAAAAACATAATTATGAATACATGAATACATCTAAGAAAAATAAAAGAAACAATAGGATAGGGACGGTAGCCACGTTGGTGTGCTTATGCATGCCCCCTACAGACCTCTTAGGAAAGGAGTGAGGTTAATGGTAGACAGTCTTATGTTAAAGTTTTTGGGGTTTGGGGAAGAAACCAGAATCAGATAGAGTATTCCAGACATTGACTACTCTGTTGCTGAAGTTGTATTTCCTGCAATCAAGTTTGGTGCGGTTTACCTTGAGTTTGTATCTATTGTTTGCTCTTGTGTGATTATGATTGAAGCTGAAGTATTCATTGACAGGTAGGACATTGCAATGATTTTATGTACTATACTTAATCGGACCAAAGGCGGCGTAGTTCTAGGTTTTCTATGTCTAGAATTTCAAGTCTGGTGGCATAAGGTATTCTGCAACGAGTAGAGGAGTGGAGAACTCTTGTGAAATATTTCTGGATTTTCTCAACTGTGTTAACATCAGATATGTAATGTGGGTTCCAGACAGATGAGATGTATTCAAATATTGGTCTAGCAAATGTTTTGTGTACTCTCGTTATTAGTGTAATATTACCAGAGAAAAAGCTACGTAAGATTAGGTTAACAACTCTTAATGCCTTTTTGGCTATGTAGTTACAGTGGGCTCGAGCACTTAGATCATTAGAGATGAGTACTCCAAGATCCTTGACAGAGTTTGGATCATCAACAAGGTCTTGACTATTCAGCCTGTATTTTATTTTCTGATATTTTTTTTGCCAATATGTAAGACATTTATTTGTTGAGATTTGAAGTTTGACCATTCTGATACATAGTCAAGGTCGTGTTGAATAGCTTTACATCATCTGCGAAGAGAATGCAGTTGCTCTTAATATGATCACAGAGGTCATTTATGTAGAGTATGAAAAGTGTTGGTCCTAGAACACTGCCTTGGGGGACACCACTGTTGACAGGTACAGAATTTGATAGGACGCTCCCAATTTTGACCATTTGTTGTCTGTTTGACAGGAATGCTTCTATCCAGTTATGCAGTTGTCCAGAGATACCATAAGATTTTAGTTTTAGGAGTAGTTTGTCATGTACCACTGAATCAAAGGCTACAGAAGTCTATGTAGATTGCATCTATTGCTTTGCCCTGATTGAGTTGTGTAGTCCATGTTTTTGCAGTGTAAGAGTGCAGGATAGCTTTTTTTCTGAAACCAAATTGTTTATTAGAGAGTAGGTTGTTTATCTCTAAGTGAAGGATAATGGATTAGTTAATAATTGATTCCATTACTTTACAGGTGATGCAGCATAAATAGATTGTTCTGTAATTTTCAACTAGGTTGGGGTCTTCCTAGAATTATTTTCCTACTTTGTTAGACAAAACAAGGAAATGAAAACACTTCTATATTTTCTACCAAGAATCCTGCAATCCATTTATGCAAAGGATTTATCATCCAGAGGGTTGAAGTAAATTCGAGGATATGAATGTGGAAAGGGAAGATATTAAACATGCAAGCAGCTTCATCTGTCATTCCAAACATAGGATGTTAATGGTCCCTGGTGATTCAGTTCAACTTTTAAAACATCTTCCCAAATTAGGGTTTATTGTAATATATGACAAGGCAGTCATAACTACCAATTGCCATTCCTTGGTGCCCTTCACTTGCTGTTACCTTTAAGGATGTAGGAGCTGGGTTCCCTCAGTCAACACACTAACTCCATTGTTCTTTTTTTTTTTTCTTGTTCTGTAGCAAATTGACGGCGAAGCCTTTCTTCTCCTCAATCAGTCAGACATCGTTAAAATCCTTAGCATCAAACTGGGGCCTGCATTGAAAATCTATAATGCAATCCTCATGTTTAAGACAGCAGAAGAAGACTGATGGAGAGATTTCCCCTGGGGGACCATGGGGACAGAGCTGTGAAGGACCTGCAAGTGCAGCTCAGTGGCAAAGCGCCCAACCTCCTGTTTGTTCCTAAAGACTGAGTTGATTGGAAGCTCGGAAAGAAAATGGCCAGATCGTATTTCACACGGTTGTGGATAGAAAATACTGAAAGCATTCTGAAATTCAGTCCCATTGGCAGCTTGGAACGGATGCGATGGCTTCCCTTCTAGGAAGAGATGTTTATTATTTTTTTCTCCTAATTGAATTTGGATATGGTTATATTGATCTTTTGTAAAGATCTTGATGATGCCTCTAGTTATAAGAGGAATCCTGAGTATTTCTATTGATGGGAAGCTAAGTTCAAGCAAACTCACTTACCTATTATAGTGCCTAACAGAGAGTCCGGCTCACCATTGGAGTGCTTGTAAACTTACAACTGGGATTAAGAGAGCAAGGGAAGAGTGAGATATTTCAAAGCAGTGCAGATGAATTAACTCATTAAAGTCCTTTGTTAGTAGCTGGTTAGTTTTAAACCTTGTCCTTGCATCTTGTTTAGCTATTTAAATATTGGCAATTAATATTCGATGAATTGGAGAAATGAGGTCCACCTCCAAGTAGATGAATTTTCAGGTTATTATGCCTGTTTTGCACACTGCACAATTTCAGAGTTCAAAATATTAAATTAAAACTCTTAAATGAAGACCACTGGATATGGTTCCACTGGAAAATAGACCAACTATTTAGGTATAGGATCATAGTAACAAAACTATGAGACTATGTGTTTTCTGTAGTTTTTTTTTTTAAGTTCCTATCTTCCTGCAGGTCAGTGTAAGGTAGAATGAGATTATGTATAAAGAGGCACATCTACCTTTGTTGCAATATGTATTTCTGGCAAGATTTATGGGAGGTTTTGTAAAATAAGTACTGACAGTCCCCATTTCTTTGTTATGAAAGTACTACTGTTTTACAACAGGTATATTAGCTTGAACATATTCTCATTTCAGTCAGAAAGAGCTAAGCAGACTGGCCACAGACTGTCATTTCAGTTGGGCTTTTGTCAAAGAATTTCTCAGGTCTTGCCGAAATATAAAATGTATTCCATCTTCATAGCAATAGTGCCAGTCCTAAGCCTAAATTTGTCCTATGGATCTAAACTTGGCAACTGAAAGATTTGTAGACTTCAACTTCCAAAATTCCCCAGCCATCCATGCTGGGTGGAATGCATTTTACCTTTCATGCTGGCTGGGGAATTCTGGGAATTGAAGTCCACAAGTCTTCAAGTTGCCAAGTTTGGAGATCCCTGTGCTAGAGGATACTCTGTGGGAGATTTTGATAGAGCCAAGCCAGTTGGTTAGATGAGAAAATGAAAACTAATATAAGTCATCAACAGAACATGAAAATGGACCAATATGGCAGAAGCCTTCTATGGTCTTCTAAAAGGACAGCACAATTCTGAAAACTGATTCATTTGTCATGATATTTTGTGCAAGTGATGATTGAGTAAGTATTCTTTACATCTAACACTATTCAGAATTTTTCTTCATGAACCACCTACGCATAACTTGCGAACAAGGCATTCTTTCTTAATGGCACATAAACTGCTCTTCCTATGACAAGTACATTGATTGACCTGGTGCTTTGCAAGCAAGAATTCTTGAACTAATCAAATGAGGTCTTTTATTTATTTTGTATGTTGCCACTTGTTGTGGGTGAACATCAGTCTCTAAAGACTTTTGGGTAGCATAAAAATGCTGTTGTTCAACTGTAAGTGTCACATCCCTTTCTAAAGCATGAGATAACAAGGGATGTATGTTTTCCAGTGTTTTGGTGGCAGTGCACTTTTTGGTAATTTGTCATTGGCTTTACAAGTGAATATGAAACCAGCCTTATAAATGAATTCAAGCGAAAACAGGAATGATGTTGGCATTTGAGTTACAGCCTCTTCACAGCTTATCTCTGCTTCTGATTTTCCAAATTTGTAAGACTCCCTTCCTAAAATCAAGGTGACACCAAAAAAATGTGGAAATATTGCACAATCCAGGCTGCTGAATCTGAACAATATTGAATAAATCTGCAGTGGCAATATGTCTGGTATCTTTCTATTTGTATATAAATCATTAAAAGAATATAAGCCTTCCCTACACCAGTCATTTAAGGACAAGGATTGAGAGACTCAACAAGAAGATGCTGATATGCCATAATCCCATATTCCTCAACCTTGGCAGCTTTAAGATGCTGGCTGGGGAATTCTGGGAGTTGAAGTCCAAAAGTCTTGAAGTTGCTCAGGTAATGAAACATTGCTATAGACAAATGCATTGAATAGTAACCTTATATAGCTTCTCTTCTACTGGGAGAGCATTTTTTAAAAAGCAATTTTGAAGTGATGTGAGA
Source organism: Laticauda colubrina (assembly GCA_015471245.1). Lineage (NCBI taxonomy): Eukaryota > Metazoa > Chordata > Lepidosauria > Squamata > Elapidae > Laticauda > Laticauda colubrina. The sequence continues at coordinate 5,509,547 of BLBF01000072.1, forward strand.
AAAGAATTGTAGAAGGTATATTGAATATATCTTGAATATTTTCTAGCCATATTTGTTTAAAAAAACATTTGGGCAAAAGGTTTTAAAATGTTGTGTCTTTTGGAATACTTTAACAACGCAGTGGTTGGTTTTTTTTAACAACCCTCATAAGTGAGTTTCTTTTCTCTAAACTGACTAGGAGAGTTTTGTTAGGATTAGGATCTTAAAAGTCTAGTGGGTAAAATGGTTACTAACAAAACAGATGAAAGCAGCCTTATAAATGAATTTGAGCAAAAATAGGAATGATGTTGGCATTTGAGTTACAGCCTCTTCACAGCTGTAGCTGTAGCCTCTTCCCACCTCTTGTAGGTGGTCAGTGAAAGGGTTGAGTAGTAGTAGTAATAGTTGAGGAAACACACACAAAAAGGTCCATTGATCCATTGATATTCCCAGGGGTTTACATTTAAATTAGCATATTCCTAGCCATGTACAATGTTAAGGTCAGCTCAACTCAGAGTTAATTCTGCCTTGAGGACATCTAAGCCTGATTACCTACTTAGCCCACTACAAAGAAGAAGAATAAACTAGAAAAAGAAGAGCATCGGCAAAAGCAGTAGTGAACTTGTTTCCAAAACTTGAAACTCCCAGAATCTATGCTCTTGTTTATTTATTTATTTTTGCAGTACTCTAGCCAAGTCCCAAAGGTGCTTTTTTCAGGAGGCAACTGGACTTTCCTGTTTGTTTGTTTTTCCCTTGAAGATGTTTCGCTTCTCATCCAAGAAGCTTCTTCAGTTCTTGACAGGATAGTGGAGGATAGAAGCCTTGCAGACAAGACAGCTGATCATTTGCATCCTTAGAGGATCATTCAATCACTTGGAGGTTTATCTGTGTCCTCAGAGTTCCTATCATCTGCAATTTGCCTCCTGAAAAAGCACCTTTGGGACAACCATGACCTGGATGACTGAGAATCTCCACAGACTTTTAGTCAATCCAGTTCCTTGGAGGTGGTGATGGGGTAATGAAGCCTGGTTGGTCTCTCCTGGCAAAATAACTCCTGGGGTAGGAGTCATTTCCTAGAAAAGGATCTTAAGCATGCAACCCCCTTAGGCTGTTTGCAACCTTCCAAATGACACCCTATAACAATACTATTCATTTATTTTTTTATCCCACTAATTTTACAAAAAAAAAAACAAGGAGGTGAACCTATCCAATACACCTTCTTCCTCTGATTTTCCCCACAGCAGCAACCCACTGAGGTGGAGGGCACCCGAGGTCACATCCGGCTGGCTTTCATGGCTAAGGCGGGACTTGAACTCACAGTCTCCTGTTTTCTAGCTCGGTGCCTTAGACCATTAGACCAAACTAGGTCTCTATATGCCAGTGATGACTAAACTTTTTACACCGAGTGCCCAAAGTGCACGCATCCCCCAAATGCAATACATGTGTATCACCTGCACATGCGACTCGGATGCAGGCAGGGCTGGGATTCTACCGGTTCGCACCTATTCGCTAGAACAAGTTGTTAACATTCTAAGCAGTTCAGAGAATCGGTTGTTAGAAGGAATTACTGGGCTAATCCTGTAAGGAAGGCAGGAAGGAAACATTCTGGTGTTGCTTACAGAAACTGCCTCTCCATTAACCCTTATTACACTCTTGGCAGGACTAGACTTCCTGTCTCAGGAATGTCTCTGGAGTTTTTTCCCCCTCCTTTGCTGGTACTTTGCTTGTGTGAAGTGACCATTCAAAGTTACAATGGCACTGAAAAAAGTGACTTATGACCAGTTTTCACACTTACGACTGTTGCAGCATCCCCACAGTCATGAGAGGCCAGACGAGGAGATGCATGCCTCAATGTGAGTGATGTTGGCCACGCCCAGCCAGTCACATGACCACCAATCCATGCCCACCCAGTCACATGACCAAGCCACCCCCACCAGCTAAGCCACTCCCATAGAACCGGTTGTTAAAAAAATTGAATCCCACCCCTGGTTGTGCATGCATTGCATTGTGCACATGCATGCACTTTCAGCACGCAACAACAAAAAGGTTAGCCATCACTGTACTGTACAATAATACTATGCAGGGCAAGAATGAGATTTCACAAGTGAGGGAGGGAAAAGCCAAAAGGAAGAATAATTGCTGTGCGCTGCAGTACAAAAAGCAAAATATTTGGGCAGCCTTTGGTGGGATGAGTTTTCTAGGCTATGTCATCTTAGAAAATATATTACTCCTCAACCTGGTAATAAAACTAAATATTGATGTTCTGCTTAATGTAAAATGTTGTCCTACAGATCACAGCCTCTCCATCTCTTGGTGTTCCAGTCTATGCCTGCTGCACAAACATACTGTATGAAATGAAAGAAGTTGTCCGGTTGCGTCTTAGAAATAGCAATTTCTCAGTACAAGTGTTTGGCTTTAATTCGATATATTTATGTTTAAAAGCACACCAGAACTGACTTGAGTTTCTACTCAATAGAGTTTTGTATCCATGGGAGAAGATTGCAGTGTCACACAGCCTTTGGATTAATGAATTAATCCTTGTGAAGATCCTTGTCCTAGCAAAAATAAATGGAGACTTTTTATTTTCCCCCAGATGATGTTGGGTTTTTGTTTTGTTTTGTTTTTTTTGCATGATGGAGACTTTTGGAGAAGTTGACAGCCTAAAACCATGTTTGGGTGGCCTTTTGGCCACTTGTAATAAAACAATTTGTTGTGGCCCTGATTCCCGAGCCTATGCTGTCAGAGGAAGAGGACCTGGAAGATGAGGAGGAGGAACTGGGAATACCTTCCTCCTCAGGACCTTCCTCCCTGATAATGCCTCAAGTTCCATCAGACAACCAAGAGGAACAGCCTGAGATTAATCAGGAGGAAGGCATATCGGAGCAGCCCCTGACACGGAATAAAGAGGAAGAGCGTTGACTCAATCCGAAGCAGCAGCGTTGTAGGGAGAAACGTGAGCAGCAACAACGTAGGAGGCGTGGGAGGGTCAGAGAATGAGCTGAGTCATTGACCCACACCCCACAGGGGATAAAGGTGGGTGTGTTTTCTCCTGAAACTTTGTACGGGACAAAGTTTAACTTTACTTCAGACTTTCTTTGTGGACTGCTTTGTGATTTTCTATGAGTAAAATTTTATTTACTATCAATCAGTTCAGACTTGGCAGGCAGGACATGTTGGAAGGCCAAGGATACTATCAGTTCCAAAGAATTAACTCTGTGAAGTCTGAGCCAGCTTGCCTGCCTGTGTTTGTGTGAATTTGTACTCTTTCATCTTTTGGGAAAGAGGAAAGGCGAGACAGAACACTATGTATACCTGAGGAGTAGGTGGAAAAGAGCTTAAGATCTTTCATTCTCCCACACACTTTTTTTTTTTTTTTTGCATGCATATCTGTTGTAATAAATCTTTATTCCCACTGCATTTACACAATATTAATCTTCTGCCAAAGGCTTAGATGTTTCTGCTTGTCTAGGAATTTCTGTCTGTATGGATACTGCAAGTGAAGGACATGGAAAAGGGATAAGAAAGAGCATTTTAAAAAAAAATGTTGAAATTTGATTAGCTTGTTTTTTTTAAGTACAAGTAATCTTCGACTTTACGACCACAACTGAACCCAAAATTTCTGTTGCTAGGCAAGACAATTGCTTGGTGAATTTGGCCCCATTTTATGACTTTCCTTGTCTCAATGGTTAAGTAAATCACTGCAGTTGTTAAGTTAGTGACACAGTTGTTAAGTGAATCTGGCTTTCTCATTAACTTTGTTGGTCAGAAGTTTACAAAAGGGAATCACATGATCCTGGGACACTGCAACCATCATAAATATGAGTCAGCTGCCAAACATCCACATTTTGATCATGAGACCATGGGGATGCTGCAATGCATGTAAGTGTGAAAAATGGTTATAAGTCACTTTTTTTCAGTGCCGTCATAACTTTGAATGGTCACTAAATGAATGGTTGTAAGTCAAGGACTACCTGTAGCTAAGTTAGTGTCTTACATACAGATAGTCCTCAAGACCACCACTGAGCCCAAAATGTATGTTGCAATGAATGAAACGTTCATTAAGTGAGTTTGCCGCATTTTACGACTTTTCTTGCCGTGGTTTTTAGTGAATTCATGGCAGTTAGTCACGTGGTTGGGAAGTGAATCTGGATTCAACGTTGATTTTGCTTGCCAGAAGGTCACAAAAGGGGATTATTGACCCCAGGAAACTGCAACTATCATAAATAGGAACCATTTGCCAAGTGTCTGAATTTTGATCACATGATCATGGGGATGCTGCAGTGGTCGTAAGTGTGATAAACAGTCATAAGTCACTTTTTTCAGTGCTTTGTCATGCCCCTGTTGGAATCTGATTCCGAGGGGGAGGTCATGCAGCTGATAGGGAGTGAGAGTGTGATTCCGGTGGCTGTAAAGGAAACTGGGGAAGGGCACAGTCCGGCGGGGCATTCAAGGAAGACCCAGGCCCACCCCCTCTTTACCCTAGGGCATGCTGGGAGGAACAGAGAAGGGAGCAACGTGGGTTACAGGAGAGAAAAAGGCCCTGATTCACTTCATTAGCTGCAGCTGGGAAAACAGGATAAAGAAGGTATTTCCACACAGAACCTTGCTGGAAGCAAAGTGTGCATTATATCTGTTTGTCAAGCCCTATCTGGGTTTTGGCATCTTCCCAACTATATGTGTTTCGTTATCTTTTGAGTTCTGCATTTCCTTATCCTGCCCTGCCTCGTTAATTGCTGCAGCATGGTTTGTTTTGGTTTTTATTTATAATTTATATGTACTTAGGGTTCAGACTAAATTTCTTCCTTTTAAAAACCGTTCTCCAATCGATGATAACTGGACATTGGGTCCAACTTGGAGGAATTAAAAGGACTTTACCTATTTTTGTGACTTTGTTGCTTTTGTGCCACGCCCTGGGTCATCACAGCCATTGTAAATTTGAGTGGTCACGACATGAACTGTTGTAAGTCAAGGACTACCTGTATTAGTTCTGATACTTAGGACTCCGTTAAGGCTTGCTGTTCTCGAATGAGAGAAACAAGAAAAAATCTCCATCCCGAATGCTTGATGTTCCAAATTCAGATTCCCTCCCCTTCAATTTCCTCTCAGCAAGGAGCCTCGATTAAAATTTTCCATTCTATCAGAAACTATCATTGACATCATCTGACATTAAATAAATTTCAGCTCTGGGAGATGCTTCCTATCAGGATGTGCACACGGAATGACAGCCTTCACCAAAAACTTTACAGGGAAAGTTTTTTTTTTTTAAAGGGGGGGAAACCCCACAAAGTCAGCCCAAGGGAGAAGCGAGCTGGCCATGAGACGACTTCACAGCCATGCTCCTTCTGTGCCCGGAGGAAGAGATTTCATCTCGAAAAAGCTTTAAGTGTTTGACAGTCTCTTCCGCTATGTGGTGATGAGCGAGCCCAGTTCTGAAATGTCCTATTACTTCAATTTGAGATACTTGCAGAACAAGAAGCAGCTGTCAGAGGGAGTTTGGGTTTCAATGCTGGACATCACTTTGCTCTTTTTCCTGCCCTGAAAAATGGGCCTTGGGAACATAGCCTGTTCTATCCCCTCAGAAGAAGCAAATGGGGAGGTTTCTTCAAAAGGACCAGCTTTAGAATAAAGAATAGGAATACGAACAGGAATAGAAAATTTCTAGAAATAGAAATAATAGAAATAGAAATAGAAACAGAAACAAATAATTGAAGTAGAAACAGAAACAGAACTAATAGAAACAGAAACAGAAATAATAGAAATAGAAACAGAAATAATAGAAATAGAACTCATAGAAATAGATATAGAAACAGAAACAGAAATAATAGAAATAGAAACAGAAACAGAAACAACTAATAGAAATAGAAACAGAAACAATAATAGAAATAGAAACAGAAACAAATAATAGAAGTAGAAACAGAAACAGAACTAATAGAAACAGAAACAGAAATAAT
>BLBF01000072.1:5516260-5535538 GCA_015471245.1 Laticauda colubrina
AATAGAAACAGAAACAGAAATAATAGAAATGGAAATAGAAACAGAAATAATACAAATAGAAACAGAAACAGAAATAATAGAAATGGAAATAGAAACAGAAATAATAGAAATAGAAACAGAAACAATAATAGAAATAGAAATAAAAACAGAAACAGAAATAATAGAAATAGAATAGGATCTGGAAGGGACCTTGGAGGTCTTCTAGTCCAGCCCCCTGCTCAAGCAGGAGAACCTATACCACTGATGGCGAACTTTTTTGTTGTGGTGTGCCAAAAGCGCATGCGTGCTGGCACCCACAATGCAATGCACCCCCCCCCCTGCGTATACATGTGCAACACTCCTGCCCCGTCCCCTTACCTGTACTGAGCATTAACACACCTCCCAGCTGATTTTCAGCCCGTTTGAGACCGTTTTTGCCCTCCTGGGGGCTCAAGGGGAGCTGGAGCCTCAGGAGGCTGAAAATGGGCTCATTTTGACATTTCCAGTATTTCCAGAAGGCCTGTTTTTCAGCCTACCAAGGCTGCAGAAGCTTACCTCGAGCCTCCGTGAGGGCAAAAATGGCCTCAAACGGCCTGAAAATCAGATGGGAAGCACGCACATACAGAGTTTGGCTGGTGCTTGTGTGCCCACACAAATGGCTATATGTGTCATCTGTGGCACGCATGCCATAGGTTCGCCATCACGGACCTATACCATTTCAGACAAGTGGTGTCCAGCCCCTTCTTAAAAACCTCCAGTGATGGAGCACCCACGATTTCGGAAAGCAAGCTGTTCCACTGGTTAATTGTCCTCACTTTTAGGAAGTTTCTCCTAAGTTCCAAATTGCTTTTCTCTTTGGCTAATTTCGCACCATAGTTTCTTGTCCTGCCTGCTGGTGCTTTGGAGACTAATTTGACACCCTCTTCTTTGTGGCAGCCCTTCAAAAACTGGAATACTGTTATCATGTCATCCCCTAGTCCTCTTTTCTTTAGACTAGCCAAACCCAAATCCTGCAGCCTTTCTTCATACGCTTTAGTCTCTGTGATGACCCAGGGTGGAATACAAAACAAACACAGTCACAGAAAACAGGTGAAGCCCCTTTTATTCCTTCAGTTTGCTTCCAAGCTCCAAATATCTTTGAGGAAAGACAAAAAAAACTCCCACACAGTTACACAAAGAAGGAAAAAAGCAACACAAACCAGGCAAGATAAGGGCTGGAGGATGTCCACAGATAACACACGCTGGGAAGGACGCCAAACTCAGAAAGGAACTATAAACTAGAGATATTTCCACGCTTTGGTTCCAGTGTTTGCCAGTATGCAAGTCCAAACTCTTATTCAGTTGTCACACCTGCAGCCCATGAAGAGGATCAAGGCCCTCTCCTCCCAAGGAAACCACTTCTCTCCATTACCCTCTCCTCCCTGCGTGCCCTAGGATGAAGAGGGGATGGGCCTGGGTCCTCCTCTGACTGCTCAGCTGACCTTGGCCCTTCCCCAGCCTCCTCCACAACCTCCGGAGTCACACTTCCACTCCCTGTCGGCTGTTCCTCCTCTTCCTCAAAGTCAGTCTCCACAGGGGCATGACAGTCTCCAGGCCTTTGATCTTCTTAGCTGCTCTTCTCTGAACTTTTTCCAAGGTCTCAGCATCTTTTTTGTGATGTGGTGACCAAAGGCAGTGCTTGATTTAGGACCACAAATGAGCCCAACATTTCCATTGCTTAGCAAGAGACTTGTTAAACAAGTCATACCTTTTTTACTGGGGTTGTTAAAGCAAATCACTGAAGTTGTTAAGTGAATCATGTGGTCATGACCTAAATATGGCTTCCCTCCCTATTGCCTTTACTTGTCAGAGGCTCCCTTACAAGGTTGCAAATGACAGCCCTGAAATGCTGCAACCATCATAAATGTATGCTGGTTGGCAAGCACCCAAAATTTGATCATGTGACTGTGAGGATACCCCAGATGGTTGTAACTGTGAAAACTGGTCATAACTTAAGTCACTTTTTTTAGTGCCATTATAACTTGGAACAATCATTAAATCAATGGTTATAAGTTGAGGGCTACCTGAAATTCAGGACTACCTGATTTTTTGCAGAGTTCTTTTTTTTATAAAAAATTAAATAAAAACTTTAATGAAAATTTAAAGATTAAAATACAAGTAAATCTAAAAACAACTTTTTTGTGATGACCTTGGGCATGGCACAAAAGCAACAAAGTTACAAAAGTAGGTAAAGTCCCTTTAATACCCCCAACTTGGCCCCCAATGTCCAGTTACCATTGGCTGGAGAATAAACTCTCCCAAGAATAGTCTTTAAAGGGAAGAAATTCAGTCCAAACCCTAAGTAAACATAGATTATAAATAAAAACCAACACAAACCACGCTGCAGCAATTGAGACAGAGCAGGATATTTCACAAGAAGAGTTCTCCACTCCTCTACTCATTGCAAAATACCTTATGCCACCAGACTCGAAATTCTAGACCTAGAAAACCTAAAACTATGCCGCACCAAACTTGATTGCAGGAAATACCACTTCAGCAACCGAGTGGTCAATGTCTCAAATATTCTACCTGACTCTGTGGTTTTTTCCCCAAACCCCAAAAACTTTAACCTTAGACTGTCTACTATTGACCTCACCCCTTTCCTAAGAGGTCTGTAGGGGGCGTGCATAAGCGTACCAATGTGCCTACCATCCTTGTCCTATTGTTTCTTTGATATCTTTTCTATTTTCTTATATGTATCCATGTATTCATAACTATGTTTTGACTTATACCTATTATCTTGTAAGCAATTGACAAATAAAAATAAATAAATAAAATAAATAAATAAAAGGGTTAGGAATTGCAGACTTCCAAAACATAATGAAACACACACAGTTAGTAGGACTCCAGAACCCAGATAATCCTAAACAGAGATAATGCACACTTTACTTCCAGCAACTTTGCTGTGTGTAGTTTGCCCTTTAAAACAATTTTCCCAGCTGCAGCTAATGAAGGGGATCAGGGCCCGTTCCTCCCCCATAAATCATGTAACTCATATTGTTCCCTTCTCTGTTCCTCCCTGCATGCCCTAGGATGAAGGGGGTGGTGGCCCTGGGTCTTCCTCTGAATGCCAGCCGAACTGTGCCCTTCCTCAGGTTCCTCCACAGGCACCGGAGCCACACTCCCACTCCCTGTCAGCTGTTCCATCTCTTCCTCAGAATCAGATTCCATGACATTTTTAAAAATCTCAATCTTCTTTGACAGTACTCTATCTTGGTTATATACCAAGACAGTATCTTGGTTATATACATACATATACATACATTTCTAATTATTCATATACATATACATATTTATATCCTCTTCTGATCTATACATTTCTTATTCCTATTATCTATCCATTGGTACCAGTTTTCCCAAACTCTGTAATATTCCAAGTCTTCCTTATTGTGCAGAGTTCTTTTTGATTTGCTGGGACTTACAATCTCAATGTTGGGAAGATCTGGCCAAGAAGTACAAACCCCACCTTTAATCTTAGATTTCTCTAAAATTAATTATAGTTAAGGGTTTAATCAACAGACTTTGGAGGCAGGGTTGTTCAGAAAGCTACAGTTAAGAGATTAGTTTCAATTAATTGTATTGTCTCTAGTGATTTTGCCAATACCCTGATTATGGTAATTATTCTTAATTTCACCCTCTACACAGAATGCTTGCAAACATTTCACAACAACGCAATAATTTAAACTGGGAAATGAACAAGAAAGGTAGGATTTGCCAATCGGTAAAGTGTACATTCCCCCCCTCACCCTCTTTAAGTATAGGTCTGTTTAAAGCAGTACGGGACTATAGATTCCCAAGGAACTGATGTTAGATAAAAGGATAATTTACATTTCCAATAAGTGAAGAAGCTCGGCTTTGGATCAAAACATTGCAAAGTTCAATATTATCAATTTGATGGTGAAGCTTTTTTTTAAAAAGCACACAGGCAATTTTATATTTCCGTTATAAAATTTAGATGAGAGCATTATGTAAGTAGAACAGGGAAAAGAAACAGATTTGAGTTGTTGTTTCTCTCCCCATCATTATAATTCCCTTTACTACTGCAGCAATATTATTATCTTCAAATAAATCAGGGAAGTTTTCCACTTACCTATTGCTTCTTCGATCGCTAAATTTTGGTTATGGAACAGAATGCTAATTATAAATTTTTAAATGTTGTGTTTTTACTGAAGTAAGTACATCGAGAAACTCTGAGTAATTTTGTCTATTGACTCTTTTTTTTTTGCCCAAATTATAAACAGCTGAGTGCTTTATCCAAATCATTGTTTGTATGCTGAATCCTACAATTCTCACTGTTTGATAAAAGTGAATATTCGTAGCTCAGGGTTGAAATAAGGGGTCTTTGGTGATCTCTAAGTTTGGTGATTTTCTTGCAGACATTTCATTACCCAACTAGGTAACATCATCAGTGCTTGTACTGGGTAATGAAATGTTTGCAAGAACACACCCAAGCTCAGGGAGCACCAAGGACCTGTCAATTCTCACCATCTCCAGAAGATTTGAAAACAGATCACGTAACAAGGTGATTGGAATTTTGAGATGTTTGCAATTTTTTTACAAATATATAAATTAAGTGTTAAGAGAGGCATAGATGGCCAAAGTCCATTATATAACTACAGGTAGATTTTAGAAATCTGAACTCAGCTCTTTGTGTTTTGTTGACTATCGCTATGCCCAAATTAAATCTGGAATTTCAGTTTCCAAATTCCATCACCAACATAGCCATTGCAAAAAATCCTGGTATTTGAAATCTCATATCTGGAAGATACCCAGCTTGTGGTATATATATTCTCTAAATTAGTTTGCCTTATAATTTGGCATAGTAGTTAAGGTGCTGTCCTAGAAACCAGGAGACTGTGAGTTCTAGTCCCACCTTAGGAAAGAAAGTCTGCTCGGTGACTTTGGATCAATTACTAGGAGATTGTGCGTTCTAATCCTGCCTCAGCTATGAAAGCAAACTGGATGACTTTGGGCCAGTTTTCTCTCAGCCCAACCCACCTCAGAGGGTTGTTGCTGCAGAGAGAAAAGGAGGAGGCATTAGGAATATTTGCTGCCTTGAGTTACTTAAAACTAATCAAGGCAGGATCAAAATCTAATAAATACATAAATAAAAGTGTATTAGATTATAGGAAGGATGCAGCATCTGTGGCTTTCCAGATGCTTTGACTGTTAATTGGCATAATTCTTGGCTAAAATCATGTTGAGTATGCTGTAGTTGATTGAATTTGAATTCAGTTGTTAGCCTCTGGAAGATAAACCGAATTCATGGAATCTGAGATTTTGGAAAAAATACAATTATGGATATAAATTGGATCCAAAACCACATGCTTTCAGATAATTACAGGTTTCTAGCCCTTCTTAATTGCATTCAAGAGAAAGGGGATTGACATATGTACAAGAAAGGCAAGCATATGCGCCTCATGGATTTATGCACATAATTTTGCGTCCAACAAACACAGCAAGGCACACATTCACCTCCATTTGTAGATATTTGGCAAAGGACTTTGTCCTTTCATGCTCAAAGTCATATTCCTAGCCAGAATCACCACTATAAATTTAAAACACTATTTAGAAAAACCCTGAAATCAAAATAGGTAAAAATATAGCCTGGAGCCTTGACAAAATGTTTGCATTTGTTGTAAAATATTCCCCTTAAGAATGCAAAGCACACATAATCACATTACTGCTTTTTTCCACAACACCACAATGCTGACATAATTATATCCCATTTTTTCTTCTACTTTTTTTTAACCTATTATATAATTGAAACCATGTCAGGGAGAGTGGGATCCTTTTCCATTATGCAAACAGCCAAAGAGATCTCATTCCCCCAGAAGACTCTTTCGTGTTCTACAACATTCAAAAGTTTGCTCCTCCATCTCCCTGACTTTGGGAGAAGGGAAATACATGAGGTCTACATCTTGTGGGGTCCTTGATGCTTGGTGGTTTTCTTGCAGACATTTCATTACCCAACTAACACTCATGACATTATCTAGTTGGGTAATGAAACATCTGCAGTAAAACCTCACCAAGTTCAGAGAACACCAAAGACTCCACAGTTCAATCCTGAGCTCTAAACATTATCTTTTATTGATATAGATCTTCTATTGATATCATTCTTGTGCCATCCAAGACCCATATTTGCCTTTTGCCAAGGAGCACAAAACCTTGTCCCAATCTTATCCCATGTATTGGTCTACTCCTCCCTCTTCCCAGGGAAGCTGTTTAAGCATTGCAGATAAGCCTAGGGAGGGATTGCCTCAAGGGAATATAAGGTACAGTTAAGAAGATAGGAGGCTAAAACATATGACGACTGGTTGCAGGAACTGAGCATGATGAGGCTAGGGAAGAAAAGGAGCAGGGGAGACATGATAGCAGTTTTCCAATATTTGAGAGGCTGCCACAGAGAGGAGGGAGTCCAAGCTATTTTTCAAGGCACCCAAAGGCCAGTCAAGGAATAATGGATGGAAGCTGATCAAGTTGCCTTCAGAGGTTGTGGGAGCTTCAACACTGGCAACTTTCAAGAAGACACTGGAATGTCATCTGTCAGAAATGGTGTAGGTCTCCTGCTTGGATGGGGGGGTTGGACTAGATGACCTACAAGGTTCCTTCCAACTGTGTTAATCTGTTAAATCTGTTAAATGGAGTTTTCTGGTGCAACATGTAGCTCAGTCTTCCATCTTCTTTTTCTGGAGCTATGCACAAGCAATATCACCACTAGCGTGAAACCTTACATTTTCAATCCTCTCCAACATTTGCATCAAAGCAGATGCAAGTATTTGGACAGGGGAGATGGGAAGCTCTCTACAGCTCTGGGCTGCCTTACCAACTCCAGACATCTTGGCAAAGACCTGCAGGCACCTATCGTGAAAGTATATAAAATCCCCTCTTGCCTAGGAATTATACATCTTCTATGACAAACTACAGTTCCCTGCTAGGAATTTTGGCTGTGTTTTCCCTAGCAGTAGATCCCTCTTTTAGCTAGAAATCCCAAAGCTTAAAGGAAGAACATTTTGTACGTGTGGTATTGATCTGCCATAAGAGACAGATGAGTAATGAAAATAATGCTACAAAAAAGGCCAGACTTTTGACTTTGTTTGGATTGCTCTTCCCTCCCCCCCCCCCCTCATATTGTCATTTGGTATTCTTTGTACATAATGCTTACCTGTAAATCTTGCCTTGACCCACTTTTGCTCCGGTCTAATCAGTTTTCCCTTTCTCTTTTGCTTGGCAATTGGCAGCATTGCTGGCTTTTAATGCCCCAGTCCCCATTGGATTCTGTACGATTCACTTAAGCAAGGATTGTGGTTCTCATCCCATCACTTGTTCTCTGATCCATCCTTGATCTCTGATCCATCCTGGATGGAAGACACCTGGAGAGCCTTCCATCCAGGGATGAAATGGCGGAGTAGGAAGTTGCTCTCTTGATTGATTATGCACTATCAGGTCGTTTTCAACTCCTAGAGAACCCAAAGATAGATTTTCCTCTACACTCCTCTGAACCTGTTCTTTCAAGCTTCCCAGTGGTGCACTCATCACCACCATAACCAGTTTCCTCTACCTTGCTTCTGACAATCATCATGTTTTCTTCCACCTTTCTCAGCATTACAGCTTTCTCCAGAGATCTGAGTCTTGACATAATAGGTCTAAACTGGGGTAATTTGAGCCTGATCATTTGCTCTTTGAGTGAGAACCATGGATTAATTTGTTCAGTGAACCATCCCATTGTTTTCTTGGCTGTTCTAAGCATGGTGTTCACGGGAATGAAAATGATTGAGGCTGGAGGCTAAAACGTATGAAGAATGGTTACAAGAATTGGGTATGTCTCGTCGCGTGCAAAGAAGGACTGGGGGGAACATGATAACTGTGTTCCAATATTTGAGGGGCTCCTACAAAGATGAGGGAGTCAAACTGTTTTCCAAATCACCAACAAGCAAGACAAGGAACAATGGGTGGAAACTAAGCAAGGAGAGAAGCAACCTAGAATTAAGGAGAAATTCCCTAACAGTGAGAGCAATTAACCAATGGAATAACTTGTGTTCAGAAGATCTGGCTGTTCCATCACTGAAGGCCTTCAAAAAGAAACTGGACAGCCATTAATATGGGGTCTCCTACTCAAGCATAGAGTTGGACTATAAGACATCTGAGGTCCCTTCCAATTCTTAATCTATGTTCTATGAATCTCCTCCAACTTCATAGTTCAAAGGCATCAATCCTCATTCTATTCTGCTTCTTTGAAGTCCAACTTTCACTTTCATTGAGTGTCACAGGGAGTACCACAACTTGCTTGATTGTGATCTTTGTAGGTAGAGATACATTATGGTATTTTGCTATCTGCTGCCTGGAAAAGAAGGCATTGGTAAATGATTTTTATGTTTTTACCAAGAAAATTACAAGACTGGGTCCATTAATTCCCAGGGAATCAAGCTTGATTCAGAATAGACTTTATTTAGACTTTATTTATATTGCCAGAAATCACACATCACATTAGTCCATTACTACATGTGGCTTAGTCAGTTTTGGTTTAATATGTTGCACAGTATCAGATTTGAAAGATTAGGACCATGCATGAAGTTCCAATTAAAATTATTTATTATTATTTTTATATTATTATTTTTATATTATTATATTATTTTGCCTATGCACAGGAATCTACTCAACTGTTAGCGCTATTTTGGTGCTATGGAATTCAAGAGGGTCTGGGCTTGGTTCATTTGTGGGCTTGGTTCATTCATCACGTTCTGCCACCCTTACCTGAACACAGCCATTGCAGCTTATAAACCATGATGACCATTTAGTGGAACTTCACTGAACTTAGCTTATCCCACAGCCCACAACAAAGCAAACCTTTCATTCAATGTCATGTGCTATGTGATCCTTGTCAGTAACAATAGTTGTCAAAGACCTCCTGGAAGGCTTTAGTCATGAATCTTTACACAACGTGGATATTTTAGAGATTGTGCATAAGAGGGCTCCTACCCTCTTACCTAATTGCTCACCATGCAACTGATGAACCTTTTCAAATAGTTCCGGGGGGGAGGGAAATCTGGATTATTTTATTTCTACCTCCATTCCAGATGGCAAATCTACATCAATCCATCTGGAAACCTCATTCTCCGAGATGCCCTCAGTGTGTTTCTATAACCCTATTCAAGGTGAACACCAAGAGTATTGGTCTTCCACCATCCACCTGTGTTTCCACCAGATTCTGCAAAGAGAATCCATTGATCCTTCCAGGGAATTAGGTGGCAAGTAACATGAATTAATAAAGCCATTTATTATACTTCACATGTGCATCTCATTAGCCAACTCAGGGTGCTAGACAGGGCAATTGGGGAGTTTCAAACTGTACAAGTAACTCAAAACTGTTGCCATATGCCTGAAAGATTTGGGCAAACCTCCAAAGTGGTGGCTAGGGGTAGGGGCTGGAACTGAAAGAAAGAACCAGAGTAACAAGGATGTTTGCATTGAGGGGAAGAGCTCCTTTACTCATTGTCTGCCTAGTGGGATTTTTTTTTCTTGTTACACAGCCTTTGCTCCAGAGAAAATGTTCAATTTTGATTGCTTATGGAGACTCTCAGTCATCCAGGTCAAAGTTGTCTCAAAGGTGCTTTTTACAAAAGGTGACTGGACTGTTTTTTAAGAAGGTGGGGGGAGGAGGAGAAAAAAGAAGAAGAGGAAAAAGAAAGAAAAAAGAAGAGGAGGAGGAGGAGAAAGAGGAGATGACATTTTGCTTCTCCTCCAAGAAGCTTCATCAGTTTGGGTGAACTGATTCAACTTAATTGAACTGAACTGACAAAGCTTCTTGGAGGAGAAGTGAAACCTCTTCTTCCTCCTCAAGGAAAAAAAAAAACAATCCAGTTCAATTTTGGTCACAATTTTATTTGCTCCCATTTGAAAAGAAAAAGAGTGTGTTGGGATTTGAGCACATGCTTTTAAACATGGAATCCAGCTAACAAATCAAAATTTGCTGTGATGACATAGCATGGCTTACTGCAATGGTCTGATTCACACCACACCACCGCTTGTATCTTAAATCTGGCAGCCATATCCACAGCAGAGGAAGCCCATTCATCTGCATTAAAATTAATTTGCTGACCAGGGTGACTGAATCAGCCATAAACTGTGCAGACTTTTCAGCACAATTGTATTCAATGACACTTGAAAGCTAAATGAAATTTCTCAATTAATAAAAGACGGTCGAGCTTTTGCTACTCTAGGAGCTCTGCAGTTGTATTGCAGTGCCCAGTTAAGACAACGTAGCTGGCTCTGGAGAGGAGAAATCACTCAATTTAAGATAGTCGCCAGGCAGAGTTGGTCCAGCAAAGCAGGATCAGATTTTGTCAACTTGCCATCAAAGAGAGAAAGTGATGGGTTTCTTGCAGACATGGAATGAAAAACAGTCAAAATGTAAGTTGTTTTCAATGGGTGGAGTTGTGCCACAATTCTGAAAAACGTTACAGATAAGCATTGGGAGAGATTGCTCCCAAGGAATATAATGTATAGTTTAAGAAGATAGGAGACTAAAACATACAAAGAACAGTTGCAGGAACTGAGCTTGGCTAGTCTAGTGAAGAGAATGACCAAGGGAGACAGGATAGTAGTCTTCCAATATTTGAGGGGCAGCCACAGAGAGGAAGGGATGAAGCTATTTTCTAAAGCACCTGAAGGCCAGACAAAGAATAATGGATGGGAACTGAACAAGGAGAGATTCAACCTGGAAACAAGGAGAAACTTTCTGACAGAGAGAACCATCAACCAATGGAACAGAAGTTGCCCTCGGAAGTTGTAGGAACATGATCACTTGAGACTTTCAAGAAGAGATTGGACTGCCATTTGTCAGAAATGGTACAGGTTTCTTGACATGGGACTTGTTTTATCAATCATTAACTAATAGAATCAGAGATTAGAATGCCCTGTTCTAAAAGATAATAAAAACTTTTGCATTGAAAATTTTGTAACATGGATAAAATAATTGAATTGCTGTTTTGCAATTATTACTGATATATTTGTTATGCTTACTATTATTATTTATGTTGATTAACATTGTATATCTACTTAAAACTATCTGTATCCAGACAACACGCTGTCCAGATTGATATGGAATTTTTTGTGTGATATAAAAGGAAAATGTATTAATAAAACATATATTAAAAAAAAGAAATGGTATAGTGTCTCCTGCTTGGGGTTGGACTAGATGGCCTACAAAGGTCCCTATTTTTACAGGAAACCCTCGATTTACAATCTTTTGTTTAGTAACCATTCAGTTACAACAGCACAAAAAAAAGGACTTATGACCATTTCTCACACTTACAACTGTTGCAACATCTCCATGAAAATTCAGGCACGTGTCATCTGATTCACATTTATGATGTTTGCAGAGTCCTGGAGTCATGGGATCCCCTTTTACAGACCTTCTAATGAGCAAAGTCAGTGGGGAAGATTCACTTAACAACCAAGTTACCCTCTTAATAACTGCAGTGATTCACTTAACAATTAGAGCCAAAAAAAGTTGTAAAATGGGGCAAAACTCACCCAGTAACTGCCTTGCTTAACGATGGAAATTTTGGGCTCATTATGGTCTCAAGTTGAGACCTACTTCAGTGGTCCAGGCTTGCAGGAGGTGAGTTGGAATGCCTCTGTGCCTGCACAAAGTACATGTATGGCGCACGCGCACACAAAGTGTGTCATGCATGCAAAGCGTGCCCACCAAGCCACGCCCTACAAACTGGTGGTAAAACTTTTTGAATCCCAGCACTGGCCTTTTTGTATTGATATATATGGTTATAATATCCATTCTGCTTCCTGTTTCCCTGAGAGACCTCTGCATAGTCCTTGACATTTCTATTTTTATCTGTTTCCAGGGCTGTTGTACGGCCACAGGTGGGAGGGTGATGTCTTCAGTGCCCATTGGAGAAAGATGGATACAGGTTAATACTAACTCTGTCATCATCGTCCATCCAACAGTTGAGCATCTGAACCCAAGGAAGCTGCATAACACACACACACACACACACACACACACACACTGAAAGAGAGAGAGAGAGAGAGAGAGAGAGAGAGAGAGAGAGAGAGAGAGATATGAGGTTTAACCTCAGAGTCTCAGTGAAGCAGTTGTTAGAGTACGGTACTGCAGGCCACTTCTGCTGACTATTGGCTGCCTGCAACTTGGCAGTTCAAATCTGTTATGATATGTACAGAATAACCCTTGAGTAACAAGGATATGCACATGGAAATGTTTATGAGAGTAGTTATGAATAATTATTCAGCCACACACAGATACACTACATTGAGTTAAAGTTTACTTTAAGAAATAGCACAGTCCAATAAACGGTCCAGGTCATATACGTTTAACAGTCCAAAGAATATCCAATTACAAAGTTTTCTTACCAGTTGCCTTTGTCATTTACAGTAAACAAAAATATCAAAGTACAAGCATAGCATAAATACAACAGAGAACTTTAGATAGCAACAGAATGTCAGAGAGACAGAAGTCAGAGAGAGCAAGCTATGATCTCTAGCTCCCTCTTATGGTAATTTGCAATATAATCAACCAATTGGAATATAGTATAAATCAATACAGTGATTTTGTCTTAAAGCCACAAACATACATTGTTGGTTTATGTATTGCCAACCCAACTAATTGGTGTACAGATTCCTGACAAAATCCCACCAGGCTCAAGGTTGACTCAGCCTTCCATTCTTCCAAGGTGGGTAAAATAAGGACCCAGATATGCTGACTCCGTAAAACTGCTTAGAGAGAGCTATAAAGCACCGTAAAAAGGTATATAAGTCTCAGTGCTATTGCTATTAACTCTATGCAAAGAGATTGGGTTTAAGCTCTCAACCAGATAAAGAAAACACAGTTGCTGTGTTCCAACAACAAACCACCTCCAAAGATAATAAAATCCCTACTGTGGATCAATGTGAAAGCCTGGTTCACACAATGTGGTAAAGTAACAGCTGTGTTTTCCACAATACACTTAATCACAAACAACACAATCCCAATTATTCTAGCCTACTCCGTGAACTCAGGCAACGAGAATGCAATGAAACGGAATGCCAGAATGATCTCTAGTCGTAGGCTGGGGATCATGTTTGTTTATTTATATGTGTGTTTATTATTTATATTTAAATTATATGCTGCCTATCTCACTGTCCCAAATGGCATAAAAGTAGGAACAGAAAATCATTAATAGTATTAATATTAAGATGAGTAACAACAGGGAGGGATTTAAAAATCCTAGCAACCAGTTCACTGCTCAGTTGCTGGGTGGAACTTCCGGGAGGGAGATTTTTCGCTTTCCCAAGGGTCCAGAGGATTTCCTCAAGCTTCGGGGAGGGAGAAAACAGCCTCCTCTGGGCTATGGAGGCTCTCCAGAAGCCTGAAACTGGCCCATTTTTTACTTCCAAAAGGCCTGTTTCCGCCCCGCCCCCCCCCGAGCCTCTGTGTGGACCCTGCGCTTACTTGCATCGAAAATGGGCCATGTAGAGACTCCTGAGAGGGGAGGGGAGGGGTGGGCGTGGCTATCTGGTCGGTTCAAATGCTGGTTCGGCGAACCAGATGCAAATTTAACATCTGGCTTGCGCAAACCGGTCTGAACTGGCTGAATCCCGCTCCTGAGTAACAATTAATAAAAAGTTTAAACCAAGAGCGCAGGCAGTAAAGGGGTGGATTTTGTCTTTCATTCAATCAACCACCTCCAGCATAGCGGGTCTACATTGAGTCCCCAAACCAACTGGCAGAGCCAGATTTTAAGGCCCTTCTGGAAGACCAGAAAGGTGGAAGAGGATCTCACCTCAGGAGGCAAGATATTTCAAAGGGCAGAGGCCACAACAGAGAAGGCTCTTCACCTAGAGCAGGGGTTTCAAACCCGTGTCATCACAGCGACATCACGTGATATATTGGAGACATTTTTTCTCCTTTGCTAAACCAGATGGGGGCCAGCACACGACACATCTGGCCCACGACCTGTGAGTTTGACACCCCTGTCTCGACCCTGCAAGTTGAAATTTCTACGCAAACACAGGAAAGATTTATGGGACCATAGAAAAACCTGTGTTGTGTGGGTGCTCCATCACTGGATGTTTTTAATAAGAGATGAGACAGCCACTTGTCCAGAATGGGCAGGGATGTCAAACTCAAGATCTGCTTAGATCTGGCCCACGGGGCTGCCCTGAAAACATCAAAAGACCAGCCTGCGGTGCCTCTGCCAGCAAAAATGGAGCTCCATTTTCCCTAGCAGAGGGTTGCAGGAGGCCATTGCGGCTGAAAACAGAGCTCGGGAGAGCTATCTGTGGCCCTTCTGGGCTCCGTTTTCACTGGCAGAGGATTGCAGGAGGTCGTCGCAGCTGGAAATGGAGCTCGGGAGCCCATTTTTGCTGGGAGAGCACTTGGGCCACAAAAGATGTGACAAGAGTGATGTGAAGTGGCCATGCTCACCCTACCCATGCTCCCCACCCCCCCAACCCCAAGGTCAAATACAATCCTGATGCAGCTCTCAATGAAATTGAGTTTGATACCCAGAGGTGGTATTCAGCAGGTTCTGACCGGTTCTGGAGAATCAGTAGCAGAAATTTTGAGTAGTTCGGAAAACTGGCCAATACCACCTCTGACTGGCCCCTCCCCCATCTATTCTCTGCCTCCCATCAAGTCCCAGCTGATCGGCTGGGTCTTCTTTTGTTGTCCTGCACAGGAGAATGAAGCTGGAAAGCAAGTTAGCGGGGTGCGGAGGAAATGGAGATTTTACAATATCCTTCCCCTACCATACCCTCCAAGCCACACCCACTAAGCCACGCCCACAGGACCAGTAGTAAAAAAAATTGAATCCCACCACTGTTGATACCCCTAGTATAGGGCCTTCTGTTTGGGCAGGAGGTTGAATGAGTAGCCCTCCAAGGTCCCTTCCAACTCTGTATTCTGATTTAGATCTGTCATGTTCTAAGCAGAGCTGCAAGATACTGTGTTGAGGTCCCATCTGTGCAAATCTGTGGCCTAGTATCCATGTGAGGTCTCCCCACTCCAAACACATGTGGCTTTTCCATAAGTGATCCATATTTGGTTAATCTGCACAAGTATAAAAGAAGGGTAGGCTAAGGGTATGTCATCATTCTGACATTTTCAGAGGCATTGTCAGTTCTTCTCATGTCTGACTCTGAGGCAACATCAGGCAGGGAAGATGATGAAGCTTCTGGACAGTTGATGGATTAGCCATATATCCTGCATAATGCATCTTCAGTGTTTAGGGCATCACGTGCAGTGCCTAAAAATAGGCATCTAGGGTGTCTATGAGATTCTCAAGATATTTTCCCTAAGGTGGTTTTGGGTGCTTGGGTGCCTGGAATTAATATAATAACCAGAGATTCTTCCCTGACTTCCACCCCATAGGACTTTTATTACTAATGGGCCTGGGAAAAATATCCTAGAAGTAAGCTAAGTGTATGTGTATGTCAGGGGTGAGATTCAACTAGTGTTCAGGGGTGGGATTCTACCAGTTCACACCTATTCGCTAGAACTGGTTGTTAACATTCTAAGCAGTTCGGAGAACCAGTTGTTAGAAGAAATTATTGGCCTAATCCTGTAAGGAAGGCAGGAAGGAAACATTCTGGTGTTGCTTATAGAATCTGCTTCTCCGTTAACCCTTATTACATTCTTGGCAGGACTAGACTTCCTGTCTCAGGAACTTCTCTGGAGTTTGTTTCCCCTGTTTTGCTGGTACTTTGCTTGTGTGGAGTGACCATTTAAAGTTACAATGGCACTGAAAAAACTGACTTATGACCATTTTTCACACTTACGTCTGTTGCAGCAGGCTAGGCGAGGAGATGCGTGCCTCTTTGTGAGTGATATCGAGTTGGCCACGCCCACCCAGTCACATGACCATCAAGCCACACCCACCACCTAAGCCACACCCCCAGAACCAGTTGTTAAAAAATTTGAATCCCATCCCTACCAGTGTTACTTCTGGTTCGGTGAGTATGTTTTGTGCATGCACGTGTGCTTTGGACACGTTTCTACACAAACCTTAAGCTTTGCTGCCCGGACAGCTGAACAGCGCTGTGCGCAAGTGCACAGCATTTAAAAAGCCACTTTTTTACTACTTTTTCAACCTTAGCTGTGCTGTGCCAAGCAACTGAGGTTGAAAAAGCAGGAAATAATGTCCCCAGGCGGGCAGGTGGGCCAAACAACAGCAAACACAGAACCAGTTCAGTGTCTGCTGCTCTTCAGAGCTTCCGATTCTGTAGAGCTGGGCAGAACCAATAGCATCCCACCCCGGTGTATGTAGGTAAACACACACATACATGTACATATACTGGGCTACAGATATTCCTTGACTTACAACCACAACTGAGTCCAAAATTTCTCTTGTTAAGCGAGACATTTGTTAAGTGAATTTTGCTCCACCTTACAAGCTTTCTTGACACAGTTGTTAAAGAAATCATGATAGTGCTCAAGTTAATGACTTGTTTGTTAAGTGAATCTCTGGCTTCCCCATTGACTTTGCTGGTTGGAAGGTCACCAAAAGTGAACATGTGACTCTGGGACACTGCAACTATCATAAATATGAATCAGTTGCCAAGTGTCAGAATTTTAACCACCTGACCATGGGAATGCTGTAACAGTTGTAAGTGTGAAAAATGGTCATAAATCACTTTTTTTCAGTGCAGCTGTAACTTTGAATGATCAGAATTGCTATAAATACCTGTATAATTATAACTTTGGGTTTTGAACTGTTATTCAAAGTTCACAGTCATGATGTTGAGATGGGCAGCTACACAATAATCCACAACTTATAACTGGTCGCTTAGTGAGCATTCAGAGTTACAATGGACCTTGTGTTACTTATTTATGGCCAAGTTCCTGAGCTACAATAGCTGCATACACACCCACAGTCACACAACTGTATTTTGGGTGATTGGCAATTGCTCACCCCACATAAAATCATGTGATTTTATGATGGGTTTTTTTGCTGGTTTCTGGTCTAGGAATGCTTTGTTTAATGACTGTGGCATTAACTTAAAGACCACTGCAAAGGAAGATGTAAAATCACTGGTCACAGGGGTGCCTTGGCTTACAACCGTTGTGACTTAGATGGAAATTCCATTATGGTCAAGTGTCAGGGTTCCGGGGATTGCTCTAATTAAATCATGACCCTCGAGCCAAGCTTCAAAAGAATCCAAAAGATTTATTAGGAGCAGCATGTCGGCATTAACCTAAATGAAACCAACTCTGGCATACGTAATTTACAGTCACCTGTGACCCTGTTTCCCCTCTTTCTCCCCCCTGGGTATTTCATAAATCAGATTCTCCAATGAAGCATATTCACAGTCTGGATGTCATCAATCATGTTCTCCAATAAAGGATTTTCGAGGGCAGAAGATCCAGTAGTCTGGCTACAATCTTTGTAAGATAAGTGTGGAATGTGCTTCTGGTTTTAAACTGCCCTATTGCTCCTTCAGATTTCCCCCCTCCCTTGTTTATGGCAACTCGAAAACAGGCATCGGAATGTTTTATGAGTTGACATCATGAACTATATATTCCAAGGAAGTCATGCAGAGTATAAAGCTATAACCATAAATCATGCAGTCTGTGTTATAAACTGTAATATAGTTAATCATTCAGAATTCTTTTGCAGCCTTAGAAACAGCATTGAAAACCACAGGATTTGCAAACAATCCCAAGAAAACATATGGCCGACAATCGTGCCACAGACCAGAAGAATCCAGAATCAGGACCAATTCAAAGCACAGAACAGAGCAGCCCTCAAAAACTTAAAAAGAAGGACAAAACCACCACCCATCTTCCTACAGACAAAGGCCAAACACATTCAAAAGCCAAAGAATTACTGGAGGACAAAAACCCGTATTCAAGTCAACACTAACCCACTACAGAAACTCAACAACCTGATCAACTGGATTTCTTCAATATATCCAACTGGGGATGTTGGCACCCTGACAATTAACTGCTTCAATATGTCTCATTTGGAAAGGCTAACCCAAGAGGTGGGCTGCTGGGCATTTGCAGGGGTTCAGGAGAGCCCCTAGCTAAGATTCTGTGTAGTTCAGAGAACCCCCTAATCCCACTCCTGGCTGCCCCTGCTCACCCCACCCCATCCTGCCCCTCCCAGGAGTCCCCCACATGGCCTGTTTTGGATGCAGGTAAGTGCAGGGCATATGCAGAGGTTCTGGGAAGGTGAAAAATGGGCCTCCCAGAAATTCAGGAAGGCTGGAAATGGGCCTGTTTCTGGCTTCCAGAGAGCCTCTGGAGCTCAGGGGAGGCTGTTTTCACCCTCCCGGAGGCCCAAAGAAAGCTAACTAGCCTATGCTCACCATGGCCATGCCCTCCCAGCAACCAGGCAGAGAACCCATTGCTAAAATGTTTGAAGCCCACCCCTGACTAACCCAGTCAATTGTCATTGGAACTGGCAGTTCCCTGGTTTGGTTATTACCTGGATGAGTGACCACTTGGAAGTCTCAAAGTTGTAGACTAGTTCAGGGATCTCCAACCTTGGCAACTTTAAGACCTGTGGACTTCAACTCCCAGTTGAAGGGAGTTTTGCTGGCTGGGGAATTCTGGGAGTTGAAGTCCACAGGTCTTAAAGTTGCCAAGGTTGGAGACCCCTGAACTAGGTTGAGAAGTTGGGGAAAAAAATGCCAAACTACTTCTGAATTATTGCCAAAGAAAACTACATTGGCTGGACTTTGATTACAGCTACATTCCTGCTTTGTTTGTGACATTTTCTAACATTCAGCTGGCATTAGGAATTCCTTTCATGTTTTCCCATAACTATTTCTGATGTTATTAAAAAGAGAAAATAAAAGGCCAATTCGTTCAAAAGAGGGACGACAAGGAATAACCCTGCTTCCCCTTTCAAGAGGAACACAGTGGAGGCATCTTGCTGAAAAGCTCCCCTTCAAGGAATTCCTGAAGTTTTTCTAAGCCTGGGGAGGCTGGAGATGGGGAGGGGAGCAGCGGGAGCCTTTGTGCCAGATGAGCTTGCAGAGAAGGAGATGGCAGAAAAGACTTGCTGTGCGGTTGTCAGCCAGCCTCTGGCAAGAGCATCAGTGAATCTGCAGTGGGGTGGAGGCCGGCCAGTGGACACTGTTGGCGCCTGGAAGCATTTTCCATGATGTAGGCTGTGAGAAATGAGGGGAGGGAAGAGATGTTGGTATCCAAGCAAAGAACAAAAAAGGAGGAGGAGGAGGAGGTGGTAGTGGAGGAGGAGGGAAGAAGAAGAAGGAGAAGGAGAAGGAGGAGGGAAG
>BLBF01000072.1:5546659-5566853 GCA_015471245.1 Laticauda colubrina
ATCTATCTATCTATCTATCTATCTATCTATCTATCTATCTATCTATCATCTATCTATTTACCTACCTATCTATCTACATATCTAACCTCTGTCTCTGTGTGTATTGTGTGTATTTATTTATGCCACATCTTTATTATTTTAATAAATAACTCAAGGTGGAAAATAGTAGTGCACTCCTAATAGTGCACTCCTTTCTTGTCCTGTTTACCCCACAACAGCAACCCGGTAAAGTACGATGGGCTGAGAGAGAATGACTGGCCCAAGTTCATCCAGCTGGCTTTCATGCCTAAGGTAGGACTAGAACTCACAGTTTCCTGGTTTCTAGGTCAACACCTGAAACATTAGACCAAACTGGCCCTCATGATGTTGTGACATCATCATGCAAATGATATGAATTGCATAATTCTATAAGAATGCCAATAATGGTCATGACCTGTTATGTAAATAACATAATTGGGTTGACAATATATAAACTACAATTATATATGTTTGTACCTTTAAAGAAAAATACTGTAATGTATTATGCTGTGTTCTACAAGTTGCCATAGATCTATAGATGATGGTTTAATTCTCTTTCTTTTTTCTTTTTCACTGATGATCTCTCTTAATACTGATACTGACTGACTCTGTTTATTTTGATATTCTGTTGATATCAAAGGTTATTTGTTGTATTATGGTTTGCTATTTGTCGACTGTAAAAGACGTGAAACTGGTAAGAAGGCTTTATAACTGGATATTTCCGGACTGTTAAAAACGTGTATGACATGGACTGTTTATTGCACTGTGCTATTTCTTCAAGTAAACATTAATACAACTTGTTCAACTCTGTGTGGCTGTATATTTGTTCATAACTGTTCTCATAAATCGTTTCTGTGTGTATATCCTTTTCATACAAGTTTTATTCTGCAGATATCCTAACATGACCTATGTGATTTCACCATAGCTTGTACTGTATTCCCATGGCAGAATTTTTATCAAATCTGGATATTTTGGATACCATATTGTTTACACAATGAGGACGCTATTAACAGAAATTGTTGAAAAATTTACTGTATTGTATTCATATTTTTTATTACAAGTATCATTATATTTTTAATTTTGCTTATTTATCAAACTGTAAGCATGCTGCATGCACCAGAGGCAATTAGAAAGTCACAAATAAATAAATCAAGCAAGAGTTTTGTCCATTTCAGTGGTGTAAAAGCCAAAACAGATAAGAACAAATGACATTTGCACCAGTACAAATTATAAGCCTTCATCAATACTTCTGAGGTAATGATGGAATTTCTACAAAAAAAATTCCAAGCCAAATAAGTATTCAAAGTTGATTTCAAAATAACATGAATATTAATTTGAGCAACACACTCTTGTGGGCTTTCCCTAGAATTTGTGCCTCTGCTAAGCCTAATAAGTAGGTGGAAACCGGCTGGTGTGTTTAATGATGTACCAAAATCCAAACTTAACCACTATGCCTAAGGCAGCATTTTAATAATGCTTACAACTTCCTTCTGACTTGCTTTTAATACCCTTCTTAGGGTCATGGACCAAGTTTGAACTTCCTAGCCTAAAACAGAGAGCAAGGGAAATTTCTTTGTCTTACATCTGGCTGCCAAAAGATTGTGGTGTTTTTTCACAGCCTCAGCCAACATTGTCAACAGAGCAAGACAGGCTGTGCTAACCAAGAAGCCTGAAAGTTGTGGTTGAGTGTATTGGCTTCCTTGGTGTAGTACAGGATCTAGGAAAAGAAAGAGCAGTCTATATTGGCTTATCGTATTCCCAGGTATAAAGTGATTGAAAAATTAGAGCCTAAAGAAGCATCTTCTGCCAGGAGGCATAAGTGAGTTCTTGATTTATTGACAGGGGCTGTTCTTCTAATGAGGCTGAAATGGAAAACTTGGAATAAATATTTTAAATTAATCCAAGTTTGTGCTCCCCCACTCTTGCTTGCAGCTACCGTAAACCTCTGATCCAAAACTTTGGCAGGATGTAGAAGGGAGGGAGGGAGGGCTTGGAGGGTGAAATCCTATAAATAGGAGCTATTTAAGCACGACGAGCCTAATGCCAAGTCAGCAAATATTCTCAAATCAGATCTGCGTTTCAGACCCAGGAACATGGAAGGGAGCCATCCCATCAAGAAGACTTCAAGCAGGCAGGACTCCGGCAACCCAGTGCTTAGCTTGCTGGAGGCTTTCAAACGTAAGAAGCAGATAAGATTAATTGCTTTAAAGAAAATGAAGATTTAAAATCTGTAAAAAAAAATGAAGAATGCTTCACCCCAGCTATCAGCCAAACCTCACCGGTGTTAGTCTAAGAATTCAAGAGTTCCCCAAATAATTATCTCTCCCTGCTGCATTATAGTGCGTGAATGTAGTGGGCAACGTTGCAGCCTATCAGGGGTGTCCTTACAAATGAGGCAGGGGTGGAATTCAAAAATTTTAACAACCGTTTCTATGGGCGTGGCTTAGGTGGTAGGTGTGGCTTGGTGGTCATGTGACTGGTTGGGCTGGCCAACTCAATATCACTCACATCGAGGCACACATCTCCTCACCTGGCTTCTTATGACTGTGGGGATGCTGCAAGTCGTAAGTGTGAAAAAGGGTCATAAGTCACTTTTTTCAGTGCCATTGTATCTTTGAATGGTCACTCCACACAAGCAAAGTACCAGCAAAGAAGGGGAAAAAAACTTCAGAAAGTTTCCTGAGACAGGAAGTCTAGTCCTGCCAAGAATGTAATCAGGGTTAACGGAGAGGCAGTTTCTGTAAGCAACACCAGAATGTTTCCTTCCTGCCTTCCTTACAGGATTAGTTCAGTAATTTCTTCTAACAATCGGTTCTCCGAACTGCTTAGAATGTCAGCAACTTGTTCTAGTGAATAGGTGTGAACTGGTAGAATCCCACCCCTGGAATGAGGTAAAAAAAGTCAAGATGGCAGAAACCGGTGTATAGTTAAAGCCTTGCCCTTTTACGAACGTGTGCATGTAAAACATGTAAAACAATGTGAGACGTCAGTCACATGGTTGTGGCCATCATGTTAGGTTTTGGGTTTTTTTAACCCCTCTCCAGCTTATTGTGTTATGCCAAACCAGGCAGTGAGACTCAGCGTGTCAAAAGCCAAAAAACATGCTCTCCTGATTTCAGAATTTGAATGTGAATAAGCTATGGCTACAGAGGTGGTATTCAGCAGGTTCTGACCAGTTCTGGAGGACTGGTAATGGAAATTTTGAGTAGTTTGGAGAACGGGCAAATATCACCTCTGAATGGCCCAGTCCCCACCTCTTCTCTGCCTCCCGAGTCCCAGCTGATTGGCTGGTCTTCTTTTGTTGCCCTGCACAGGAGAACAGAGCTGGAAAGGAGGTTAGTGGCGTGGGAAGGGAATGGGAATTTACAGTATCCTTCCCTTTCCACCCCCACCAAGCCACCCCCACAGAATCAGTAGTAAAAATGTTTGAATCCCACCACTGTATGGCTACATTAACTCTGGCTGAGTATCAGAGTCTTGATGAGCCCTGTTACAAACCTAACAGTTGCGTTCAGACCATATGTCAAGCTTGGTTCATTCTGATGACTTTATTTTTTAAGGGTGGGTTCATACTCAACCTGTTTGATTAGTTTATAATTCCATGTATTGTGCAAACTCAGGACATTCATTGAATTCAATAACTAGGTTAATTTAGCTTCTAGGTCAAAGCATGTCCGGTGACTCCAACCAACCAGTCTCCAATTAAATTTGTCAGTCCTATAGATAAGCCTCACCCATTGTTTAGTAACCAAAATGACAATGACATTGAAATAAGTAACTTATGACCAGTTCTCACAACCTTTGCAGCATCCCCACAGTTGCAGGATAATAATTTGGCCGTTTGGCAACTGCCCTGTATTTACAATGGTTGCACACCCAGAAGTCATACGATTGCCATTTGCACCCTTTCCAGCCAACTTCTGACAAGCAAAGTCAATGAGGGAATCCAGATTCATTTAGGGATTGCATGATTCACTTTAATGACTGCAGTGATTAGCTTAATGACTGTGGAAAATCTGATCCCTGCTGTGGAATTCATGTGGAGGATTATAGCAAAAGAGATGGATCACAATCTGCAAGGAAAATTTTTTATATCAGAGAGACAATTTGTTGGTCTTGTTGTCATATTAGAGGCACAAGAGCAGGGATCATATTAACAATTGGCAATCCTGGATGGGCTAACCCGAGCTTCACTGCCAAGTTCTTTTCTGGCAGTCTTTTGTGTGTTTTTAAATAGCTTTCCAACAAGATGAAAACTGAACTTAAAGAAATGTCCCGTCCCCCCCCCCCCAACAACATGACCTTTCTCTGTTGTCTTGCAAGCTGGAAAAAAAAAACTCCACACATCAAAATGGTTCCCTGTATCCTTAAATCAGATTTGCAATTATTTGTTTGGTTTTGTGCTTCAACTGCAAGGAGGAAGAAACATTTCAAAATGCTCCAAATTATGTAACTATAAAGAAATGATGTGGAACAAGCTGTTATCACAGCAAATGAGTGCACTGTTCCAAATCAGCCCAAAGCAGGGAAAATAAAAAAACGAAGAGCATTGGGCAATTTTTTGCCCAAAATTTTTTAAATTTTTAAAAGAAAGATGAAGGGCCCAGTTGGAACTGAAAAGTGTTCTTGGAAAGAAAGCTGATGCTTGTGCTGACCCTCTAGCCCAGAGCAGGACAGCCTCCATTTCATTTTTTATAAAAGGACTAGCTTGATACCGGTGCTTCACTATGAAGCTATGTGGTTGGGCTTCATTTTTGGGGAGGAAAATAAGGGGGGGGGGGAATTCTGCCTCTGCCTACCAGCATTCATCAGTATTCATCTGGCAAGTGAGTTGAGGGCTGTTTGGAAACTGAAACAGTATTTGCTGTGTGAGCAAGGAGACAGCAAGGAGCCTGGGCGTAGCTTAGCTCAACTGTTCTGTACTAAAGCTGCTTGATGCTGTGAAACTAAAACTGAAACTCCTCTCCTCAGCTTGTGTTTTGCATTTGGAAGAGATTTCTTTTCAGGTGGGAAGGGGGAGTAGAATTCCTTAGCTTCAGAGTGTGTTAATAATAATATAGGAAATACTAATGCTCTGATGGTCATTTTGAAAAATCCTTTCTTAGTGAGTACCTAGAAGCCAAGAGGAACATACATGCCAAATCTCAAGGTTTTAGGCTTTATGGTTCTGGAGATTTTGTGATGATGTGTGAGTGGTATTTCGCTTTTATATAGAGAGAGTTAAGGAAAAGCATCTAAGTCAGATTGGCCAAAGAGCTGATAGGCTCCAAAGCATATTGTATGCACCTGTACACCTGGGGATGCCTATGGAGATTCTCAGTCACCCAGTCATGGTTGTCCCAAAGGTACCTGGAAAGGTATTTTCAAGAGGCAACTGGACTTTCTTTGTTATTTCTTGAAGATGTTTCACTTCTCATCCAAGAAGCTTCTTCGGCTCTGAGTGGATGGTGGAGAATGCAAGGATTTGGGTTCATCTTGCAGTCATCTGGTCCTTTGCATTTTTTCCAAGTCATTGAGGGCACTTGGAGGTTAATCTGTGCCCCCAGGGTCACCTGAATCGTGCAATTGGATGGGGAGCCTTCCTGGAATTGCTGAAATCTGGGACTATTTTTGCAGAAAGTGAAGTCACAAGGGGGGGGGGGGTGTCAACCAATTTTCTAAAGCATCTGAAGGCCAGACAAGGAATAATGGATGGAAACTGAGCAAGGAGAGATTCAACCTGGAAATAAAGAGAATTTATAGTCAGAATGTTGCTTTACCATGGCTGTTATTTGTTCAGAATGATCTGGCTCTTTGGCTCTTTTAGTTGATGTTTATGACGCCTTATGTTTTCTACGAAATGTTATTCTTTTGTTTTCAAATGTTGCATGCCAGGCAGAGTTATTAATTATGAGTTGGGTAGCTAAATAAATTGAAGAAACATACATATGTGTGTGTGCATTTATACATTTTCTCTCTCATACATCCATACTTACATTCACATTCATGGCTAAGCCACATTATCAGGCAAGTTTTGATATCATTTTGGCACTGGACATGGTTTTTTAATTTATTTATATCCTGCCTTTATGATTTGATTAAATAACTAAAAATGGCTAATATGCCTAATATTTTTTCTTCCTCCTTTTTTCTCCATAGCAATAATTTTATGAAGTGGGTTGGGCTGA
Organism: Laticauda colubrina; assembly: GCA_015471245.1. Lineage (NCBI taxonomy): Eukaryota > Metazoa > Chordata > Lepidosauria > Squamata > Elapidae > Laticauda > Laticauda colubrina. The sequence continues at coordinate 5,552,845 of BLBF01000072.1, forward strand.
GAGAGAAGGACTGGTCCGAAGTCGCCCAGTCAGCTTCCATGCCTAAGGAGGAACTAGAACTCACAATCTCCTGGTGATTGGCCCAAAGTCACTCAGTCAGCTTCCATATCTAAGGCAGAACTAGAACTCACGGTCTCCCAGTTTTTAGCCTGGTGACTCAACTAAGAGACCAAATGGACTCTCCCGAACACATGCGAATTGCTCTATCTCAATCAAATGTGTTTGCAATCCAAATAAATTTGATCAGTTTGTGGTTTGCCCTCCCCTCCCCCCTTTCACAGAGCCAGTGACTCCTGGCCCAAGATTATGTCTCTGGCAGATACCACATTGTAGTGCTCAAAAAACTGTTGTGCTAAAGGCAAAGAGTGTCTGCATGTGAATTTTAGAGCAGGGAGTAAATCAATCAAATATTCCCAAGGAGACCCCTCTGTTGTTGTTAGCACATCTCCATTTTCAATACTTCGAGGAACATTGACCAGTGTATAATGTAGCCATCCTACCAGAATTGGAGGTTATTATTATCATGGAAAATAATCTATATTATGGATCAGCTGTGCTGGCTGGAAAATTGGGGGGGGGGGGCACCATAACTCCAATGCATTGGGGACTCCTGAATTACTTCCATCTTCTGCACTGATGCTAAGCAGCTGCAGCTGCTAAAAAGAACTCTCACTAGTTGATGGGCTCCATAAAAAATATAATAATAAAAAAAGCATTTTGTAATCCACTTTTGCTGGGGGAAGAAGCATTTGCCAATTTGGCTGGGACTAAACTTTCCCAGGGCCTACATGGACAATAGATTGGAGGAGGAGACAAAGAGATTTAGCAAGGCAATTCTGAAAAGCAATAGATGCTTGACAGGGAAAAAGATGAGAGTTTTCAGCTTCCTCTGGAAAATGATACAGTGATTAGTGCTCAACAGTTGCCATTTTTAATTTTCCAATCTGCTGTAATCCAGGGCAGAGATACATCATGCGGACTGTGAAAAATGTAAGGGGAAATTGCCTGATTCCAGTCGGAGAAGGAACCCGCTGGGGTGGGTGTGGGTGTTCTGTATTTTATTTATTATTTCAATTTCAAGGCCACTCAACTCACAGTGGCTTGCAGTAAACATTCAAAAAGAAAGCAATATATATCAAAGAAAATCGAAGGGACTCAGACACCAGGTGTTTAGAAATTTGCAGAAAATCAAATTGGGAGCAATATCAAAGATCTCAAGGTTGGGTGGAGGAGGCCATTCCAGGGGGCAGCACGGATCCTCCGGGACAGCCTGCTTCTCAGCCCTGAAAGGTGTCCCTGATTGATGGGACCTGGAGTGTCTCGGCTCTTGTGACACCTGCCCTCCACCCCCCTCCACCCCCCAGACATGCAGAAACCTATAGAGAGCATCAGGATCTGAGTAGGAGACAAGGCTGGAAAAACCATGATCACAATGCAATTGATCATAACCAATGATCATTGACTAATGATCATGATCCAATGGATCATTGACAAATGATCATTGACTAATGATCATGATCCAATGGATCATTGTCTAATAATCAGGATTTTGTTAGTCATTGACCAATAATCACAATCCAGTTGACTGTTGATCCAAATCCATGATCCAATAAGCAAATGCTGCGGAAAAAACATGATCCAATTCACATACATAGCAATTTATGTACTTGTACCAAAAGTTGGGACTGAAGTCTGCTGTGGTGATGCTTGTACGATGACATCAGCACACATGTTACTGATTCAGCATCATCCAATTTGCTGCAGAAGACACTTGATACACCAACTATCCTGGATTAACCACTAAGGAAAATAAATATGTGTTTAGGGCACTAAGGAAGGGAGACACTCCCAAGTTTTCTCCCCCAGCTATCAGGCTCTTAACTTTTTCACTGCCACATTCAACTTTATTGATTTTGTTTGTTTTGTCATTTTCCTCTTCTACCATGTCCAGATTAATCGGCATTGTTTATAAAAGGTGGGTGACTAAAGTTTAAAAGTTTGGTTTGAAGGTGTCAGATACCCCGTTTATTTCAAGCCTCACAGTTGGTGTGAAAGTGTTGCTTTCTTTCACAAAGAGGAAGAAACAGAGGGGAAAGTGTTTTTGGCATGGGCTTTAACAAAAGGGGCTTGGGGGGAGGGAATTCCTGCCTCTGAAAAAGGAGGGGATAAGGCTTCCATGTTTCATAGTCCTGAAAAAACAAGAAGTTTGAGGCAGAAGGAGCAAAATCACCCTGCAAGTACTGGATCATGCTTTGTTCTTTGATGGTGCCCTACTTTGGCCTGCAGTTTAAATATAGTTTTCACTGTTTGGAAAGGAGAGGGGGGGGGGGCCCTAAAAGGCTATTATTTCAGCCAGCTGCGGATCTCTGAACTTTAATGCTTTTTGTGTGTGTGTGTGTGTAAAGTAAACACACACCTATCCCTCTGCAGATTTCGGGGCAGCTGATTATCCAGCTGACAGGGGTTCCCAAAGTTGACAACTTTAAGACTTGTGGTTAGCTGGCTGGAGAATGGGAGTTGAAATCCACAAGTCTTAAAATTGCCAAGTTTGGAGACCCCTGAATCCAGCAGGTAACGCGATCCTAAACAAACCGACAATTAGGTGATGCTGCAGGACTCAATTCCCGCCAAGGTGTTCCGGGAATGCGGTTGGCCGGTGGGAGAGAGAGAAAGGGGGGAGGGGGGGGATTCAGAATCCAGACGGGCCGACTTATTCCTGGCGCCACGAAGGATGAAGGATGCATTAAGCGGGTCGTGCGAAGGCCCCCACGCCACCCCCACCCCCGGCATCCAGCGCTTTTGCCTTGAGGCTCCACACTTAGCCCGGCTTGCAATCGGATATTTCCAAATCCCCAGACTTTCTTTCTTTCTTTCTTTCTTTCTTTCTTTCTTTCTTTCTTTCTTTCTTTCTCTCTTTCTTTCTTTCTTTCTTTCTTTCGTTTTCTTTCTTTCCCTACGCTGGAAAACCCTCCTTCTTGGGAGGGAGGGGTGGGTAGATGGGAGGGAGGGCAACTTCCCCCCCCCCCCGCGCAAGTTGGTGAGAAAAAGAGAAAGTGAGAAGGCGGAAGCGAGCGGGCTCTTTCAGCTCCCAGCCTTCTCCCCCCGCCACCCCCTGCGCGCCTCCTCTCAAGCCTGCTGGGCAAAGTCGCTCCAAACAAGCGCGACTCCGGGGCGGAGGGGGGGGGGGACGGGACGCGGGCGGAGTGGAGGAGGAGGAGGAGAGCGGGAAGTCCCGTCCCCGGGCCGGACTGGGCGCACGGCTGCAAGAGGAGAGCGGAGCGGAGCCAGGCTGGGCGCAAAGCAAAGCGGAGGGGCAGAGAGCAGACTGCGCGCCCGGGAGAGGAAGGGCGCAGGACAAGACGGTTCCCGCCTGGCTTCCAAGGCAGGATCGGGATCATCAGGATCGGGCGGGCTGCAAACGCGGCGCTGTCGCCTTCCCTCCCTCCCTCCCCCGCCCCAGTTTGGGGAGGGGGGTGGATCGCCGCTCCGACCATCTCTGCTCTGCGCGGGGCGGAGGGGAAGCGAGCGACCCAAGCGCCGGGGCGTTTGGCGAGCCGCGGTCGAGCCGGAGGCGCCTCTGTGCCGGGTGGGGAGGGGGCGCGGGGAGAGAAGAAGAAAGAGCCCGGGTCCCGGAGCGACGGCCCAGACTGTGGGGAGCCGGAGAAGGTAACTGCGGAGGGGTTGGGGGGTCGTTGGGGGAAACGGGGGGCTCGGTCCCCACGCGCGCTCCCTTCCAACTTCCCTTTGGCACCGCGTGGCGCGGTTTTGCGGAAAGCTGGCGGGCGGTTTGGCTTCGTTTTGCAGCCGATCTCCCCCGCCCCCCCCCGTCTCTCTCTCTCCTGGGACGGGGGGTGGGGGTGGATCGGATGGTTTCCAGCCCTGCGCCCCCGCCTCTTGCACTCGACCACGGGATGGGCGACCTCCGGCGGAGAAAGCGCAGGGGAAGGGGCTCCCAAGGAGCCGCAGCTCAGAGCCTCCAGACTGTCCCCTTCCAATTGAGCCATAGATGCGCCACAAGTGTGGAGGAGAAGGTCTCCTTTGCAGCCGTTTCCTCCAGAGAGGGGGGGGAGGGAGAAGAAGAGAGAGAGAGAGAGAGAGAGAGAGAGAGGGAGAGGGAGAGAAAGAGAGGGAGAGACAGAGAAAGAGAGAGGGAGAGAGAGAAAAAGGGAGAGAGAAAAAGGGAGAAAAAGACGGAGAGAGAGAGAAAGAGAGATGGAGAAAGGGAGAGAGAGAGAGAAAGAGAGGGAGAGAGAGGGAGAGGGAGAAAAAGAGGGAGAGAGAGAAAAAGAGAGAGGGAGGGAGAGAGAGAGACAGAAAGAGGGAGAGACCTTTAAAAAGGACGGCTGGCAGGACACCTGGGCCAGAATGAACCTTGCCCCCCTCCAGGGATATCTAGGGCATGTGGGGTAAGGAGGCCACAAGGCAACCCTTTCATTTTTGAAAGATCTGGGAGAGAGAGGAAACAAAAACAAAAACAGGAGAGCCAACTATGTGCCTGGGGAACATCAGTGTGACTTCCCCTCTGCATGCCCATCCTTTTGTAATTTGCTGCCCTGCGAGGAACCTTGTGAGGTCGGCTGAGAAAGTCTTCCCACCTCCCAAAAGGGTCTTTGCAAAGGTTGGAATGGGGGTCCCAGCCTGTTGCAGCCCCTCTTTCCTGAGGTGTCTTATTTTTCAGATGATCCAAGAAGAAGCTGGGAAGGTACAGTGGCAGATCTTCAGCTCGTCTTCGGGAGAGGCAACCCAGGAGGGAGGAAAATTATGGGCGAGGAAGAACATCAGATAACAAGGAATTAATGTGGTGGATAACGCCCTGGTTGTGGGTAAGTTGTTTTTTAAAGGCATTTTCTCTCCCCCTGAGAACACACACTGGGATATGTGAATAGGATTTGCTAGCTTGTGTGCTGTTTGTGTGCTGATCAATTAATTAACCACTGGAACCACTTGCCTTCAGAGGTTGTGGGTGCTCCAACACTGGAGGCCTTTAAGAAGAGCCTGGACAGCTACTTGTCTGGAATGGTATAGGGTCTCCTACTTGACCAGGGGGTTGGACTAGAACAGTGGTCACTGACCAGTGGGCTGGGGACCACTGGTGGTCCGTGATACAATTTTGGTGGTCCGTAGAGAAATGTCCCCCCCAAAGCAATTAATCCAGGCTGCACAGGAACACAAGGCTGCGCTGCCCACATGGCCTGCGGGAAGACAAGGCTTGCGTTGCTTGCATTGCAAACAACATGGGGTAGTGAGGGGAGGGGGGAAAGGGCGGAGGGAGGGAACTTGCCCCGTGCGCCTGGCCTGGCCACCGGGCTGCTTCTTTCCACTTCTTTCTTCTTCTGCTTTTGGTTGCACACATGGAAAGCAGCCAAAGTCTTTCTTTCTCTTCCCCAAACTCCATCAGAAATGAGTCTTTGGGACCCTGCAAAGCATCCTGCTCCAAGAGGCTGCACCAGTGCAACAAGTCTCACAAAGACTCATTTCTGGCAGAGTTTGGGGGAGAGAAAGAAAGATTTCTGCTGCTTCTGCTGCTTTCCTTGCATGAAGCCAAAAGTCTTTCTCTCTCTCTCTCCCCCCCCCCACGCCCGAGAATTGGAGCTGGAGATGGTATCTTGCGATCCCAAATAAAGAACTATAAATCAGTAGGAAAACGGGGTGGGGAATTTTCCTGCAGACTTTTGGAGGGATTTTCCCAGGGTCTCGTCCGCGGGATTTAAAAGTATGAGTTTGGTGGTCCCTGAGGTCCAAAAGGTTGGAGACCCCTGGACTAGAGGACCTACAAAGTCCCTTCCAACACTTGTTCTGTTCTTTTTAACTTCCCAGCAGCATCTAAGCAAAGCCTTTAACTTGTGTTTTGAGGGAAGAAAATGGCCTGTCCTTTCATAGAAGTGACTCTGTCTCCCACAACCACCATAAATTGAGAGTCCTGAAAATAGAGTAGTGGGAAGCAAGCCAATCTGGAATTGGGGGGCTTGGCCCAAACCCTGTTGTGGGTGCTGTGCCTTTATTCAAGCTGAGATTCTGTTACACGTGGAAAAGAAATGAAATCCACTTAATTTGGGGTAAACCTACGGGAGGCGTGCCATAAGTTGCAAAACAAAAAAAGATGAAAGAGAAAAGCAATTGGGACTTAGGTTGGCCTGAGCATCTCAGTTGCTAAGTTGATACATTAAAGCACGTCTTTTGCATTCTTGCATGGTTTTTTTGTCCGTTGGCTCAGATGGTTAAGAGAGCTGAAGACAAAATATGGAGTTGCCCTATCTTCCTTCTGTAAGATTGGTTGTTTTGCGCTGTTCTCTAGAGTTGTCAGGAAGAGGGAGTGAAACTCCTCAATCCATCAAAAAAAATCTGCTGCTTTCCCCTTTTGACAGAGAGAATTTGAGCAGTGGTAACGATGGATTTAAATTCATCAATCCAGATGTTTGGCTCCAGGACAGTTTCTGTTGTTTTTAAAGGACTTTTATGAGTCTGGTGGGAGCTCAGAAGTGCTTCTAATAGTTGATGGTTTTAGAGGAGTAGGAGGAAGAGGAGGTTGTGTCTCGGGCAAGGATATTAAAGGAGAAAGCAAGGCGAGTAGAAGGCGTTTGGCCAGCTGCCAGTCCTGGTTGATCAAAGGGAATTCAGTTGCTGGAGAGAGGCTTTACAATCTCTAAGAGAGAATAGATGTGCTGGGTGAAGGTTCAAGAGCGTCTTGAGTAGTAACTGAGTAAAATTAGCTGCCCATGTGATCCTTCCTCCTCCCCTTCTGTATTTTTAGAAGAGTTTTATGAATAAGAATAAAACAGAATAAGTTGGTGTCTGCTTTTGCCCAACTTGATATTAGCTGAAAATATACATGTTTCATGGGAACTCAACCAATATGGCTTCTAAAATTAACACCCTACTATCGGGTGATAGACTGCCTTCAAAAGGTGGTTTACTCAATAAACCATGGCCTTCTGTAAAGTTGTGGATCCAATATTACCAGTACCAGATCAAACACAGGTAATCCTTGACTTACAACTTAATGACAGTTCAAAGTTACAATGGCACCGAAAATAGTGACTTGTGACCGTTTTTCACATTTACAACCATTGCAATATCCCTATGGTCACATGATCAGAATTCAGATAGCAATTGACTCATATTTATGATGGTTTCAGTGTCCCAGAGTCATGGGATCTCCTTTTGCGACCTTCTAATAAGCAAAGTCAATGGGGAAGCCAGATTCACTTAACAAACACTTTACGAACTTAAACAACTGCAGTGATTCACTTAACAACTGTGGCAGGAAAGGTCGTAAAATGGGGCATAACTCCTGTAACGATTGTCTCGCTTAGCAACAGAAATTTTGGGCTCAATTGTGGCCATAAATCGAAGGCTACCTGTACTGCAATAGATGAACTTAGATGGTATATAAAACAGTTTATTTGTATCCCTGAAGAGCCATCAGTGTTCCTCAGCCCCACACATGTATGGGTTGGTTGGTGGAATACGAAGTCCAGCCAGAGGTGGCATTCAGCAGGTTCTGACCAATTCTGGAGAACTGGTAGCGGAAATTTTGAATTTTTAGGAATTTGGAGAACCAGCAAATCCTACCCCTGACTGGTCCCTCCCCCATCTATTCAATGCCTCCTATTGAGTCCCAGATGATCGGCTGGGTCTTATTTGGTTGCCCTGCACAGGAGAATGGAGCTGCAAAGCAGGTTAGTGGGGCGGGGAGGGAATGGGGATTTTGCAGGAACCTTCCCCTGCCATGCCCACCAAGCCATGCCCACAGTAATTTTTTTTTGAATCCCATCACTGAGTCCAGACCATCAGAATTGTGTGAAATTAGAGAATATGTGAAGATTTTTTAAAGAACTGAACAGTGAGTAAGGAGTTAGTAAACCCAACCACTTCCCCACCGGATCTTTGCACTGGCTGTTGCCTTCCATCCTGACCTTGCCTACAGCGAGGAGGTTGTCATCACAGAAGGTTGACCTTTCACTCCCCTTTAGCACTGTGATGTTGATACTATTGTCTGATGTTGATACTATTATTTGTCTATGACATTGCACTGAACTGTAGGACCTATCTCCATCATTTGGGTTTAATTGAAATTATATTTTTTTTCCTCAGTTGCCTAATTGCTTCGTAGAGTAAGCATCACTGAATCTTGCTCTGGGGAACATATCCTTCAGATTTCAATCAGCCCTGTTGATGTTTATTTATAAGAAGAGGCAATAATGTACAGAGTTGCTTCTTACTGAACCAGATGGATGGGAGCTCTAGTTTCATGGGCATAATGTCACCCAGGTTTGTTATCTGCCAACCTTTAAATTAACCCCCAAAACTGATTAAGGCTGCTGGGTATTATCTGAATTGCTTGGTTTAGGATTTTCTCCAAAGTAAGTATCGTGTCGGTGAGCCTAACAATCATATGGGGTTTATTCTAGAATAAATGTGTCTAGAACTGTAATTTGAGCATATGGTATTCCCCCCCCCAAAAGGAAAATAGACATTAATTTTGAGTTACACAAACGCAATATAATTGTATATAAACTTGGTTCATCGGTAAATTCTGAAGCTAATCAGATGGCTTAGAATACAACTGTAGCAATCTGCTCAAAAATAAAACACCTCTTGACTTTACTAAAGCTTCTTCAGATTAGATTGACTATGTGCCATCAAGTCATTGTCAACTCCCGCATGGATAGATTTTTTCCATGGCAATCTGTCTCTTCCCTGGTTTTCCAGAGGTGCACTCATTGCTACTGTAACTTGTGTCTTTTCTATCTGACTTCTGGTCATCCTCTTCTTTTCTTTATTTCCATCTTTCCCAGCATTAGAACCTTCTCCAGATAGCCAGGTCTTCGCAAAATGTGTCCAAACAAGGAGAATTTGAGCCTGGTCATTTGTGCCTTGAGTAAGAACTCTCATATATTTGAGGATCTGTTGCTTCTTTTCTTGGGTGTCTAATGTATTCTCAGGAGCCTTCTCCAAACTCAAAAGATCAAAAGTGACAACACTCTTCTTCTCTTGTTTCTTCAAAGTCCAACTTTCATTTCCATAGAGTGTCCTAGGAAATTCCATGGCTTGCATGATTCTGATCTTTGTATGTATATAGGCCCACCCCAGCATTTCAGTATCTCTTCCAAAACCTTATGACTGTTTTATCAAGTTTGTAGTTGGGTGTATTTTTTGATTGTCCATCCTTTACTATTGATTGTTGATTTTAAAAGGCAGAAGATATTTATCATTTTAATATAATTATCAATTCCAGGGCTGATTGTTGCACATATCATTAATCTAGTCTTCTTTATATTTAAGTTTTGTCCCATTTTTTTCTGTCTCCTTGATTTTTATTACTAGAGCCTGCTGGTCTTTGCAATTTCAGCTGTTAGCTAAGTATAAAAGTGCTCATTTTATTATAGCTTTTAGCTAAACTTAGCTAAAATTAGCTAAGATTAATACAAGCTAAGATTAATATTTAGCTAAGATTAATACAGTTTTTATTTATTTGTCCATGATATTTTTATAATGTTTTTAATAATGAATCAATCTAGCAATTCTCAGTATGCTTATGCATTAATATTTTGATCTAGTAGGTGAACTATTTTTATTTCTGTTTCTTTTCCTAGACTTGGAAGAATCTGTTAAACAAACCAATTATAGTTTCTCTCTTCCTTTCTACTCCCAGACATATTAATGTAAAAATAGCTGATGATGGATCAACCTTTCTTTTTCCATAAATTTATCCTGGCAGGTTCTTTGAGATTTAGTTGCTCTGTGTATAATTGAACATAGGAATTTGCTTTTAAGCATCACTTCCCTCCAAGCCACAGAACTGTGTTTTGAGAGGCCTCTCATTTTGATGTTTGCACTGTAATAAAAGTGTAGAAGAGGAGTGCAGAAAACTGTTACAAAATCACTGGAGAAACTATCTAGAAATGAGACTATGAGCCTTTCCCAGATGTTGTTGAGACTGCAGCTCCCAGAATTTCTAAGTGGCTTGGCCAGAAGTCATGTTAGGAGGACAGTAAGTTGGAAAAAAATATACAAATAGCTGGAAGATTTTGTGGAGTTGTTGTGTAGCTTGCCACCTGTGGGACTTTGGGAAAGTTTTTTTCTACCAGATAACAACCACCAAATTAATATCATCAGGATATTAATATATGAGTTTCAATAGGATGTTGGACCCATTGTTGCCTCACGATAACAATTCAATACATTCTTCCAATATAAGACCTTTCAAAATTGTCTGTCACAGATTTATGCTTTTAAGATGTTCCAAAGAACTGCTTAGTCATTTCATATGTAATTTACCCATTAGCTGATCAAAGAAGTCTTGAGTATTATGAAATGTCTGCTTCTGTCTGAAGATGCATTGTGATGAGTCTTGTTTCTTCAGCCTTGGTAGAAACAGGATGGCTTTGAATGAAAGCAAGGGAGGAGTGTTGGTAGCCAATCTGTTTTATGACCACCTGCTTAGGGGAGACTGTGGTTTCATTATCCATGGAAAAGCAGACTTTAATTAGTCAGGTGTAAGTCTGGGGAAATGAAAGCAGCTCAGTAATTAGCAATCAGCCCCTATTGCTAATTGTACGGGATGTGCCATGTTTTTCATGGAAAAGAGGTGGGGAAGAGCAGATATTTTGCTCCATGTTAATTGCATGTTTTGATAATTTTTTTTACTGTGGCCTGAAGCCAGACAAACAAACAAACATACAGAGAAGGGGGGGGGGGGAATCAAGCCAAGTTTATAAGATTAGACCTTGATCTTGGGAAGTATCTTCTGTTGCATTCTTGAAGCTAAGTTGCAAATGTTAGAGACATTTATTAATGACCTGGAAGTTTTTGTAGGCTAATAGGACAGCCACGTAGTAATCATCTGACTGCCCTGGAATTGTTGCTAGAAAAGGAAAAAAACATTAACGTTGATGTCAACCCAGATAAAAACTGCAGTGTAATAGCTTATGTGCAATAATTTTATTTCTTCCATGCCATAAAGAAGGAGGCAGCAAGTTGGGGGAAACCTATATTAAAGTATCTTCTTGTGATAACAGAGGGAAGGATTTTGAAATGGGTGCTTGTAAACATCCATCAATATTTAAATCCAGCAACATTTAAGGTAGATAATTGTGTAAAAGTGAGGTGCCACCACTCAAGTCAAATTGGGGTCCTGCAAAAAACTGAGCAGAACTGATTTTCAATTCTGGATCCAGGAGATGTTATGTCATATGTTAACAAGTAAGAAATTGAAGCATTTTTAGAAATTGTTTACAAAACACTCATTTTTACGAGCAACTTTCTATTTCTATTTCTGTAGGTATCTGGGGCACAGCAGATGGCAACCCATGCAGGATGGGACATAACATTGATACTTGCATTAGATATAGGGGTACAAGTATGTAATGGCAGTATTTTTCTGATCACACTATTGTTCCTGCATTATTCTGGAATCAATAATCAGTGCATCTTATGTATAGGCAATATGTGAATTGGAATTGCATCACCAATGTTCAGAAAGGTGAAGTCTGAAAGAAAAGTTTTCCATCTGCATTCGGGCTTGGGAAGCAATTGTTTCAGTTGTCTTAAAATGGAATGGATGGATGGAAAAAGAGAGAAGGAAGGCAGAAAGAGGGGGCAAGGAAGGAGAAAGTGAAAGGAAGGAAGGAGGGAAGGAGAAAGTGAGAAGGAAGGCATAAAGAGGAGGCAAGGAAGGAGAAAGTGAGGGGGAAGGAAGGAAGGAGAAATAGGAGGGAAGAAAGGAGAAATTGAGTAAGAAAGGAAGGAGAAAGTGAGAATGAAGGCAGAAAGAGGGGGCAAGGAAGGAGAAAGTGAGAAGGAAGGAAAGAAGGAATAAAGGAAGGAAGGAAAGAGAAAGTGAGAAGAAAAGAAGGAAGGAAATACACAATCCCCATTGAGATCAGAGTGCCTTTTGAAAGGTATCTTTTAAGAAGGATCTTTCCCTCTCAGCTGCCATCTTCAAAATGCAATGGTGGAACCAGAGATGCTAGGCCTAATGGATGTTCCCCTCTTCAGATTGGCTGAGAGATTTGCTGGTTTAGGAAGATGGGAACCTCACATTGTAGTTCCCCCAATCTTCATCTTGGATTTACAATGAGGTCCTTTCTGGTTCAGAAGTCTAGCAACAGAATTAGGCATGAGGAGTCATCTTGAGGGTTTGCTAAGGGGCCTCTAGAAGGAGGGGAGATCCCTCAATTTGAGGTCTTCTTGGTCTCCAACAGCCAAACTGGTGTGTAATCTATACCAGCCCTGAAGCTGGCATAGAATGATTCCCCCCTACAGCTTCCAATGAAAGGGAATTCTATTTTTAAAAACCACATGCACACATATGTTCGGGGAAGCTCACACAAAGTCACACACGAACATTTCTCTTCCTTGGCTTCTGCTCTGCTAGCAGGAATCTGGCGAGGCTCCAGAAAATTTCAGAGTTACTACATTGCAGGCTCCCGAAGCTGAGTCCAGGAGATTCTGCAGCTAGGTATATCTTCAACAGGGGGACCTGGACTCAGAAAGAGGCCAAACTTGGATGAAGATGGACCACAGCTGGTCAGATTTTCACCAAGGGGAACAACAGATGGAGGTAAGGCTAGATGGAGGAAAAAGAACCATTGATTGAACTGGATCCTTGTGTAGATCAACCTTCCTCAACTTGATTGCTTCCAGATGAGGCAGTTACAGTGGAAGAGGAAATGCGCTGGGTATTGTAAGGAATGGCAGTTGCAAAACATCTGGAGTGCCCTGCCTTGAGAGGAGCCCTGGGAAAGCAGAAACTGAGACGCAGAGGGACTTGGCAGGTTTACACGAGCAAAAAGAAAGGTTAAGAATTGGGTTGGTGATCGGGCTTGGATTTTCTGTTTGGTTTCTGATTCAAGCTGCTTGCTTTTGGCATGACTGCACAGCTCTGTTGCTAGGATTGCCAGTCCTGTAGCTGATGTTGTAAAGACCGGGGCATTCCACCAGCGATTGGAGATGCATTTCTGTACAGATAGTCCTCAACTCTTACGACTTCTCACTTAGCAACTGTTGAAACACACACACACACACACCCAAAAGGTAGCTGCCACCTGGATAGTTGTGATAGTTGCTCTTCTGATCACTTGATCGCATTTTGGACATTCGACAACCCACTCACATTTATGGTTGTTTGTACATTCCACAATGACAGGACTGCAATTTACTTTTTTTTGGTTGGGGGGGCTGGAAATCAGCGTTTATTTACGGTTTACTAGCAAAAAAGTTGCTCATTGCAGACAGTGCATTTACTTAACAGCTATGGAGTTCATTTCATAACTACCGAAAAAAAATGTTGTAAAATCGGGTGGGTTACGTGATGACCCATTTAATGATGGGCATGACTTGACTACTATAAGCCTACTCCTGCAATCATTTGTCATAAGTTATTGGACAAATTTCCAGAATGACATTACTTAAAAACCTTGCAGAAGGTGTCAAAGATGGAAAGCCAAAGGAGCTGAGCCCAGATATTTTCAGAACCCTAAGACAGCCTTCCTTCTTTCTCCCACCCGATTCTTCCAGTCCACCTCTGTCTCAGAGCTGAGTGCAGTTGTGTGATGACTTGTGGCTGGAGTCCAACTCCCATCAAGAAAATTGGGTCGCCATCAATGGTTCAAAGAGAGCACAGACATGCCAGAGAACAAAGGCTGTGCCTGAATATGCTGCTGATGTTCCTATTGTAGGGTTGTTACTGTTAAAGCACGTGCATTCTTGTTTATTATGAACTATTAAGTACATGTCATCATGATGGCTGTCTTTGGACCAGAGTGTTTCTGAACTTTGGTGATTTTGTGTGAACTTCAACTCCAAGAATTCCCCAGCCAGCTTGCAGAAATTTGTTCTGCAGTGAAGGAGGGGGGGGGGAGAAGGAGAAGGAGAAGAGGAGGAGGAAAAGGAAGAGGAAAAGGAAGAGGAGGGAAGAAGAAGAGGAGAAGGAGGAGGAGGAGGAGGAGGAGGAGGGAAGAAGAAGAAGAAGAAGAAGAAGAAGAAGAAGAAGAAGAAGAAGAAGA
>BLBF01000072.1:5566863-5578794 GCA_015471245.1 Laticauda colubrina
GAAGAAGAAGAAGAAGAAGAAGAAGAAGAAGAAGAAGAAGAAGAAGAGGAGGAGGAGGAGGAGAAGGAGGAGAAGGAGGAGGGAAGAAGAAGAAGAAGAAGAAGAAGAAGAGGAGGAGGAGGAGGGAGGAAGAAGAGGAGGAGGAGGAGGAGGAAAGAGACAAGACACTGGATCTATGAGATACAACTGCATGTTTTGTTTTATGACTGGCTCCTGAGCAGGGATTTCCTTTTCAGATTTTGGGAGGTCCACTTTGCAGAATAAGAGAGCGGTACAGTGTTTGAGATTTAAAAGATAACATGTGAATTGGAGCACGTAGAGGCTGTTGGTGCCACCTTCAACTGAACATTTCAGCAGCTGCTTTAAGAAGAGACCTAATTGCCTTAAGGCCCAAACAGTGGCATCTGTAAAAGGCCAAGAGGGGTTAGAAAGGGTTCTGTATTCAGTTCTTCCCAATGTGTATGGTGATATCACACACATGCCCAGAAGAGACAGAGATTATATTAAGCTGGCATCCCCTCAAGTCCGGGCAAAGATCTCTTTGGAGCAAACCATCCCATGGACATCCATGGGGAAAAGCATGGCAGATAATGAAAGGTGTGTGATGAGGTTGGTATGCAAATAGCAACAGCACTTAGACTTATATACCACTTTACAATGCTTTACAGCCCTCCCTAAGTAGTTTACAGAGTCAGCCTATTGCCCCCAACAATCTGAGTCCTCATTTTACCGACCTTGAAAGGATGGAAGGCTGAGACAACTTTTGAGCTAGTCAGAATTGAACTGCTGGCAGTCAGCAGAATTAGCCTGCAATACTGCATTCCAACCACTGCGTCACCATGGCTCACATCCATGCATCAGGTATTAGGATGCAAGTCGATAATGGCAAACTTTGCGTCATGACGACATGTGGTTTTCATTTAAGCATCACTATTTGTCACTAATATCATCCATTGTTTTTTTGGGGTTGCAATTAAAAGTATAAGGGGCAGCAGTTAAGCTCTATATACCAAGTCTAGAAGGTATTGTGAATATGTATAGTTTTTCTTCCAGTAGTGCAAAGTTTGTGGTGTGACAGGCATTGACGATCCAGTGCAAAAGATGTAACTTTTTCAGTATTGGTCCAATTTGATTCAGTTTGTGGTCATGAGACTGCAATTGAAATGAATTGGGCCAATACTGATTGCTTGCACTGGAATTAAAATGCTTGTCATACAATATTCTTATGATCAATATTGGCTGCGTCTTCCTGGAAGTCCCTTGTGCATTTTAAGATGACTCAGAGTTTTTAATTTTAAATATGCTTTCAGTTAAAAGAGGATGGACTGTTTCTTAAACTGTTAATGTTCTATAAACAGATTCTTGATGTGATTCATCAAGATTTTGGAATGGGTTACAAATGGTTTGCAGTTTGGACTTTGCTTATTTAAGTAGTGTAATGGATGATAGTTGATATCAATCCATGGATGAAAAGCATATGTAGCTGGAATGGGGTAATTTTTATCCTTTCCTCTCTCCCCCACACCCAACATCAGTGGGGTGGAGACTTCAGATTTTCTGAGAAAGTGCCAGAAATAGACAACTTGCCAAAAACCAACCCCTCCCTTCTCCTGGCAGAGGAAAAAGCAATATTATCCACTGGCTTCATTTTGAAAAATGATATTGATTATAAGCTTTCTGGAGAAAACCTGGACAGGACAACAGTCTTAACTAAAAAAAATCCTTAAGATGTAAAGAGATTGATGCTTTTCATAATTAGATTGCTGCTTTTAATTCTTGCTCAGGGATTTGAAAATCCAGCCTCAAAGCAGGTTAACCTTCTTGCTTAAGGCCTCACTTTTGCTTAAAGCAAGGGTCTCCAACCTTGGCAACTGGGCCTGGAGTTTAACATCCTTGGTATAGATCAATGGTGGCTAACCCTTTTGGGCTCCTGTGCCAAAAATTGCATGTGCATTAGCACACACGCACTCACAGGCCAGCACCCAGAATGCAATGTGTGCCCCCCCATGCCCCCTGAGCATGCGCATGCAAACCCCACCCCACACCCTTACCTGCACTGCACCTTACAGTTGATTTTTCTGCTGGTTTGAGGCCTTTTTCGGCTTCCCAGAGGCTTGAAAAAGCCTCTGCAAGGCTTTTCAGACCGAATAATAAGCCCGTTTCATCACTTCTGGTATTACAGGAAGTGACAAAATGGTCCTATTGAGCCTGAAAAGCCTTGCAGAGGCTTTTTCCAAGCCTCTGGGCGGCCAAAAAAGGCCTGAAACTAGCCAAAAAATAGCTGTGAGGCGTGCGCATGCGCAGTGAGGTATGCTTGCCTGTGGCTCATGTGCCGGCACAAATGGCTCTGCGTGCCACTTATGGCACGTGTGCCATAGGTTTGCCACCACGGGTATACTTAGTGTCAGGCTTCCAGAATCACCCTAATTAAATCATGATTCTTGAACCAAACCAAATTTGTTAGAGGCAACATTACTGGCACTGCCCTGTATGAAAGGTACAACCATTCACTTACTGACTGTTCAAAGTTGCAAGGGCACTTGAAAAAAAATGACTCATGGCCATTTTTCACACTTAATGACCATTACAGTGTCCCCCATGGTCACGTGATCAAAATTCAGATGGTTTGGCAACGGATTCATATTTATGATGGTTGCAGTATCCCGGGGTCACATGATCCCCTCTTGCGAGCTTCTGACAAGCAAAGCCAGTCGGGGAAGCCCAATTCGCTTAACAGCCGGGTTACTAATTTAACAACTGCAGTGATTCACTTATTAATTGTGGCAAGAAAGGTTGTAAAATGGGGCAACATTCACTTAATGACCGTCTCACTTAGCAACAGAAAGTTTGGGCTCAGTTGTGGTGGTAAGTTGAGGATCCCTGTATTGCAAACTGAGAATGGACAAATTCAGCCATCTCATTAAAGGCGTTGAGTGGTGACTAAACAGAAGGGTCACAATGGAGCTCTAAATCAGAGGCCTCCAAACTTGGCAACTTGAAGACTTGCGGACTTCAACTCCCAGGATTCTCCAGCCAGCTGGAGAATCCTGGGAGCTGAAGTCCGCAAGTCTTCAAGTTGCCAAATCTGGAGGCCTCTGCTTTAAAGGATCCTGTTGAAAGCCACATCAGTGTGTAAATGTAGCAGTGAGGTTTTCTCAGGAGAGTAAAATGGGGCATTGAAGAGATTAAAAAAAAGGAATGACTTTGATGGCGATATACAGGAACTGTTCCCCAGGCAGGACAAGAAGCAACGGATAGAAACTAATCAAGGAGAGAAGCAACCTAGAACTAAGGAGAAATTTCCTAAAATTAATTAGGAAAGGCATTTCCTAACAGTTAATCAATTGGACAACAAGTTGTGAGTGCTCTTGACTTGTGAAAGTTTTTTCAGAAGAGATTGGATAAACCATTTGTCTGAAATGGTACAGGCAGGGGTGGGGTTCAAATTTTTTAACAACCGGTTCTGTGCGCATGGTTTAGGTGGTGGGCATGGCTTGGTGATCATGTTATTGGCTGGGTGTGGCCAACTCAATGTCACTCACATCGAGGCATGTCATCTCCTCGCCTGGCCTCTCATGACTGTGGGGATGCTGCAACAGTCGGAAGTGTAAAAAATGGTCATAAGTCACTTTTTTCAGTACCATTGTAACATTGAATGGTCACTCCACACAAGCAAAGTACCAGCAAAAGAGGGGAAAAAAACTCCAGAGAGGTTTCTGAGACAGGAAGTCTAGTCCTGCCAAGAGTGTAATCAGGGTTAATGGAGAGGCAGTTTCTGTAAGCAACACCAGAATGTTTCCTTCCTGCCTTCCTTACAGGATTAGGCCAGTAATTTCTTCTAACAACCGGTTCTCCGAACTACTTAGAATGGTAACAACCGCTTCTAGCGAATAGGTGCGAAATGGTAGAATCCCACCCCTGGGTGTAGGGCTTCCTGCTAGAACAGGGACTATAAGACCTCCAAGGTGCCTTCCAACTCTGTTATTCTGTTAAAAGCAGGAGCAGCAAACTCACATGCAAAAGCAACTCTGAAAATTGCCTCTCTGATTTGCTGCAGTATAACGAGAAAGCAAAGCACAATCAAACTTGGCAAGATTCTGTTTACTGGTAGTCCTTGATTTCCGACTGGTCACTCAGCAACCATTCAAAGTTACAACAGACCCTCCCAAAAGGCACTTACGACCTGGTTCTGAAGCACCAATGGCCACTTCTACCCCATCCCCCATCCTTGCAGTCACACATTTTGGATGCTCAACAGCTGACCTACATTTACAGTGGTTTGCATTGTCTCTTGAACATGGTTTATGACATTTTTGCTGAAAACTGGGGTTTACTTTTAGTTTTCAGCCGAAATGCCCCATAGTGAACAATGGATTTGCTGATTGACCAGATTCGCTTAACAAATTCCGTTAGGACTACCTCTGTTGTAGCCAATCTCAATAAAAGTAGATTTAGCCTTCTGGAAAGTTATTTTCCTAGTCTGATCTATCTGGTGGGGGCTGACACGTGTGTTAGATGAGATTGATAACAGATAACAGATAATCAGAGTTGGAAGGGACCTTGTAGGTCATCTAGTCCAACCCCCCACCGCCCAAGCAGACCCTACACCATTTCTGACAGATGGCAGTCCAGTGTCTTCTTGAAAGCTTCCAGTGATGAAGCTCCTACAACTTCCGAAGGCAACTTCTATGCCATTGGTTGATTGTTCTCACTATCAGAAAAATTCTCCTTGTTTCCAGGTTGAATCTCTCCTTGATCAGTTTCCATCCATTATTCCTTGTCTGGCTTTCGAGTGGTTTGGAAAATAGCTTGACCCCCCCCCTCCTCCTCTCTGGGGCAGCCCCTCAAACATTGGAAGACTGCTATCAAGTCTCTCCTGGTCCTTCTCTTCCTTAGACTAGCCAAGTCCAGTTCCTGTAATCGTTCTTCATATGTTTTAGCTTCCAGTCTCCTAATCATCCTGGTTGCTCTTCTCTGCACTCTTTCTCAGTTTCAACAACTTTTGTATTATGTGGTGAACAAAACTGGATGCAGTACTCTAGCTGTGGTCTTACTAAGGCTTTAGAGAGTGGTATTAGTACCTCATTTGTATCCCTCTGTTAATGCAACTTAGGGAGCAGGTTGGAGGAGATGAAGGTCCACCTGTCCTGTAACTCATGAGCCACAGTGGCTCAGTGGTTAGAATGCAGTACTGCAAGCTCCTTCTGCTGACTGCCAGCTGCCTGCAATTTGGCAGTTCGAATCTCACCAGCTCCAGGTTGACTCAGCCTTCCATCCTTCCAAGGTGGATAAAATGAGGACCCAGATTGTTGGGGGCAAGAGGCTGACTCTGTAAACCACTTAGAGAGGGCTGTAGAACACTATGAAGTGGTATATCAGTCTAAGTGCTATTGCTATTCCTCCTCAGCATGTTCCAAAAAAGGCAGTTTAGGAGAGCAGAAGTGATCTACTTTGTAATTGTTACATTTGTCTGCTGTCTTGTGTTTAGACTAGTTTTCTCATTTTCTTTCTGTGTATGATCTACTGCTTCGGCAAATGTCTTTTTGATGGGGCTTATAAATATCAAGTTCAATTTAGGAAACATCCAAAATCGCAGCAGAGCATTTCATTGCAAAACTTGAAATAATACATGAAATTGACAGCTTCATCCTGTGTGTACTTTGAAGTGAATTGAATAGGATTTAAGATCCTTGTGTTCTTAGGATTATTGCTTAAAGTAGATAAGATATATGGGTTAAGAATCGTCTTAATAGTAGAAGCAACACTGAATTTCAAGATAAGGAGGAAGGTTTACCAGATTCTTGGAGACAGCTAACTTTGTCTGCTGCATTTAACTGGAAAGAAATGTGTAATGTGGGTCCCTGCATTGCTGAACATTTGGAATGGAATATTGCCATGAAAATGAAATTATATTATGTAAAGGCAAAAAAAATGCAATTCAATGTGCTAGATATGAGCTTTAAAACTTACATGGCTTAGCTCCAACACTACTTCTCCCACCAGTTTTAACTTAACTTGACATGAAAGTCCCTGGAGAAACTTTTAATAGTCCTCTACCCAGCCACCTCTTAAGTTAAATAAATGGGATGGAGACATTGTGCCCCTGCTTTTTAGTTTTCTAGAATATCATCATCAAATTATGATCAACTCCTACTTATTAATACATTCTAAAAACAGAAGAGAATTGGAATTTTGGTGATTGGCACTGAGTTCCTTTATTGCTTCTCACTTGGGGTTCATTTTGTAGCTTCCCCTCCTCCCCTGGTATTTTATGATATATATTCCTGTTCAAGTTTGACCTTTATTTTAGTAATTATAGTGCTGTACTGCAGATGCTTTAAAGACAATAGAAAATAATATATGTAGCTCAGGGCTGAAGTATGGAAAGATGTTACCTAGTAGGACGAGGAACTGTCTACAAACAAACAACCAGGCTCAAAGAGCACCAGATTGGATGCCTTAGAAGCCACCAGAAATTGTTTGATTGTGGTGGGCAACAGATTTAACACATAAACATACACGAAATACATGAAAACAATAGAGGATAGACTTCCGGTTTGCAAGGCTTCGGCGGTGACAGGAATCCGCAATTGTGTGCGGTTTCTGCTGTGCTCGCCGCTGGAGTGCCCTCGATCCAGTTGGATTTGGGGGCTATAGTTACCCTGTAGTGGTAACTGAAGATAGGGGAGATCCAGCAGGGGTCTGGGGGAATCACACACCTCCTCCTCAGCTGACTTAACTCCCTTTTCTGAAAGCGGTGGAGCAGCGGTCAGCAATGGCCGCCACAAAGAAGCTTTCATCCGGATAAGAATGTGCAGGAGGAAGCTGAGAAAGTGAAAGCTTTTGGCTAACCGGGATAATAAGTAACATTTAAATACCCTGGAATTTAAGCTTCATTAAAGATACATCATTCCCGATGAAGACGGAAGAAGCGGCGAATGAAAGCTAAAAGGGAAAGTTTGTTTTTTCTCACTCTCCTTCCTTACGGTGATAGCAAATGAATGGAGAAATCGGAAGAACCCGTTTTGGAATCAGCAGGTAATCTTGAAAACTAAAGCCAAGGGGACAATAAAGATTTCTGAGCATCGGAGGGGGGGGAAGAGAACTCTTTTTTGCTATAAGTGGGAAGGGAGAGGTAAATAATAAATATTAAGATTTTGTTGGAGGAGGCTGCTCGCAATTTATAAGAACAGAGCTAAACTGTAACAAGACTTCTAAAAGATATATTTTAATTGGAGCTTTGTAACTGAACTATAACTCCAGGAAGAGAAAGTATAAAAAGAAGAAAGTGCTAAATGAAACAGTCTATGTATATTTGGATTGCTTGGTGACTTTGGGACTTTTGGAAATCATGATTTGGAAGACTAACAACATTTGAGTTGTATAAAAAAACTTTTTGTTTTTTTACTTGTTGATGAACTGAAAATTGAATTTAAAAAGCTAAAAGAAGAGGAACAAGAAGGAAGGGCTCTTCTGGATCTGTTTTCCATTTTTTAGAAATGGCGATTTCTACCAATCAGAAACTACAAGAACAAGAAGACTGGGATGAAGAAGAAGCCATCTTTAATGAACAAACAACTTTAGCTGGAGAAGAAAAGAGGGGAAAGAGAATGGAGAATTTAAGATTTAAAAAAACAACCAAAAAAGGGAAAAATAAGGTGAAAAATTGATACAATGTCAGAAAGCTACAGAAAAGAGGAATACAGAAGAAGGTGGAGATTAAGAGACAAGGGGGTAAAAAGGCAGAATTGGAGAAGAAAGGAAAGGAAAAAGGAAAGAGAAGTTACAAAGTTTTAAAACAAGATGTAAAGAAACAAGATTTATTTAGAGATAGTGGGTAAAAATATGATTAAAACAGAGATTCTGCAAAAGTACACAAGATTGTATTGTTGTATTTATATTTGAAATAATGTTAGAAAACTGGACTTAATAATAGAGCTTAATTTGCTATGGATTATTGTTTTAATTATATCATAAACTTATTATTCTTTCTTATTTTATAATATAGTATGTAGCTTCAGAATGTACTAAGCAGAATCAGAATGAAAAGTAAATTTAGGGGAAAGATTTAAAGGCGTCATACTTCAATCAGTGATTATAGGAGAAATCTTGTGTTAATGAGAAAAGATAATAGAAAATTGAAAAAGAACAGACAAAAGATATATGCATAATGATTTAAATTGAGATGAAATAAATAAAATAGAATTAAGAGAGTGAAAAGAGGGGAGAAGCTATATAGAAAATATAGAATGGAGAGGAACGCAGAAGAAGGTGGATATTAAAGAAGGTGGAGATTAAGAGACAAGGGGGTAAAAAGGCAGGATTGGAGAAGAAAGGAAGGGAAAAAGGGAAGAGAAGTTACAAAGGTTTAAAACAAGATGTAAAGAAACAAGATTTATTCAGAGATAGTGAGTAAAATATGATTAAAAAAGAGACTCTGCAAAGTACATAAGATTGTATTGTATTTATATTTGAAATAATGTTAGAAAACTGGATTTAATAATAGAGCTTAATTTGCTGTGGATTATTGTTTTAATTATATTATAAACTTATTACTTATTTTTTATTTTATAATATAGTTTGTAGCTTTAGAACGTACTAAGCAGAATCAGAATGAAAAGTATATAATATTTTAAGTGTTAAATTTAGGGGAAAGATTTAAAGGCGTCATACTTCAATCAGTGATTACAGGAGAAATTTTGTGTTTATGAGAAAAGATAACAGAAAATTGAAATAGAACAGACAAAAGATATATGCATAATAATTGAGATGAAATAAATAAAATAATTGAGATGAAATAAATAAAATAGAATTAAGAGAGTGAAAAGAGGGGAGAAGCTATATAGAAAATATTGAATGGTAAATAAGATATGAAATGGGATAAAAAGTGAGCATGAATTCGAATTTATGTCTGTATAAAAAGATGTAACCCGGGAAGCCGCTTTCCAAAAAGAAGTTTTTTGTTTTTATGTTTTGTGTTTTGTTTGTGTATGTTTGTTTATTGAAAAATCAATTTAAAAAAATTCAAAAAAAAAAAAAGAAAACAATAGAGAAAGTTCCAGCACCAGGACTGCGTTTTACTTCTTTTTATTTAAAATATTTGCAGATAGACCTTCTTTTATAAAAAAAACTTGGGTTCATCAAAAATAAGATCACATACAGGAAAGAACAAGTTAAAAAAAAAGAGAGAACATGTTACCGGTAGTAAAAGTACAGTTACGTTAAAATCTGGCATGATTTAATCACAATGAAATGAACCACATTTTGAATGAAACGGATTTGGATTCAATAGAGGAGAAAATATGTAACACAGGGCTGAATTGTGGGGCCCTTGGTGCTCTTTGAGCTTAGTTGTTTGCTTGCAGACATTTCATTACTGAACTAGATAACTGCCATGCCCCTGGTGGAGACGACTCTGAGGGAGAGGAGGAACAGCCGACAGGGAGTGGAAGTGGGGCTCCGGAGGTGGTGGAGGAAGCTGGGGAAGGGCAGAGGCCGGCTGGGCAGTCAGAGGAGGACCCAGGCCCATCCCCTCTCCATCCGAGGGCACGCAGGGAGGAGAGGATAAGGGAGAGACATGGTCTATTTGGGAGGAGAGGGCCTTGATCCTCTTCATGGGCTGCAGCTGTGAGAACTGGATAAGAGGACAGACTTGCATACAGGCGAATGCTGGAAATAAAGCGTGGAAATATCTCTAGTTTATTGTTCCTCTCTTGAGTTTGGCGTCCTTCCCAGTTGTGTGTTCTGATATCTGTAGATGTCTTCAAGCCCTTATCTTGCCTGATTTGTGTTGTTTTCTACTCTTTATAATTTAAACAGCATTTTTAGTTTAAACAGCATTTCCTTCTTCTTGTAACTGCTTGTGTGGGAGTTTTTTGTCTCCAATCGAGAATATTTGGAGCTTGGAAGCAAAGTGAAGGAATAAAAGGGGCTTCACTGGTTTTTTGTGACTGTGTTTATTTTGTATCCCACCCTGGGTCATCACAATAATATCTTCAGTACTAGAGGGCAATGAGGTTTGCTCTCTGTTTATATACAGTAGCTTGCCCTGTCGGTTTTGTGTGTGTGTGTGTGTGTTGCTGACAGCAATCGAACAGGAAACAATAGGCTAATCAAGAAGCTACCAAGACGAAAACAAGGATGCCACAATATTGTTTATTACTTTGAGGACTCGAAATTTGTTTGGTAGTGTTACTTTTAAAAGAATAAGTACAACACCTTGGAAGCCTATGATCAGAGTGGTGTGGTGGCCTAGAGGTGGTGCTTTTGCCTCACAATCAGGACGCTGTGAGTTCAATCCTAGGTGTAGAGGTAGATATTTGTCTCTCTGGACACACTGAGAGAACTATGGAACAAAACTCCTCATTGGTGACAGGAAGGGCATCCTGCCAATATTCAGTTGCCAAACTCTACCCCACAAGGGATTATGGGATTGTTAAAAGATGATGATTGTGAGCCTGTTTCCATTTTAAACATTTTGAACTGGTGCAGATTTATAAGATTCAGCACAAACCAATTAAGATAGAGCCAGCTTCAATTGTCCCCAAAACACAACCTGACTTTGTTAGAAATTATTTCTACTTCTGCCATCTTTATTTTCTTGGAGCATCTGCTTCCTCCAAAATAGAAAATTATGTTTTAATTTTGGGGGGAAATGTTATGCTTTAACATTTTGTGTTTCATTCACACATACATTATTTCCCCCCCCCCAAAAAAAAGATATTGTTGACCTAATAGTAACCCTGCAATCTCTAAATTTGCTGATTATCCACAATAAATTAGCACTGGGAGGATTTCACACTTTGCTGAAATGCATTTTAATACCAGCAAAGACAAATAAGATAAAAGAGTGAATTAGAGATTTGTGCTGAAATGGACGATCTGGATGCTTTCTAGACAAAAGCTGATGGCTGGTACCAGCTGAGGAAAAGGAGCAATCCTTACCCTTTCCAGACCTTGCAGGCAGAAAGTTAGCCTGGCAGGGGAAATAAGTTAGATCCAAATTATTTTCCCATTAAGCTTGGTTCTTCATGTACCTTGGCTTCCTCTGTGTTTTCATAGCAAAATGCATCACTCCCGCTACAAATATAGATGGCATCATGGAGCTTTTAGTCATTTTAAAGTTGACTCCTAAGCCTGAGTATAATGCTAAAATGGAAAAGCAGAGGCTGCGCTGAGCAAGCATTTAAAAAAATGATCTTGTAAGCAAAGAATCCAGTAACCGAGAACAATCTGCACCATGTAATGCAGATATATAAGAAGGGGGCCCTTGTGAGTCATAAGCAAGGAAAGCAGTGTTGCTTGGCTGTTCCTTCCTTCCTCCCCCCCCCCCAATGTTTAATCTTAAAATACAAGAATAATGCAGCAATGCTGAAGGAGGAATTTTCCAGACACATTAAGGGGAAAAAAATGATGTTTTGGTGACCCCAAAAAGCTTTTGCCAAAGATTTCTACCAATAACGTTTCCTCTTTCGGGAGGCAAGTGATGTGACATGGAGTATGGATTAGGAAGTTAATTTAGCCCTCCCATTGCTTAGTCTAGTTCCCTTTGTGGGCAGAATGAATAACACAGCTGGAAGGGACCTTGGAGGTCTTCTGGACCAACCCCCTGCTCAGGCAGGAGACCCTGTGGCATTTCAGAGAGAGGATGGAGAGAGGTGGGAAGGTCAGCTATCTCAATTGCTCCATCCTCTGTGTTTTGGAAAAGGGTACTAAAAGCATCTTCTGGTTGTGTCATTTCTGAGTGGTGTAATGCTCCAAGTTGTTCTTGTTCATTTATAGTTGCATTGGTGCCATGTGCTAAGCTTTGGTTCAGTGAACCCTGGGAAAATGGAATGGAACGGAATAGAACAGAACAGAATAAATAGAATAGAATAGAATAGAATAGAATAGAATAGAATAGAATAGAATAGAATAGAATAGAATAGAATA
>BLBF01000072.1:5581032-5593442 GCA_015471245.1 Laticauda colubrina
GTATGTATGTATGTATGTATGTATGTATGTATGTATGTATGTATGTATTTGCTATGTGAGCAAGGAGGAGACAGCAAGGAGCCTGGGCATGGCTTCGCTCAGCTGTTCTGTACTAAAGCTGCTTGGTGCTCTGAAACCAAAACTGAAACTGCAACTCCTCTCCTCTGCTTGTGTTTTGCATATGGAAGAGATTTCTTTTCAGGTGGGGAGGGGGAGTAGAACTCCTTAGCATCAGAGCATGTTAATAATAATATAGGAAATACTCATGCTCTGATGGTCATTTTGAAAAATCCTTTCTTAGTGAGCCCCTAGAAGCCAAGAGGAACATATGTGCCAAATTTCAAGGTTGTAGGCTTGCCTTTAGAAGTTGTGTATGATGACCCATGGCATGACACAAAGGAAACACCATCAGATAATCAATAGGAGTCCCTTTATTAGCTCCAACTTTGCCCTCAATGTCCTGGTTACCTTCTGGCTGGAG
Source organism: Laticauda colubrina (assembly GCA_015471245.1). Classification (NCBI taxonomy): domain Eukaryota; kingdom Metazoa; phylum Chordata; class Lepidosauria; order Squamata; family Elapidae; genus Laticauda; species Laticauda colubrina. Next base: position 5,581,514 of record BLBF01000072.1, read on the forward strand.
AAAAACTCTCCCAGAAACAGCCTTTGGCTGCAGAGAATCAAGTCCAAAACGTGGTCAACAAAAACTGTAACTATAAGTCCAATCAAGGCAAGATGAGGTAATTAGTCCATCAGGGCAGGAGAAGGAATTCCAGATGTGAAGGCACGGCAATAACTCAATATGGTTGGAAAGATGCCAGGAATGCAGATAACCAAAGTCAATAGAAGATAAACTCATGTTTGCTCCCAGCAGCTGCCACACCCAGCCTGCATTTCTTTTAAACTTTCTTCCTAGGTGTGGCTAATGAAGGGAATCAGGGCCCTTTCCTCCTCCATAAGCCATGCAACCCATGTTGCTCTCTTCCCTGTTCTTCCCTGCATGCCCTAGGATGAAGAGGAGGTGGTCTTCCTCTGAACTCCCTCTCCCTTGTTCTGCCCAGCTGGACTTTGCCCTTCCCCAGTTTCCTCCACAGCCAACAGAGCCACACTCCCACTTCCTTGGATTCAGACTCTGACAGGAGCATGACATTGTGGGTGCCTCATCACTGAAGGATTTCAAAAAGAGACTGGACAACCATTTATCTGAAACAGCATAGCATCTCCTATTGATCAGGGGTTAGGTTGGAAGACCTCCAAGGTCCCTGCCAACTCTGATATTGTGTGTTCTTCTTAAGTTTTTCTAAGATGGGAGAAAAGTAGGAAGATCTTATTTTAACAAGGCATTCTTGCACCCTAACTTCAGTGTACCATATCCAGAAAATCTGAAATGAACTGGAGTCCATGTAACTCCAGATATTGTACCAGGCTGCAGGAGGTTTTATCTATTTGTGGCCTCATATATTATCTGATTCCAGCCAGTTATGTCTTATGCAGCAAGTCACAAACCATGACTCGGTCGAATGTCCAAACCAGGCTTTTCTGACAATACTTTAAAGAAGAGGAAAATAAAGGCTAGCTTTCTTCTGGCACCGAGAATGACCTCCTTTTGCAGAGTGTTTAACATTTGGAATAACATTTTGCCAGCCTAAGGAGCCTGCCAAAGAGACTGGCTTTGTGATTTGAGTGGGTTGTGTAACTCTCCTTTAAGCAGAGGCTCATCAGTACTTAATGTGGGATTCACTCTGAGCAAGAAAGTAGGTCTATTTTGAACTTTTCTAATAGTATAAAACTGGCAACATTGGACATGATCAGGACACGGTTTCCAGAGATTGCTAGAAACTGGTTAATCCAGTTCCTGATTTGGAACATTTCATGCAAACAACATGTGTCTGTCCCATTAATAGCTTCCCTAATTAGTACCAGTTATAAGTTCACAGGCTTTAGGGAATTTTATTGCAGCAAGTCTTTGACCTATCCATTTTCTGCAGCGAGTGGTTTTGAAGAGCATGGAAACATGATGTTGTCAGGCACTGAATTTAAACCTGGTGCATCTGGTACAAGGATGGATGCAATGCCTGGTCAGTTCATCAATTCACCATGCTCATTTTGCAAAAATTAAAACTACGTCTGTTTTCCATGCCTGTTTCTGAAAACATGCTTGTGTTCCAGGAGAAACTAATGTCATACAGTAAATAAAAAAAGTTTTTAAAAACCACTAGTCATGCTGACTGGTGGATTAAAAATAAAAATGAATCAATCCTGACCTGATTTTTAAAATATTTTTTAGAAGAAACCCAAATGACCTAAAAGCTTTTGCAGGTTTTTTAATCAGGCGATTGCTGTAAAGAAATGGGAAGACACAAGAAAAGTTTAATGCTTACGTCTCTATTTCAGATTTCATGATGCTGATTGTAGACTGAAAACAGACTTTAGGTCCTTGATGTACAATAGGGGCAGAAGTGGTGGGATTCAAATGTTTTTACTACCGGTTCTGTGGTTGTGGCTTGGTGGGCATGGTTTGATGGACATGGCAGGGGAAGGATACTGCAAAATCTGCATTCCCTCCCCATTCCACTAACCTGCTTTCCAGCTCCATTCTCCTGTATAGGTCAACAAAAGAAGACCCAGCTGCTCAGCTGAGACTTGGGAGGCGGAGAATAGATGGGGGTGGGGCCAGTCAGAGGTGGTATTTGCCGGTTCTCCAAACTTCTCAAAATTTCCGCTACCGGTTCTCCAGAACTGGTCAGAACCTGCTGAATACCCACCTCTGGGCTGCAGGCCGAATCTGGCTCACAATGTTGTCAGTTCCAGCCTGCGGGGCCATCCTAGAAAATGTAAGGGGTCAGTCCGCATGGCTTCCGCCTGATGTACCCAATACGAAGAGGAAACATGTCAGCAGTTTGGGGAGTGGTGTCAAGCTGGCCACGCCTACCCAGTTGACCACGCCTGGCCGGCCCCCCGAGATCAACCACAGCTCTGATACGGCCCTCAGTGAAATTGAGTTTAACACCCCTGATGTACAACCATTTGTTTTAGTGATAGTTCAAAGCTACAATGGCACTGACAAAAGTTACTTATTACTGGTTTTCAATTTATGACCGTTGCAGCATCCCCATGGTCACATGATCAAAATCCAGGCATTTGTCAGGTATTTGTGACAATTGTGCTGTCCTGGGAAGATGTGATCACCATTTGTAACCTCCACAGCCAGCTTCTGACAGGCAAAGTCAATGGGAGAAGCCAGATTCGTATAACAACTGCCGTGATTAGCTTGAACAGTTCATAAATGAGGCACAACTCAGTTAACAACGGTCTTGCTTAACAACATAAATTTTGAGCTCAATTGTTGTCATAAGTCAAGGACTACCTGTAATGTTAAGTTTCCCTTCTGGGTATAGAACTCCTGTATCAAAGGCGTCAAAATTGATTTCATTGAGGGCCACATCAGGGTTGTATTTGACCTCAGGGGGCTGGGGGGAGTGGCCAGGATGGGTGTGGCCAGGGGGTGTGGCCAGCTCAACGTCACTCATCGAGGTTGTTTTTGGCTGTGACGGCCTCCTGCAGCCCTCTGCCAGCGAAAACTGAGTCCAGGGAGGCCACATGAGGGCCACCATGGCTCCGTTTTTGACTGTAGGAGGCTGTCATGGCAAAAAACAGAACCCAGGCGAGCCACAAGTAGCCTCCCTGAGCTCCATTTTTGCTGGCAGAGGGCTGCAGGAGGCTGTTATGACTGGAAACGGAGCCTGGGAGGGCCACATGCAACTCTCCCAAACTCCATTTTCGCTGGCAGAAGCACTGCAGGCCAGTCCTTCACTGTTTCCAGGGCAATCCCATGGGCCAGATCTAAGCACCTGTTGGACTGGATCCGGCCTACAAACCTTGAGTTTGACACCCCTGTCCTAAATAGTATAGAAGCTGAATGGTTCCAATGTTTCCCTAATCTCCAGCTCTTGACTGCAGTGCAAATTGTGTCAGTTGTTAGTACAAAAATTGGAGGCTGCCAAACTGAATGGCATTAAGAAGGAAGTTGACAAAGTCAGGGTTGATAAATCTATACAGGTGTCTGATCCAGCAGGGTGTTGCAATTGTGAGATTCACAACATCTGGATGAGTTCCTTTTCTGAACTCTAATAGCTTGAACAGACATGAATTCCTGATGCTTCCAAGCCAACTGGAATTCTCAATAGTGCTTGCACTCATCCTGTTCAAATATAGATAGATGATTGATTGACTCATAGTATATGTATGTTGTGGTCCACCAGCAGCCTGCGGAGATGGCAGCAGAGTCGGACAGTGGGAAAGAACATGGGCCAGTCTGAGAGTTTGGGGAGGACTCAGACGAGGATCCTGCATCTGATACAGAGATGAGACTAGGGCCATCTGGGAGTTGTGTGCTGACTCCGGAGCCTCCAGAATCTGACAGCAGCAAGGCAGAGGAGCAAGGGGAGCCTGTTCCCAGTGTGCATGTGCACAGAGCTGCCAGAAGGCAAGAACAGTTAAAATAAAAGGGGTGACTCAGAAGTAAGGCTTGGAGGTGATTGGCCTTCCCATAAGACATAAAGGAGGAGCAAAGGGACAGGAACCTTTGCAGGAAGCAACTTTGTTCATACTGGTCGGTTTGAAACCTGAAGCTCTGTGTTGAATTTCTGCTCTGTTTGGCCTTGTATAACTAATTGGAAATTTAGTCATTGGTAGCATTTCAAGGAAGATAAAGGTGCATGCTTATCAGACTTATCCTGAAGGACTTTGGCAGACTTCCATGGGACTATTTACAAACTGTGTGAGACTCATTACGGGCTGTGAATGACTAAAATTCACAGCTGTTGAAATAAAGAAAAAAAGGCTTTGGGACTAACGTGTGTTTGTTAGCGTCTCAATATCCTTGGTCAGAACAATGTATACAAATCCGTACAGACATAGAATGTTTTATTAGTAAGACTCTAGAGAAACATATCCAAAGTTCCATTATCTGAACTTTAACCAAAATCTACATGCGTATCTATTATCTACAGACACCACCACCCCCGTGGAATTCTTAAATATTAAAAACACAGCCCAAGCAGCTTTCAGTATATTTTGGGATGTCACTAATGTTTCCATTTCTGTAACATTTGTCATTCTGAATTGTCACTAATCTGACTTTCCCTGCTCTGTGAATTAAAATGCCACAGGGCAACACAGTTTATAGGGATGGACAGAATTCAGTGTTGAATCATAAGCTGACCTTGGAAGCAAGCGCCATAAGTAACTTTTATTTCGAAAGGTCAAATATCTCCTGCCAAAATATGGACTTAATCAGTCCATTTCAGTAATAGTGTCAAAGAATCCTGGAACTTTTTTTTTAAAACAGACACAGAGACATATATGGGCTTATGTAACCGTTCTCAAGAATTCTAATAATAACATTATGATTTTGAACTCTGCATAGAGCAGCTTTCTCTGGCTCTGAGTTAAGTCCTAACTTGCTCTGCTTTTTTTAGTTGTATTTAATTCCAGATAAATGAAGATTAACAATAGTTGTCATGTTAAATCTACCTCAAAGTCTGAACCACTTAAGAAAATACCTACATGATTTCCTGAATTGTTTTCTCTGAAAATCTGTCTCTCCATCTTGTGTCTTCCTGAGTCTGCTGGAATTTCAGTGTCCAGATTTCCCAGTGAATTACAATCCCAATGCATGGGAAGGAAATCTGGTGAGATACTATTCCCTGTAGTATCCAAATGGTTTTGTTGCATTCTTTTTAAAATTAGGATCTGCATAAGCTTCATTATCACACTTGGCAATCCCATCAAGCAAGTTATGCCAATCTTATCCAGGTAGTGCTTGTTTTTAGGGGGGACTGAATAGTAAAGTAATTGGATTTCCAGGTGAGGTCTAAAATGTGCACCACAATGGCCTTTTTCCAAGGGACATTTGATCTTGACCTCTTTGGGTTAAGGGAACACAACCTGAATGTTGGACTTGCAGACATTCTTGAAGAGATATTACCTGCAAACCATTCTTCCATTTGCAAATGTGATCAGGTGGGGTCCAGGTGAGGTCTTCTCTTGGGTAGATCTTCAGTTTCTCTAGGACTGGCATTCATGATCTCTAAACCAGCCCACTGCATCTATCCTAATTTTTAAAAAGTGGGTGTGATGTACAAGGCGAGTTGTAGTCTGCCATACTGCTAGAAACATGAGCCTCCAAGTAAGCCTTAAGTAAGACGAGTTACCTTTGGTAAGGCAGGGGTATCAAACTCAAGGCCCAGGGGCCAGATCCGGCCCACGGGGTGCTTATTATACCTGGCCTGTGAGGCTGCTCTGGAAACAGCAAAGGGTCAGCCTATGGTGCCTCTGTCAGTGAAAATGGAGCTTGGGAGAGTTTCCATTTTCACTGCCAGAGAATTGCAAAAGGCCATTGCAGAAAAAACGGAGTTCACGAGGATCATGGGCAGCCCTCCTGAGCTCCGTTTTCAGTGGCAGAGGGTTGCAGGAGACTGTTGCAGCCAAAAACGGAGCTCGGGAGCCAGTTTCACTGGCAGAGCATTTGGGCCACCACAAGTGCCCCTGACATGAGTGGTCTTGAGCTGGCCACGCCCACCCTGGCCAAACCAAACCCGGCTCCCCAAGGTCCAACACAATCCTGATGCAGCCATCAATGAAATTGAGTTTGACATCCCTATGGTAAGGCATCATGGGATATTTCTAATTCTCTTTTCATGAGCCGAACAACCAATGCTTCTCAAAATTTAGGAACGGTGACTGATTAGATTACTTACATCGTATGAAACTCTTAAACTGACATCTTAGAACTTTTGAATGTTAGGATTTTTTTTTTTTTAATGGAGAGATTGAGTTCTTGAAAAGTTCAAGAAAGACAGCTCATTCCAGAAATTCTTCTGCATGATGTTGATGCCAGTGTTAGAAGATCCAGGGACATTGTAGTAGACAAGAGAAATAATCAAGAGGTTGGATCAAGGCTGATAAGCAAAAGTAAGGGCCATGTTATTTTATTGCCATAATGGCTGAGAAGATAGATAGAATGTTTGCATGAATCTCATTCAGGGAGAGGCAGCACTGTGTAACAGTTTGCAACACCATCAAAAGATTTTGCAGAAATGATAAAAATGTTCATCTGGTAGGAAGACGTGTAGCAAATTAACACACTACATGTAATTGTCAACTTATGACCACAATGAAGAGCCACGGTGGTGCAGCGGTTAGAATGCAGTACTGCAGGCTACTTCTGCTGACTGCTGGTTGCCTGCAATTTGGCAGTTCAACTCTCACCAGGCTAAAGGTTGACTCAGCCTTCCATCCTTCCAAGATTGGTAAAATGAGGACCCAGATTGTTGGGGGCAATTATGCTGACTCTGTAAACCACTTAGAGAGGGCTGTAGAGCATTGTAAAGCGGTATATAAGTCTGAGCGCTATTGCTAAGTGCTATTGAGCCCAAAATTTCTGTTGCTAAGCTAGACATCTATTAAGGGAATTTTTCCCCATTTTACAACCTTTCTTTCCACAGTTGTTAAGTGAACCACTGCAGATGTTAAGTTTAGTGACAAGGTTTGTAAAGTAGATCTAGATTCCCCACTGACTTACAAGTAGCAATAGCCCTTAGACTTATACACCTCTTCACAATGCTTTACAGCCCTCTCCAAGAGGTTTACAGAGTCAGGATATTGCCTGTCTCTATGAAATATCTGGTATATGTGTGATAAACAGATCTATAGCTACATCTGTATTTATTTGTATTTTTAGGGATTGCATAATGTTGGTGGATTCATGTTTTTGAACTTTTAAAAATCTCTTTCTTTCTTTCTTTCTTTCTTTCTTTCTTTCTTTCTTTCTTTCTCTTTGTTCCTATAATTTCTCCTGATGTCAGAATTTTGACAGTTTGGGACAGGAACACATTTATCATTTTAAAGCTTGTTCAATTAATGTCTTTTTCCAGAGACAGATAATACCTTAACATGATTAAATGAAAACAAAGAATGTATTGCGTGCTCAATACATTGTTGATGAGCTTTAAATTGTGTTTCTAGCAATGTGCCAGACTGCAACTCCCCTTGAGTTTCTGCCTTATATCGCCAGACCCACTTTTTAAAAAATGTAGGACAGATATAAAGGGCTGAGATAATGGAAAATGGCATGACTGACCTGTTGCTTTGGCCTCCAAAGGCTGCAAGGAAAGGGGATGATGTGCAAGACAACAAAGACAACACACCCAGTAGCAAATGGGCCTTCAGAGACATATTTTCATACCCCTATAAAGTATGCATGAGCCTTACTATTAAAATAAATTCATTATCAAATTTAGAAGGCAATTTCCCCCCTAGGCTAGCTAAGCTAGCCAAGAAGGGTTAGGTTTGGCTCAGGATTTGAAACTGAGGTTTCAGTCTAGCCTTTTTTTTAATTCTCAAAAGGTTTGGTTGTTGATTAGAGGTTAGTTATCCCTTTTCTCTGGTTTGAAGCTTTTGTGGCTAAGTTATTGTGTTATGCAAAGAACACTTGCCTCTAGTACAGGGGTCCCCAAACTTGGCAACTTTAAGACTTATGGACTTCAACTCCCAGAATTCTCCAGCTGGCTGGAGAATTCTGGGAGTTGAAGTCCACAAGTCTTAAAGTTGCCAAGTTTAGAGACCTCTGCTCTAGTATCGTATCAACATTCCTGAACTGTACAAGATGAGAGCCTCTCTGTGTATAAACCCACCTGAATCCATAGTAGAGTTTAGAGTTGGAGGTTGGGAAGGAAAGCATAGGAGGTCTTTATAAGCCCTTCTGCATGGATCACAACCTTCCAATTACATTCATGCTATCTGGCATGGGATGGAATAAGTTCTGCTTTATTTAGGCAAGGGATTGGAAAAGAAGCCCTTGAACCTATTGCTCTATGTTGTACTTCTGTCTCCTGATTGGTTAACCCTTTTCCTTCTCTCTCTCTCTCTCTCTCTCTCACTATTGTTAAGATGACTTGTAGACAACCCAAGAGGAACTGAACATATAACTGAAGTTGCCAAAGCCATGAAGACCCACAACACCTCAGAGAAGAAAACATTAGGATCCTCTGCTCCTTCTCGGTGGCACAGGGGCCGGTTTCGCCGCAAGCCCTCCCCACATATGGTAGTGAAGGGACAGCTTCGGATGCGCTCACCCTCAGGAGTCTTCGTGATGGTGGGGATCTCGGTGGTCTTGGTGGGAATGACAATTGCTGTGATCGGATATTGGCCTCACCGTACGAAGTCTGGCAGTGGCAGAGCAGGGAACTCCAATGTCACCGGAGAGATAAGGAAGGAGATTAAGGTTTCTTCCCAAGCTCGCTTGTTCCTTCACAGTGAGAAATTGAAGCTCATTGGGCCGGTCGTCATGGGTGTGGGCCTCTTTATCTTCATCTGTGCGAATACTATGCTGTACGAAAACAGAGACATGGAAACTCGCTTGTTGATGCAGCAGGAACTCTATTCCATGGGCCTGAATTTCTCACAAGACACCGGACCAGCAAGCGATTACTTTCAACAGAGAAGGACCACCTCATCTACCCTCAGGGCCAATGCCGAATGTGTAGAAGGCTACTATGAGGTGGACCTTTCTTCCAGTGGCTTCCAGTCTTGCTCCAGCCCTGTGAAGAAATGGGTCAATAGCTGCAATTCCAGCAGGCTCCAAACCACGACCCAGTTCTTCCATCACAAGAACATCTCCCCTTCGCTGTCCCTCTTGAGCATCCATTCGGACTCTGGCAATGCGGTGCCAGAGAACGGAGCCTTCTCCTTCGCTCGCGGAACAGAGTCCATCCTCTCTACAGCGGTCAATGCCCTGCCTTTACCTCTCATTAAGCTGAACAATTGTCTGCTTGAAAAGCAGAGCGTTTCTCGGGTGGGTGTCCAGGACTTGGGAAGCAATTGTAGGTTGCCAGAGGAGAAGGAGGAGGTACGGAGACTCTCGTGGGCTTTTCTGCCTGGATGCAGCAACCATGTTGTGCCCAGGAAAGACACTCTTAAAGACAGCCACGTGGTTATTGATATGAATAGCACGCCCCATTCAGGCATCTTGGTGGGTGAATTTCATGAATGTGCAAAGAGAGAGTTCCCAAATTCAGGTCATTCTAAATCCTTGGATCTTGGCCAGCCAAGAACGGCTTTGGTGGCACCCAGCATAGACAGGAAACACAGGAGCTGGCCGAGACTTGATCACATTGACCTACTCAACTATGCAAAACTGGAAAGCCAAGGAGAATCTTCTGACAGGCTTTTGGGGGCGTCAAAAGAACTTTTTAGGGGGGAGAACATTTCATTATCCCAGGAAATTCCTATGAAAACAGGTCCTATCATTTGATCTGGCACCCAAAGGGAACTGTGTTGTTTCACTACGTCAGATGTGGGCATTGCCATGGGGAGAGGGGCAGGTTGATTAGTATTTGCCATAAGCATTGCAAGGCTGGCTGCTTAATTCATCAGCCCAGGTCTGTTGCCGACGGAGAAATCGTTCAGATGACTTTCTTCCCCAGGGTCATGCAGTTTCTTGCCTTAACTAAAAGTCTGATCGAGTGTGAAAAACATTGCCTTGGATGGACTACGCATTCCAGGTTGCGTACGTTTGTATAGGAACACAAACTCCGTGTGGATTGGTGATCCTGAAGTTCCATGTCACACAACTGGGCTGCTCACAATTCATTTTGTAAGAAGGGCTGCAGGGATGAGTCAGAAAATAGCACGACTTCAGAAATGCTAAAGTGACACCTCCTAAAATCACAAAAGACCTGGTTTTAAAATATCGTGAAGTTACACTTTTATACAGGGATGCTCAATTCTTTGAAGCTCAACTACAATTCCTGCCTGAGGTCTTTTAATGCTCGGTTAGGAATACTAGTTTATTTTTCTTTTAAAGACAGTTTAAATATACTTGTATTGCTGATCTCATAATTTGGAAGCCAGTGGTTTCTCAAGTAAAAAAATAATAATAATCCTACAAATTAATGGGTGTTTCTTCTTTATGAGTTTTATTTTTTAAGGAATCAATGAGAGTGTAAAATGTCTATGGAGATTCTCAGTCATCCAGGTCATAGTTGTCCCAAAGGTGCTTTTTCTAAAAGCAATTTGACTTCCTTGGGGTTTTTTTCCCCCTTTGAAAATGTTTTTTTTTTGTTTCTCATCAATGAACTGAAGAAGCTTCTTGGATGAGAAGCAAAATGTTTTCAAAGAAAAACAAAAGCCCACTTTCCTTTTGAAATAAGGACTTTTGGGAGTGTGTAAAACCCTTCAAAGTAGGCCATGTCAGGAAACAGTCTCCAAATTTTACTGGCACTTTATTTATAAGAATGTAACATCTGGGAAACTTTCTCTCCCCGCCTTATAACAAAGAGAATCAAGATGGCAAAATATTGAGTTTCTTCCTCACTCCAGTCTCACTTTTGGAACTAAACTCTTTTTTACTGAACAATTGTTGAATATATATTCCTCGAGGCCATTTCTATAGCCCACTACAACAGGGTTGTTAAAGCTTGTCTCATATTATTTCAGGCTAAAGTAATTAGTGATGCCTTATGTCTATGGAGATTTGGATCATGGTTGTCCCAAAGGTGTTTTTTCAAGAGGCAACTGGATTTTCTTTGTTTTTCCTTGAAGAGGTTTTGTTTCTCATCCAAAAAGCTTCTTCAGAACTGAACTGAACTGAAGAAAGTTTTTGGATGAGAAGGAAACATCTTCAAGGAAAAACAAAAAAAGTCCAATTGCCTCTTGAAAAAACACTTTTGGGATAGTGGGATCCTTTTCAATTGATCCCATCTCCTTACATTTCCTCTTCCATTAATCTTCTAATTTCAAGATGGATGGCAGTCCATAAATAGGATGAAGCACTAAAATGAACTGAAGAGAACCAAAATTTTAAAAGATTAAAATAGCGGTGAAGACAAGCATAAGGGAGGTATTTCAATAAGGACCAGTTGGACACTGCTAGAGAGGATGCTTAAATCTTGAACGCCAAAATTAAAAATAAAAGCAAACAAGGGTGGCAGAAGAAGGCTTTCCAAAGTTAGAGTATCGTGTTAGAGAAGAATCTTCTTGCATCCATGGGATGATCAGGGCTATCCCACAACACCTAATGTTAGGATAGCTACATAGAGTTTCTTAATTAAGTATCAGGGTCCTAAACTGTTAAAAGAAAGCCAGATTGGTACAGTAGTTAAGGCACCAGGCTAGAAACCAGAAGACTGTGAGTTCTAGTCCTGTCTTAGGCACAAAACCAACTAGGTGACCTTAGGCCAGTCACATTTTCATAGCTCTAGGAAGGAGGCAATGGCAAGCCATTTCTGAAAACCTCACCAAGAAAATGACAGGGATTTTTTCCAAGTAGTTGCTAGAAGTCAAGACTGAATGGAAGGTACGAAAACAAAAACAAAAAATCCACCTGTTAAAGCAGGTATGTCTAACCCATGGCCCTGAACAGCTATAAAGCAGCCCCACAAGATCGTAAACTTTTAACATTATTATGTGATTTTTTTTTATATATATATATATATATATATATATATATATATATATATATATATATATGTTTTTTTAAGTTATCGCGGGTACTTACATGTGTGCTGTTC
>BLBF01000072.1:5597849-5609996 GCA_015471245.1 Laticauda colubrina
AATAGAATAGAATAGAATAGAATAGAATAGAATAGAATAGAATAGAATAGAATAGAATAGAATAGAAGGAAGAGAGCTTGGAGGTCTTCTAGTCCAACCTCTTGCCTAGGCAGGAAACCCTATACCACTTCAGACAAATGGTTGTCCAATCTCTTGTTAAAAATCGTCCAGTGTTGGAGCATTCACAACATCTAGAGGCAAGTTGTTCCGCTAATTAATTGTTCTAACTGTCAGGAAATTTCTCCTTAGTTCTAAGTTGCTTCTCTCCTTGGTTAGTTTCTACCTGTTGCTTCTTGTCCTGCCTTCTGGTGCTTTGGAGAATAGTTTGACCCCTTCTTCTTTGTTGCAACCTCTGAGATATCAGAACACTGCTGTCATGTCACCCCTATTAGTCAGTCAAATTTGAAGTGTTTGCATGAGATCCTTGAAGGTAAATTACCCACCTGCCCTGCAGTATGACTGAGTAAAATCTAACAGATGTATTTCAAGTGCAGTATATTATTATGGAACATTCACTCTCTTTGTGTGTGGGGGGCGTGTCTACAGGATACAAACAAAACATTAAAATGCTGTCCAAAACAGTGTGATCCAAGCCTTACCTTTTAAAAATGTGCAATACGCATAAAAGGCAAGCAGGATTTCAATTATACTATCTTGAATTTTGGGGCCATGCCCTAGGGCAGCATTTCTGAACCTTGGCAGCTTTCAGATGTGTGGACTTCAATTCCTTGCTAGCTGGGGAATTCTGGATATTAAAGCTGACACATCTGAAAGCTGCCAAGTTTAAGAAGCACTGCCCTTAGGGTATGACACTGCTTTTCATATGAGGCACATAATTCTGCCAGGTATAGATCCTTCAACATCCGTTTTTGGAGTCGGGGTGGGGGGTGGAAATTAAATGTATGAATTGATTTAGAATGGTGGCCAACATATACCACATATGAGAAAATGAATGCTGTTATTGCAGTCTGTCTAGATATCAGTTTAAGGACACTGCAGAAATGGATTCTCTGCTGGATTTCTGGATCCAAGCTCTGGATAATTTCTATGTATTCCTTATTCCTACCATGGACATTGGCCATGCTGGTGAAGAAGTGTAGGAATTGTAGTTCAAGTTTGGGATAAGTTCTTTTTAGGAATTGCTAAATTGCAGAAAAAGAAAACTAAGAATAAAAGGATAACCCTTTCAAGGGAGGAAATCTCACACAGTTGTGTATTAGGACTGGTGCTTTTTAACTTGGTCATACTAGATCCTAGTTTAAGGGTAAGTAGTAAAATGGCCAAATTCATGGATTGTAGTGAGATCCAATGGCAACTGTGAAGAGCTCCATAAAATTCTCTTTAAAATATTAGACTTTTATCAAATAAATGGTAAATGTGGTTCCACTGAAGGAAGTGTAAAGTGATGCACATTGGAGCAGAAATATATAGAACAGATATTATATAATACTGTGTATAAAGAGTGGGAAACGATCAGACATTCCTTCCCTGGTTTGAAAACATAAAAAGGTAATCCAAAGAAGATGCTTCTTCATGCGAGCTATAGTTGATGCATGAGAAATGAGGATGGTGATTGACTTGGCTTTGTAAGTAGACTAGATAAATTCATAGGGAATAGGTCTATTGAGAGCTGTGAGTGAAGACAAGTTTCCACACTGGTGGCAGCTTTTGCCCAAATACCAATTGAAGAGGAACACTGATGATCAAAGATGGTAAGCGTGCTGGAGATACCTGGCTAACTCCTGTGAGAAACAAACATCTGGACTCAGGGGAGTCATGGCAAGATCCAGAGGTGCTATTTTTATGCTCTTGAATCATATGGAGGGCTAGGGATGGCTGTATTATTGAGGCAGATGAGAATTTATCTCCACCACCACCACTCCTGTTAGCTCTTTTCTGCCTTCCGCCAATTAGATCCTCAGGTTATGATTCCCATTTTATAAAAGGAACCATTCTCTTAGGGCAGGGGTCCCCAAACTTGGCAACTTTAAGACTTGTGGGCTTCAACTTCCAGAATTCTCCAGCCAGCATAGCTGGAGAATTCAACTCTAATTCTGAGAGTTGAAGTCCACAAGTCTTAAAGTTGCCAAGTTTAGAGACTTCTGTCTCAGGGCATTTCCAGACTATCAAAACAAGGAATAGTTACCTTGATTGCATTATAAAATGTAATGTGGTCTATTATATGATAACTGGGTATATATCCCATAGGTACTATCAAAGGAAGTCTTTGAGTCAAGTTTCTAGGGTAGCGTTTCTTAAACTCAGCAAGATATGTGGACTTCAATTCCCTGAATTGCCCAGCCAACATTTAACTATACAAGTCCTTTTTCTCCCCTTCCATCCACCGATGTCCAATTCTCAGATTGCCTGGACAAGTCCCTGAAATTTTGTTGGGACAAAAAAGGTTTTCCCGAAGGGGTTTCATTGCCTCCTTCTTAGGACTGAGAGAAAATGATCGGCCTAAGATTACCCAGTTGGCTTTGTGCCTAAAGCAGGACAAGAAGTGACAGTCTCCTGCTTTCTAGCCAGATGCTTTCTTTAACCCTACACCAAACTGGCTCTCATTCAACTCTAGTCCTAAGCTAAAATCCAAAATATACTGGAAGGATATTGACATAATAGCTGGCTTATTCCATCCTCAGTGAAATTACCTTGGTGCTCTCTTGTGTGGACCCATCCATCACATTATGAGAACTATGAACTATAACTAGGGATTCACCATGTGTGAATCCAAGCCAATTATAGGTATCAATTATTAAGCAAGCCACAGCTTAATGGCACATTGTTCTATCATACTCTGAACTTTCACAATATTTCCTCAAAGCCCATTATTATTTAATCTTTGTGTAAGCAAATTAGTTGATTTTTTTTTAATCGGCTTGAGAGAGATGGGTCTTATTTCATCACTGCAACTAGATATGGAATTACAACCCAGATGGAATATATTGCAAGAGAAACATTTTTTAATTTTAAAGTCAGTGATGTGGACCAAACACTAAAAATTGCACAGAATCAGGAAACTGAATATTGTAGAATCTATTCAATCAAGTACTTGAAGCCCATTTCTTATGGGGTGGTAGAGGGGAGGGGGGAGTAGAATTCTCCACAGCAAATTTACTTCGAGGCAATGAAAATTCATTGAGCTTTAAAAAATTTTTTTCCTAACATTGAAGATTAGAAGCTACATTAAGATATTTTGGCTCTTAAATTCTTACTTGCTAAATTTTATAGTGCAGCAGGTTTTTAGCATAATTATTTGCATTTTTTCCTGATGTTCGTTCCTTTGAACCCAAATGAATATTCCTCTTTTGAAAATAGTGTTTTGTAAATGCCAAAAAGGTATTAAAAAATGCAGAGATGAATTCTAGGGACTGTAATTCCAATATATCCAGGAGCCATTAGGTTACTTTCAAAATTTGGAACAGGCTCCCTCTGCTGATGCCGCAGTGTAAAACATTTGCCTATTTGAGCCCTGACTTGCAGACACCAAACTGGAATATCAGAAGCTGATATAGCACATTCCATGAATGGGCCATTCAACCTAGTCACTGCTCCAAACAGCAGGCACGGATTGTGGGCTGTTCCCCAATTCCGCATCCTGTTATGGAAAAACTTGCATACAAAAAGCAGCTTTCCATTCACCAGCATGCTAGAGAGCAAACGCTATTTGCAACTAGAGATAAGTGCAAATAAGTATTGTTTGAGCTTCACACAACTGCGCATCATCTTGATAGGATCAAATCAATCCCTCGGAAATTTTCCTGGAGGTTCTCATTCTCAGAATCGATTAAGCACGAAGGAGAGAGCCCACAGCCATGACAGTTCCCCTTCTTTAATGTTGGATGACTTTTCCTGTGACTCTGGAATTTCCTGGGCATTAAGGACAGCAGAGCTGGCATGGAGGAAAGGGCTGAGTATGTACTTGAAGCAAGATGACAACTCTCATGGTCACAAGGCAGATTGGTTGGAGGTTTCAATGCTCACTATTGCTCTCTTTCCACAGGTTGCCATCAAAGGTTATATTCTCAACATGATAAAACATGACTTACCAAACTGGGTTCATACAACATGAGTTTGGCTTACCGCAGTGTGTGAGCTCAACCAAGGTTGTGCAAAAGTAACAGCAACTTGTTTTTAAAGGTACACAGGAAAGTCATGGTTTAACAGATACTTAAACTAGGCATTTGAAGAGGCATATGATGAACCAAATAGTTGGAAGCATTAAAGTTTCAGTTGGAATATTTCAGAAGCAACAGTTTAGATAATCTGGGCAAAGTAGAGCTTTAATAAGTGACAAGAGCATAATATTTTTTACTTGAAAATTTATTGAAAAATGCAATACCAGATTGAACACATATCTAAATGCTACATCTAATTTCTCTTTAACTACAAAAGTCCAAAATAACAACTACATAAACTATAAAGATTTTCTAATTGTTTATTGTTCCTACTTTTTTTAAAAAGAACAAACTATTCTATACAATTGTCTTTAAAAAATTTACAAAGCTCCTTCATATCTGCAGTGAAATAGTGTGATTTAATGTGTAAAAAAGAGACACCCCCCCATAATTAGAATACATTTTTTAAAAACTGCCCCTTGTATGAAAATGGGAAAAAAAATCACAGTTTATGAATCCCCAACACCCACTCAAGTCCCCAAAGTTAATATGTACTTTAATCGTTGGCAAGTGAAAATCTATTTTTTTTACTTTCTTAATTTGACCAATTTGGATACTGCTGCTCTTCCTTCTGTACAGACATTCATAGATAAATAGCTTCCATTTACTATACAGTTAAGAGTGTTTCTAGATAATCTCATAAATAGGGAAAGAAATAACTGGGAGCATAGTCATTTCATCATTATAAATAGACTATATTTTATTTACTGCTCCAGTAATGGCAGTGCTGGTCCCCAGAAAATGAGAATGCTAGAAACTGGTTTATTTTGTGATCTGTTAAGGTGATGGTGGCAACTCTGAGATTGTGAGTACAAACAACCTACAAATGCTTTTCCTTCTCAAAACATGAAAATCCCAACTGTCAATGTCAGACAGTTCAGGCCACGTTTCTGGTATCCCAAAACTATATTGTTTTCATTGTGTCTGCTATGGAAAGTTAAATTAGCTTGGCAAATGCATTTTAAAAGGATTTATTAGCTCCTTTTTATTTCCCCAGCATGCTTGGCTATATAAAATAAATATTGCTCACTTGCAGAAAACAAGCAGCCAGGAGGAAACAAACTCACAACTCTTGTTCAGTTACAAAGGCTGCCAACAGGAGTGTGAAGTTATAAGCTCAGGTGGTAAACAGAAGCCTCCTTCACAACAGAAAATGGATTTACACTATATGCAGGAAGAAATTTCAGAAAAGAAAATAATCACTATGCTGCAGCAGCCCCAGGATTTACATTCCTAAGAGGTTTAAGAGGACCCTTAAACTCTTTCAGCCTTTGCTGGTGTAGTTTAGTTTTATAGTTTTTGGACAATAGGTAATAAAAGCTGGCAGGAGTTGTTGCAGAATTAGACTGCCAGTCAAAGGAAGGTGTGTACATGCATATTGTTAAGGGATTTTTAATGTTTCTTTACAATAATCAGAAGCAGAGTAACATAACATAAAAATAGCACAATCATTTAGGTTCATTGGAGTAGCCAACCATGTCAACTTTAAGTCTTGTGGACTTCAACTCTGAGAATTTGGGAATTGAAATCCACATGTCTAAAAGTTGCTAAGGTTGGACACCCTGATGTATATCTTGTAAATCAGCTTAATCTTCAAAAATATGAAGTTTTTCTTTTTTTATCATGTTTTTTATCTTCAGGCACACTCAAAGGAAGGTGGGGGTCTTATGCCTGGCCATGAGTAGTAAAGCAGAACTTTTATTAAACTCCTGAGTTCAGATTGCCTTACTAATAAATACAAAGAAAAAAAGAGGGGAAAAAGGTAAATTTGAATGACCTTTACTTTTCTTTCTTTCAAGAATATGGCTGTCTTGTTGCCCAGCTGCAATCTTTATCCTTTTATGTTCTAGAATAGTTTTTCATCTTTTCCATTCATTTGTGTCCTGTGATTTGGAGCATTTATTGAAATTAACATATTCCTAAGCAGTATTTAGAAAAACATAATCCTAAATACTTACACATACTGCTAAATGAACATTTTTTGCTTCTGATTATTGTAAAAGGAGGCAAATAATGATACAGTGCAGATGTACCATCTTACCTTGGACTTCCTTATTACAGTCTAATGCAACACTTATCGTAAATTTCATTTTGTAAATAAGCTAAAAATCAGAAAAAGGAAGGATGGGACTCATCTATTGCACAACACAAAAAATGGCGAATCGGTGAAATTAATCCTGATGCATGAATGAAAATGGAATTCAAAGGTAAGGCGGTCGAAAACTCTGAAAATGGGAGAGCAATAGATGTAAAGGCCAGGAAGAGGTGCAATCTGAAATGCATTCCCCTCATCATGTAAAGGTACATGAGGGATTCACATTCCATGCAAGAATGTGTAGGTTAGCTAAACAGAGCAGAACATCATTGGCTAGCTGTCCATAGTGTACAAAAATCATGCTCAGTTACAGCTGGTGAAAGGGCAAAACCTGTCCTCAGAAATCATATGGAATACAAGCTTCATGAATAATAGAATTCCATAATAAATAATAGAATTCTTTCAAAACTGCTCTATGCTTTGAATAAAAGAGCAATAAAATCAGCAGAAATATTAATATTTTGCGCCAGACTAAGTGTACCAATCAGTTGTCTTCCACAATAAATAGCTAGTTTTGTAATAAATACATAAAGTGCCCAGAGTTTATTCTAGTTCAGTGTAATATTGTTAGGAAGCTTACTTACTCTACTGCTTTCACAATTACTTTCATTAATTCTATTACAACTCAATCCTATGTTTATTTTCCAGGGAGGTGGGGGAATCTGTTTCCAGATGGGCTTTCCTCTGGCATCAATCAGCAATCATTGGAAACATGATGTAATATTCAGAGCATATTCAAGCAAAACTGATCAAATAGCATTCCATCTCAAAACACTTCCAAAATGTCACAAACACTTCATTTTGAATGTAAAATTATGGTTTCAAGCTCAAATGGGATGTTTTGTATTTAAAATGTTTCACACACCATTATCTTTAAATCCTAAAATATTCCTACTGACTCTTTAATCAAAATGCACTCAAGTTTGAGGGGGGAACGGAGCATGCAATATGACAGGGTAGCATTATGCTAAATAGTAAATGAAAGCTTTTATTTACTGAAATTGATTTCTTCGAAGAAAAGGTAGAGCTGCTTCTTGTATCTTGACAGAGTCTTCACATATTTTAGGAAAAAAGAACCATCCAACTAAATAATGGTCTATCTATTTTTGAAAGATATGGGAATTCCAAATTGGAGTCCAATCACTGAACATGCAGATTGCAATACACATAGAAAAGTGAAGTATTTTTAAAAAGAATAGTCCTATCTGTCTTTTGTTTGAAAGTAATGTAAAATCAGTATTATCTTTCTTTTAAAAAACTCCCACTGACCCCTTTCATAAATTACTTATTGCTCTTTCTCTGAACATATTCCCCAGGTGGTACATACCGTAGCTTTCTATGATGACAATATGTACAATATTAAGGTGCTGAGGACAGCAACCAATACCCAATTCTACTATTTCATTCTAATGTTAACAATGAAAATGCTAAGGGCATAATTTACCAAGTGCAACAACCTTTGTTCATGGGTTGTTTTTGAGGGAAAGCAAGTTCTTTTATAAGAAATTCTAAATGATCTAAAGGAAATAAGGGAGAGAGATATAGCACCAGTGCACTATGGTTAGGGTTGCCCCCAAGAAAAACGACAGAGTACTGTCTTGCAAAAAGCATTATCTGATGGAAATTAATATATGCCCTCTCCAAATATTTTTTTACTGAGGGAACAAGACTCTGACTAATAGCCTCCGATACCATCTTTATGAAAGCAATGCCAGATTGTCTTTAATAACTGAATAGGAATTACACCTCTTATCCAGATACATTGCCAGAGCTCTAAATTTAGCTTTTGTTCAAAAAGAATGATTTTAAATCTTTATTTGCCTCTTGCCCCCCCTGCACAAAAAACAAACAAAAAATAAAACAAAACCCTCACCGAAACCTACAAATGACTATGGGGTAAAAAAAACCCATGATAAATCGCAGCCTAACTTAATTGTGCTCAGGGTCTCTTACTCTTAAACTCATAGCTTAATGGGGCTAAACAGCAGATAGGATTACAAGGAACATCTACCAAGGACTATGAAACAAAACAAAGGTGGAAGGAGAAAAGAGCAGATGAGAGTTGAATGCCTTACCACAATTCATTTAAAAGCTTTACAATTCACAGTATAAAAAAGCAACTTCCATTGTCCCTGAACCTAGGTAACTACTGAATTACTTATATAAACACCACAACCTCTGGATATGTTCAAGCATCTAAAGACAGACATATCCACAAAAGCAAAGGAAATGCACAGGCAAAGTACGCTGTGGTTAGGATACTCTGGACATTTTATCAATCAACTCATCAAATTAAAGTTTTGCACACAGTGATTTTTCTGACAAGGGTGGCTACTTCTAAGTCACTGATATGTCACACAGTAACCTATTCAAAAGGTAGGAGAGAATGCAAGTTACTTGAGGAACAGAAAGGTGAATATCATCACACTTAAAGGCAACATTTTTGATAAGCCCTGTGTACTCTTTTTGACATCTTAATACAGATTCAGAAAATGACATAGGAAAAGGAAATGAAAAAAAAATGATGTTTTTTTCAAAAAGCACAACAGCACATGTAAAATATGGCAAATTGTTGGTCACAATATTAAAAACAATGAAAAGGGACATATAGTATTAAAGATAATCCCAAGTAAACATCAAAAAGCATAACTTCCTAACAATAAATGATAGACTGTGTGATTGAGAATAAATCTGGCAAGTTTGAGGTCATGGTGTTCGAAAGTTCCTTTGTAGTTCTGCTGGTATATCTTGGGTGGCCTTCAAAGAATGAAGCAGGCAACACCTAGGAAGATACAAATTCCTTCATGAAAATGGGCACACATTTAGTAACTTACAAAAATGTTTGTGAACTCCTGATACTCTGCAAAGGGGACAGAATGCATCAATTATATAATATTTTCAATAATTGATTAATATTCATCTTCTAGAAAGTCTAAGCTTTTGTATAGCAACATAGAAAAATGCAAAAGCACACAATACATAAACAAAAATCCTGAACTAATAACAAGTATCCCTGGTTCAATTATTAATAATTAGGCTTATCTGGCAATATAAGCCATTAAGGAAAGGCCAGTACAAATAAGCATGTTATATTTGAGAAAAAAGTATCAATAATGATCAATCATCTTTACTTTTCTTATTATATTATGTGCACAAGTGTTTCAAGGTAAAACTACTGTGATTAAGTTTGTATTTCAGATGATGTTTTAACGTTAAAAACCAGCTTTTTATTATGATTATTTTTGATCTTTTTTCTTACTTTTGTCTGATAATGGGACATAACTGCAGAACAACAGGATAAAAGAAAAATAAGTACATAAAATCCACATGCCTGAAGGTAGCCTCCAAGGATACATAAACAGATAATACCTGTCTAGATGTTTGCTCAGAAATGGCACTCTGGTCTGTTGCAATGCATACTCAAAATCCAGAAAACTCCCCTCCCCCCAAAAAAAACCTAGGTTCCCTAAATTGACCATAAGATTATTCTTCCATGGATAACATAGTTCTAAAATCTAAAGGTTTAAATCAGAACACAATGTTCTGTCAATACATGGAATTAAGGATGCTTCCTAGCATAAGGGCTCAGTTCTTGTTCATTCATGCATGAAATGATTCTTTACTACCTGTACAGCTCTTGGGCTTTAAATGCTGGTGAGATAGCTCATTCATAAAGTGGTGCCTTGTTGAGAAACATTAGCATTGATCAAAAGGAAACAGGAGAGAAAATACTCTAAGCTACAACAAAAACACCACCATACTATTTTGGTCCTTATGTACAACTAAATCACCATCAAACAGCATGTCAGGTGAAATGAATCTGTAGCATAAATAATCCATAAGAAGAAACACACAGACAATTTCTCAAATTAAATGGTGTGCTGAGGTTTCATTCCCAAGTTGCACATTATCTCCATACTGCACTGGGAAGAACATGAATAATTAATTTATTCTTAGCTTTATCAGAAGTTTCAGGTAAGTTTCAAAATATTGTGATTGAGACTTCTACTGCAGGACTGAACAACGCAAGCGACTGTGAATGACCTTTTGTTATTTTGAACAGATCACCCAAGTTGCCCTTTTCTTAAAGTACAGATTAAAAAATAACTTGAAAATTCCTGTCAAACAGACAACAAATGGTCAAAATTGGGAGCGTCCTATCAAATTCGGTACCTGTCAAAATGACCTCTGTGATCATATCAAGAGCAACTATGTTCTCTTCGCTGATGATGTAAAGCTATTCAATACCACAGACAATATTACTACCCTCCAAAAAGACCTCGACTATGTATCAGAACAGTCAATCAAATGGCAACTTCAAATCTCAACAAATAAATGCTCTTGTCTTACATATTGGCAAAAAAACAGTCAGAAAATAAAATACAAACTAAATAATCAAGACCTTGTTGAGGATCCAAACTTTGTCAAGGACCTTGGAATACTCATCTCTAATGATCTAAGTCAGTGGTTCCTAAACTTTTTCAGTCCACCGCCCCCTTTGTGCTCCAAACTCATCCTCACTGCCCACCACCCAGGGGTGGGATTTAAATTTCTGTGGGCATGGCCTTATTTGAGGGCATGGCTTGCTGGTCACATCACTGGGTGAGCATGGCTTGCTGATCATGTGACTGGCTGGCGTGGCTTGCTGGTCACATGACCAGATAGGTATGGTTTGGTCATGTGACTGGGTGGGCATGGCCAGGTGACTGGCAAACCAAATACAAGTGGTTCTCACTTAATGGCCGGTTGTTTAACAAGTGTTCTAATTTATGACTGACCTCCCCAGAGCTATTTAACCTGTTTTTGGAGTTTTGACAGCCATGCACATACATACACACATACTCCCTTCTAACCCTGCTAGAGCAGGTTTTTGGACTAGAATCGGCAAAGCATCTCTGATTAGATTCTAGTAGTGAATAAAATCTAATCAGAGATGCTTTGCTGATTCTTGTTGATTTGTTTTACTTGTATTTCTTTATTTTATGTTGCTGAATTGCATTGACATGTATGTCCCTTCTTGTGCACAGAAGCTTTTGTGATTCTTTGCAGCAAAAATTACCGACCTCTGGCTTTGCTCGACTTTTAAACGTGCCACCATTGCCACATTTTAGGTGCCAGCCCCGCAGGTCTACCCCATTGAGCTGCACCAGAGGGACTGGCCCAAGCAAGTCCAAGCGAAGCAGTGTACCAAGTCAATGAGGTGAGCCTGAGAGAGGGAAAGAGAGAGAGAGAAAAGAAAGAGAGAAAGAGAGAAGGAAGAAAAGAAAGAGAAAAGGGAAAGAAAGAAAAAGCGACAGATGAAGAAAGAGGGGGGGTGGAAGGAAGGGACAGAAAGAAAAAGAAATAAAGGAGGGAGGGAGGAGAAAGATAATGAGATATCTATTCTAGCCCAATCACCTGCTCCAGCAGGGTTAGAAGAGAGTGTGTATGTGTTCTCCTTTTAAATTACCAGTACATTCTGGTTTTGTCTTCTTCAGAATTGGCACTTTAAAACATTGGGGAAAAGTAATTTTTTAGGGTGGAGATCTGGTCCAATGGATCCTGTTTAAAGCCTCAACAAAATGTGAGATATCAGGAGATAGTCTTGACCATGTTTCGTCTACAAAACCTTTAATAGAAGCCAAAGGTGTTTCAGTGTGGAAAAAGGCCTCAGACTAAACTAGGCCTCATTTCAATCTGATGCATCAGGTCTCTCTTTCTCTCCCTCCCTCCCTCCCAGACTGGCTTTGCTCTACTTTCCCAATGTGCCTGCAGGGCTGGCACTTTAAACATGGATGGATAGAGAGAGAGGTAGGTAGGTAGGTAGGTAGGTAGGTAGGTAGGTAGGTAGATAGATAGATAGATAGATAGATAGATAGATAGATAGATAGATAG
>BLBF01000072.1:5610006-5683018 GCA_015471245.1 Laticauda colubrina
TAGATAGATAGATAGATAGATAGATAGATAGATAGATAGATAGATAGATAGGCAGATAGGCAGGCAGGCAGGCAGGCAGGCAGGCAGGCAGGCAGGCAGGCAAGTAAGCAGGCAGGAAGACAGACAGACCTTCTGGATGGTTGTATGGATAAGTAGGTAGGCAGGTAGATACTGATAGGTAGGTAGCTAGACAGAAAGACAGGCAGGCAGACCTTTTGGATGGTTGATGGATGGATGGACAGACAGACAGACAGAACATGACAGCGGCGGCACTTTGGGAAAGTAAAGCAAAGCCGCCGTCACCACATTCGAGGCTCTGGAGCGGTACGACAGTCAATGGGGTGAGCCTGCAATGCCGGTGTCTCGAATGCTCCCCTGCCACCTTTTAGCACCCCTCTGCCAGCCCCCTTGGGGACACTAAGAGGCGGCAGGGGGGCATTCAAGGGGCTGGCACCGCAGGCTCACTCCACTGACTGTTGCACCATAGAGGTGCAAGGAGCTCAATGGGGTGACCCTGCAGAGCCAGCATGTCAAACGCAGTGGCGGCACATTGCAAAAGTAGAGCAAAGCTGCCTGCCCTGGGCTTCCTCAACCCTGCCCTGCTCCAGGAAGGAGGGAACAGCACTGCCCTCGATGACGTGAGTGCCCCCAGAGGGGGGGCAGCTTGGGAGGCTGATCCCTGGCAGAAGGGGCACCCTGTGAACTTGCTGTCAGGCACAGCAACTACAAAGAGGGGAGGGCTTGGTTGAGCAGGATCCTGGATATAGGCCATGTGGTCAAAGCCCCCCTTCCTCTGCCTCCCCCTAGGTCAGGGGTCTGCAACCTTAAACACTCAAAGAGCCATTTGGACCTGTTTCCCACAAAAAACAAAACACCGGGAGCCCCAAGATATGGGTGGGCGTGGCAACTCAATGGCACACCCACTGAGTCACATGACCCCCCAGGTTTTATGGTTTTCTGTGTTTTCTATGGGAAACAGGTTGCTCTCTCTTTCTCTCTCCTCCCTCCTTCTCCCATCTCTATCTTTCTCCCTCTATCTCCCTCTCCATCCTTACCTTCTTCTCATCTTTCTTTCTCTCTCCTTCTCCTTTCCTTTAATGCTCTCTCTTTATCTCTCTCTATGCTTCTTCCTCCCTCCTTCTCCCCCGCTCCCCACCCCCCTTCCCAAGTCCCACACCCAGGGAATAACTGTAAGGAAATTTGGCCACGTTCTTTCTGTCTCTGGAAAGATACAAAAATAAACCTTGCATTCCAAAGGGAGTGGCAGTCAGGCTGTTACCTCACAGTGCTACGAGGTTGCTGCCTTAGATTGCCGCTGAATCCTTGCAAAACTGGGCAAAGACAGAAAGAGGGGAGCAGACAGAGCTGAATTGAACCAAATCTCTCTCCCTCCTTTTATATCTCTCTTTCTGTGTATCTCGCTCTCTCTCGCTTCCTGTCTGTGTCTCTTCTCACTCTCTCAGAAAGCCCTGCGTGCTCTCCTTGGGGCTCTTCACTGTCCCCTTTTCTTTCTTCCTTTTGAAAATCTGGGCTGGCTGAAGAATGAGAGGAGGAGGGGGGGGAAGAGAGAAGCCTCCACCGTGGTTTCCACTCGTTCCTCAGCTAGCCCAAATTTCCAAAAGGAAGGAAGAAAAATGGATAGCGAAAAGTCCCAAGTAGAGCACGCAGGACTTTCCGAGAGTGTGAGAAGCTTCTTTTCTTTCTTCTTGGTGAGTTTTTGGAAATCCAGATTGGCTGAGAAATGAACACAAGCCATGGCAGAGGCTTCCTTCCTCCCTCTCCCCTCCTTCTCCTCTCGTGTGCACCCTCCACAGCCAGCTCCATGGCTGTTCGCTGCTATTGCAGTGCCTGTGCAGCACACTCAAATTTAGTGCACTTTACTCCATCCCTTCCTCCTCCTCCTGGAGCCCATTACAATGCGGTGGATCAGAGCTGCTGCATTCGAGGAGTGGGCTCTGAAGCAGTGCAACAATGGGTCAATGGGGTGACCCTGCAGGGCCTCGAATGCCCCCCTGCCACCTCTTAGCGCCCCCCTGCCAGCCCCCTTGCCTCTTAGTGCCCCCCTAAGGCATCCCAACGCCCCCTTTGGGAACCACTGGTCTAAGTGCTAGAGCCCACTGTAACTACATAGCCAAAAAGGCATTAAGAGTTGTTAATCTAATCCTACGTAGCTTCTTCTCTGGTTATATCACACTACTAACTAGACCATATAAAACTTTTGCTAGACTTATACTTGAATACAGCTCATCAGTCTGGAACCATTATCATGTATCTGATATTAACACAATTGAAAAAGTCTAGAAATATTTCACAAAAAGAGTTCTCCGCTCCTCTACTCATTGCAGAATACCTTATGCACCAGACTTGAAACTCTAGGCCTAGAAAACCCAGAATTACGCCACCTCCGGTCCAATTTAAATATAGTATATAAAATCATACAAACTTATCTGCAAATGAATACTTCAGCTTCAATTGTAACAATACAAGAGCACACAATAGATACAAACTCAAAGTTAACTGAATCAAACTTGACTGCAGAAAATACGACTTCAGCAACAGAGTGGTCAATGTTTGGAATACTCTACCTGACTTCTTCCCCAAACCCCAAAAACTTTAACCTTAGACTGTCTACTATTGACTTCATCCCCTTCCTAAGAGACCTGTAGGAGGTGTGCATAAGGGCACCAATCGTGCCTACCGTCCCTGTCCTATTGTTTCTTTTTATTTTTCTTATAAGTATCTATCTCATGTATTCAAAACTATGTCTATTCTTATACCTGTATCTTGTAAGTGATTGACAAATAAAATAAATACTAAAATTAATCCTAAACATTCACTGCTACCACTTTTAAACATTAGTGGGAGGCTAAATTTCAAGGGTACTTATGATATGATTCACAGTTAGAATCAGAAACAGGCTACTATTTTAAACATTCTTGTTTCTATTATGGCTAGATTCTGCTTCCAATATATGTACATTTTAGCAGCAGTTTGTGCCTGTAAAGATTTACTTTAATGGATTAAACTTGAGACATCAAGAACAGGAAGTTTCTTTAAGACTCCTGGTAACAATCCTTATTTATGACTAAAGTTAAAATATTTTATGATGAAATAGTGCTAAAAGGGAACTTACCTAATATAAACTATTTATTCTGCAATCTCAGTCTCCTGATGAACGACGACCTTGGTCACAGACATATCTGGATGTTGCTCTTTAGCTTCTTTGATGGCCTGAACAAGAACCTGAAGAAAAAGTATAAAGAACACATTATTTCTGTGCTACCTAATATAATGTGCAGCCTGACATCCTATTTGGGAGGAAGGGCACAACCTATGTTATTTTCAATCAGCATAATCAAGTTTGACACTTGAGGAAGACTATGTTAGTGCTATCATTTTATCCAAGTGTTTTTTGAATTTCATTTTAATTATATATTTAACAAAACAGCTTCAAGTGTTTGTGAATTGTCTCTTGTTATCTGTTGTCACCTAGAAACATTTGAACTGAGTTTAAAAGACTTTCAATGCTTCAAAATTAATTTCAGAATGTGAATTTTAAATTACTTGTCTATTCTTTAAAAAAACTCCTTCCATTATCAATAATTAAAACAGTCTCTTACTTGATCATGATCAATGTCTGTATCACCTGTTATTACAATTCGTTTTTCAATTCGTGTTTCTGAAATTCCACCTTTTACAGTCTGTCATAAGAAAACAAATATTAACATTTTTATAATTAAAAATGATAAAACTTACAGAGATTTTAATTATTTTTGAGAGAAATATTATCAATTTATAAAATAGGAATGTAAATAAAAATCTAGTTCATAGGTAGCATTAGTATAAACTTGTATCTTTTGAATGTTCCTTCTCATAATTATGATTTCATCATTTTCAATTTTTTTTACAAAATTTTACAAAAATAGCGAATCAAATGTCTCATTCTTGCAAACCACAGGAAAGTTGCTTTACAAAATATAGAAAATTATACAAAATTAGATTATATATAGCATAAATGATTTAAAAAATGAATATCACAGATTTTTTTAAAAAATTAATCTGGAAATAGAAAATATTTAGTCAGAACTCAAGCTCAAACTAAACTAAAAAAATGCTTTGGTAAGAAAACTTGCAGTTCCTTGATTCTCAATTTAAATGTAGACATAATTTGAGGCAAAGCCTTGCTTTAAAACTCCATATTACAAGATACATTTGTTTAACTTCATTTTCCCTCTGTGGTTTCTAACACTGGCTGGTTTCCCCAACTTCATCATAAATACCAGAAGTTCAAGTGTCAAAACAGGTTGGTTCTTTATGAAACAAAACTTTCAAGAGGGCATCTGTAACTCAGAGTAAGTCATACCTTTTGGCTCTTAGTGTATCATCACCATCATCATCATCTTTATATTCATTACCAAAAGTTGTAATCTAAACTTGAGCTCATTGCAACTTAGTAACTACTAATATAGCCAGGGAAATAAGGTCCTTTGTAGCCAGGGAAGTAACTTTATTTAGCCAAGGAAATAAGATTCTTCTCTGAATACAATATTATTTTATTTCTGACACAACCACAATTGTCATCAAAACACAACAGTGCTTCTGTGTTCTGTGCATTCTACCGCCCAATCCTACGAGGATTATGGAGGCACACAGAAAATGAAACTTATGAATGTAATTATTTTTTAACATGCATGCAGCTTATCAATGAGACAGTAGTTTTTTTACCTTTGTTATCTGTGTGGTTGTAGTGCTGCTGGTGGTCTCTGAAGTGATAGTCTGAGCAGTTAGGAGAACTCCAGGATCTAAATCCCCACTGCCATCATCAATCTAAGACAGACATAGACATGGAAATATAAATGATTTCCTTGCCCGCCTACAGTAAGCAAGTCACTTGGCAGGAAAGACGCCATTCATTAGAAATATTAAGAAAATGGTTTTCCTTTAAGTCTATATTTGGGCAGATTTTTGAAAAGCTTCCCACACAGCTCCTTCTGGTATCATCCAACATGTAACTTATCTTAGTGAGATTATACCATGGGAAATTTTTAATTCAAGAGTACAAACTAATAAAGATGACAGATGACTTTTTTTTTAATTCTAGGGTTATTACTTAAGTTTCCAGGATCCACAGCAGTTGTCCACAAATGATGATTCTGGATAGCAATGAACTCACAAATCTCCTTCACCCCTGTGTAAGTCACCTCAGACTTGCCTTATTCTCCTAGTTTAGGGCTAGATATAATTTGGCTAATAAGTACCACATTCAAAAGATTTTTCAGGAAACTTACAGCCACAAAGTGGCCTCATCAGGCATGGGAGCAGAGCTGTTTTAGGATTCTGGAGATGGGCATTTGTTAATGTGGTAGACCCTTTTAGATCTTACATTATCATTTTCATCTGTTTTCCACTTCAAAACATTGGGAGAATGTATTGTCTGTTTTTCAGAAAACATGGCCAGAAGGAGCTCTATGAACCACACTAGGGGGACTCATGCAATTCTGTTTCAGAAAAACATGACTTTCTCTGATAGGATAATGGTATTTCTCACAACAATTGTCACAAGTGGAATTCCCTGCAGGAACCATAACGTCCCATAAATAAAATATTCAAAGTCTTTTAGATTAAAAATTATGAAACAGCTTCTAGCAATCATATGAAATATAGTAACATTGTAACTCCAGATGTGAAGCAGCCTACCTGCGCAGCTTCGTAAGTTATAGTCTTGGTCTCTGTGTGGACAATTGGAACGTCTTTAGTTGGAATTTCACTTTTCACAGTATTAGACACATCAGAGATGGTAACGGTCTGAGTTTTCACAAGGGGGGGCTACAAAATAGTTTCAAAGTAAAATACACTTAGTCACCTTTTATCAGTATTACTTAACAGAATTCCAATGTGCAAATTATAGGTGTATCAGGAACTCAACTATACATCACAACTGTTATGTTGTTTGCACTCATTTGCAGAATTGTGAAAATTATGATGAAATGCAATGATTTCACACATTTTAAAAATCCAATTGGCCAAATAATGGAAATGGATTCACTTCAGTAATCAATATTAATATTTAATGAGAAATTTAATTACAGACATCTATATATGTGCTCTACCATGTAGGAAGAATACGATTTTTTTTACTTGCCACAGTATTTATTTATTCAGAAACTAGCTGAATTTAAATTGAATGTAGGAAATCTACAGAGTGCATAGGCAACACCTGCAGTTTGAAATGTGAAGTCCACCAGTTTATATTAAATCACTGCCAAATCACCATTTATGGATATTTAAGTATTAAGAGTAAAAGGAAAAGAAAAATCAGCTATGCCATCACCTGATAATTAACTCAAAGAGAACATAATGTTAGTAAGAGGACCATGTGACCATCATATCCCTTCCCATACCCCAAGTATCACCTTGTTATCATATTGCATATTTAGGTATTTTAGCAGATAGGATTAATAAGGAAGGAACACTGAA
The DNA here is from genome assembly GCA_015471245.1 of Laticauda colubrina. Classification (NCBI taxonomy): domain Eukaryota; kingdom Metazoa; phylum Chordata; class Lepidosauria; order Squamata; family Elapidae; genus Laticauda; species Laticauda colubrina. The sequence continues at coordinate 5,616,484 of BLBF01000072.1, forward strand.
GCAAGCAAAAATAATAATTATAACAAGCTGGAGGAAAGTGGTACGTCCAATTCTGCTGACTCCAGATCTTATTGTTATAATGAATAAAATATTAGTATTAATAATTAGTAGTTAGTTTTTCTGATATATTAAACATCTTTAGCTTTTTGAATTTCCCTTTTTTGCATGAATCAAGAAAAATATGTTTAATTAAGACATGTCAATTTGAAATAAAGATGAAAAATGGAGTAATAATTTATATATACAGTATGAAATTGAGTAACTGGTTAGTTTTTGGGAATTACTTCAGGACATCAAAAATTAATCCTTCTTCATGGATATGTAAAACTATGCTTGCTCCAGTGTTTGCAAAGTGATTCAGAAAATGTAGCATAAGCGTTTGCAAAAGATATTCAATGTTCACATTTACTACCTGGAAACAGCGAATTAGAGTAGGAAATTCATGATCAACATTTGGATTGTTATATTCTCCATTTAGCTCTCTAAGTGGCTTGTTGGTAAATTTTGTTTCTTCTAGACCACAGGCTTCCTCCTCTCGCTCATAGAGGTACAGTGGAGGTGAAACAGGGATTACAGATATTTCCACCTCAGCCTGTTTAGAATCCTCAGCTTCCTTTTCCATATTTGAATAAAATCCCTTTTCACACTTTAGATCTTCCTTGCTCTCAGGAAGAGAAGTGGCACCCTCCTCTTTCTGCTCCTTGCTGCTTATTGAAAAAGAATCTGATTCATGAATTTGTGTAGATGCCAGTGTAGTTGATATTTGGCTCTCACTAAAGCCTACTGAATGTTTTGAAACCTCCCATTCAAAGTGAGAGGCAATATTTTTCCCTTTTGTCACATCATCTGCATCCTCTTTGAAGGGACAGTCACGCATACTCTAAAAAAGAAATGAACACACAAAAAAGGCCAAAAAGAATTAGGAATAGAATGCACTTCATCTAGAAATAGTGCAAAATTTAGAATAAGACTTAGTAGGGCCTGTGTACATTATTACAACGGCTGAAAATGAATATTTCAAGTGCGTTCAAAAAGGCTACATTATAGTCACTCTGGCAGACAATAATGGTCATACACAGTCAAGGTCAAGTAGTTGTTTATATTCTCTTCTTTGTCAGAGGAATTTGTCCTGGTCCAGCTCCAAGTCTGAAGTGGGCAAAGCAACTGCAGCTTTCTCTGTAAAGACAACTATTCTTTCAATAAACTAAGAAGTCATTGGACCAATCAACCAGTCTCCTGCCAGCAGGAGAATAATGCTACTTTTGAAGAGGTTGGACATTCAGAGATCATGGCAGTAGATGCAACTTGCTATTTGCCATCTTAAAGTGGAATAAATCTGGGGAAGGAGGGGGTTAGCTTTCGCTGCCCCATTCGTACTATTTCTGAATATCCGCTGTCCTTTACTGTCCTAAACTGTTACAAGATGCACTGGAAAAATATACATACCACATTACCCTCACTGCTTACTTGTAAAACACAGATCTATCATACTGAAAGCTCATTCTGTTTTGAAACCGTAAGCATATAATTAATGCTTTCATATTTTTGAGAAGTAGGATTCTAAACATATTTCAATTTCTTATAATTGAAAAATAATGCTGTCCATCCTGAAGCTACAGGTATAGCTTTTTAAAGAGAAATTAGGAATTTCTAAATTATTCCTTTGGAAACAACAGTTTTTCTTATGATTCATAATCTGTATTTTTCATACATAAACCTAGGAGCCATTTTAATTGCTGAAGCTCTCAACAAAGTTGAATTTCTCAAGGCATAACGCAAAGTATTATTGACTTTTTTTATAAGAAATATCCAAATGATATAACAAGACAATCCCAGGCATATAACAGAGAAGATGAGAAGCTACCTCATTATTTATACATTTACAATGATGTTGCTTGACTGAAAATATCTGACTGCAAATGTAAATAGGAAACTTTTGCATCTATTTTCAATTTTTACTGTAAAATGAGTAGCAGCATAATATAAAACAAAGAAATCCATTCAGCCTAATAGAAAGCAGGGATATCGCTAGCATCAAAGCCAAGCCAGAGTATTTCACCAAGTATACTATACTGTCTTCCATCATGCGCCTGTTGGAAAGTTATCAACTAGATCATTATAAATCTCAGCACACTCTCCTATTACAATTTGAAGAAAGGAAGAATAATAGACAAAAAGGTAAGGATGAAAACATGCTTAAGATTAGAAATAGTATAGAAAATTTGCCTGGTCCAATCACCCACTGAATAAGATATAATATTTTAAATAGGATAAGATGTGTTGGCAAAGCTAGAAATTCATGAATGCCAGTAATAAAGGATACTTGTTTCCAAATCTATATTTTCATATTATGTGAAAAGCCACAGGCAATGAATTGAATTAATATTTGTAATGAATGATGTGACTTTGATGAAAGGGATAGAATTTTATTAAAAATATTGTAAAAAGTTTGTCAAATATCCAAAGATTGAGAAATATTCTATAACAAAGTAAAATTTTGTACAATTTTGACTGGAAATGACAAGAAATCGCTAAATGATTATGCAATAACAGATTATGGTTTTCTAAAAAATTGCCTTATTCAATGAGGGAAAATGAAAACCAATTGAATAAGGGGAAAAAACTTCAATAATCACTTATTTGTCTACATTAAGTTGTGAATTCTACTGGCTAAGCAGATCAAATAATATATGCAAAATTTTGGTTTCAAAAATCTTTTTGTTTCTGTCAAATAGTACTGTATTTATAGGGACTATTAATATCAGCAATTAAAATTTAGCCTCTATACATCTGATAGACAAAATATTCAAATAGTGGGGCTGTTTAGATGAGAAAATACCAAGTCTGAATGTTAAGTGTGAACTCGTGCTTGTACGTGTGAACCTGTAACTATTGGTTCTTCCCTTCTCAATGATTCTTTCTCAAGGTGTCTATTCCTATCCACCCTGTACCCACCATGGTAGCAAAATTATGACTATAGATTATGATGGCATGATGCAAGCTTTGCCCTTCTGTATTTGTGTCATGGTATCACATTCAAATATACAAAGACTATATTATACCCACCATCAAATCAGGATACCTAAGGCCCCTTTTGTAGGTAATGTGAGCTAAATATTTTAACGTATTGTCTGCCATTTCTGCTTTTTTTTTTTTTAGCTAGCGAAGCAAACCCATATATGAGAGTAATTTAAAAGCTTTTTTTCTTATTAGTGATGACAGAAACCTCAGGTTAAAGAAATGAGCACATTAAGCAATTCAATGATGGTAGCTTATTATCAACATATATTAGTGGGGTTGTATCAACAGTTGTGAACTGTAGACTTTGAAGCAGGACACAAAAGCTTTAACTATATTAGAAAGTTTGTGAAGTTCAGGGAATATTCCACCATAACTATAATTTTTATTGGAAATGCTATAAAGCAAGCATGCTCACTTTCAAAGCATAACAGCTACAGAAGTTTAGCCACAAACAAATTAGTTGAGGGATGGACACATATAATTTGATAGGATGGATTTGTCCTTGCTATGTAGACTTTTGATAAGTCTTTTGTATATTTACAGTAAACAGATTTATTGCCAGTCTTCCTTTTGTATTAACCCTGATACTCAATATTCTTTCTCACATTCCATAAGGAGTTCTATCTTTCAGAAAAGTTTGAACAATGTTCTTTTAAATGTGCAATTCAATGGAATTAAAGATAAATTTAATGGGAAAGAGACTTCTGTATTATGAAAGAAGCTCTACTCTGCTATTCAAAAAGATTATACAAAACAATGTTCCAACACTGGAGGTTTTGAAGGAGAGATTGGACAATCATTTGTTTGAAATGATATTAGGTATCCTACTTGAGCAGGGAGTTGGACTAGAGGACCTCCAAGGTCCGTTCCAACTCTGTTATACTATTAGTGTAAGACTTAATTTGCACATTTCTATAGTTGGCTATCTATATTTTGTATTTTAATTATTTTTATTTGATATTACTTCTTTTAAAAAAAAGTGCATTTAAGAAAAAGTCCTACATTCATTAAAATGACCTTGACTGTTCAGACTGCTCCAGACACAGTTGTTAATAAACAGTTTATTATGTGAATCAATGAGCATACAGTTTACTTGCTTTGCCACCACTAACCTGATTTTAATTCTTTTAAGACTATTTTTTAAAAAACAATAAAAAAACTAGCATGTTGTAAAGCAAGTGCCAGTTCAAGCACTATATTTAATCCCAACAATGCTTCTGATTCCCACATATATCCAAGAGGTATTCTTAGAAAATAAAAATAATGGAGGGTTGTACCCGATTATTTTTGAGAAGCCCCCTTTACAATATAAAGGAAGCTGAGATGAAAAAGAGCATCTTAAGAGAACAGCTGTATGAAGGACATCACTCTCATAAATCTACTTCATACAAATGAATCCATACTGAATGCTTTGACAACTAATTGGTAATGGTCATAATTATGCTCTCAAAATTCCAAGTGCCTAACTTATCCAAAAATTGGAGAACTTAGGAACTTCGTTCTAAGATACCACTAAAAAGCTTTTTGATACAAATAGACATAGGATAATGCAGCTTTTTTGGTACCTTTGAACATTAGAACCACCAAAGAGGTGACTCAAGATAACTCTTATATTAATTTGCAAATGTTATAAATTTCCACTCAAAATCTTCTACTAATTTGTTAATAGCTCCATTATTGACACTGCAGTGAATGAAGACAGCTATTCTTGATAGGTTTTTGGATCAGGCAGATAATCTATATTAAAATAGCATTCAAATAAAAAAAGAAGGGGATAAACTAATATATAGTGCAAGCAATCAGTGATAAACCCCTTAAAATTTTGTTTTTCAAAAACCTTCTGTAAAAATTTTCCTTAACAAGTGGATATCATGGGTATTTCAAGCAATGTTTCAATAATATTAGATTATCCCCATACTGGAAATATGTACAGAAGCAGCTATATTTAAAATGTTTAAAATACACAATTGGTAAGATACTACACTCACCAGCAAGAATTTCCAGAGACCAACTAGTGAAAGATAATACATTTCAAAAGGGTCAATAAACTTTAAAAAGCAGCATTATGAAGCACAAAGATAATGTTCCAAATTTCACTTGTTTTCATTTGTATCATTCTGACATTAAACTTCAAAAGTTTGGGGGGGGGGGGAAGCAATAGGCTACCATTAATTTGTAACTGCAAACTGGATGGATTTTAAAACTTGAATTACTCAATAATAAATTGAGTATTGTAGTTGTCTTTTCAAAATAATCAGGGATAAATAAAGGATAATTCTCATGAAACCATAAAATGAGGATGAGAAGTTTGGTTGTATGGATCAAAATGATTCTTTTAGGTATTCTGAGTTTTTATTGCAATGAAAACTTTTAGGGATAATGATAAATGATTAATTTCCACTAGCTGTGAAATTATCAACCTTTTCCTTATTACATACTTAGATAGCTCTCTAAAATCTTAGGTACAGCCCCGAGTTTTGCCTTTCAAGATCATTTAGCAACTGACTGTTAAGTGAATAAAAGGATTGTCCTGAGTTATTACTGAATAACAATCCATATATAAATAAAGATACATAAAGCAGAAAATAACACTTGCTATAATTCCCCAATCACTAAATGCAGGTTGATCCAAACCTATGCATTAGCCATTCTCTTAAGCCCCTGTCACACTGCACCAACGGATGGAAAGAGGATGTAAAACGGAGAAAAACACTTACCATCCGTTGGTTAACGCGATGCTTCCGTTCTGTACTCACTGCCTCCGTTTTGCTTCCTCTCTATCCGTCCAGCATCCGGCTATTGACATTTCATCCGCTCAAAAAGTTTTGAGCTGCTCAAAACTTTCTGAGCGGAAAATGTATCCAACACGTCCGTTCTGCATCCGCTAGGCATACAGGGGACATCCGTTCTGCATCCGTTGTCATCCGTTACGCATCCGCTATATCCGCTAGGCATCCGCTGCGCATCCACACAACTCGCATCCGTTCCAGGGGTAAACGAACGCAGGGAGGAAGCGGAACGGACACGGAACGGACGCGCAGCGTTAGTAGCATGGACGGAGAAAGGATGAAAGCGGATGCAGCACGCAAAGTAAGCATTTAAAACGGAAAAAACGTTCGCAAAGGGGATCTATCTCGGATATTAAGGATGTCTAGAGGATGCCTAGAGGATGCAAAAGGACACCTAGTGGAAAACTTATATTGCCTATAAAAAGGGGGAGCAACTCACCTGGATCTCACTTTCAGACCAGCAGCCCCGCTTTGCAGACCTCTGCAGCCTTCATCTGCCTCTTGCTCTTCCACAGCATCCAGTCATGTCCACCTTGGATCGTAACACAGTCCTTTTGGTAGCCACCATCGTTCTGCAACAGTGCGAAGCCATCTACAGGCTCTGTGAACTCTACCACGGGAAGAAAAGGAGGCGGCCAAGAAGCGTCTGGGTCCGAAGAAGGATCGGGAGAAGAGCAGAGTACGGACTGTAAAACAAGCTGATGGTGGAGCTGAGGAACGAAGACACTCGTGCATTCCAGAACTTCATGAGGATGCCTCCAGCCATGTTTGACGAAGTTGTGCAGCGGCTGACACCCAGGTTGACCAAGCAGAGCACCAACTTCCGGCCCAGCCTGGACCCTGGGCTCAAGGTGGCACTAACTTTGCGCCACCTGGCCTCAGGGACCACCTATAGGAGCATGCAGTACGGCTGGAGGGTGCCACACAACACCATCAGCATTGTGGTCAGAGAAGTGGTGCAGGCCATCATCGAAGAATACCTGGAGGAGCTCCTCCAGTGCCCCTCCACTGAAGAAGGATGGAAGAAAGTTGCAGAGCGGTGGTATCAGAGGTGGAACTTCCCACACACCGTTGGAGCCATAGATGGCAAGCACGTGGCCTGCAAAGCACCAGCCAAGTCGGGGTCCACTTATTTCAACTACAAGGGCTTCTTCAGCATCGTCCTCTTCGCCATGGTCGATGCTGACTACAAGTTCATGTAAATCGATGCTTCAGGCAACGGGTCACCTTCAGATGCCCAGGTATACAACGCCAGTCACCTCAAGGAGGGGCTGGAACGCAACCTCATCATGGGCTTCCCAGATCCAGAACCCCTGCCCAACGACACACAAGATGTGCCCTACTTCATCGTGGGGATGACGCCTTCTCCCTCAGAACCTACCTCATGAAGCCCTACACCTCCAGATGCCTCACCCGTGAAGAGAGGATCTTCAACTACAGGCTGTCCAGGGCAAGGCGGGTGATGGAGAACGCCTTTGGCATCCTGGCCAACAGGTTCCAGGTACTTCTCACCACCATGCAGCATCGCCCAGAGACCGTGAGGAGGATCGTGGAAGCTTGCTGCATCCTGCACAATCTCATGCACACCCGCTACCCAGTCTTGCAGAACAGGCTCATGGACCTCCAACAAGGCAATGGGGACATGGAGCCTGGGGAATGGAGGCAAGGGCGAAACCTGATAGACACTGAGGATGTGCAAGGCCCCAATAGAGCCTCACGTGAAGGGAAGAAGCAGCGCAACCTCCTGAAACACTGGTGCAACTCCCCAGCTGGAGCAGTGGAATGGCAAGACAGGATGGTAGATGATTAATGGATGCTTCCTTGAGCCTGTCTTATCACACGGATGAGATTGGGCCATGTATGTTGGGTGGGCCTACAATGAACAGGGAATTTAATAAAGAGTTGTGTTTATGTTGACATGTGTGAATCAATGATTACATTAGTACTGATAATAAAGGGCCATAGGTGCGGCACCTGGGAGGGTGGACCATACAGTCCCACTATGCTTGCACTGGAGGTTTATCTATCCCACAGCTATTACCCATCCCAAAGGTATCCCTGCCCATCCCACAGGTATCCCTGCCCATCCCACAGCTATTACCCACCCCAAAGGTATCCCTGCCCATCCCACTGCTATCCTTACCCATCCCACAAGCATGCAAAGGCTTAAACCATTTCTAAAAGTTTCCACCAAGACTTTATTTAATAAAATAAATGAGGCAAGTGTGTGAAGCAAAGATAATCTTTATTAATAACAAGCTGTAAAAGAAAAATGACCCAAGTCAAGTGTCCAAATAAAGTCTACAGGTAGCCACCCAGTCTCTGGCACTCTTATCGGTCACTCGGAGATGTGCCCAGTCTCAGGGGTGAAGGGTCCAGGTGCTGTGGAGGTGGTTGCTGCTGGAGTGCTGGTCTGAAGCGCCACTGGGGTGCCTGGCCCCGAGAGGACAACAGGAGACGGTGTGTTGAGGAAGCTCTCAGACAGCTGGCTCAGCCCCGTGATTTTGAGAGCTCCTTCCTCCATGCCATGAGGTGTCAGCCCCAGTACCGACGACAGATGTACTGAGGCCGGGCTTGGCTCTGGGGTGGAGGAAGGAGCAGTGTAGTGGGGCTGTCTGGTCTGCAGCTGTGTGAGGACTGGCGTGGGTGGCATCAGTGACATGTATGGCATCGGTGGCATCAGTGGAACCAGTGGCAATGGTGGCGTCTGATGACTCTGTGCCTGGGAAGGGCTGCTGCCTGTGCTGCTGGACCTACTGGTAGCCGTAGCCCTGGTAGGTGAGGGCCTGTGGAAAGCCTTGGAATGGGAGTAACATCACCTGGGGTGGAGGAGCAGACCTGGACTGGGTGGGAGCAGGTTCATCTTGGTCTGGAGGGTTGTGAAGCAGCTCGGTGATCCGATCCTTCACCACCTGGTACTGGGGTTCCGTCATGTCCGTGAGGGTCTGGTTGACATAGGTGAGGAAGGGCTTGCGGTTGGAGGATGAGGAGTCGGTGTGGACCAGCTGAGAGAGGAGATCTATGCTGGTGCGGATGGTGTCCCTGATCTCCAGGAGGACAGTGTGGCTCTGCCCCTCCTGTCTGGCTCTCTGCCTTTCTGTAGAGGTGGAGCTGGGGGTGGATGCGGGTAGGACTGTGGTGGAAGTGCCGTCTCCTTTCTCCCACTGCGCCAGGGAGTCCTCCACACGCTCCGCCAGTTAAAACAGCTGTCCGCGGGTTCTCCGCCATAGGACGCTCCACAGAAACCTGCCTGGAGATAGGAGCTGACTCTCGGCCGGAAGAGGACTGGCTCTCAGCAGGCTGCCGGAGAGAGAGGGTTGTGAGAGGGGCTGCTCCTCGGTGGTGGATCTCACCCTCCAGGAAGTTGCACCTGGCCATCACATAGGTCTCTCTGACTGTCAGCTTGACCATGGCCTGGCCAGATTTCTTGAGGTGCAGCTTCCCGTACCAGGTGTGCATATGTTTCCACCAGCCAAGGAGCACCTCCGATGTGTAGCCCAGACTCTCCGCCTTCTCTCTCCAAGCAGCCTGCTTCCTTTTGATGTCCCTGTAGAGCCTCGTGTTCCTCCTCAATGGAACTCTCCCGTTCTCGCATATGCCTCTTCCTCCCTTTGGCAGGACCAGATGGGCTCTCATCAGAGGGGCTTCCAGGTTGTGGGGGCTGCTCCTCCACACCACCAGCAGCAGCAGCACCAGCAGGATCATCAGCAGCAGCAGCACCAGCACCAGCAGGATCATCAGCAGCAGCAGCAGCAGCAGCAGCACCAGCAGGACCAGGACCAGGATCAGCAGCAGCAGAGTAAGCACCAGCAGTGCCAGCAGCACCAGGAGCACGAGCAGGAACCAGGAGCACAAGCAGGACCAGCAGGACCAGGAGCACGAGCAGGACCAGCAGGACGAGCAAGACCAGGAGCACGAGCAGGATGAGCAGGACGAGCAGGACCAGCAGTACGAGTAAGCACCAGCAGAAGCACCACCGCCAGAAGCAGCATCATCAGCTCCTCCAGAAGCAGCATCAGCAGAAGCACCACCACCAGAAGCAGCATCAGCAGAGTAAGCACAAGCAGAAGCACCACCGCCATTAGCAGCTGCATCAGCTCCTCCAGAAGCAGAAGCAGCAGAAGCCCCAGCCGCAGAAGAGCGAGCCCGTGCTACAGAAGCCCCAGCAGAAGCAGAGTGAGGGCCAGGGAGTGGGAGGGTGGCCCTGTCCCTCTTGCCAGGGCTGGCAGCAGATGGCTGAGGTTTTCTCTTCTTCCCCATGGTTGTGGGGTTGCTGGCTGGCAGCAAGGCAGGCAGGCAGGCAGGCACCAAGGCTTGCAGGCAGACTGGCAGGCAGACTGGCAGGCAGGCAGCAAGGCTGGCAGGGAGACTGGTAGGATGGCAGGCAGCAAGGCTGGCAGGCAGGCATGCAGGGCAGGCTGGCAAGGCACTCGATGTGTCTGGAAGCAGGTCTTTCCTCTGAATGGTGACCTGCTTCCCTTTATATCCACGGGGCTGAAGCAATGCATCCTCCCCGCATGCGCATTGAACGCTAGGCATCCGCTAGGCTTCCGCTGTGCATCCGCTAGGCTTCTGCTGTGCATCCGCTTCATCCGCTCGGCGTCCGCTCTGCATCCGCTCTTTCCGTTCCGCATCCGCTTTGCTGCGGGCCCCCGGAAGCCTTACGGATGTGCCATCCGCTCCCATCCGCTTCCATTCCGCATCCGCTTTCCATCCACCCTGCGTCCTCCCCCCATCCGTTCCTTTCCGTGTTATCCGCTCTGGTTATGCAAATTTTTGCCCCTTTTGAGAGCGGATAACAACGGATGGAACTTTTTTCTCGTCCGCTGTGTCCTTTTTACTCACGTTTTGCATCCGTCGGCCAGTGTGACAGGGCCTTTACTGTATGATCTCTTGCCTAATGTGGTTTTTTATAAAAAAAATACATGTACTTAATTCAATGTTTTATAAATAATCAAGAACAAACTTGACCCAAGTAATTTATGGTTGGAACTCACCCAAATGATCTTCTCAGCCTTGCCATAGTTCATAAAGTAGTAAGATGGAAAAACATTGTCACCCTGAACTCACCAAATTTCCTTATATAACCTAACATAAAATATTGTGGTGCCCATTTTATTTATTAAATTTATACAGCTGCCCATCTCACAAAAAGTGACTCGGGGTAGTCTACAACAATTAACTGACTTATTTGTGAAGTTTGGTACATGCTTTTATATTCTACTTTCAGAAAAAAACAGGTAATTTAGGAATATTCTCACTGGAGCTCTTTTGGTGGTACAGCAGGATAAATAAAAACATTAAAAAGAAAAGCACTAGAAATGACACACACACACTTGAAAAAGAAAGATTAGCAGTAATGTATCACTAATTATTTTTAAACCTATAAAAATTAAAAGATCTACAAGAAGAGTATAATACATCTTACTGGTGAAATTCCATTCCATAGTCTGATCTGTGGGAATACCCATTATATGATTACTATCTCATCTCAGAAGATTCAATCATACTTTTGTGGGTGAAAGCGATCCTTAAAACAACTAAGTCCCAAAGTATGGAAGGAAGAATTTAAACCTTTTGTTCAGAAATCGATTAAAAGACACAGCAACTGCACATATTCTATGGGTCCCAATGTGTTACGATTTCAGAACTATGGTGCAACTGAAGAGTCCCAAGTAGCCTAGCCTTAATATTAAAAATTATTATACATATGGTCGTTGATGCTATTTAAGTTTCCAAAGACAGGGATGGATCTAGTACCATCTGCTAGCTATAAATGCAATCCTTTGAGTCAAAGGTAAGTCCATGCAGAGAAGGTTAAAGGTTAAAAGTCAAACCTTCTTTGAGTGACTCATCAATGGTAGGTTTGTTTATCTTACATAGTTTGTATATTGCAAATACTGCTTCACTTCTTTGACTATGACTGATGGCCTCTACTGCAATATTTTAGGTGATGTGGGAGCTATACAAGAAAATACAAAGTTATATAAGCAACATTGTAAGAGTATCACCATCAAAAAATAACCACATAGAGAAAAATGCAGCTATCTAAGCAATGGCTCAGACCCACATCTTTAAAAGAAGATCATGACCCATGGTATTGAAAGCAGATAAGATGTCCAGAAATCAGTGGACTTATGATTTTCCCTCAGGCTAGGGAATGTTAATCTTTGTAGACATGACTGCACAACTGAAATTAATTTTAAATTTCAAAACTGTCAAAAAGATAAACACCTATGTATCTTTCACCTGAATATACACACAAACATACTGTATATAACTCTAAATAATAAAGAGAAATCAATTTTAAAGATCAATTTTAAAATATCATCTCAATTAGTTAAACTTCACTCATATTCAACTTTGCTCAACAATTTAATTGTCACACACTTCCTTTCTAGATTCAAGTTTATAGCTGCTTAGACGGAATACTGCAATTCTGCTCTCAAAAAACTTGTGAAGTTGTCCTTAATTTATTCTAGGAGTATAAATTCCATTCATCTGTGTTTGCATAGTGCAGTAATGAAAGGTCAAAGTCAGAACTTTATAATTTTGTTTTAAAATTATACAAATAAATTGGAAATCATATAACTATTTTTACATCTGAGTGTTTCAAAATTTAAGCAACATGCAAAGATTTAAATGAATAGAATATATAATTAAATGTCAGAACCTCTACCCAAAGTAATGTTCACTTATGGGTTAACAGTCGCGAATAGTATAAGGAACATCATGCATTAAGCAGTACACACACATTTAGAACATACTAGTTTCATACAGAGGGATGTTGCAGGAAAAACAAAACAATTTAGTAAATATTCCAGAGAAAAGGAAAGCACAGAAAATTTTAGAAAAAAATTAGGGCAATGATAAGAGAGCAATTTAAATTATAGATTACTGCTTCCAATAAGTTATTGTCTCTCTATCATTCTAACCCAATCTCAACAGAAACTAGAAGTTACAAGCTTTCATTTAAATAAAATCATACAGTAAGGATTACTGATTCACAAATATGCATCTACTAATGCATAGGCAGACATAGCTTACCCTTACAATTAATGTGAGGCAACGGATGTTGCAAGCCCACTGACCAGATGGTTCTTGAAGTAAGTCATAACTTACCCCACTACATTATATTGATACACAAATTATATTTCCCAAAGAAATGGCTTTAAGACAGAGGTGTGAAAAGTGTTTTAATAGCAAGATGTAAAATCTATTTTATAAGATTTAAACCACATTGGTTTATTTGCTCTCTGGATATACATATCTGAATTATTCTGTTTCATTTTAAATGGAAGTTGTATATTTCTTTGTTTATAGAAATCATTATGAAACAAGCTGGAAATAGATCCAACTTGTAAAATGTCTATAGCACAGGTATTCTCAGGTATACTGAATTTTTTTTTCAACAATTACTGCTCCCCCCCTTCCCCCCCAACAAGCTCCTGTGCTCAACATCCAACTTTAACAGCAAGCCTATATTAATACATGCAGACATGAGTCTTGAACATGATAAAAGCCATCCAAACAAGTATATCATTGGCACAATCTGAGTTTTAGGGATTTGCACAATATTAGAATTTGTCACAATAAAATTTGCCTGATTTTTCCTGTTATCTCTTACAAATACCAGAAGTTATGTGTTGAATAATTACATCTTTTAAAAAGCAGAAATTCTGAGAAACTGAACTACAGTCAAAAATAAAATAGAAAGAATAAGACAGCAGCTTTAGCGAGAAATTGAAGGGTTCAGAGTCTTGTTGATATTTCATATATGCCTCTGTGTGTTCCTTAATCACAGAAAAACTAGCCACCACATAGTCATTGCAAGGATCACCAAAAAGGACATCAGAAAAGGAAAGCGTGGAGAAGAAAAAATGTGAGTATACAGATGACATGTTTTGAGTGTTTTCTGCTCCTCGGGAACTGGAATAGAAATTTTGGCCTGGATTTCTTCAGTTGCTTGATGGGGTAAACTTCCCTCAGGAACTTTCTCTTGCTTTTTAATATAGTCTTCATCCTGCACTAACAGAGGGCATTCCTGTGTCTGCTTTCATGGTAGGAGATCAAGAAAGACAGAGAGATGAACAAAATGACTGATGAAAAATGCTCAAAATGGTACTTGGGGATATGCAAGGACACAAATTATAAAAATTGTCAGAATGAGAGCAAAATATGTTTTGCACCAGTTATACAACTAACTCCTCTGTTAATCTTACAAAGTGGAAACCAAATTAGAGAGAAATTAGCTGCTTTTTAATTGACTGAACAAATTTTGAATTGCTAATAATTCTTTGTGCAGAAACTCATGCTAAATCAACTCTATCCTAGGTTAAAATAGATATTTGAGTCTTGAGATACAGAATTATGTAATAATAGTGTTGCTTTACAAACACAACTGATATCATACAAAATATTGGTTGTGACTTTATATGCTATACTGAAATTCAAAACTGTACTTTGTTAGATCTGATATTTCAACTATAGCACAAAGTTAATTATTTGTATACTGAAGAAAGTATTGTCATGGAAGATACCATGTCTACCTCCATGTGATTCAAGTGCAAAATATTCAGTTTCCTAAAAACAAAGAAAATGCAATGTGCATTTCTGATAGTAAGATTAAAAAGTATATATTTTTATTTGAATATGACATCAGTGTGTAAAGAATTTAAATATGAGTAGTATTTTGCAGTATTATTGAAAACTGAGCCTAAGCTGGAGAATTCTAAAGTAGATTTTCTTTTTCCATGTTTGACAAATGAAAGTTGTTGTCTAGGAGAGGAAAAATTTGGCTCTAAGCTCTCTCAGCTGATTCAGTCTTCTTTGATCAATCTGATATTTGGGGACAGAGTCTTTGCACACCCCTAAGTAATGAAGATCAGGGAGAAAGTAGCTGGAAGTCTGGGCAGCAAAATGAAATGATAAAGTATGCAAGAGTAACATGAAAATTAAAAGAAAAACATGAAAAGAGGGGAAGACAACATAAAAAGAACAGGGTAGAGTTAAACTTTCATAATTTCTCTCTCTCAAATTTTATGGCAACATCTTCATGCAACTTTGTCAACCAGCCATGCACTGAAAGAAGCAATTGAAAAACTGCAAAAGCTTGCAGCATTGCAAATCTACTTAAAATGTTAGATCAGAAGGCTGTGAGAGATGACATTATTGAAAAGGCAGCCCAAACAATGTAGCAGCTGCTGTTGAAGTTTGGGATTGCCAGAACCAATGCAGTAGCAAAAATCTGCTTTAAAAGCATGTATCAAAACAGCAGCTTTACCTCTGGCCCAGCGACCTGTCTCTCACAGGGCTGAAATGTTGCTTTCTTGACCTGGACATACACAAAGTATGGAAAATGCAGTTGTATTTCAAGGTAGAATAAACAGACAGAGAAACCAGAAATAAATCCCAGTTTATAGATTATTAAAAAATGAAATTCTCTATGACTAATAATTATAATGCATCTTTCTGTTTAAAAAAAACAAGAAACTTGGAGGTGTCTGTGCATTAAAATTAATTTTAATGAAAAGTCCACTAATGCTTATTACCTGAACTATTGAAGTTATATGAGAAATGCAATTCTTCTAAAATGCCCTCAAATTACCTTTTATATAAGAAAATATACATTATTCCTGTTCAACTTTTATATAATCAGAACAAAACTTTATTAAGCCAACTTTATAGCATTCTTTAACAACTCTACTCTGATCAGAGATTCAGAAGCTAATCATGAAAAGGCCTACTATTATACTATACTACTACTATAATAGGTTCCTACTACTACTATAATAGGTTCCTACTATTAATAATAACAATTCCTACTTCTAATGTCCAACAAAAAAATTGAAATCAGTTGCAACATAAAATTAAAAAAAATTCCTCTCAATTTCCTCATTCCAATACCTTATACTTTTTGATATTTTTAAAGCAAGTCAACAAAACTATTCTAGATGCTTTAAATGTAAAAGTGATTATTGCAGCAGAATCTAAAGTTAAATTAAGCACAAATTATTATTAAATCTATAACTGCAAAAAAATCACATACCACAACAGCTATTTTTATAATAGTTCTTATGCACATTATTATTGCAGACAAAAAGCTATTGTTAAACTCAACTTTTTTTCACCCAGCAAAACACAGCTCATCTTGAAAAGCTAAAATCCATCAGGAAGTCCCAAGGTTGTCAGATATATTAGGAAGTTAAAAAAAAAATCCCAGAAGTCGGCACTATGACTTTCATTGTTTCTAAAATAAGTATATGTGTATATATGTATTTAATATACTGCCAATCAAGAGTTCAAAGCAATGTCATGTTCTGGGTCCAGAGCATAGAAATATTTTGATAAATAGTATTTGATTATTTAATAAATATTTAGTTCAAATTTAATCCAACATATCCACAATTACACTGCAGAGTGTAATGCCAAATTCAGTAATTATTGTAAAAATATAAAAATATACTATATTCTTTAGCAATACAGAATTACCACTTCAACTTTACAGCGATAGACCAAATGCCTTCTACTGACAGTAAATGATAACTGGGACAGAACAGGACACACATAACTGGCATGTATGCAAACTGTCCAGTAAGTACCAAGAGTATTTAGTGTGTGCGTGTGTTTGTGTGTGTGTGTATCTCCATCCTCCCTTCTATCAAATGTTATATATTGTTCAGTGATACCTTGGTACTCAACCATTTTAAAACTCATCAAATTTGGTCCTCAATGAACTTGAGGACCAAATTTTGTCCCGATACTAATTTTGTCCCGATACTAATTTATGTGGTATTCTTCACATAAGCTAGAACTTGTTTCCCTTTCCAGCGGAAACAAAGGGTCACACATTAGTCACCTAAGTTTATTTGGTGCTCATTTTAAGTACTCATTGCGCCTCCCAGAACCAATTGATGAGTACCGAGGTACCATTGTATTTTATTACTATATATATTTGGGGGCAGGGTACTACTCTCTCATGGCACCTGTTTCCGAAGCAACATTAAGACTCTCACCCAGACTCTATTTAAATAAACCGTAAGACCTGGCTCAATTCTCAAGATTTTGATTAGTGTTGGTGATGATTTATGACATTTTGTTTTTGTTTTTAATGATTGTTTTTCCCCCAGGTGTTTGATGATTTTCCTATTTCAAAATATTTTATTGTAAGCTTGTATTTGGTAAGCCACCCAGAGTCATAGTAGATTGGGGAAGTCTACAAATTTCATAAATAAATTATTATCAGGCCAAATCAAGCCCTACAAAGATTTCTTACTGAAGGATAAAGAGCATAAGCTATCATGCTGATTCAATCCTGACAGTGGGTTGGTAGACTGGTATTTTTAAATTTCCCAGTCTAGGGATGAGGGAATTACTTGCCCTGTATCACTCACCATCCACCTGAGATATAGTGGTTAAAGTTCTGGACTAGGAGAAGACGACCTAGGATCTGACTCCCCCTACCTCCTTCTATAATATTTTTTGCTAAGACATTCCAACCCGAATGTCCACAGTAACCTAACAGAAAATTGGCTTTTAAAAAGTTAATAGCTCATTCAATATACAAGAAATGAGTAATGAAACACTTAAGCAACCTTGCTTAACTTTTGCTTATGTCCTACTCCCCACAGAGGAATTCCAATTCCTAGAGAATTAAAACAGTGGTCTTATTTAGAAGATCAAAGCCAAATAAATCATCAGTACTTTATAAAGTACTCACTCCTTCTACTCCTGTGGGAATCTGTCCATTGATGTTAAATGTTCTGAAAGGAGAATGAGTAGAGAGGCGTTTGTCCCATTCACTTGGTCGTGGCTCAGGAACAGATTCCATGAAGTTTTTCTTCAGTTCACTGATGTTGGCATGATGTTTCTTTATTTCTTCTTGGGTTTTATCTAGATCCTATCATTTTAGGGAAAAAAATCCAACACAAACCACAGAAAGTTTTACTGAAGCGAATCTACAGCTCCCCTTGATGCTGCAGAAAATTAGTCAAGTCGATTCTTTTTTTTTTTTTCCCCCTCAGAGAGATAAAATGTACTAGTTGGTGCAGGATATCCCAACTAATTAGGTTCAACATTATTTTTTTCAATTAGACTAACAAAAACAAAATCCCAATTATTTCAGGAGTGGCAATCTTTTCAAATTTCCTGATCTTGGAACAGTTACCTGTTATACATTTCCAACACTCAGCAGGTATTATTAGTCTAGAACTATTCATAGTTTATTCCAAGAACATGCTTCAGAACATGACCGGGTGTATCAAGTAGTACATACATGCAAATGCTTAAAGGAAATGTTTCTTTTCCTGGGACAGTGTGGCTATCTTCCAGAATTGCTACACAATCATAGGAAAAGATGCGGTTATTTTCCGCACTTGAAAAAGGGAGTTATATTTATGCCTCACATTCCAAAGCATCTTTTTGGAAATCAAAGCTGAAACTTGTAGAAATTTATTAGCCTCATTAAAGTTTCAATCCTATATTCACAAGTGGTAAATTTTATTATGCTTGATGATACTCTTTCTGTCTTACAACATGGAACTCAATTTGGCTCTTGGACCTTTTTTGCCTGCTGTTAATCTTATATCCAAAAAGCTTTTATCAGCTGCAGACATAACTGACTGGTGTGGTATATATCTTTATGATTATGGTGTTACCAAAATCCATAAAGATTAATCATTGCTAATCCTAACCCTCGGGAGGAAAATAATACCAAGAATGAGATTGCTGAATTAAATGGACATAATTGACTAGTGTATAAAATTCACTGGTGGGAAAAAACATTTTAGTGAGCAAAAAAGGAACAAAAGCCAACCAATTATTTTGGTTACCATTATCCAGGATAATATGACTTCATTAGTTACTTGATTTACCTTTAAGAAAATACACACAAAAATCCCATTTGGACAATACCATTTCAGAACTTGGATTAGAAGGTTAATATTTTTATTAGTATGCATATCTCAGAAGTTTATCACTCATATGCTCATCGATCTGCAGGAAAGGTTTGTCTTATGATACATATATGCATGTTTGGGAAAAGATACTTTATCACCAAATGTTCAGCCACTCACTTTATTACAAGGATTGGATACAGCCTGCACTGCCCAAGGAACCCTTTCTATCTTGATGCTGCCATTCCTCAGATTGACAAATATAACTACAGAGGATACGTACTGACTCGACATGTATTTGCACTGTAATCATTAGGGTTTTTTTTATTTGGCCTTTGTTCTCCCAGTCAAGGAAAGTCTATGCTTGGTACAATAAAATTGAATTGCACACATTTTCAAGCATTGAAAAATCCTTGGATTTTACCTCTTTGCAAATTCTGGGACATTTTCAGTTTTCTCTATTTTAAAATCAAACTCAAGGCTCAATATAAAAATACTTAAGTAGAACAGTCCAAAGAAGGGCTATACCTCATTTTATACTGTATATGTTTAACATTTTTAAGAGTAATAACTTGAATACCTGCAACAACAGAGTTAGGGGTCAAACTAAATATGTGAAACAAATTGGAAAGTGGCATTGGGTTACATATTTATCTAGAAACCTATATGGTAACAGGAGATGTAATTACTACAAAAAAGAGGTAAGTGCATCGGATTTTTAAAAAAAAAAACTACGAAGAGTAGATAAGAAATTAAAAAGCTGATTTATAGAGGAATTAAAATGATATAGATGAAATATTCACTGCCTCTTGCCAGATCATCTTATGTTGTTGACTGGATTACACCATTTTAATTTTGCCCCAAGCTCTGCATTGTAGCAAACTCAAAGCTGTACAGCACGAAATTAAAAATTCAAAAAGTAATTAGTACATTAAATAAAAATTGACACTGCACAAGAATCTCCTATGCTATTTCTGGAATTGTGATTAAAAGATAATAACACACAAAAACAGAATCAGTATAGGAAGCATACATTTTCCTGTATCAGTAATATATGATTGGAATGTTCAGTATATTCAAACTCATGTTCAAGTGAGGGAAAAGTGCAGACACGGCTGCCAATCTCATATATGTAACCAAAGAAATTGAAAATTATCACTTAGAATGACAAGAAATATCAAGTCTATTCAGCTTGAATAAAATAATCTCGCACATCAAAAATGAAGTGATGACATTGTACTTCCTCCTTTCCAATTTATTGGGAACTTTAAAGGGGAGGAACTATTCTGTTTAAATGCTGTTGAGAAACTAGCCACACTTGAAGTGGAACTGAACTTTTTAACTATGAACTTTTTAACTATGGACAAGTTTAGTTTTCCCTTTCCCCTTCTATAAAGATATATAACCATTCTAGTTTTGATATCAATAGCACTGATAGAAGGAGAGATGGTTTATGACATGCTACCCATATGTAGGATATGGCAAAAAATAGTCAGCTAGCATCATAGTATGAGGACCAGTCCACTTATTCAAACTCCTGCATAAGTTGAAACACTTGCTGAATGAGTAGTCATTAAGCGAAGACAACCTGAGAAGCTTAAAAAGCTTTGAAATTAAAACTGATGATCAGGGTTACTCTGATTGAACTCAATTTTATATAACTATTTTGGGATTATAACCTACAGAATGGCACCACAAAATACAACTCAGGCAACCTTATTTATCTGTGTCAATCATATAATTGCATGCTTGGAGACTGTTATGCATAGATAATTGTGTAACCAGTTGCTCTGATTTAGAAATACATTTAATTGAAAAATGATCCCAATCACATATTTTCAGATGACAAGAAAACAATGTAAACAGATAAGAAAAATGGTTGCATAATGTCATGTTTTTGGTAACATGCAAAAGCCTATTTCTAACAAAGTCATGCAAAGAGCATGCATTTACACCTCACCCAAAAACACAAATGCTACAGCAGAGGCGAAAAGAGTTTAAGCAAAGAATGTAGAGGTCCAGGCAAATGCAACTGAAAGAAGCTTCAAAGTCATACAAACCTCCAACATTAAATTGCTATGTCTTATATAAATGTTTTCACCATCTAGTCTCTTTGATCTTTTCTGTGAAAGAAAGGGGGGGAAAAACAAAACAAAACAAAAAAACACACACAAAAATTAAAAAGGTTGTTCTTGCAGGTATTTGCAGATTGGAAAACGAAAAAGGTTAAACTAACATTCATAGAGCAATGATTTGTGAATGGGGTATAGTGTATGGAATCAAAAGATCATGTGGAGAATATGAGGAATGTGTCTGGTCCTACTCATGAATGATGAAAAAATGTAATGGGTTCTTTTTAAAAAGACAGTTATCATGGCTCCATCATTCTGCAAGCTGTTCTTCCACAGAGATACAGTGTTTCCAAAAAAGAGTAAGAAATTAGAATATAGCTATGCAGAACACTGGAAATGTCCTCCTGGCTCTCTAGCATACATTAAAAACATTTTTGAAACAAGTATTTGTTAATACTTATTTCAAAATGTAAGTACATCTGTTTGTCTTATTCTATTACAGCAATACTTGTTTTTTACTTTGACTCCTTGTAGAAAGTTTTTACAAAATAATTAGGAAACAAGAAGTATAATTAAGGAAACTTTTGCTAATTCTTTGGCTAATTGATTGTATTTATTTATAAACAAGTATCAACTGATAAAAGCACAGGAAGAAGCCAAAATATTGTCTTTTTAAATGTTGCATATGCATGAGTGATATGATAATTTTGTTTTGATGGAAGTGAAAAAAACTGCTAACCTTCCTCATTCTTATCGGGTCTTCCTCTTTTTCTGCACGCTGCTGTTTTATGATAGTTTTTTAAAAAAAGACAAAAAACTTGGGTTCATTTATTTGGATTTGATTTAGCCTTTTTCCCCCTTTTTCTTTTTAAAGAAAGCAAAGCAACCTAACCAGACAAACCTGATTTTGGTCGCCATTTGTGCTGGGTACTGACATTTTGATATGCGTTTTCCCCACCTACGTTAAAAAATAAAGTGGCAAAAACATTTTTTTGTTAGTAGAGTTTTGGAGATAGCATTGCTTCAGAAACCACTATTTGTTTTTGAAGCATTGTGTAAACATGCATTAATTAACATGCACTCTTATGAAGACATAAATAAACATCATATTTTATAATGACAGTTTGTTAGTCCCATATAGTTGATGTTATTTTATTCAGTATTTTGAATTCTTCAAAACAATTTTATTGTTTAGTATAAATATGTAAAGAAGATTAAGACACATTATACAGCTGTATACTTCAAAAGGTCTTTTCCAACTTTTCTTGTTATTTCTGGATGTGATGAGCTTCTAAAAATCACAAGAAGCATGAGAACATCTCTACATTGTATTTAACTTGATCCTTGTTGCAATGAATGTTCTAAATGAATTGGGGTGACACTTCAGGAAACCGATTAGACTGCAATCCATTTGTTACATAGAAATTTGCTTGAGAGGGAATTGTGCTGGTTTGACTAATGTGAAAGTCTGACAAAGAACAAGCACAGGGCAGGGTAGCAGGTGTGGAACAAGGAATTAAGAATCAGAACATCAACTGAATGAGAAACTAGGCATCAGAGCAGAAGCAGCCAAGAAGGCACTAGTCAGAAAAAGAAACCCAAAAAACTTAAGTGCATAAAATGAACAGAGGCAATACATTTGAGCTATAGAAAAAATAAAAAGAGTTTTAAACCAAACTGTTTTTATGAAGTGTCTAATAGAAGTGAGGAAAGGATGAAGAAAAAAGGTCCCAGCCCGGGAATTCTATTAATTCTGGGTTTCTTTATTCTTACACATATGGCCTTGGCAATCCTCATAGACTAGAGCAAGGACTGATTACATCAAGAGTATCGATATGCAGGAAAAAGGACTTAGACAGACATTTTTGTTTCTTAAAGATGCTTGCAAGTTAAATGTTTGAATTGGGTGAATTATCAATTATTAAATATAGGAGACAGACAGGACACACTTTTTTTCATTTTTAAACAGTCCAAGGTTTTAAACCAACATTAAAATGTTAACATATTGCTCAATACTTATAATAAGCAATGGCAGACTATATTTCAACTGTCAACTTTAATACAATATTATTAAATATTAAATATTAATACAATATTATTAAATATTGAATATTATTAATATTGTAATATGATATTAGCTGAACTGAACTATACCCATTCATTGTCAGTAAATCCCGCTGAAACCAATCGGGTGCATTTTTAAAAATAAGAATATGAGATTTAACTGCAGTAAAACCAAGAATAAATTTATTTAACCAAAATTAAATTTTAATATATTATTTTAGACATTTTCATGCTGAAGTCTGGATTATAAATAGGTTTTTCTATTTTTTTCTCATATTAAAATCTGAGGAATAGAATTTGAAGAAAGAGAAAACCACAGGCATTCATATCAATTATTATAATTTATATGTAAGGAATTTCAGGATACAATAAAAAAGCCATCAAAAGTAAGAGTTAAGATAGAGCAAGATAATAAAACATTTGTAACACAATAACAATGTATATTATGAACTCTTTAGATCCCAGTTTAAAGATAATATATCTAAAATAATCTAACATATTTAAGGCATAACACAATGCATGATGTTATATAACGTTTAGATTTTCTCTTGAAGAGACTCTCAAGCAAGTTCTTTACAGTGTTATTAAAAGTTAAATGTATATAGTTGGAAAATGTCTTCCAGCACAGCATCAGAATCTAAATACTTATCACCTCCTATTGATTCCTATTACTGACATACTGCATTAGGAAGAAATCTATCTTAACAATCATTATCAGTAGCTCCATTCAAAACTCTGAGTTTACAAGAATTATTGTCAATGACAAGAATTAACTAACTGCAAGTGATACTTTTGAAGGAATATGTTTAAAACCTGTATTGACTTTTTAAAATTTGGATTCTTTTGGAGTTGGCACCGATAATCAATCATCAAATCAATCAATAAATATTATTAGGGCAAAGTCTCTCTCTCTCTGTAAAGAAATGTAAAGACAAAATTTAATCCACTGAATAAGTAAAAGTAACTCTGTGAAAATACAGAAAGAGGGAATTTATAAGCACCTATTTTTGAGTAATATATTCATTCATCATTGATGATTAAAATACAAATGACTGTTCAAGAAATCCAATTTGCCACTTATAGTGTCAATCTGAAAAACTTGCTCAGAATTTGAATTTGAAGATTCCAAGAAGTGCAGTGAATGAGTATAGAAGCTTTGTAAGAAAGTTAAAATGTAAGTTGAATATAGTTTCAAAGAAGATCCCAAAAGTAGGTGAAACTGTCACTAACTGCAGATAGAGATATGGAAAAAAAAAAAAAAGAAATGAGTACAAGTTACTAATATGGTTTTAAAATCTCAAAATGAAAAAAAAAACTATTGGAAAGCAAAATTTAGAAAGTACACTGATCAACACAATCAGAATTATTTGGTTATAAGGTAACCCTAAAGAATATTTGGCTTGAAACTTTCTTAAGTTGTTAAGCAGTGCTTGGAAATCAATGTATTTTTCCCTCTCACCTTTAGTCTGGGGACAAAATCAGAATTAAGCAGTAAATACTTTTACAGGCTGCCTATGCAAGAGGGTTAACTCTGAGTGGGATCAATCTCTTATCTTATTCTAAGACAAACAAAACCATCTTACCAATAATGATAAAAATGGTGGATCATACCTGAAATCCTTCAGCTGTTTCTGTTTTGGCTTTATCTTGCAATGTTCCTTCAAGTTTTATTTCTTTTTTGACTGTTTCTTTTTCAGTTTTAAGAATTGCTGGTTCTTTGCTGACAGATGCAGCTGGTACAGTTGGCTCAGTAACATGGCTCTGAGCAATAGCTGGTGCAGATGTAGGTCGTGGGCTTCTATCAGGTGTAACCACTGCTACTGCTAAGCAGAAATAGATACATCTTCAGTAATAATACAGAACAGAATCAAGAAGAAAGCCACAACACTGCAAAATAAATATATGCAAGGAGATTGGCATGTCTAAAGCAGAATTTATTTTAAATGCATGAAGAAAAATGTTAAAGAAAACATTTAATACAACCAAGAGCCACACATTTAATGTTAGTCAACAATACACAACCGTAAAAAGCTTATTTCAAGAGTCACTGTACAAAGTAGGTAACTGGTGCAAATAATTAGCACCACCTACTTACTGCTGTTAATCATAGTAATCAATGCAAAACAAGACCACTTGAGTTACTGACAGATATAGAATCCTTACAATAAAGATTAAACTAAATAAATTTACATGTTTGTTTCAAAAGGTGGCCCGATCATAATACTGGCTTTTTAAAAAGCAATTATCACAAGTATATCCTGTGTTGTGAGAATAGTATGAAAAAGTCCAGATTGCATGGACTTTAATAGCTTCTTTCTCTCTCTTAAGTGAGACATCTCCACACTGTAAATTGCATCACCTCTTAGATGCAACAATACATTCAGACCGGGTCCTAAAACTAAGCAAAAGAATGAGTAGCAATATTACTTCCTGCTACATCCAAATTAATTTATTTTACCGTACTCATTGCTATTTAAAATGTTATCCCAAAAATTATATTGCCTCAAGTTTGACATTTTCAAAATCTAATTTAAAATGAAGTATACATTTCATCAATCAAGTATCCTGTACTTGATCAACGTCAAATGATATTACTCAAACTAAAAAAATTATATTTGATACTATTCCTTCCATATCTTGTTTTGGTCCTTTAATGCTGAACTGGCACTACTAAAGTCTCCCTAATTCCCAAACATATACAGTTGTGCTCATAAGTTTACATACCCTGGCAAAATTTATGATTTCTTGGCCATTCTTAGAGAATATGAATGATAACACAAAAACTTTTCTTTTACTCATGGTTAGTGATTGGTTGAAGCCATTTATTATCAGTGAACTATGTTTATTCTTTTTAAATCATAATGACAACAGAAACTACCCAAATGACCCTGATCAAAAGGTTACATACCCCAGTTCTTAATACGGTGTATTGCCCCCTTTAACATCAATGACAGCTTTAAGTTTTTTGTGGTATATGTGGATGAGGCTCTTTATCTTCTCAGATGGTAAAATTTCCCATTCTTCCTGGCAAAAAGCCTCCAGTTCCTGTAAATTTTTGGGCTGTCTTGCATGAACTGCACTTTTGAAATCTCTCCAGAGTGGCTCAATGATATTGAGGTCAGGAGACTGAGATGGTCACTCCAGAACCTTCACTTTATTCTGCTGTAGCCAATGACAGCTCAATTTTGTCCTTGTTTTTAGGATCATTGTCATGTTGGAATGTCCAAGTACATCCCATGCGCAGCTCCCGGATTGATGAATGAAAATTTTCCTCCAGTATCTTTTGATAACATGTTGCATTCACGTTGCCATCAATTCTGACCAAATTTCCTGTGCCTTTGTAGCTCACACATCCCCAAACCATCAGTGATCCACCTCCGTGTTTCACAGTAGAAATGGTGTATTTTTCATCATAGGCCTTATTGACTCTTCTCCAACGTAGTGTTTATGGTTGTGGCCAAAAAGCTCAATTTTGGTCTCAACACTCCAAATGACTTTGTGCCAGAAGGTTTGAGGCTTGTCACTGTGCTGTTTGACGTATTTTAAGCAGGATACTTTGTAGCATTTGCATCATAATGGCTTTCTTCTGGAGACTCTATCATGCAGCCCATCTTTCTTCCAGTGCCTCCTTATTGTGCATCTTCAAACAGCCACACCACATGTTTTCAGAGAGTCCTATATTTCATCTGAAGTTCTTTGTGGGTTTTTCTTTGCATCCCAAACAATTTTCCTGGCAGTTGTGGCTGAAATTTTAGTTGGTTTACCTGACCATGATTTGGTTTCAACAGAAATCTTCATTTTCCACTTCCTGATTAGCATTTGAACACTGCTGATTGGCATTCTCAATTCCTTGGATATCTTTTTATATCCCTTTCCTATTTTATACAGTTCAACTACCTTTTCCGCAGATTCTTTGACAATTCTTTTGCTGTCCCCATGACTCAGAAGGCAGAAATGTCAGTGCAGCACTGGATGAAAGATGCAAGGGTCTGTCAGGAGTCCAGGAACTCACTGACCTTTTATACACACTCACACACTAATTACAAGCAAACAGATCACAGGTGAGGATGATTACCTTTAATAGCCATTCAAACCTCTTTGCGCCAACCTGTGTGCATGTTATCAGGCCAAAATCACCAGAGTATGTAAACTTTTGATCAGGGTCATTTGGGTAGTTTCTGTTGTCATTATAATTTAAAAAGATTAAACACAGTTGATTGATAATAAATGGCTTCACCCATACACTAATCATGAGTAAAAGAAAAGTTTTTGTGTTATCATTCATATTCTCTGAAAAATGGCCAAGAAATCATAAATTCTGCCAGGGTATGTAAACTTATGAGCACAACTGTATATAGGTACTCCTCAACTTAGGACCACAATTGAGCCCAAAGTTTGTTAAGTAATAACTGAGTTTTGCCCCTTTTCACGACCTTTCTTGCCACAGGTGTTAACTGAATCACTATTAAGTTAGCAACATGGTAAATTGAAGCTGGCTTCCCCCATTGATTTTGCTTGCTAGGTCACAAAAGGTGATCCTAGGACAACACAAGACTACAATAGTCATAAGTAGATGCCAATTATCAAACGTCCAAATTTTGATCATGAGACCACAGAGTTGCTGTACAGATTATGTGTGAAAAACGGCCATAAATCACATTTTTCGGTGCCATTGTAAATTTGAATAATAAAGGAGAATATTTGTAGCTCGGGGTTGACATGAGGGGTCCTGGTGCTCTCTGGGCTTCCTTGTTTTCTTGCAAACATTTCATTACCCAAACTAGGTAACATTATCAGTGCTGATTTTACCTTATTTGGGTAATGAATGTCTGCAAGAAAACAACCAATCTCAGAAAGCACCAAGGACATCTAACTTTGAACCATTAAACAAATGGTGTAAGTGACTGACAAGTGGAAGACTACCTGTACTTCACTTCCTTTCCCTCAGTATGGATTTATTATATGCCACCACTACTAGTTCATGCTTATTCACACTGGCAATATTCCAGAGAGGAGGAAAACAGTGGAAAACATGCATACTATCAAAACTAGACTGAACCATAAACTCTTTTCGAGCAGCTTTAATTGTGAATGCCCCCCCCCTTTCACAATTTGAAGTCTATCATATAAATATATTAAGCTTCCTGGTAGTTCTCTACCCATTATCATACTATTTTGTGCCATACTACTGGTAAGTATTGTTATGATAACTCCAGTGAATTGTTAGATAAATAAGAAAGAATGAATATTAGTCACTAAGGAAAATATATTAGTCACAAAATATAAGAAGTTGTTACTGCGGTACCTGACTCTTCCTGAATTGTTTCAAGTAATATCGATTTTGGTTCTAAATCCTGTATAACTGATTTTTCTTCTTTCTCCTCTTCTTTTATTGTACTTATGTCAAGAACATGTATAGCTATAAAAGTTATGAATGCATTTTAAAACTTCAAAGAAGTAAAAAGAGAATTACTAGGAACAAACTTTCATATAATTTTGTCTCTTCTTCCAAGCTCACTCAGTTGTGCCCAGCTAGTTTTTGCATGCAAATACATGCACCGGCACATTGCTCTGCATTTTTTTCTATTGAAGCAGTCATTCAGCTCTAGAAAAAAAAATGTCACTGCTTCAAAGATATGAAATGAGCTTGTAATCTGTTTTTAGATTAGATCTAAATATAAACAACCTAATTATTATATTTGCTTTCTCTATCCAACTTGATAAATGATTCACTAGTACTACTGTGTACAAATGATAGAATGCAAATTTAATATCACTGATCTAACAGCACATTACAATTTTGAAGGTTGCTATTTGTCACCATTCTGTTACCTGAACACACAAGAACAAGGTGCATGGTTTATATATATATAGTATCCTGTTTTGTTTAAAAGGATACTGTTCTCCCATTAAATTTCTTCAGTCTTATAAAAATGTTAATAATACATGCAGAAACTGATATTTCCATTCTCAAAAAACTAACTAGATGGCTAAATTATACAACAGGAAATATTTAAGAATAATCCTACTTCATCTGAACAATATTAAAATAAATTAGCAAATTGCTATAAATATGTCTTAGCATTAAGAATGATGACAAAACAAAATAGCATTGTGAAAGCAGCAGAACTGAGACTGAATTCAATGTCTTAAATGTATGTTAGAAGAAATCTAACTTGCTTTGTAGAGGCTTTCCAAGCCAGATTATACTATTATAGACAAACTTAATGTTTGTAAAAATAGGATGAAATGCTTAAATTACAGGAAACTCCCCCTCCCAAAGATATCGTAAGTTTGAATATAACTTTAGGACTGCATAAATGACATTTCCAGCATCGCAGTTACACACTATCTATAATGAAGAATGCAGCTGGCCAAAGATATTGAAAAACTCTTTTGCGAAGTATCTTTTTTATTTTACAATAATAAATATGGAAAGTGGTTCCCCTTCAGTCATCTGACACCTTAGAACTAAACTATTTTCTCAAATAACTGAGATTTGTAGCTTTATTGTTGATGCAAGAATCCAAGTATTAATATACAGGAGGGGCTTTGTGTTCCAATCATTGAAGAACTCATTTTATTCCTTTATGAGATGGGGGGAATTTCCTGGGAGGAAAAATTTACCCAAAAACATGTGAAGCTTTTCAGAATCAGGTAAGATGTCTTAGCTCACAAAAGGATAGAAAAAGCACCGCAGAGACAGGGTCAGAGAAAGAATCAGTGCTACCCATAGTGATACCTGGCTTCTCCTGAAATTGTTCCATGGGTTCTGATTCCGGAACCCCAACCAACACCACATCCTCCTGCTTCTCCTCCTCTACGAGTTTGAACTGAACTTTTTGAGAGCCACGTTTAGCTGAAGAAATTGTGCACGTGTTAAGAATGTTCAAAACATTGTATATAGAAAATAAGTTGCTAAATGTTAGTATGGATACAACTGCTTTGTTGGTTTGTTCAATTTTATATTCAGCTGGCTTCAGTGAAAATTATCTCCACATCTTAAAATTCACAACTATTAGCTCTATTAGAAGAAACATTGTTAAGTTTAAGGAAGATTTAAAAGCTACTTTTATGAACATTTTTAAATTGTTTGTCTTCATGTTATGTCACCAACATGGAAGTCTTTTCCTGAGGCATTCATATGTTACATAACAGAAGATATAATGATTCACTCAGGAAATCATAAGTTATTTCCTCATGACCCAAAGAACATGACAAAATAACAGAGTTGTGGTAATTAGGGTATGGTAAGAATCAGATGCCCGTTTTCAGTTCCATATTTTTTTCAAACTTTCCATGTAAATCCAATACCACTTTTTAAAAAATCAGTTACTACACATGTAGGGCAAATATTACTGAAATCCAACTCAGTAGAATCTGTAAAGAACCAATTTAAGACAGGAACTTATAGTAAAGAGGAAAAAGTTTAGGGCACTCACCACCATCAAGGCTTCTTGAAGCACGTTTACTTGCTGTTCGTTCAAACTGTGGTGCAGGCCTATCTATCAGGGCACTAGCTTGCCTTGTCTGAGCTTGTGTCCGGCCACTGTAGCGAAATTTAGAACCCAGCACCAAGAATCTGCTCTTGGGAAGTGCTTCAGTTGATGTTAATCTAAAAGATACATACATATTCCAATGTTATTAATTTACAACCCAAGGATATGTTTACAACTCAGATAAAATGACTGCAGCTCAATGGTGAGCACTATCTTAATTGTATCATTATTTTATTGACTTATAAGTGCCATTCACAACTATTGAAACCCCAAGGCTGTGAAGCTGTGAGATAAAAAATGATCAGAATTCACTCTGCTTTTTAAAGGTAAATATACATCTGGATGAGATTTTCTTTTCAGGCAGGATATGTGATTGTTGCATCCCCCCCCCCGGCCCGCCCAAAAAAAAATCTGTTTTCCAATTTGTAAAAAATATTTTTTTGGCTTCACTGATTTAGTAAGAGAATTTGTCATCAAATTCCTCATGAACTATAGTTTCCCCTTATAAAATAAGCACAATTTATATTAAATTATGTAATTGTGGGCTTTGGGCAAGACATTTTAAAGGACCCCCCCCTTTCCAGTTTTCTTTGCTTAGCTAAGGGGGAAAATGTTTGATATAAGAATTAAGAATCTCAAGAGAACTGATTAGGTTGTCCAGGATATTTGGTCTGATTGGTGAAAGTTTTCTTATTTAGAGAAACTTTGGAAATAGGCTTATATATTCTGAAGTAATGGAATATTATATACAACAAATTAGCTCATTTTTATTATGAGAGAATCTGACTGTTTACATTTAGTTATTCATTTATGAATATAGATAACGCCTGAACAATGTATGCTATTCAAAACTTTCAGCTCCTCCCCCTACCTGCTGCCAATGTACTGGCCTCCGCACCTGTTATTTTCTACTATGGTCTTAGCAGTAAAGAACCAGCCTTCTGTTTTTCTCCCCTTAGCAGCCAATGTCCTTGACTATTTCCCATTATTATGCCATCAACCATCATTCAATCAACTTCTGCCTGAAGCAACTGCTTTTTGTTAGTAACAAAATTTCAATTTTATTCTACAAATAGACAAACTTTGAAATATAGGTAGTCTTTGCCTAATTATGTTAATACTTGAAAAATCACGATTTCATTTTTTGTGCGTGTCAGCAGTCCAGTTGCCATCATTAAGTGAGGACCTACAATTTGCTAAGTGAGGACTTCAGGTAACAGTGACTTGAAAGTTCCTGCTGGCTTCCCTATTGACTTTGCTAGTCCTAAGCCGGTAGGAAAGATCACAAATCATGATGACAGACAGAAACTGCAATGGCATAATCATGAGTTAGCCAAATACCCAGATCACAATCACATGACCATGTGAGTGCTACAATGGCTATTAAGTTCTAATTGCTATCTGTTTAGCATCATTGTAAGTTTGAATGGCCATTGAACGAGTGGTCAATGAGGACTGACCATATTTGTATCTTGGTTAGGAGAAGGACTAACAATACCAGCTCTTCCATGCTTGGGATGGGTTATGCATCCCTTGTGAGGACAAAAGAAGAGTCTTTGCTAATGATTTTGACCTACTTTCAGAGACAAATACTGGAAAATCAAAGCCACCTGCTGCTATATGCTATTGGCCAATTAGGACTAAGGAGGTCTGAAGTATGAAACCACACTTGTTCTCATCTAACTCAGATCAGAAGTGGATTTAGGAGATATACACCTATAAATACCATTTCTTAATTAGCCAGCAATGTAAAATACAAATGCAAACCTGAAAAATGTGTGATGTTCAACACAGACTTTCCACAATTTCTTAGCTGCTCGATAACTAGGAAGTTTGAATCCAATAGTACTTTCATATTGTTCATGCTGTGGAAAATAGTAAGAGAAAGTTTGGCACAGAAGTTATGCGCTGGATTAAATTATTAAATTTTTTAAAAATATTTTCATTGGATTTTTAAAAAGAAATAATCATTGATCAAAGCCAGTAAATTTCATTTAATTTAAGCTGCTATTGAAAAAGTTACCCAATCATCAACTAAAGAAAGCAAATTACAAAGGAAATGAAAAAAAAAAAAACAATGGGGAAACAGGGGGGAAAGACTTGAAAAAATGAACTAGGGAAGAAAGGGACCAGTCATTCTTTCCTGACTCAACTCACTTCACACTATGATTGTGGGGAATATAGGAGGGGGGAAGCAAATTAGTAAAAATATAGAAAATAAAGTAAAATCCTAAAAATAATTTCAAAAAACTTTCAACGATGTGGCTGCATTGAAACTATAATGGTTTGATTGCATAATGTAGCTGTTGTTATAGCAAATTGGATACTGTATTCTTACCGTTTAGCAAATCAATTAACTTATGAAAAGTTGCTCCTTTCACTAGATTAAAATAGATACAAGCCTAATTGAAATGATTACAAACTTCCATTCTTAAAAAGCATTTTCCCAAAGCAGAAAAATGCAGTATGGTTTAACATTAAAATCACAGCATGACTTGGTCAAATTTCAACACAAGATGACATGTTTTTTAAATGCTGACAAGTGAAGATTTACTGGTAAATATGCTATTACAACAGAAATATGTATATCATAAGCATATATATCTGAATCTAAAATGGATTTTTACTCTTCAAAAATGATATAATACCAATATCCACATTAGAGCAAGAACTCCGAATTCACCCAAGACATGTTCATTGAGGTAGATTGGTGTATGTCTAACATAAAATGCAACGTAATAGGTGCTTCTAATCAACAAAGCCACGTTCAAACCATCTACATTATTCAACCCAAGCCCAAAGACAATTTCTCATAAGAAGTCTCAAAGGAAGTAAGTCAGTTATGCATGATTGTGGATAGACTTTTGTTCAGTATCCAGATTCACTTGTTATTTGAAAAACAGCTTATCCTTAATATTTCTCAAAGATAAGAAAACAAATGCATTCAATTAGAACTAAAATAAAATGACTCCATAGCCTACCTCACCAGGCCGGATCTTGATAAAAAAGCTGCTGCGCTTGTAAGAAATCTTCAACACTTTGGGCCAAGGAAAACGGTTGATTCTCAATTTATCTTTGTAGACAAGAAGACCACTGGAACAGACTCCTAGAGTGATGTCTATACCTTCCAAGTCCTATGAAAAAAGAAAATAGCATATAATATTTATGTTATTTCAACACTGAAAACATTAATATTTCAACATTAAAAAATTAAAAGACTCAGATTGTTGTGGGCAATAAAAGATCATACAAACTAAAGTCAGAAAAAAGAGAAAGTGGAAGAAATAAAAAAGGAAAGGATAAGAAAAAAATATTTAAAAAGTGACTTTCAGTCTTCATTACAAGTACAAACATAGTTGGTGATTCTCAAAAACCATAAATCGTTAACAATTCAATCCTGATGTCAGCAAAAACTCTGTAAGGATACCCATTTTATAAAAACATGTCTTAGTTTAATTTTGGTTGAACAAACCACCTTTACTCCTTCCTTTGGTTTCTAGCAATCTTGATCTTTAATTCACTCAAATGAATTATCTAACTATCTACTAAATCCATAGAGGCAGAAATCATTGCTGATATTTTAACTGCTAGTTTTATGCCCAAATATCTCCTGGGGCCATGATGGTGAAATATGGTATGTGGGCCACAGGCAAAGTTATCTCACTGCACATGCCCATGCCTCACAGCTGATTTTTTTGGGGGGGGGTTTGGTTTGAGGCATTTTTCGGCCTCCCAGAGGCTTGGAAAAAACTTTTGCAAGGCTACTCAGGCCGAACTATAGGTCTGTTTCGTCACTTCCTGCAATACTGGACTTGAAACAGGCCTATAATTCGGCCTGGGAAGCCTTGCAGAGGCTTTTCCCAAGCCTCTGGAAGGCTGAAAAAGGCCTCAAACCAGCTGAAAAATCAGCTGTGAGGCACAGTGCAAGTAAGGGGGTGGTGGTGGGGATTGCGCACACATGCGCAGGGGGGGTGGGGAGGAGGCACACATTGCATTCTGGATGTTGGCATGCGAGTTCAGGCATGCTGGCGTGCTCACAATTTTTGGCACAGAGCCCAAAAAGGTTAGCCACTACCTGGGGTATTTCTAATGTCATACTATTTTCTGTTATTTTGTCTCACTTTATTCTTTTTCCTTTTATGTCTGGAATACCTTCTAGCTGAATTTCTAAAATCATAAAGTCTCCCATTTCTGTTGTGACAAGGTAGGTTGCACAATTTAGTTTCAACAAAGGAGTTATTTTTTTATAATTATTTCCAAAACCTTATGGCAAAACTTCTAATAATCCAAATTTGTCTGGTCCCTTATTTCATTTATAATCCTTTAAATTCTAAGCTCATTGTTAACTTTTTTATTCTGGAAAGAAGATAAAATTCAACAGGTAGCTTTGCAAACTTGTAGTTTTTTTCTCTCTCTAATACTCTTAAGACAAATAGGTAATCGGTAAACCTTTAAAAGGCTCCACTGTAGTTGAGAGTGTGTTGCCTTTCCTGTTTCCCAGTGCTCAAATCCACAAGAAATCACTTTTCTGTGGATTCCTCCCAAGCAGGCTATCTCTCCTCCTCCCCTATCCAGAGAGGTTCCATGGTATCAGTCTATTCACCAGTACTTCAGTCATAGTCATGATGTCATCTCTTCTTGTTCAGAGATTTGTAGTGCACCATTCCTCATCAGAAGTCTTCTTCATATTAAGAATGTGCTTGACCCTATCCATGGCCTCTGCATTAGTTATTTTTAATTCTTCCGTACACTGTTCAATATGCTCTACAAATAGTTTTCCATTAAATGTTCCATTTTTTTAATTACATTAGCCTTGATCCAACAAGATAAATATAATTTCAGACACAACTGTATACATTCATTCAACCATATTCCCCCCAAAATAAAAGCTCTCTCTTCCCTATTGTCAAGTTGTTTTTCAATGTTTTCACCAAAGGCAAAATCCTTCCCTAAAGTTCCTAAATTTAATCCAGGATTTCACGGTTTGTACATGAAGCATCATAAAAACAAAACAGCATTATGGAAAGGGCCAATTCTATCTCTTCTGGCAAAGTTCAGAATGTTTCCATCCAGTGGGAAAACATCCTTCTCTGAATTAGCTCTACATTCTTTTTGTTTAGAACACTCAAGATCACAGATAGATGGGTGCTAGAATTAGTATGGTTAGATTGTGTGCAGGAATTCAGAGTGTGCTAAAAGACAGATTCTTCCCATCTCCCATACTCTAGGGCCTGCCTATTAAATAGTGCCATCTGGTGGGTCCCAGGAAGCAAGCTTTCTCTGTTACAGCATCTGCTCTTTTGAATGCCACACACCCCAAATTCAAAGAATCCCAAACCCTGCTAGTATTTTAAATTTTTTTGAAGACCTGGCCCTTTCCTCAGACATGGAATCTGGAGGTTAGGTGAATCTAACACAGTAAGTTGTTTAATGTTGTTTTTGGAATTGGGCGGGCTTTTGGTCACCACTACTTCCTTTTTTAATTTCTTATTTTGCTTGTTGTGTTTGTTTGATTTTAGTCCTATGTTTATCAACCAGAGTTGCAATTGGGTGTGATATATAAGGAAGACATATAAAAAATTGAAATATTATAAACAAATATATTCTTTTACCTTGGCTTGATGAAGATCAACTCCATACATTGACAGCTTTTTAGCATTCTCAAGAAATTCCATATCAGCCTGAGCTGGACTCATAGATCTATAAACAAATATGTTCCAAAATGGCATTTTAGCAGCACTTAGAAAGTGTCCTGGGTCCATGAAACCATGAACCATTAAAATGTAATTAAACTTGTTCACAATGAGTTGAGTTCACCCAACATATTAAGTTTATTTTAATTTTTATTCTTCAAGAATAATTTACTTTGACTTCTAGAATAATTGCAGAGGCAGTTATAATGACAGGTTGTAATCTGAGTGAAATCAGTAATTGTCGCCGTAACCATGTTTTAAAGATATTCATATTTACACAAACACACACATTAGGATAATTGGTTATACAACACTTGATCAATGACAGGTTTAATACTCACTTGTATGTTTTATGTAATTCTGTGATCTTGTCTTCTAGTTCTTTTGTCTGGTTTGGGGCTAGTTTAAATTCACTGACATAATCCGCACCATGTAGATCTGTATCATAGTCTCCTAACTCAGATTGGATTGTGTAGGAACCAAGCAAAGCTAACGTAGCAAAGGAGCAAGGAAGCCGCCCATTAATAATATCTTTTCTTAGCTGGAGACACAAATAATACCTGCAAAACACAAACACCATACCAAGGAGTTCAAAGATTCCACTGCATCAACATTCAGCAATGACTAAAACTACAAAAGCACTTCTTCACTTGCAACTAAAACAATTCAACTTGTCTAACTAAAAAAACCCACCAGATGGATTGTATTTCAGTTTTTAAAAAAAGCTTCCTAAAACCAAGTATTACTTGTTTTTGGCATATGCACGAAAAAAGATAAAGTTGCTTACTCTGTACCTTATGGAACTAGCACAAGATCAGCATTATGTAGCAGAATATTATTATTTTCCTCTGTGTTATTTGCAGATGATGAATTGTCAGAATACAAAAATAAAATAATTCTCTCAAGAAAAAAAAAAAAACAGGACAAATAAGGCATGTATAATGAAGCCAAGCTTACCATTAAACCAACACTATATCTGTCTTCCAAAGACTGATGGGTTCATTAAATTGTTTTACCTATTCCTTTATCATTGTGTCCTGATCACATCTTTTCCTGCAGATTTAGGAGCACTTGTTAAAGACTTCTCTTATATATTTTATTTATAAAAGTAAAAATAAAGTATTTTAATTTTATGTTTCTTATTTTTTGTACTAGTAAACCTTTGAAATGCATTTTCTATTAGTTTAAGATAGTGCTAATTGATCTTAGAAAGTTTAAGATCTGTGGATTTCAATCCCCAGAATACACCAGTCAGCATGCTGCTAAGGGAAGAGTTGAAATTCACAAATCTTTAAAGCTGTCAAGGTTAAGAAATAGTGGTTTAAGTATATCACAAACCTTGTTATATCTTCTGTTAATTGTGCTGGGTCTGGAGGATAAAATTTGACATTGAAAGTGAAAATCCATGGACCTCCTGAAATTAAAAGAGATATTTTGGGTTAATTTGCAATAGTCGGCAAATTGTTAAATTATCATTCTTATCATCAATTGATTGAAGGACTAGCAGACACTGAAAGAGATCTGAAGATCTCCATTCCTCCTTGGCAGAATTCATTTCTACGAATTTTGCTATAATTCATTCAGAAGATATAGAAGCAATACATTATAAACAAACATTACAATCAAAATTTCTCCATTGTATTTTAGGCCAAAAATAAATTACAGAAAAATAGACCGAGAATTTATCTGCCTTTAAAAATCCTATTCCTACCAGCTGTAATATTACAATTTCAATTCCTAATAGTTAAAACAAAATCACCATCAAGGAGTCAATCAAATGTATATCATCAGCTAACTATAGACTCCGATCTTTTGTAAGGAAAATAAAAGACCAATCCAAATTGGAGGGGACACCATTCCAAGAACTAGTATGACAAATGCTACATTGCTGCTAAAACTATACTTTTTTTTTCTTTTTACAACCCTAAAATCCCTTTATTCGGAATGGGGGCAACTGAATGGAGCTGAGTGTTTCCTGGCCAGCTGCCCTTCCTGACACCTACGTGGTGTTCACAGCAGATATTTTCTCTTTATACCCTGGTAACCTCTGTCACTGCCGAGGATTGATCTCTCAAACTTCCAAATGGGAAGTGACCATCTTCACCTCTAGGCCACCATGCCACTCAGGATGCTAAAACTGTGCCATTTCCTCAGAAAAGGAGGGAAACCCCTTGGTCAGAAGAAAAATAAATGGTCATAGCTAATCCAAGCTTCAAAGTCAAAGACCACCGATATATTATGACAAATTGTTCCTACAATGTCACTCAAATTCACTGTATTCCCTTCAATATTTGCATATGCTATCTGCAAGCCTTGTATTATGATTCTCATGCTGACACCTACATGATGGATGTGCCTCTACCCCAATGGTCCGCAGTAATATTCAAAGAAGTAAAAAATATTATTCATCAACTTAAGTGTGGTAAAACTCTGGGATGTAAATATAACTCTGAAGGGTACCAACACTGGCCATTCTCTTTTCATATATTAACTACACAGCTAAGAACCCAGAGAACTGAGGGTAGCAATAATTGTTTCCTTATATAAAAAGCATGACAAGAATGACTCACCTAATTATAGGTTAATTAGCCTATTGAATATAAATAGCAAATTATATGCTAGGTATCTATATACCAGAGTATATATCTGAACAGCAAATGATGAAGTAATTGATCCTGAGCAAGTGGGGTGCCAAACAGGACTGTCCATTACAGACCACTGCGATAAGTACTAGCTAATAAATCCAAGCTTACAAATCCAAACTTTTAGTCTCCTTCAATAAAATGCAAGGGTATAAAGCTGGCACAGCAAAAATGAGTAATGATAGAAGTTCAGCTTTACACATGGAAACCATGACTTGGTGCACAAATAGTTAGTCCTAACGCATCACACTCTAGGCTTGTTCTAAACTATGTTTCTTCTGCTTTCTTTGGACAAGCTGACAGCTGACTTGCCCAGATAGAATGTGAGCAAGTTCTGATTAGGCTCTTGGTTTGTGTGTACAAGCCCAACCATCCAATTTGTGAAACTGCCTCTTTAATTGTTGCATTCACACAATAAACTAAGCCAACAAGAAACAAGCCAGGTATCTTGTGATGGGTGAACCCAGTGACAAAGCTACAAGTGCACTGTGAGCTCATGATTTATTATACATGCAAGTTAATTAAAGATGTAATATCCTAAATGATTTAAATTCTGAATTGTTATTCTGCACCCTTTATTAGGGAGGAAGGAAAGGAAGAAAGAAAGGATAAACATAGATTAAATTTTATTTTGGGCTTTAGTGAATCTTAAACTACAAGTATGAATTGGACTACTTTTATCCTTCAATTATTTTCAGAAAGTTTTATTCCAACCCAATGATGCAATTATATACCTGCACAATTAACATACTTGACAGTAGAATCAGTTTTAAAAAATAAGCTACTGTAATTGATAAACTACAAAGCAGATTTTTCTAATATATTTGCTGATTCTTTTCATCACTTTTTGATGACTGTGTGAATGATCTGTATGCATTTCACCCTAATCCTCTTTAACAGTGACTTGTTTGAGGAATCTGGTATCAGTTGTCTTTTTATTTATACATATCTACCACTTTATTAAAAAGTCTTAATCCACTTACCATGAACCTGTTTTTTTATCTCTTTGGCAGCATCCAACCATGTCTACATGAAAACAGTAAATATTGATCATTTGAAATGTTGAAAAATAATGTGAAAATGTATTATTGCTGCATTAATACAATACAAAGCTAGCTCAGTTTATAGAATACAATTACACATATTACTAAAATGTAAAAATAGTCAAACTAATGAACAGGAAGTACCTGAAATAA
This sequence comes from Laticauda colubrina, assembly GCA_015471245.1. Taxonomy (NCBI): domain Eukaryota; kingdom Metazoa; phylum Chordata; class Lepidosauria; order Squamata; family Elapidae; genus Laticauda; species Laticauda colubrina. Next base: position 5,656,353 of record BLBF01000072.1, read on the forward strand.
TCTTCTTCCAATAGTAAAATGAAAAATAAAGAAACAGCAAAATAAAAAATACATAGACACGAAGACTATCAATATTAATTGTTGCAGAATTATAATTTTACAAGCCTTGAAATTTCTAGTTTTCAAGTTGAAACTCCCCATTATATAAGCTATCTATATATGTAGATATAGTATGTGAATATACGTTGGCCTGTTCAGAAATATCAGAAGTCACTGGAGGCAGGTGCTGTCCATGGTACTGATATATCCAGAAGACCTTCCATGTGCAGTTTAGTATTTTTCTGTGTTAGAGCCAGTTTCTACAAATTTAGCAATGTCAGGTTGCATGCATTTTATTATTTGTTCTCCAGATAAAGTTCACTTCTTCCCTACTGCCCCCCCAAAATAAGCAAATTAATTTCCCCCCAATGACCTAGTAAGAACATTTTTGTGTAAAGTTTTCTTACCTTAGACGTTGGGGTATCCCATATGGCCAGTCCAAAATAGTCCTCTTCCAAAAGGTTGAGGTGATCACATACTTTCTTAAGCAGATCTTGTCCTTTGGCATGTTTCTGTCGAAAAATACAAATAGTTAGAGAATTACAGATAATTATAGTAAATATGTATTTTTAGCTTTGGCCCTAAGTGGGAAAAAACAAAAACAGATGAAAAATGGCCAGAAAGAAAGCTGAAGAGATGTGAAGAATAAATTTCTAATCTTGGACATATAAATAGGGAAGGAGGGAAGAAGAGATAAACAAACAAACAAACAAACAAACAAACAACAAATCTTAAATAAATCTGACTAGGCATACACATATATCCCTTTACAAAAAAACAAAAAAACCCACAAAATTGAGAATCAAGTATTTCAACATTTACTAGCTGTACTCTCTTCCCTTGGATAGTTCTTTAAAGCATTGGAAGGCTGAAGTCATGCTTCCTCTTAAGACTTCTCTTCTTTAAATTAAGCATATCCCATTATTTTAATAGTTCTTCTTAGGATATAGTGTCTAAGCCTGTCACCTATCTTTGTTGCTTTTCTCTGTATTCTAATTCCTCTGTATTCTTCTTGTATTGTAGTGACAAAAAAATGGAAGCAGTATTTCAAATGCTGTCTGACCACATCAAAGTTATAAGAATGATAATTCCATTCCAACTATACTGGTGCGGTCTGACCAGTGTAATGTAGAATGGAACAATCAATTCTATGGTTGACATTATAATTCTGTTGATGCTACAGCAAGACTGTAGTGACTCTTTTGACAGTTGCAGCACACCCACTAGGTCATGCTTATTTTATGATCTATCAAGACATTCAAATTCTGCTCACAAATAGTATTGTTTGGCCAAGTACCATCCATTTTGTACCTGTGCACCTAGTTTTCTTTACTAAGGTTCAAAATCTTACATTTTTTTTTATCACTGAGCAACATTTTGTTGGATAGGGCTCAATGTTCAAGTATATCAGTTCCTTCTGAATCTTGATCCTATCTTCTGAAATGTTAGCAATTCTCTTTACTTTGCATACCTTTCGTCTCATGTTAGGTAGAGATATTCAACCAATTGTGAATCTTGTAGTGAGTTACTGTGTGTTAAGATGAGCAGTCAATATATATATGGTCAAGTTTATTAAATGTCTAACCAAAGTCGAAGCACACTTCATCTATAGGTAGTCCTCATTGAACAACCATCATTCAATGACCATTCAAAGTTATGATGGCACTGAACAAGAGCCACTTAAGGCAGATCCTCACAGTTGCAACCAGGCTTCCATAGTGCCACAGTGTTCCAGTCATCATGGGTTGAGTTGGGCAGTTGGCAACTTACTCGCACTTGATGTTCACAGTATCTCACAATCAGTGATTATCTTCACTACTAGCTTCGAAGAAGCAGTCATTGGAGAAGCCTTCAGGAGGTTGCAAATGGCAAGCATATGACCCCCAGATACTGCAACTCTGCAGGATTCACTTTACAATGGCAACTGGGATTTCCACTACTGCTACTGTAAATTGGCATGGGAAATAAGGATCTAATGATCCAGCCAAACAAAAATGATTTGTCTGGCACAGCCTATTTTGTTAAAAAACCTATGAAAATTCTAGTAATCACCATCTACTAAGTAATTAGTTAAATGAACAGAACAACAGATAGTTGAATTATGGCTGGTTTAATTCATCTGTATCTTTCCACAATTTCAAAAATATTATTTTGGCTGATGGCCAAACTATAAGTTTCTGCTAGAGCCTAAAGATTATAAATCAATATAGGAGCATTGCTTGAGGCACTGATGGATGAGGTTTTTTTCTTCAAGCATCAGCAAGCCTTTCCTTCCCAGCTCACAAACAGATGTCAGGCTGAAAGGATATAAAAAGCTGCTTTATATCATCAGCCTGTTGTCTTCCCTGCTAGCAGCAGTTCTCCAGGGACTTCAACCTCGGATCTTTAATCAAAGATGATACAGAAAGAATGCAGAATCCAAAGCAACAGTGAAATCACAATTTTACCCTGAGCCTCCTGTATGAAAAAAGAATCCCTAAAATTTGAATTTTTATTCAACTTCCATTCTCTACATGTAGAATGAAAGACTACACTTTAGAGGTACACACGCATAAAGTTACTACTGGGTAAAATAATATTAATAGCAATATTTTAATACCACCTTTATAATAATGTAACATTCATATACTGACTAAAACATGTTAAGTCAATTAAAACACCTATTTTGCTCAATCAGCTACAGAAATACAACTTGGCCATAAGCATGCATTTAGATTTCATTAGTGACTCAAAATACCAGTAAACTTTTAAAAAGAACAGTAGTACTTCATTCCCAATCTACTACATAACAGTCAAGCAAAAGGGACAAGGTAGTGTATCACATGCAACTTCTATTATTCGTAACTTTAAAGGTGCAACAACTATGTTTTTAGCAAGAGTCAAAGATGCCTGTTGTATATTCCAATCAGTTCCTCTCATACCAATATCAAATCTCTTCACCTTATACACAATGTCATTCATTCCTGACAACATATCAAACATAAAAACCCACTGATTGCTAAAAAAAAAATATAATCAGATTCCTGGGGCCAATTATATAATACTAATTCCTCATAAAATAAGTTCCTTATTTTATGAGTGCAATTTTTTTTTAAATGAACTCTGTAATTTAAAGATAGGATAGATTTGTTTAGGCTACTATACAGAAAAATAGGGTGTTCTATCATTTCAAAAAGATACAATGGATCAGGACAATCACATTCTCCTCCCCCCTCCATATTAGTTTTAATACAGGTTTACAATTCAGAAAAACAATCAATAACTTATATACTTACATCAACAGAACACTCAAAAATGGCATCATCCAGTAAGGTAATCTTGCAATGCATGTTATTTCGGGGTCTTCTTACAATTTTGGGAGCACTTTTTAATTCTTTTTCCACCTTTCCCTTGTTTTCTTTTTTTTCACCTGTATTGGAACACTCCACCTGCTCCTTTTCTTCCTTAATTTCAAGATCTATGTTCTCTGGATCTTGGTCCTGATCTTCTCTCCTATCCTCTTGGGCAGGCTGAAATCATTAAAATATTCTAACATAAATAAAAAATTTCCCTCTAATATGTGTTAATATTTGTATTTTATAAATTTTTATTACTTTAAATACTTGATAAGTGAAACTTTTTTAAAACCAGGAAACTAGCTGAAATTTACAACCTGCATGTGTGGAGGAGGGAGATTTTTTTAAATAAAAAGATACATGTATATGGTGGGAATTGCTAGTTTAAAGCTGCTAGTTTCCAATATAATTTAAAATGTAACAAAATACATTGTCCATAAAGCCCCTGTCATACTGCACCAACGGATGGAAAGAGGATGTAAAATGGAGAAAAACACTTACCATCCGTTGGTTAACGCGATGCTTCCGTTCTGTACTCACTGCCTCCATTTTGCTTCCTCTCTATCCGTCCAGCATCCGGCTATTGACATTTCATCTGCTCAAAAAGTTTTGAGCTGCTCAAAACTTTCTGAGCGGAAAATGTATCCAACGCGTCCGTTCTGCATCCGCTAGGCATACGGGGGACATCCGTTCTGCATCCGTTGTCATCTGTTACGCATCCGCTATATCCGCTAGGCATCCGCTGCGCATCCGCGCAACTCGCATCTGTTCCAGCGGTAAACGGACGCAGGGAGGAAGCGGAACGGACACGGAACGGACGCGCAGCGTTAGTAGCACGGACGGAGAAAGGATGAAAGCGGATGCAGCACGCAAAGAAAGCATTTAAAACGGAAAAAACATTTGCAGGGGGGACCTATCCGCTCCCATCCGCTAGGCTTCCGTGGAGCATCTGCTTTCCATCCGCTTGCGTCCTCCCCCCGTCCGTTCCTTTCCGTGTTGTCCGCTCTGGTTATGCAAATTTTTGCCCCTTTTGAAAGCGGATAACAACGGATGGAACATTTTTTTCGTCTACTGTGTCCCTTTTACAAACGTTTTGCATCCGTTGGGCAGTGTGACAGGGCCTTTAATTATACCTTAAAAGTGTGAAACACTTCGCAACTTGAACCTAGTTAAATAAACTTCAAAATTAAGTTGTAAAACTTGGACTAATTATTTTACATGCTGCCTACTGCCAAATGGCTCTAAGAGGCACCCACATGATCAGTAAAAACCATAAAGCAGCAGCATAAAAAGTATTTAAATCCCTTTGCAAATGAGGGGTATGCCTCAACTCCAGAAGCAGTTTATTTTCAACTATGGCTGGATCACTGGAAAAGCAGACATTTTGTGGATGATAAGACATACCCATGTTAAAGGCAGAATTTAAAACAGGATGGGGACAACTGCAAGTATCTTTGACATGAGCTTTGTGAGGCTTTGTGCACCTTGAAATGGAACTGGAAGACAATATAGTTTTTTCAACAATGGTGTAATAGAGCATTTATATTTTCATGGGAATAAAATCCATGAAAGTCCCAATAAAAAATATATTCTGTTTTAGTTATATTAAACTAAGTTACTAAATAAACTATATTAAATTAAAGTCATATGCACAGTATTAGGAAGAATCTCCCTAGAAATCTAAGCAGCTAGAAAATATTACATTTACATGATATTTACCTGAGTTTCTGCACTGCTGAGTGAGTGAAGATCTAAAGATGGATCAGTCCTAAGTTCAGGTTCAGGAGCTGCTATTGGGGCTTTCAGCAAAATCTCTTCATTGAGATCAGCTTCTATATTAGTCTCTTTCTCATGTTCTTCACCAAATTCTTTTGTTCCTGCCCCGTTGCCTTCTTCCTCTGATACCTGAGATTTGGGTCTCTTGAGGAGTGATGAAAATAAGCGTGACAGGCCACGAGTTTCAGAACTGCATTCTTTGTTCTTACTCTGGTCCTCTCGGGTGGGTGTGTCACCATTGGATGCTTTCAGTTTCTTCTTGGATGGATTATCCCCCTCGGGTGCTTTCTCCACAAAAGATTCCTGGGGATCAGTTTCAGCAACTACCTCCTCCTCCTTTGGGGGCTGCTGTTTAGGAGTCTCAGACTCTGCCACTAAACTCTTTTCAGTTGTCATGTTTCTAGTGGCAGAAAAATAAAAGAAACTTAACTGAAGACATGAAATATTAATACAAAATCACATTTTATGATACATAAATAGCTACCTCATTTTTCTTAATCCAAAAAAATATTAACATTTATAATTCATAAAATTTATTTTCCAATGCATCATTTCAGTAAGATGTTTGCTGTATATTTTAATGCACTGGACATGAATTCTTGGTGATTATAAAATTCAGTTTACCAGGTACAAAAAATAAAATCCAATGCAAAATTCTAAACTTAAAACTTAAGCAAGATTGCCAAGATTAACCTTGAGAACTTTGTTGTGTACTACATAGATTACTCTCAAGGCTTTCTAAATGCTTCTTACTTGTAAAACAAAACAGCAGTCTACTTGAAGTTGGTTCACCTGCCACTAACACCTAGGGGAATGAGTATACTAAAAGTACAATGAAGAGTCATAATAGTGACTCTTAATATTACATGCTAATCAAAGGCATGTAAATTGGGTGTTTCTATAAGACCCAGTATTTCTTACCACCAACAGAACTCCTCAAAAGACAACTTAATGCACATGAGATTCCTTATTTATATAATATCTGAAAACTACTGAACTATGTTACGAACAATAAAATTAGATTTTGGGCTTTCCTTCATCTTCTTTCCTATTAGACTCAGTACATTCGGTAGATAAGGAGAAATTATAATAATTTTTATATAATAAAATATAATTTATATAATATAGTAATATAATATAATTATGATATTATTTTTAAAAAATCACATTCAAGCTTCAAGTCCAGATCAAAATGTGATATGAAAACACAACATAATCCAGAAAGTGAAAGAAGAGTAGCCATCTGCAAATAAAGAAATGCAAAACAATTTTATCAAACTTGGAGATAATCAAAACAGTTACTTAAGATCAGGTATTCATTCACTTCCATATCTTAGCCTTGAAGGCTCCTAAAAATCTCCTAAAAAGAGTAAATATTATATTGGCCTCTGCAGCTACTTAGGTGGAATTACATGGACACCTTTACTATGTAACATAGAAAACATTTTTTGGATCAAGGCTATTAAGGCAGAAGACAGAAATTGGTTCCATAAAAAAGGCAAGCAAATATCCTGTCTTGTTTTACAGAACTTCAAACAATAAAAGCTAAATAAAATATACAAGGCTCAACAAAACAACCCTTTTTTTCCCTTTACAAAATAAATTATGCCTTTAAGCAATGTATTTTTATTCCATCATACTGAACACTACTGAAATCTAATGAGCTTTACAATGCTACCTTGATGAAACTACATATTTCAGGAGAGAGAGAAAAAAACAGATTATATTCCAAGTTTCTAAAGAAAGGATTTTCTAGAAAGCAGCTAGTTTATCAAGTGATATCATGTTTAGCATAACTATAAAAAAGATAAGGGTTATAACACTGTAAATTACAATAATCACCTATATAAAATCTTTAAAGTTTTAAGTTTCACAAATGTAGTCCAAATTTCACTCCTGAGCTGAGCTGAAAAACCTTTTTACCAGATAAGGCACTAAACAGCTCCATGTGCTTCTAATTAAATTATTGCTACTTAAGTGGGAGTAAAAATGCAATTTTCAAATTTCATATTTTAGCCTTGAAATTGGAAGATGTGTTTTTTTGATTACTGTAAAAGCACCTGGAGGATTTACTATACAATAACTGCAAGTTTCAATGCTGATTTACTAAATATTAAAGAATTTTCAAAATTATTTCAAATAAAAACATTTGCAATTTGATTCTTCAGTCCTGTAAAATTCTAACCTTAGTTGACAATGTTAATTTTTTCTGTTATAATTAAATAATCCATCTGTGCATTCCATAAAAAGTGGTTTGAAAATAATAAAGAACTATAGTAGCACAGAATGAATTCTGTTTACACTTTAGAAATTGCACAGCAATGTAGAAGCTAAAAATCATTTCAGGAATATTATCCTGCCACACACAACCATAGCTGTAATGCTGACTCCTATCCATTGATCTTGTGCTTAATACAGATGTTTATATTCCGTAAAAAGAATGGGGAGAAACTGAGTTACACTTTGTGCTATATGCCAAAACAACTTGGGAAAATACCAGCCAAAATATAATGTTTTTACAAATCCCTCTAACACTCAAGCTTTGAAGTAGAGAACCAGATATGTGCTTACGTGCAGCTACAGCCATAATGGGTTTTTTTATTCAAAAAAGTAAACAACATAATGGGGGGGGGATATATTTCCCATTTTAAATATGGACACAGGAAAACAATGTTTGCAGAACTGTTTATAGTGGTTTGGTGTATTAATGATATATCTTTCAAACAAACTCCACCTAAGGTTCCAGTTAAGTGAATTAATGTCTCCATGTTTTCCTGAAAATTACATCACAACACTTTCAAATAAACATAAGGGAAAATCCTGAAAGATGCAGAGATAGACATGCACTACAGGTACTCCTCGACTTACAACAGTTCATTTAGTGATAATTTACAATGGCGCTGAAAAAGTTAAGACCATTTTTCACACTTATGACTACTGCATCATTCCCATGGTCATGTGATTTACATATGGCTGCTTGACAACTGTTTTATATTTATGGTTAGTGTTCTGGGGTCATGTGATCACCTTTTGCAAACTTCTGATGAGCAAAGTCAATAGGGAAGCCTAATTCATTTAAGAACCATGTTACTAAGTTAACTGCAATGATTCACTGAACAAATGTGGCAAGAAAAGTTGTAAATGGGGTAAAACTCACTTAACAAATTTCTCACTTAGCAAAATAAATTTTAGGTTCAATTGTGGTCTTAAGTCAAGGATTATCTGTATATCCTGTTCTTATTGTACTCTTTTCTGAACTTCAAACTTCCTAAACTAGATCAAAGAGTTCTCTTTTCTATTTTGCTTTTCCCATTTTAAAATGGTACTTTTTATTTAAATTAAATAATTATGGAATGAATGATGCTAATGTAAAGAGAGGCGAATCTGAACAAATGTTTTTGCTGTATTTGTGATGTGCAACTTGACTGTTCCTCAATTTCACTCACTCTAACATCAATGATGACCCATATTAATATTAATTAATCTAATAGTATCTCAGTCTGGATTGCAGGTACTATATTCTTGCCACGATAGCCAAGATGCTAGGTTTTGATAGTGTAAACTTTGCTTTGATGGAGGTTGTTCACTGTAATGTATTTCTCTTTGTTCTTAGCATTCTTCTGGATTCTCCATTTTGATATTCTTTTAATGCAAACTAGGTTAATGAAGAATGCCTTAATAAAATGCTAGCTCTTGACAGTTACTCTATTACACTTCCTTCATTATATATTACAAATACTCATTTATGAAATATTGAACATCTCTGATCATATAATATTGCATATTTAATATCATAAAATATAATGAAGTACATTTTTATTACTGTACAGATCTTTCAAGAAAATAAAAAAAATCTGTGGTTCTTAAAGGATAAAAAATTGTATATAAAAAGTAATCCAATCAGAATTGGGTTATTTTATATTAAATAGCATATATTGTACAATACTTGTGATTTTTTCCTAGTTATGCTAGAAAGTAGAATGAAAGCAGCTTCATTTGTTTTCTAGTTGTCACTCAGGTTAACTAATTTAAACATGTTCTACTGAATTAAGATTCAGAAAACTATCCTCTGAGTATTAAACATAACGATTAATGTAGCAAAGACAACAGGAAGTTAAAATATGCCTAACCTTTGAAATGTTAGACCACACCCATTTCTGATGAAGCAACACAATTATGTTTATCTTTGAAGCTGATAATTCACAAAGAAAATGTACAACAGTATACAAAGATTTTTCTTCTGATTGTGTCCAATTCTTGGGAGACTGCCTGGACAAGTTCCTGTGGTTTTCTTGGCAAGGTTTTTCAGAAGCAGTCTGCCTCCTTCCTAGTCCTGAGAAAATGACCAACTCGAAGTTATTGGCTTTGTGTGTAAACTCACATCTCTTGGTTTCTAGCTTGATGCTTTTAACCATGACATTAAACTGATTCTATATTTAATCAGCATATTATAGAACACAAAATCATTTCTATTATTCATTTATCAGACTCTATTAAACATCTATTTATGGCTATTTAGAGAGACCATGTGATCATTATTTGTGAAATCCCAGCTGGCTTCCAATAAGCAGTCAATGGCAGGAGCAGGATTCACCTAACAATCATATGATTCACCTAACAATTACAGGGATTCATTTAACAATATGACAAATGGGTCATAAAATCAGGCACAATCCACTTAACAACTGTGCCTTGCTTAGCAACAAAAATTCTGGTCCCAGCTGTATATCCTAGAATATAGTTTTGGAACCTTAACCCTATAATGACTAGGCAGTTAACCTAGAAGCATAACATATAGACCAACTTCACAGCTTTAAGACCTGTGGCTTCAACTCCCAGAATTCCTCCTCCAGTCATGTTAGCTCAGGAATTCTGGGAGTTGAAGTCCACAGGTCTTAAACTTGCCAAGTTTGAAGACCTTTGATATAGACAAATGAGCAACACCAGACGTGGGATTCTACTGGTTTGGCCCTGTTCTATAGAACTAGTAGTTCTAAAGAGCAGCTGACACCGAACCAGTTGTTATGCGGTAGGATCCCATCCCTGATCAACACGCACATACATTAGTTGCTAACAGCAAGACTACTTGTTTTATAGTACACAAAAAGGGCTATAATTTGGCAGAGATGTACATGAATCTATGAAATCTATGAAACAAATACCTTAACCCCTGAACTGTAAAAGCTTTTAAGACAACTGAAAAGACTAGAAGTAGTTCTCAACTTACAAAAAGTGGGACTAGAAAATTTGTTCTTAAGCAATGCAGTTGCTAAGCAAGCATCATGTGATTACAGCTGATATAAATGGAGATTATATGAACCCAGAACTGCAACTATCAAAAATACAAATTGATTGTCAAACATCTAATCACAAGACTGAGAGGTTGCTGCAATAAGTCACTTTTTCAGTGTTATTGTAACTTTGAACTGTTGTTAAATGAATGATTTTAAGTTCAAGTACTATCTGTTAAGTGGTTTAGCGCTGATAAAATTATTGTATCAATGGTCATTCAATTATCCTCCTTATTTCACAATAAAGCATTATTGTTAATTAAATAATTTATCCAAGAACTACTTTCTATCATTCAGATTTTTAAAATTCTGTACTATTTCTGATGGTGATCATTCATGGGTTAAACAAGAGATCAGTAATCCCCTAACCTTTCTAATATAAATATATCATTTATATAAATTTTAATAATATTTGCATAATCAAGAAAATATTTGGGTTATCTTTAAAATTTGCTCCTGACATCATAGAAAAGAATTGAACCGCTTATGGATGATGCTATAAGCCAGAGTTCTTTGTAGTGAATAACAAATTTAATAAATAAGCAAACAAACATCACAGCTCAGAACTCTTCTTCAGTAAGAACCTAAGAACGCATGTGATGACGATGTTACCGATATGTCTGATTCTTGGCAATTCTATGAACCAGGTCTGTTCACATAAGTTTACTTTGAGAAAATACTTGAAGATCTCAGTACTGGTACCCCAAAATGACAAAGATATTATATACCATGGGAGTTTTTAAGGGGAGAACTGAATTATATCCTGCCTTTCATTTTTGCCAGAGGGCCGTATGATTATTAAAGTGTAATTTAACAATAACACTGTGTGAAAGAAATGCAGAATATATGCAATTTTAAGAACTTTACAATCAAAACTTCACTTTGCTTATTTATAAAACTATCATGGTTATCTCCTTTTCTTTCCTTTTTATTATGTCAAATAGTCAAATGTATTTCTCTGAGTTCCCTTAGCATTCCGCCTGCCTAATGAATAGCCAGTTAACCCTTTATTTCCATTTCACCAGAATAACAAAGTAATTTCCTCATAGGTTGCCAGGTTTTTTTCTTCTAGTTAGTACTAGAGAACTGTTTGCTTAGAAAACTGGATTATCATTACTACTTCTTCTAAGTAGGTATCCCATCTGCTCTCCAAAGACTTGATAAAAAATACAGAAAGAATGAATGTGCTAGGAATAATTCATGAGACAGTGGCAGCATCATGTCAAACAGTAACTCTTAGAAGAGTTGCACTGAGTTACTGAAGTACATGAATGTCTGAAAATTCCAAAACCTCTGACCACAATCAGAGACAGGCATTCATCAAGACTACTGAGACTGAAAATCAATGTGACTTAAATTCAATACTACTTTCTTCAAATTGCTAAGGTGAGGTATCAAAAAGTTAAAATAAATCCACAACTACAATTTACTAATTAAAAACATGGGGACATGAAAAACCAAAACAAGATATGTGAAAATATATACCCTGACAGGTAGTCCTCAACCATTTGTTTAATGACTATTTAAAATTATCATAGCACTGAAAAAAGCGATCTATGACCATTTTTTACGGCCACTGCAGCATTCCCATGATCAAAATTCATATGCTTGGCAAGTGGCATGTATGTATGTTGGTTGCAGTATCCCAGGTCATGTGATCACCTTCTACAACCTTCTGACAAGCAAAGTAAATGGGAAGCCAGATTCATTTAACAACTGTATTACTAACTTAATTTAGTTAACACCTGTACAAGAAAGGCTGTAAAATGGAGAAACACTCAGTTAACAATTTTCTTGCTTAGCAATGGAAATTCTGGGCTCAATTGTGAATGTAAGTCGAGGACTACCGACATTAACGATGTAACTTGACACCCATTTTAAAAGTAGTTGGTAGTATGTTCCTAAGGGCAACAAATACATTAAAGATTACAATGCATACATTCAATCAAATCTGGTAAATAACTGACAACCAATACCAAAATGTAAATATTGGAGCAACTTCATCACTGCATTGTGCTCCAGTTAGAAAGTCAGTTTGTACCAACTAATTTTTTCAGATGTTCTCCAATTACTTACTGTAACACACTGAAATAGTCAAAATATGTTACTAGAGTATGAACAAAATACAACTAAGTTGTATTTCATAATTGTATCATTTGTTAACATTAAATGCTATCAAATTTAAGTCTATCATTTGTCTCTTTGGCAAAGAATTTTAAGTAGGTCTCATTGCCCTGGAAGATATGAGATTTTTTTCATATTGCCTCTGAATTTAATACCTTAACAAGAAAAAAGTATTTTTATACAGTCCCTCAATTATGCAATTTCTTATTGGTTTCTTCAAAAGAGTACTAAAGTTCAAAGTAACAAAATAAGTTCTTTTGAAGGATAACTTACTATCAAGCACCATAATCTTTATTTGTGCCTTGTCTGTTTAAACTTGTTCCAGTTCTAATTCGATATTTATGACATTCAAAGCCTCACAACGTTATTTATAGGCCCAATCAATATTGAATATTCTACTAGTATAGAGTTGTAGCATTGAAAGACTATAGTTGGAATTCTCTTATTAACCCAGGATTACATTAAACAAAACTCTGACAGCTGCCACAACTGATAACATTGCCAGTGAACTTGACAAACTGGGTAATTTTTTTTTAACTCACTGACTGTTGGGGAGGGAATCTTTCCTGAAATCAGAATTGAAATACTTCACCAAATTAAGGTTAAATTATTTAAAATTTAAATAATTTTAAGTTTTTACAAAATTTAAATCCAACATAGTAAAATGTGTTCAAGGCATATAAACGAACTGAAAGCCACAAATCATATAATGCACTTAACATTTGTCTGGAATGTCTATAGAGATCCAGATCATGACTGTCCCAAAGGTACTTTTCAAAAGACAACTGGATTGTTTTTTTCCATTAAGACATTTTGCTTCTCATCCAAGAAGCATCAATTCTTTTTTCTGGAATATTTATTATATAATTCCAGCTAAACAACTACAGTAAATACTAGTGTTTAGTCTACTACTGTTTACTACAAAAAAAACCACAAAGAAATTGTACTATTGTAACTATTCATTATTATAGTAACATAACCAATCATGGGACAAAAATCATTTGCAATAAATGGGTAGACAAGCTTATTTCTTAGTAATTTCAGAGAACATCCCATGTACTCTGGAAGTGGTTTGTCAGTAACTTTATCTTTGCCTAACTTTCTGCAGCAGCTAAGTTCAACGATGTGTGGCTAATGCATGTAGTGCTTTATCAAATTGAATTTAAGGCATTCATAGCTAAGTGAAAACTTACTAGATGTTTTTTTTAAAGTGATCTGGGTACTTTATTTTTTTAGTTTCTATTACAACAACCAAAATATGGTTTTGCAATGAAAACACTACTTTGTAAATGCAAGAAAGGCAATCATATAACTTGGTTGCAGTTCCATATACCATCCCAATGTTAAAGTATGTACAACTATCACAATCTTGCTTAAAGAATCACCACCCTATTTACCATAAATGAGAAATACACATAACTCATTAATATTTATCTCATTAAACAACTTAAAAGCTTTTTTCAAAATCTTACAGCTGGTATATGATCCTCAGACCTTTGAAAAACTTAAATGTAGATAAAAGAAATCAAGCTAAATTACAGTAAGACATCTAAAAAATACCCCCTTTAACATATAGAACTGAAATAGAGACCAACAAAATGTCTATGGAGATTCTCAGTCATTCAGGTTATGGATGTCCCAAAGGTGCTTTTTTCAAGAGGCAACTGGACTTTCTGGTTTTTCTTGAAGATGTTTCGCTTCTCATCCAAGCAGCTTCTTCAGCTCTGATTGGATGGTGAGGGAATGGAAGGATTTATAAATTCTCATCCAGATGTATGGCCAACCAAAGCAATGTAGTTTCACTTCACATGAAACAGAACTAGGGTATGTAAGGCCTTTATTATTTTTATTTTGAAATCCTATTCCATTACGTTGCTGTTAGGGGAAGTAACCAGAGGAACGGCGTTCAGGTCATCTCAGTATAGAGAGATTTCCTGTACCTGATCAGCTTTGTCTCTCTCTCCCTCTCTCCCCCCACCTCCCCAAAACGCTTACACAACTGCAGAGGGCCCCTCCCCCCTTCAAATTCAAAACTGTCACAGCTGTATCTTTGGTGCCATTGCAAAATATATATGTGTGTGTGTGTGTGTGTGTACATCCCAGGACGATAAAGACCTGAGAGACAGGATAAAAGAGGGAGGGCTTGGAATCCAGACCACAAATCAACTGACCAGGGATAGAGAAAGGGGAAGCGCAAGAGGTTATCGCGGAAGCTAAACCAGCCAGCTCGCCTTTTAAGCTTTCAACCTCGTCTCTCTTCTTCCCCCACCCCACCCCCGACATTCGCGCGCCCGCTCACCTCACTTGAGTCACACCGCCTTCCATCCCATAATCCCCTCCCTTCCTTCGGCCGGGAGGCTGCCAAGCGGGCGCGCAGACACCGCTAAACAGGCTTCTCTTCCCCCCCCCCCACCCCGAGGCAGCTCCCGGCTGACGAAGCGCCCCCTTTCCTCCGTCCCGCACCTTCACTGCACCACCTCTCCGTACCGTCTCCACCATCACCCCGCGGCGCAACGAAGCCGGACGCTCCTTCGGCAGCTCAGCGCGAGGGCCAAGGTGGTCGCTGCCCGCGCGGCAGGGCAAAAGGCCAACGGCACCTGAGAGCGCCTCCCGGGGCAGTCCAGTCAGCGGCCCCGCCCTGCCAGGAGAGAGAGAGAGAGGGAGAGAGGTCCCTTCTCGCGACGACGCCAACAGACGCGCCTCGCCTTCTCCGGTCCTTTGGCCGTCCGATCAGCCCAACCCGCCCGCTCGCTCGCCAGCCAAACGGACGGCCAGACGGATAGCCGCCTCTCTCTCGATCTCTCCGGCGAGCACGACGCACCTCGCTGAGGTAAAGCGGGGAGCGAGAAGAAAAGGGGCGCGGGACGGAAGTCGCTTGCGTCGTCGCCTCACTTGCCTGCCTCCTCCCCAGGTGGGGATGCTTGGATGCCGAGAGTCTTTCGCGAAGGTGCCAGCAGTGGTCGAATGCGCCCCCCCCCCCCCACCTTCCCTCAGACAGTCTCGCTGCTCCGCTGGCTTTCGTTCAATCGCGCTCTCCCTCTCCTTCACCCACCTTTCCTCTCGCCCCCCCGCCCCATAACATAGTAGTAAGTTTCTATTGGCGGAGAGGAGAAGGCGGGGTTCCTTTGGAGCTCAGCCATTGGCTCTTGGGCGCGGAGCGGGTGGGAACCAAAGCGGAGCGAGAACGGGAGGGGGGAAAGAGAAGACTGGTAGTGGGGAGAGATCGCGGGACGCGCGGAGGGCTTCGTAGGAGACGCAATGGCAGCGGGAAGGAGGAAAAAAGCGCAAGCGCAAAAAGGCCAGTGTCGGGAGGGTGGGAGATAGGTAGCGAGAGAGAGAGAGAGAGAGCGCGCGCGCGGCTCGCGCCCCTCTTCAAAATAAATGAATCCCAACGGCCATCTGGGTCACTTATGAGGGAAAAAAAGGTGCGCGCGCAGGCGCTCTCTCTTTATTTTTACCCCCCTCTCCGTTTCCTTCCCGCTAAGGGAGTCGCAGTCCTTTTCTGTGGATCGCCCTGGGGAGTTAGCCCGCTTTTTTTTCTCTTCTCTTTCACTCGACCCCCCCCCCAAAAAGAAATTAAGGAGATGGGTAAGATAACAATGACTTGTCGGCCCAGACGTCTTTTATCAAAAGGCGGGGCTGCCGAGGTGTATTACTAGTAAGAGCGGAGTGGACGAAGGAAGCGAGGCATCCAATGGAGTCGGAATCTCGAGCGCTGCGTCAGACGGAAAAAAGCAGCTCAGCTTAAATGCGTTTGTAGGAGAAGCTGAACCGCGGTTTACTCAATTAATCCAGCCTTCTTTGGCAGTCTCCTCATGCCTTATGCTAATCCCTTGAGCTGCTGGGTCCACTCCACGAAAGGGGTGAAAAGGTGGCAATTATCTCTAGTGAATGGTTCAGGTTCAAGAAGCAGCCATTAAGGGCCATCCTTCCAATCTGTTTTCCAAAAAGTCAGCCTACTGTTTTGTTTAGTTTAAAAAAAAAATATCCAAGCATTTGGCATACAGAGAGGTACACTGCCTCTGAATGTGGAGGCTCCATCTCTTTGGCTTTTGATAATCCTGTCATCTCACTGATTTATACATCTGTGGCAGTGAGAACAATCCATTAACTCTGTATTCTGTAAAATCCTTTTGTCTGCTGCCCATCTGATTAGATAAGTACCGACTATCAAAGCTGCCAAGTGATGCAAAATTGTATGAGAAAATGATCTTTTAATTGCATTGGTCCTGAATTTCTCATACAATCTTGCACTATTTGGTAGCCTTGATACAAGTACTTGACGCCTAATATTGCTACACCCACATAAGAAATTCTATGTAGTCCTCAAGTTTACAACCATTTGTTAGCAATTGTTGAAAGTTATGACTGGTGGAAAAAGTGACTTGCAATCTTCTCACTTAAAACTGATTTCCACCACATTTCTGGTCACATGAAAAAAAATTGGGTGCTTGGTAACCAGCATGTACTTACAGCAGTTGCAGCATCATGGGTCACATGACCACCACTGATGATTTTTCCAGTCAATTTTCCACAAACGAAATATATGTGGGGAATCAGATTCACTTAAAAACCACAGCAAAAGATTGGGCAGGACTCAGTAACTCAGCTACAGATGTTCCAATCCCAAATGCTGTCAAAAAACAAGGATCACCTTTTGTCTGAACTAGACTCAGCTTAATCCGCTTGCCAGTATCCTGATAAACTACTGTGTCAACAGTGCTTCACACTATAAAGGGGCAGACCATCCCTCCTATGCATTTTACTTCTGCAAGTTCCTTGAAACAAATAACTACCGCTTTGCTATGGCATCATAATAATACTTAAACAACAAACATAATGAAATCAGGAAGTGATGGCTCTGCATATTTAAGTTTAGCATATGCCTTTAAAAACCGTAAATCTGAAACACACCAGCTTGTTCGACTGAAGGAGGAAGTTGTAGCAAAATAAGGCTTTCATGGGAAAATACCCAGCTTCTACCACATATTTGCTCTGAAGAGTACTATACCAAGGGCACACAAACACATTGGGCAGGTTAAGAGTGATGCAGCTGGCCTTCCTGCTATAGCAGCAAAAGGTGTTTCATGAGATTTTTTTTTTCCCAAAAGACAAAACAGGGTCTGATTTTCTTTTGGACTTCAAAATAACCACTGAGGCTTATTTTTCCCCTATGTATGGGAGGCCCATTTCTGCTAGCTCACAGTGGGGCAAGAGGCTGTGCGGTGTGCTAGTGCTGGGGGTGGTGGTGTTTGAAGCTGCTCCATGCACCGTTTACTGGCTTAGCTAAGCCCCACCCCAGCCGGGCCATCCATGCCCCAACACCTACATCATCTCACAGCCACAGCACCAGTATACTGCTTGGCCTCCTGTTCTGTTGCAGCCTCGAGCAAGGAGAAGAAGTGTGCCGGCAGCCACCTGGGCTCTTGCTACACATGGTTGCTGGTGCTGCCGCTGCAGGCAGGTGTCGGGGTGTGGATGTCCTGACTGTGGGTACTCTGAGCTGGGGCATGTGGAGCAGCCCCACCATCACCCTGTATCGTCTCATGGCCACAGCACCGTGAGCAACCAGACAGAATGGGTGTGCAGCCGGCTGTGTAGCCTCTTAAGTAGGGCTTATTTGGGGGTGGGGTTTATATTAGGCATGTAAACTGTGCTAGGGCTTATTTTTGGGATAGGGCTTATTTTCGGGAAAACAGGTAGTTCTTTGCTTCTGACCACAATTGGGACTCAAATTTCAGTCACAAGTTATGGTCATAAGTAAATCGGACCTTATTTTACCTTAAGTGTTATGGTGGGTAATTAAGCACCTCATGTGGTCATTAAGTGAATCATGCAGATGTTAAATAAATCCAGCTTCCCCAATGGGTGTTTTTTTGGTTAGAATTTAGTGTAATCACATTACTGCAAGACAACTAAAACTGGCTGTAAATGTGAGCTGGTTGCCAAGTGTTCCAGTTGAGCTCACATAACTATGGGGTGGTGCAATAATCATAAATGAGACTACACATTGTAAATAACTTCATAACTTTGAACTATCATTAAACCAATAGTCGTAAGTCAAGGACGACCTGTATTCTTCACAGTGGTGACAAATGAAAAGGATGCATCCTCTTATCATAGAAAAATATCTGGTGGCTCTCCCTAGTATGTGTCACACTCACAGCACGGGAGATACTTTATGCCCGGTCATTGAGCATTGAAACATCCATGGCTTCCTCTTCACAAAAAATGGGTGAAAAGTTCATGCACATACATCTAATACACCTCCATGCACATACCAACACTGCAATCCAATGAGCTCTTTTTTCCTAACACTGTTACAAACACACAAGAGTTAAAAAACATAAATTTTAGGATTCTTAATGTGGAAAGGTTATTACAAGGGAAAATAATTATAATTCTCAATTGGTTGGTGTGTTTTTTTTAATCTCCCTTTTACATACAAGGGAAGCGTCATCTCTCATAATAGCTTTGCATACTGCAGCAATCTATAAATCAAAATATATAATGGTTGGGTTGATGCAAGACAGTAAGCTAAAACCAAAATCAATGAACTATGGATTTGTCCACTATGTGAACCATGCCTTAGAATTAGTATTTTATATACTGCGTGTACATGCCATATTTTCTCTCTTGCTTATTTAAAGACTTCCCCCCATTTTATTCCCCCATAAAACCATCTTGGGCTCAGAGCAAGTGACTAGCCAAAAATCACATAATGAATTTGATGGTCAAGTGTGACTTTAAATCTGTTTGCTAGTTGAGGTTTGACCTCATAACTGCTGAACTATCCCTTTACTACATTCTCAAAAATCTGACCAGGGATCTCACTCCAATATTCTGTAATCAATAAAACAGGTACAGTCTCACTGTAGCCTTTCCACTGCAACATCTTTAAACAATCTGCAATTATTCTAAAGCAGTTCACTATTTCAAAAGCACAGGCTTTTAATTACATATGAAAGGGGCAACCTTACGTATATTGATCCAAAGTAAGTATAGCAGACTGTCTATTTGGACATACAGTATATTTCCAATTACAGGTAATCCTCAATTTATGACAGTTCATTTAATGACCATTCAAGGCACTAAAAAAGTGATTTATGATTCTTTTTCACATGAGTGCTGCAGTATCCCCGTGGTCATGTGATTAAAATTCAGATAATTGACTCATGTTTATAATAGTCACAGTGTCCTGGGATCATGGCAAGCAAAGTCAGCAAGAAAGGCAGGTTCACTTAACAACCATGTTACTAACTTAACAATTGCAGTGATTCACTTAATAATGGCAAGGAAGGTCATAAAATGGGGCAAAGCTCACTTACCAACATAAATTCTGGGCCAATGAT
The DNA here is from genome assembly GCA_015471245.1 of Laticauda colubrina. Taxonomy (NCBI): domain Eukaryota; kingdom Metazoa; phylum Chordata; class Lepidosauria; order Squamata; family Elapidae; genus Laticauda; species Laticauda colubrina. The sequence continues at coordinate 5,676,270 of BLBF01000072.1, forward strand.
TGTAGTTTAAAATCGCAGACTCTTGTACAACCTTATATAAGATATATCCAAAGGATGAACTCTGTGGTACCGAGTGTGAATCCAGTGAGAGCCACTGTCTTGGGTAACGTTTTTAGTAGTCTGTAACATGCCTGCCAACACTGTAACTGGAGCACTTGAGAAATTTCACTGAAGGGACAGTAGATAGAAGCCACTTTTAAATGTGATTACACAGTCAAGGACCTGGATTACAATCCAAGAATTTTGATCAAAGCTATTTCCATTGTAGCACTGAGCTGATCTCATCAAATTTTACAAAGCTCAGTAGGGCCAGCGCTGAATAATGCCTGGGTTGAAGACGAGCAGGAAATCCCAGGCCTGGAAGCTAGGCTGAGAAGTCAAAGGAAAAGAATACAGTGGAAAAAGGCAATGGCAAATCACTTTATGTTGTTGCCAAAATCCTACATGGATGTGCCTGTATAGTTCCCAGGAAGCAAACTCGGATTGATTTTGGGGGCAGGGCAGATCAAACAGACCATGAATCCCTTTTTTAAAAAAAATTATAAAAACATATAACTCAGTCAAACAAAGTAGAATTGTGTGATTGCACAAGCTTGATCCATCTTTAATCCAATAAAAGTTTGCTTTAAAATGATCAGTCTCAAGTTTGTCGCTTGTCAACAGAAGAGTTCCTTCAGTCTTGAAAGATTTTCTATTCAATGATGCCTTTATGATGAAGGAACTATCTTCCATCCTTCTTTATTTTGTTGTTAACACTAAGAAAATCAGCTTTGGAGGGATCCTTGATCCATGGAACAATGTGTGAAATGGTAGTAGGGCTGCAGAAGAAAGGAGACAACTGTCTCCGATCAGCAAGAAAACAGTGAGTAGACTTCTGCTCAGTAAATGATTCTGAGAGTATTCTGGATCTAATCCAGGACTCTCCAGTTTATTAACTTTAATTCTGCACTGTTAGATTATGCGCCATGTTGTTTATTTTGATGGGCAAGACATAGATGTGTAAAATAATATGGAACTGTAAAACACTATCACTGCTTTAGTCAGTCTATATGTCTTTTCTCCACAAAGGAGCTGGGGCCTAGATATCGTTTTTGCTTTATTGTTATAATTCATTGAGAATTGTGTAAATAACATGTATAAAGGATTATATTTTATTTTGTTTAATTTAATGCATTTGTTTTCCAAGAAGAGAAAGCAGCCAAAAGGGAAAGAAAGTCTGAATAAAGTCCTCTTTTCACCTCAGTCTGTGTTACAGCTGGCTGCAAATTCTCCATTCAGGGAATTTCAAAACATTTTCCCTCCTCTCTTGGGGCTCCTGCACAGACAGCAGCCCGGGAGGTGGTAGTTACTAACAATAGACCACTCATGTTGCAGAAAAACACGCAGATGCAGCCCCCCACGTGCTGAAGGCCTTTTATGGGGGGAAAATGTCCCTGGTCATGCATATTAATAATGGCGGCCTCCTAGAAAGATTTCTTAAAATAAAGACATTTGACTACATTAAAGACAGCCGGCCCTTGACAGCTTCTTGAATGGATGCCATTTGAGGAGGCATAGCTGCTGCATTTTAGATTCTTTCAACTTGTCATTTAGCACAAAAACAAACATTGGTCATTAAGTGATGGGTTGAAATGACATGTTTACAGTGGTGATCCTGGAATAATCATTAAGAGGAGAGAGAGAGGAGAAAGGATTAGAGCGCACGACAGGGAGACCAGATAAGTTTATAGGCTTCCCAAGAAATTGGGGGAGGAGGGAGGCTGAGCATTAAAAATGCAAAACAGCCACAGTTGATCTAAGTTACACTGGAACACTTTTCCCCCAGAGATGTTCCTGAGAAATGCTGAGTTATTTTTATTATTTCATTTTTATAACTGAAGGCCAGTCTGGGGTAGAAAAGATAATGATAGCTATTCTGTGCTGGGTTCATTTTACCTGCTATAAAGGCAAAGATGTCTGCAGGTTGTTAAAAAAAAGGCAATATGGCCCCAAATCTGTGTACAAGCAACACACACAAAAACAACACATTGGTTGCACAGTCATGCTACCATTAAATTGGTTTCAAATTCTGAGACGCCCCAAATGTATGCCTAAAATAAACCAATCTATTATGCCTTGGACTCAAAGATGACCTTATCTTCCTTTTGCCATATGATAATTTTGAGAATAACTTACATAATCCACTGACCAAACACAACAATTTGTAATACATTTGCATTATTTGATTTTACATTAATATGGCATTCCCATGATTACTTAGGATTATTTGAACAAGCTAGTGTTCTTGCATCCTCAGAATTACTTGAATGAGCTATTATACTTTTATAGTATTGACAATTGGCTGAGCACCTCTTAAAGTATTAAATTGCCAAATAGGCTTGAAACTTTTGAACAAGTGGAGTGAGGCAGGCAAACTATACCACTTCAGTACCTTTCTACATTTCAGTGTGAAATGTGGTAATCGTTAAAAATCATAAACATAATATTTTGGTTTTTAACTATGAGTTTTTTACAAATGAAAACACAGACCTGTGGCCTTGTAGTACAATTATAAACTTTTGTGATTCATTAGCCTTTAAAGTAGCAGTTAATTTATGAAAGATTCTTTATTGCTTTTGCTATAGGAGATTAACAGAGCTACCTTTGAAAACTTTTTAATGATTTACTAATCAAATTACACAATGTGAACAAATCTCACAATTGTATTAGTCAATACCATCAACTGATTGATCTCTTATCACATTTAGAAAAGCTTCTATCACCTGTTTATTTCCTTCATGGTCAAATGGAGGACATTAGACGGCAGGGCTTTTGAAGACTCTTTTAAATCTGGTCTCCTCTCGCATATTGTTTACTCCATCTGATGGGACTGAATTCAGCTCATGGATTACATTGAATTCTCACTCTGTTTTATAATAACCAAAACTCAGGGTGCAGATTTATTGCTGCTGTTCATAGCCTATTTATATGCCATTATATTGCTCAGTATCATGTAAAATACTATTAAAGTTTAAAACCAATAGCCATATCTATAAGTCAAAAATTAGTACAGAAAAGAGAATGTATAAACATGTATTTAAAATGGGATCAGCCTTTGAAGTAAATGTACTGATTATTTTAATATTTCATATTTAAACTTCACCAGTATTGTATTATTTGAGCCCTCTGAGTTTCAGGAGCTATAAGCTGGCTGGCTGATTTGCTCCTTGGTATAACACAGGGCAGCTTTATAAAACGGTATACAAGCCCAAAAAGGAGATATAGGTAAGAATGATCTATAGATCTCGGAGAAAAAAATCCACATAAACACTGTATTTTATATACATTGTATGTCCATGCAGTCTGGTGTCCCCTTCACAGTTTGGCAGATCCATATACAAAATAAGGAACAACAAATTTTTGTTCATCTGCACTGTAAGTACTCCAATGGCCAGAAGCAAACTCATGCCTACTGCATGGGCTCCAGAATGAGTAACCATCACAATGTAAACCAGCTGATACCAAATCATATCCCAATCAGTCCTATTTGTTTATTTATCTATCTCTTGTTGAGTAAAACAAATGTAAGATAAAACTCAATCTTGCAGATAAGCAAAATACATTTATTGGTTGTAGTTATCCAGTAATTCCAGGGAAAAAAGTATTCCTCCATTATTGAGCAACTGCTAGTTTGCTATGAATCAATCAGGAGCATGAAAAGAGCATAAAAAGGAGAAAGCCCAGAAAGCAGAAATAAACCAAGTCCATCTGCAATCATGCTGTTCCTGGATTGCAATCAATAAGTCAATTTTAAAAAAATAGCTTCAAAGACTGCTTTGCTGTCCTAAAACAAATTTTAGAACAGTCCCTTCACTAATTCTGTTCAAAGAGCATAGTTAAGTCAAAGCCCACTACTTGCTAACTTCATAATTTAAACTCAGAAATCTGATTGGCAGATATTTAGTTGTAACCTTGCTCAGTGACAATACTTAATAATTTAATATAAAAGAACTCAGAATATTGAAGAGGAAAATTGTATATATAACCCCTAGTTATTTTTTTTAATGCATGCTCATTTTCTTTTGTCCAAAGAATTAAGCTAAATAATTATATTAAAACTAATAAAACAATTAGCTCCTCGCCAATATATTAAACAACTCATGGCATATGTGCTAAACCTCTGTATTTAAAATTTCTGTCTTGTTTTTAAAAATCTTAACTCTAATATTAGTCACTTTTTCAAATATTGTTTGTGAAAAAGCTTTTTGAAATTTACTTTTAGTTCTTTTGCCTTCCATTCCATCCAAAACAGAGTAACCTAGAATGTCTCTTACAAAAAAAAAAAAAGGGGGGGGGGTGCAGAGAAATACTGCAGAGCTCATGACAAAATAATAAGAATTGAATCTATCTGCCTCTTGTGGTCTGAAACATGAAAAGCAAAAAAACTGTATCCTGAAGCTATAAATAATGTCTCCATTTACATTCAAAGCTCAACAAAGATAAAAATGCAACTCCCAAAGGACAGCTTTGAAGACTGGTTAAAAACCCAAAGTTTGGAGAAAATGTTTTACAGTCCTGGGCAAAATAGTTTCCTCCCAAGGCAATCTCTCCTTGGTGCTCCATTTATATGACAGGAAGATACAGGTCGTCCTCAATTTATGACCACAATTGAGCCCAAAATTACTGTTGCTAAGTGAGACGGTTAAGTGAATTTTGCCCCATTTTATGACCTTTCCTGCCACAATTGCTAAATGAATGGCTTCAATTATTAAGTTAGTAATACAGTGGTTAAATGAATCTGGCCTCCCCATTCACTTTGCTTGTCAGAAGATCTCAAAAGTGATCATATCACCCCAGGACAGTGCAACTGTCAAAAATACGAGTCAGCTGCCAAGCATCTGAATTTTGATCACGTGACCATGGGTATGCTGCAATACTCGTGCATGTGAAAATTGATCATAAGTCCCTTTTTTAAATCTTGCATCTTGGAACGGTCACTAAATGAATTGTTATAAGTTGAGGATTACCTGTAATGTTAATGAGTAATAGACGGTCCCACAGCCAGAGCATCCCAATTAGAGACTTGAGATATTTTCCAGTCAATCATAGCTTTCCTTGATCAAATTTTAGAAACTTCCTTCTGTTTTGTTGTTGTTGTGGATCTAACTTGTTTCCTCATCAGCACCACAACTCAAGTCTTTTCAGTTCGTCATCAGACTGGTGTTGTAAGTTGTAAAAGCAAGGTTGTTCTTTTTTAGAAGCTATTACAATATTTCCATTTCTGGAAAGTTGACTTCAGATGTTTCCTTAGAGGAAGGAGCCGTGCTTCTTGAGAAGACATAAACTGATTCTCCTAAGAAAAACATCTGGGCTGCAATCTGTGCACTTGTTCATAAACAATGCAAGTTCTGTGGTCTGATGAGATTTTTGATTGTTTTGTTTTGCTTCTTAAAACTTCTTTAACTTTGACATCCTTTTGCTGCTTTACCCCCATACCCAGAAGAAATGGCATTCACAGACACAGCAAAGCTATCAAGTGGAAAGCAATACCAAAGGGCATTCAATTTCTCCACAGATTTGTACCTGCCAAACCCAGCAGATCACAATCAGGATTTGGCACTTATAGAGGATGGTAATTGAAAAATCCTGTACAGGCAATACCTTGCAATCCTCAAGTGAGAGTGTCCACTTTCAAATCAATAGTGAGAAGAAGCAAATGATGAGGTGATGGAGTGAATGCCATGCTAGCTGAGAATTCTGGGAGTTAAAGTCCACAAGTCTTAAAAGTTTCCAGAGCCAGGAATGTGCAGGTTTTTTCCCCCTGATCAATAGCAATAGCAATCGTACTTAGACTTATATACTGCTTTACAGCCCTCTTTAAGCAGTTTTACAGCATATTGCCTCCAATAACAATCTGGGTCCTCATTTTACTCCCCCTTAGAAGGATGGAAAGCTGAGTCAACCTTGAGCCTGATGGGATTTGAACTGCCAAATTGCAGGCAGCCAATAGTCAGCAGAAGTGGCCTGCAGTACTGCACTCTCACCACTGCGCGCCACAGAGGCTCTATATCGAGAGCCATCCTGGGACCCAGAACAATGAGCCAAGAGCTGCAGCCCCTGCAGTGGGTGTTGTCAAGGTGCAGTGGGGCAGGCCTGAGCAAAGCTAATGGAGGTAAATGAGGTACCATGCCAATGGAGACAGCATACAATTGATGTGATGTTCTTTTGTATTTAATGTACTTTCTTTTCTGTCTCATGAATGCAACATACATGCCAACCATTTCTAGAAGGGGCAAGTTGTGTGGCTCTGTTTTAGATACCACAGCCATGATGCCTGGAGTAAAGAAACAATCAATAGTGACTGTTTCTACCCATTCTACTATGTTTGGCAGAGTGGGTCCCTTTGGTGGCATTGCTTACCTTCTCCATCAGGGCACCTGTCTTGTGGAATAGCCTCTATCTTGAGATGGAGGCAGCCCTGACCTTGTTGGCCTTCTGGAAGGCTGTGAAGACCTGGCTTTCCCCCTGAAATGCAGAGGACAGGATGGAGCTCTGGTGTAGATGTGGTTTTTATGAGTAACATATCTTGCAATTTTTTTCAGCTCCGTTTCTTCTTAAAGGATTGATATAACTAGTTTATTTATATTTCTTTTCACCATCCAGAATTTCTTGAGTACAGGGAGCAGATTAAAAGAAAGAAGGAAGGAAGGAAGGAAGGAAGGAAGGAAGGAAGGAAGGAAGGAAGGAAGGAAGGAAGGAAGGAAGGAAGG
>BLBF01000072.1:5695669-5713581 GCA_015471245.1 Laticauda colubrina
TCTATCTATCTATCTATCTATCTATCTATCTATCTATCTATCTATCTATCTATCTATCTATCTATCTAAAATGCATCACCTCCTGCACTAAACTATGCCCAAAGCTACTATGTCCTGGCTTCTTGGACATCAGCCAAGCCAAGGCATAGAGAACCAGTCTTGCTATTTGGGCTTGCTTCTCTCCCATTTCCAAAGGGATCCCCAAGCTGATGCCCATCTGCCTTCCAGAAGCATCAGGCCGCTCACTTGCAAGTTAGCAGACGGCAGTGGGGATAATCTTTCTTCTCTCCCCACCGACGTGTGTGCTTGACATAACATCAGCTGCGGCAAGTCACATTACAGAACAACGTGGACAGGAGGTGGGGTGAATAAGTGGGTCACATCACATCCCATGCTTACGTTGTTGATGTCGAAGGCTGCAAATTAACCAAGCTTCTGCTGGAGAGCAATGCTTGATCAGAGGATTACAGCTGAGGGTAACAAATACATCCAGACTCTCTGGCTGCAGCTGCACTGATTGGAATGATACAAACTGCAGGTAGTCCTCAACCATAATCAAGCCCAAAATTGATGCCACTAAGAGAAACACTTGTTAAATGAGTTTTGTCCCAATTTATAACCTTTGTTGCCACCGTTGTTAAGCAAATCCCTGCAACCGTTAAGGTAGTAACACAGTGGTTAAGTGAATTCAGTTTCTCCAATGACCTGGCTTGTCAGAAGGTCCCAAAAGGGGATGACATGACTCTGGGACATTGCAACTATCATAATACTAGTCAGTTGTCAAGCATCCGAATTTTGATTGAGGACTAGTTGCATAGCTGTCTTCCAGAAGCTAAATTGGACTCCTCATTGATGGCCTTTTAGAAGGTTGGGAAGTCCAAAGGCTTCAGTCAAAGAATGGACACAGGTAGTCCTTGATTTGCAATCATTTGTTCAGTGATTGTGCTGGTTAGACAGTATATAGTTAGTTGGGAATGCAGGCTGTCCCCTTAAGGGAATGCTTCATGGGAAATGTAGTTAATGCCTCATGGGAGATGTAGTTCATGTCATGTGGTCACATCTGTAATCCTGATTAGTCACTGAATTGACCCCTGGTTGGGTTGGGGGGAGTTTTGGTCATTCCTACCTGGACCCCAGAATCATGCTGGAGTCTTCCTCTGCTGTATCGTTATGGGATGAAGATAACTATCTTTTCACATTATGAAGACAACAGTGCAAAGATTGGACATTAGATGAATCTCAACATAACTGTGAGTTATAGCTTGAGGGTGCCTGATATAATCCAATAAAGAAACTTTGTATGGAAGCCTTTGTAGTGTTTAACTACCTGTCTCTATATTCTCTAGCCAGAAAATTAGAGACAAGATAGTGACCGTTTTAAAATTACAAAGGCACTGAAAAAGTGACTTATGATCAAGTCTCACACTTACGATTGTCACAGTATCCCCATGGCCACATGAAAAAAATTCAGGCATTTGACAATTGGCATGTATTTATGAGAGCTGCAACATCCTAGGGTCATACCATTTCCAATCTTCCTAGATCAGGGGTCTCCAACCTTGGCAACTTTAAATCTGGAGGACTTCAGTTCCCAGAATTCCCCAGCCAGCTTTGCATGGCCATGGCAAAAAAAAAAAAAAAACATGTAAAATCAGGGATAATTCACTAAACAACCAGCAATTGAAGCAATGGAAATTGCTAGCGATGAAAATTTTCATTTCAATTGTGATTATAAATTCAGGATTACTGTCTGAAACGGAAACTTAATCAGCTAGTTTACTAGTGCTGTTTATTAATATTACCATTAGATTATTTTTTGTTATTTTTGAGACTGTTGTTTTACATTATCGTCACTGATTATGATTCAGAGGCATATACAGTACACCTGATTAATAAAACCATCGCCTCAACACATTCAAAACTCATTGCATCTATTGTAACCGGACAAGAGGAATAAGGAAATCTTTTTTTTTTTTTTACAATATCACATCAAAGCAGCGGTCAGCAGAGATGAAGCACAAGTAATAGGTTCTAAGCTGGTTTATAGGAATTTCCTACACATTCCTTCCTTGGAACTTCTATCAAAAACAAGGGGGGGGGGACGGAGTGGGGGCAGTGAAGAAATAAGAAAAAAAGAAATTTTAGCATCACAATGGATGTTTCTCATCTCTTTCTCAACTTTTTTTTTAAAAAGAGAAAAGGTAATTGTATATCTACCATACGTAGTCCTTGACTTACAACCATAATTGAGCCCAAAATTTCTGTTACTAAATGAGACAGTTGTTAAGTGGAGCTTTGTCCCATTTTACGACCTTTTTTGCAACTGTTATTAAGTTAGTAACATGGATGTAAAGTGAATCAGGCTTCCCCATTGCCTTTGCTTGTCAGAAGGTCTCTAACGGTGTTCATATGATCACCGATATGAACCAGTTGCCAAGCATCCACATTTTATGGTCAGGTGACCATGGGGATGCTGCAATGTTTGTAAGTGTGAAAAATGTTCTGACCCAATCAGGTTCCCAAACAGCAAACACAGACAAAGGCAGCAGCTCCCACCTTTTAAGGTTTAATAACGGATTCTGTTCCTTTACAGATAAAAGGCTGCTTTCCACTTGAGCCTTGCCAAGTTGTTTGTCAATGATGCCAAAGATAAGAACTAATTTACAAGATTCTCTAAACATGAACTAAGATGTCCACAAGTTGAGCTTCAGAGCTTCTTTGCCGTCTGCAAAGAACGCTTTTCCAAGCCTGGCTTTTATCTTCTTGAGGGAGGGGCCATAACCTTGCAGCCTTACTCCCAAGTCGCCTGTGCTGCTGTAATTGTTCTTTCCTCTGAGCAATCCTTCATGCAAGTGCACTTGGCACAAGCTCCTCAGGGACCTCCTCATCACTGCTGCCAGCCCCCACAATCTCTGAAGGCATAAGTCTACTCCCTAATGGTCCTGGCCCCTCACCAGAGTCCTCGCTCTCCTCAGCCAACTGCACCTGCTGCCAGCTAACCACAACAGAAAAATAGTTATAAATCACTTTCTTCAGTGACATGGTAACTTCAAATGGTCACTAAATGAACTGTTGCAGGTCGAGGACTACTTGTATCTTAAAAGCCAGAAAAAATATATGAAGACCCAACCTCAGAGTTTACCTTCAGTTATAAATTATTTTTTGCCGCTGGCAGATGTATCCACCGCTGGAAAAGGTTTGCAGCCTTTAATGCCAACGATTCATGTTATATAACCTTTCAGCCACAATGCAAAAATCACGAAGCAGTCATAAAAACCTAAAAATAGATCAGCCAGTCTTCAAGGTCTTTGGCAGATCTTGCTATGAAACCAAGCGTTTCTGACTTTCGAGGTGCAATAATGGGTGTGTTGGTGCAAATTATTGCATTCAGACTCACACTATAGCAATTCATCTTGATCTGAACCTCGTTCAAGCTGGAAAAATATCAGTCTGATATTTCTGGCAGTAATCACAAATCTCTCTATTAGAGGGCTTTTAAGAGGGACATGTAATATTACAGGTAGTCCTTAACTTACAAACCATTTGAGGTTTTTTTTCTCCGCCACATGGGGAAAATCCCTTCCCCCCACCACCCCCCCCAAAAAAAAAGACCTGGTTGCTTTTATGATCCACATGGAGTGGCTGTGCTTTGGATCAAATCTCAAAGCATTTCTTTCAAATCAGTTTCAAAGCAGACACGTTCCTATTAATCATATCTCTCGACAGTTAATGGAAGGCCCATCTTATCTTTCACTGCATCATCGCCCTGGTGCCCTTTGATCCTTTAAAGGCAAGTGAAACAACACTACAATTTGCTTTCTCTGGCCCAAGTAATGGCCCTGACCTATTTCATTGGCTTCCATTGATTTCCCTCCCCATAAATCATACAAATGGCAAAGCAAACACCCAGAAAAGTTAATATTCTAAAGTGCTCAGGGCTTCCTCTGGAGCCTAGCAGTCCCTCCCCTTCTCTTAATGTACCACCCCACTCTCGGCTTTCATCTGATCCAGCTGCAGTCTGATCAATATTCCCTTCCATTATGCCCCCCCTTATCAAGCCATCCTGTCTCCCCTGAAACAGGGGAAATGCTTCCTTTCTGCAGCCAGAGGAGGCTTTCAAAGGTCAGCCAGTGTTTCCGCTGTATCAGCCAGATCAAAGCAAGATCTTTCCAAAGGTTAAGAATATGTATCGTGTTCAAAGGGGGTCGGTGGGCATTCCTGAGAACTCCTACCCAGCTACAGAATGAAACATGGTGAAAAAAATAAACCCAGCAGAAATGATGTGAGAAATGTCAACATCACAATCAATACTTATTTGAAAGAGACCCCTCCCCTCTGAGCCTCGTGGCTTTCACACCTAGTATTTTTTTTAAGGAAAAACGGTTTTTTTTTAAAAAAAAAATGCTTCTTTTTTGTTTTATGACATAGCACCAAGTCCCACTGTTAGACATTTTAGTTGTGGTTTTGGTCAAGGTGTCCCCAAAGATGTTTTTCAAGAGGAAACTGGACTTTCTGATTTTGCTTTGAAGACATTTCATTTCTCATCCAAGAAGCTTCTTCAGTTCTCTTGCATGAGAAGTGAAACGTCTTCAAAGCAAAACCAGAAAGTCTGCATTCTTCCAACACTAAAAGTGTCTTTGGGACAACCATGACCTGGATGACTGAGAATCTCCATAGACTTTTGGTCAAGAGTGTTACTGCCTTCCTTCTGCCTAACTTGAGAATCTACTTCTAGGTAGTCCTTGACTTACGACTGAGCTGGAAAAGAGAATGACCTGGATTCAAAGTTCCAAAGTTGGGTCCTCTTTGTAATCATGTGACTGGGAACCTGGCAACAGTGCGCATTTATGGCCATGGCAGCGCCTCACAGTTACGTGAGCACATTTTGTAATGGCAATCTCAGTTTTTGGTTAAAAACCCACCCTCGGTGTATCATTAGTTTGTTTAATTATTGCAACACCCATTTTACAACTGCTGTATTCAATTAACAATCACCACAAAAAAAGTTCATAAAATTGAGTCAACCTTCTGGCTGACCCATTTTATTACGATTACAACACACAACCCTAATGGGCAGGCTCTATTATGGTTATATGTTGAGGATACCTGTGTTTGGAAGGCTGTCAAGTTTCTAGACAAAGCTATAGCTTGCAGAAGTTGATTGATAACCCTGTTCTCATTTTTAATTGTTTCCAATTTGGTTTTTCTGTGTTTAAAATTTTGTATCTGTGTTTCATTGCTTAGGTACTTTAAATAAAGAAAAATGAAAGTTAGCACTATTTATATACCACTGTTTTACAGAATTAGCAGAGAAAGAGAGAGAGAGAGACCGTCCCAAAGAGAGGTGCGCAATGTAAGGATCCAATTCTGCTTGTGCTCCTTACAAGCCTTCAGTGTCCCTGCAAAAGTTTGCTACCAAATATTTGTTGTTACACAAGAAGATTATTAATTAGATGATTTGGGGGCAATCATGCTAACTACATTTAATTTAAATGTTATGTAAATGTCAAGGCAAGTTAATTAAATGTCACTTTCATTCGGTTGTGTTGGGTTTTGCTTCCTTGTACGCTATCAAAACATGTGTCTTACCCCAGAAAAAAATTCTGCTGTGTGCAAAATGAGGCTCTCAAAGGGTTGCTGAAAGCACATGCATGTACGCAAAGAGATAGTATTTCTGTTGGAAATCTCTTGGTCTAATCCCAAGTTGGGGACAGCCAGTAGTAATTATGATTGTTTCAGGAATGGGAAATTGCTTCAAAGGAGAGGATTTGCTTGCATTTGATTCATGGACAATGGTTTTACCAGTTATGTCATAAGAAACAGGGAGGGACTTCTGTTAAGAGAGAACAAGGAATAAAACTGCGAGTAGTTAGAAGCCCACTAACAGATTTACCATAACAGCGTTGGCTACTTGCACTGATAGTCCTCAATTTACGACCATAACTGAGCCCAAAATTTCTGCTGCTAAGTGTTGAAACATGTGTTTATGAACTTTGCCCCATTTTATGACCTTTCTTGCTGCAGTTGTTAAGTGAATCACTGCAACTGTTAAGTTAGTAACATGGTTGTTAAGTGAATCTCGCTTGCCCATTGACTAGAAGGTTGCAAAAGGGAATCATGTGGCCCTGGGACACTGCAGCCATCATAAATATGAGTCAGTTGCTAAGTATCTGAATTTTGATCGCATTACTATGGAGATGCTGCAATGATCAGAAATGTGAAAAAGGGCCATAAGTCTTTTTTTTTTTCTGCAGTTGTAACTTTGAATGTTCCTAACCATTACAACTGTTGTAATTTGAGGATTAGCTGTAATGCCCACAATGCTACAGTCAAAGCATTGCCTGGATGCAAGCCAAGTTTCAGCTGCATTGTCCTAGGTGCCATTATGACTTTTTAATTTTTTTACTATACCCTGAAGACATTTCCATTCTTCCTTCCTCAATTAGTTTTAAGAGTTCAATGTTTTGAAAAACTGAAATTATCCCCCATACATGACTCATCTATTGTTGAGACAAGTTGAGATTCTCTGAAGATCAAACAGCTTGAAACTCACCAACACACACATTTAGCCAGGAGAGGAGAATTCTGAGTGTGGACAGAGCCTTGCCAAGGGGCATGAAATTGCTGAGAATTTATGGGAAGAAACCAAAAATGTCTTCTTGAGAAAAGGATTAGGCTTGGTGCCACCCAGCCACACAAACAAATCTGCTGTTTGCTCCTTTCTGCTCGGCTGTTCTAAAAAGCAGACTTGGAAGTCAACTCAGGAAGTTTGCTCAACTCTGAAAAACTGGACAACTGGCAAACAATACTCCTCTAGCTGGAGAGCCAGTCTTTCAGGTTCCACATTGTGTGAAAACACCCCCAATTCCATTGCAAACAAGGAAACTGGAGCCAGTTTTCAACCTGCTGCCAGCTGGCAAAGGCCAGCCTTGAATTTATCAGCTAGCAAAGGGGAAAAAGTAGTTTAAGGACGGGGTGTGAGGCAAGGCAGCCAAAAGCAAACAGGGAGTTGTGCATTCATACTGTAATTGGAAAATGTATTTCCTGGAATACATTCCTTCCCAACAGGCTGGTTTTAGCAGCTGTTCTATCAAGCAAATCCAGCCTAAGGTATTCAGATAACCTGATGAGAATCAAGCATTGCCCTAAATTGATGTTTTTCAACCTCAGCAACTTTAAGATGCTGGGAGGTAAAGTTGCATGCAGGCTGGGGAACTCTTAGAGGTGAAGTCCATGTATAGTAAAGCTGTCAAAGTTGAAAAACACTGCCCTAAACAAAATAAGACTAGGTTGCTAATTGTAGCATGGCAGTTTGGGTTTCTCTCATCAGGAGTTTCATGTGTACATGTAGTCAATCCCCAGCTTACAACCTAACAGGGACTAGAATTTCATTCTGTTGAAAGAGAAGTTCCCTTAGAATGGGCTCTAGCATGAGTCCAAAAACTTGAAAGACCAAACACCTCTGGTCCTGTGACCGACCCAGATTGGATCCTACAACATTATCCTGGGACAAGTATATTTGCCTTCATTCAGAAGAAATTGTAACAGAACAGAATAACAGACTTAGAAAGGGCCTTGGAGGTCTTCTAGTCTAACCCGTGCCCAAGCAGGAGAGCCTATACCATTTCAGACAAATGGTTGTTCAGTCTCTTCTTAAAAGCCTCCAGCGACGAAGCACCCACATTCCTGTTCTTCTTTGCCTTCCATCTTCCTTAGGGTTAATATTCTAAGTTTAGAGAAAAGGCAGATTTGCTGAGAGTATCTCTTCCAGCCTCCCCATAAGGAGTCCAGGAGAGAGACAGCAATTGTACTGAAGCAAGAACATCACATTTTCCTTATTTGATCCCACAATACACAATTCTTGATTTAATCTGAGGCCCATCCCAAGTTCAGGTGTTCTACTTCTTTTTATTGCAACAATTCAATTTTGTGTGGCTGTTTCAAACATCCCGCTGATTTTATGAGGACTTTTATAGATACCAATTTGTGGCTTTTCCTGTAATTAATTAACTTGTTCCACTTGCTTGACCCAGTGATTCACCTGTCAGCTTTTACCACATAAAAGGCTACAGTAAAAGCAGCCTCAGAGCAGTTGCCAAACTCTGATGATTTTATTTTGCCAAAATAATAAAGTAAAAATTGTCAGTGGTTTTATGTAGTATTTGTTCTCTTTAACAGGGAACTTATGAACATAAAACAGAAATGGAGAAATATTTGGCTTTAGAAGAACAAGTATGACTGATAGTTTTTCTGCTCATTTTAAATTTTATTTGGTGTTCAGGGAATGTACTTAGCAATGGCTATATTGTTAATGGTAGGTATTAAACTTCTAAAAATGGCCTATTTGTTTTCTGAAACAAAAAGTCCCTGACAGTTGAGATTTGTGAGCTGAAATGTGATGGGCTTCCTTTAAATAATTTTATTTACATTCTAGGATTATCTGTTTCATATTTTTTTGCAATTAAACTACAAACTAACTTTATTTCTATCTTGTTATATTGTTACTTTCAGCTTTGGTATAGTCATAATACAGCTTATTTTTAGTCATTGATTTATACAGAGTATACCAATATAACAAAAACAAAATATAACATTGAACATTTGAACAAAATCAAAATAGATAAACCACTAAAAGGAAAGAGAGAAATTGCATTAATTGTTTTACATGGCATAAATTTGGACTGTACTAAGTTTTGCCTCTGAGCTCTAGATCTCAAATCTTGTTGTTGCAATAATGTATCTCAGGGGTGTCCAACATTGGCAGCTTAGAATAGAATAGAATAACAGAGTTGGAAGGGACCTTGGAGGTCTTCTAGTCCAACCCCCTGCCTCGGCAGGAAACCCTACACCACTTCAGACAAATGGTTATCCAACCTCTTTTTAAAAATTTCCAGTGTTGGAGCATTCACAACTTCTGGAGGCAAATTGTTCCACTGGTTAATTGTTCTAACTGTTAGGAAATTTCTCTTTAGTTCTAGATTGCTTCTCTCTTTGATTAGTTTCCACCCTTTGCTTCTTGTCCTGCCCTCAGTGCTTTGGAGAATAGCTTTACTGCCTCTTCTTTGTGGCAGCCCCTGAGATATTGGAAGACTGGTCTCATATCACCCCCTAATCCTACTTTTCATCAGACTAGACCATACCCAGTTCTTCCAACCGTTCTCAATCCCCTAATCATCTTTGTTGCTCTTCTCTGCACCCTTTCTAGAGTCTCAACATCTTTTTTACATTGTGGTGATCAAAACTGAATGCAGTATTCCAAGTGTGGCCTTATGGACTTTATGGACTTCAACTCCCAGAATTTCCTAGGCAGCTGGGGAATTCAAGGAGTTGAAGTCTACACATCTTAAGGTGGCCATGTTTTTTTAAAAAACTGTTTTTAAAACATGATGAGTAGAAGTATTTTCAATATTTTTTTTAAATGGCTGAAGAATTCTGGGTGTTGAAGTCCACAAGTCAAAAAGTCACCAAGATTGGACATTCCTGGTGTACTTCAATGGTGCAAATTAAAATGCTCATAAGCCCCTAAATTGCAATAGAGTCAGATATGGAGTTCTGGAAAGCCTTTAAGACCTAACTCTGATCCCAGATCTGGCAGGTCCCCATCTTCTGGCCTTCTCATCACCTATGGATGGATTTTCTCTACAACTATTAGTATAGGGTGAGAATAGGGTCCAGGAAACCTCTTTAATATTGTTTATTTCCTGGATGCCTGGGGATGAGCCATGTTGGATGGCAGCCGGATGTTAGCTTTTCTAAACATTGAAACAAAAAATGTTTTGTAAACAAAAAAAACATTGTTGTTTTTTACGGCTTTTATTGTTTTGTGATTGCTTAAGAGTTGCTCAGAGTTATCTGCATAAGGTAGGCGTCTATGTACATCAAAGAGATTAATCAATAGGTAAAGTCAAAAGAGGAAGTCTGTTGGAAGATAAGCATCTTCTTCTGGTGTTGAACAACAGGGAATTGCACAACAGGTGTCCAAAATGAAAAAGATGCTGATACGAACTTGTTGTTTTACATAAATATTATGTTTACATCTGTATTTACAGCAAACAAGACAGTCAGGCAAACAGGAGCGTCCTGAGGTAAATCACAGAGCATACAGGGCCCACAGAAGGAAAAAGCGGAAAAGGGGAAACGCCCCCCTCCCCACCCATAACAACCAATCACAGCGCAGATTGCCTCAGGCAAGAGTAGCCCTCTCCAATCAATCATGTATAATCACTGTGTGTTCTGGCTCATTGTACTGCCCCATTGTTCAAGCTACTAAATTTAAATATCATAGCATAATCATTGACTTTCAGCCATGCATTTAGCAACTATTCAAAGTTACAGTGGCACTGGAAAAAAAATCGACTTACGAATAGTCCTCACACTTATGACCATCACAGCATTCCCGTGGCTAGATGAGTGGTTATTAAATGAATGGTTGTAAATCAAGGATTACCTGTACAATGTATAATACAGGTGGGTCCTTGACTTACCACCTTTTGTTTAGCCACCAAAGTTACAATGACACTAAAAGATATTGTCATGCCCCTGGTGGAGACTGACTCTGAGGGAGAGGAGGAACAACCGACCGGGAGTGGAAGTGTGGCTCCAGAGGTTGTGGAGGAAGCTGGGGAAGGGCAGAGGCCTTTGGCTGGGCAGTCAGAGGAAAACTCAGGCCCATCCCCCTCTCCATCCTAGGGCATGCAGGGAAGAGAGGATAAGGGAGAGATGTGAATGGCATGGTCTATGGATGAGGAAAGGGCCTTGATCGTCTTCATGGGCTGCTGCTGTGACAACTGGATAAGAGGACGTACATGCGTACGGGCGAGTGCTGGAAACAAAGTGTGGAATATCGCTAGTTTATTTTTTCCTCTCTGAGTTTGGCGTCCTTCCCAGTGTGTGTTCTGATATCTGTGGATGTCCTCTAGCCCTTATCTTGCCTGGTTTGGGTTGTTTAAATCTTTATGATTTAAACAGCATTTCCTCCTTCTTGTAACTGCTTGTATGGAAGTTTTTTGTCTCCATTCAAAGATGTTTGGAGCTTGGAAGCAAAGTGAAGGAATAAAAGGGGCTTCACCTGATTTTTGTGACTGTGTTTATTTTGTATCCCACCCTGGGTCATCACAAATATTGATTTATGACCAGTCCTCACATTTATGATAAAGCAGCTTTTGCACAGTCACAAGATCAACATTCAGCTGCTTGGCAACTAGCATGTATTTATAATGATTGCAGCATCCTGGGATCACATGACGTGATGATCATTTGCAACCTTCCCCATTGGTTTCCAACAAGCAAATGGGGAAAGACAGATTTGCTGAACACCTGCATGATTCACATAACAACTGCAGTGATTCACTTAACAACCATGGCAAAGATTGTAAACAGCAACAGCAATAGCACTTATATACCACTCCTCAGTGGTTTACAGCCCTCTCTAAGTGGTTTATTGCCCCAAACAATATAATGACCTCAGGATGGAAGGCTAATTCAACCTTGAGCCTGTCAAGATGGAAGGAATCGAATTCCTGGCAGTGTGAGCAGAGTTAGCCTGCAATACTGCTTTCTAACCACCACAGCTCTTAAAGTCAGGTCATAAAAGTCGGATGTGACTCACTTAACAACTGCCTTGCTTAGGTAAGGGAAATTCTGGTCCCAATTGTGGTCATAAGTAGAGGACTAGCTGTATTCAGTGCAGTCCTGGTGTTGCAGTAATATTACCTGCCGAACCATCAGAGCATTGGCAGCCATATTCTCCTTGCTCTGGCAAGTAAATTAAGTGATAGTAAGGCTCCTCCTTCCCAAGCATCGCCCCCATTTCTGAAGGGTTAGCATAGAGAACCTTAGCACACAGAGTAAATAATCAAGCACAGCCAATTTCTTCCCTTTTCTTTGACAGGGTGTCCTCCCTCAGAGCTAGCAATTTAAACGGCAATGTTATTCTCCAAATTTATATGACTATCTTATTCAATGGTTAAAAGTCTGCATTGCAACTTGCAGGAATGTTTCTTGTGGAAATCACTGGTTTGCAATCTATTCCCGGTACTGGATCTACATAGCCAGTAGTAAGTATTGTAGGGTTCAGTAATGTTTAGATCCAAATATAGGTAGTCCTTGACTTACAACCACAATTGAGCCCAGAATTTTTGTTGCTAAGTGAAACATTTGTTAAGTGAATTTTGTCCCATTTAATGATTTTTCTTGCCATAGTTCTTAAGTGAATTGGCCTTCCCCATTGATTTTGCTTATAAGATTGCAAAAGTTGATTGCATGATCCCAGGACATTGGAACCACCATAAATATCTGAATTTTGATCACATGAGGATGCTGAAATGGTCATAAGTCATTGTTTCAGTGCCACTGTAACTTTGAATGGTCACTAAATGAACTGTTGTAAATTGAGGACTATCGGTTATTTGCTGAGCCTAATATTCTGGGCATGGATGCAGTGCTCCTGTTAATGTGCAAACAGGTGCTTGTACAAGCTTAGACAGCAATACAAGCATCAGGCCCAATGTTCAGGAAGTTAAATTGAAGGTTATGGTTGCACCTGCCATTCACAAAGTAACCTACCATTCAAATCATGAAATATCCATTTTTAATACAGTATCCTGGATCACCGAAGATTTATGCTTTGCAGCCACATGAACCAAACTGCTGAGAATCAACACCATCAGAGGAATGTCAGAGTTTGCAGAAATAAAAAGAAGAAAATTAAAAAGGGGTGTTAACTTCCCTTTCACAAAAGCAAGCTCATGAGAATTGAGCATGCTTCATGATTACAAAGTGCTGAGTCTGGCTAGGTAAGTGTCTGATTAGTCCCAAAAACCGAGCACTTCAACTGAAACTTTTTGTTGCAGTTCCCATTTTAAAGAATACTAAACAGAAATCTATTTGCACACATCAGCAGTCACATGATAATGACTAAGTTATTCATTTCTTTCTCTTTTTTCCCCCAATCAGCATTGTGTTAAAAATTCTCCGGCTTTCCCCCCCCCCCTCCCCTTGTGGTCTGTTTATTGACCAAGCTGCATTTTCCAAGCAACTTGCTCCACGTTCAAACTGGCAATGTCAAAACTGCTGATGAATCAGCATTGTTAGAGCCAAACGAGAATTTTCTTAAAGTTTCTAAGAAGGAAAAATAGATAGAATTTTTCTGTCAAATTTTGCTTCATGTTTTTTCCCAAAAACATTTTTTCTTTTTTTGACATTTGCATTTCTGATGCAAAATTTCAAATATCCCCCTGAAACATATTTATCCAATTTATCTCTTACTAAATAAGAATGGAAAAAATAATCAGTATGGTACAGCCTTTTCTAATTGGTGTAACCAGTTTCATTAAGAACATAAGCTTTTCTTCTCTCCTCTCCTCTCTTATCTTATCCTATCCTATTATGTGGCTCACCATTGGATGGATAGAGAATAGACTTATGTAGGCTTTAAATTGGGGTGATGTGGGAGAAAAGAGAGGGATAGACAGGCTGATGGTGCAGCGGCAAATTATACATGATCCAGATTAAATATATATATATAATATTAAAAATATATATTAAAAAAACAAACAATATATATATGTATGTATGTATGTATGTATGTATATAGGGATCTTTGGTTATTCGGGTTTTCTCCCACGTAAAATTGGAAGTATCGAGGCAACGTTTTGATGAAGTCTCATTCATCATCTTCAGGTTTGTTTCTTCGGCTCTGTGCTTCTCAGAGTTATGTGAGCTTGCAGCTGCTTCTTCCTTTTAACTGCTAGTGGGGGTGTGACTTGTTTGGGTGGGTGCTTGGCTGTGTTTTGATTGGTTGGGGGTGTGTTCTCATTGGTTGGGGGTGTGCTCTGTTCAGGTGGGGGCTTGGTTGTGCTCAGGTTAGTCTTAGTTGCTGGAGGATTTGAGCTGCTGAGCTGTGATCCTGTTGTTTGGCTTCACGTTCGTGGTCGTGCCACATCTTCATGGTGGGTGTCAGTTCGCTTCTTGTATGGGTCAGAGGGGTTTGAAGCGGGTAGTGGTGCAGCTGCGGTACGGCTTCTGGTCCATGATCGTGTCTCATCTTCTGTATGGGTATGAGTCTTTTTTCTACATGGAAGTGTGGAGGTACCATCTTGTGTGGCACTCGGGCTGTGGGTCTGGTGTCATTCTTCATGTTAGGTACTCGTTTATTAATGAGGGCAGGTTTCCAAATGGTTGGTAGGCGGGAGGTATCATCTCGTTTATTCATGCTGAGTGGGCGTTTTTCTATCTCTATGGCTTCTCTGATTATTCTGTTGTTGAAGTGTTCGGTTGCCATGTAGTTGTGCTTTTAAAGTTGTAGCAATGTTTCAGCAGAATCTCATCTGCTATCATTAGGCTTCTGTATTGAAAAGTAAAAGGACGGCTATCATCTATTAGGAAGCTAAGTTTCATCTGGGTACCTAGTTGGGGTGTGTTTGAGCTGGAGGTATCGGGGGAGTCTGTTTGTGCCCAGGTTTGTGGGTCTGTTTGTGCCTGGATGATAGCCGTCCTTTTACTCGAAGCCAAGCTGCACTGAAAGCCTCCAACACAGGAACACAATGTTGCCAGCCAATCAAAGCCACAAAACAGACAGAAGAAACCAGAAACACCAATCAAGCAAACTCCAAGACCAATAAACACAGACCAAGACTCCCAACCAATCAGGATGAAGAAAAAAGCATTCTGGCTCAACAGTAGGCTAGCCTCAAATTTAAAACTAAACGGCTGTGATAGCCTGACTCACAGACGAACTCAATACAGAAGCCTGATGATGGCAGATGAGATTCTGCCGAAACGTTGCTACAACTTTAAAAGCACTACAATGACGTGGGATAATACCCGAAGGAAGCTGAACAGCACACATGTAAGTACCCACGAAAACTTTAAAACACACACACACACACACACACACATACACACACACATATCCCACATCATTGTAGTTCTGTTAAAGTTGTAGCAACGTTTCAGCAGAATCTCATCTGCCATACATACATACATACATACATACATACATACATATACTTTATTAACAACTGTAATGTGTTTAAAATTTACTGTGTTTGCTGAGACCTTTTGGGATCACTTGAAATCTTTTGATGTATGAATTCAGCAGTATCCCCACTCAACAGGGCTTTTAAAATCTGAGTTTGCCAAAACAGTTACTTTGAAGTAATTATGTTAATAACAATTTCTTCATCAACAAAATCTAACGAAAACTGATATGTGAAAGATAGGAAAAATCTCTTATCCCCACAAATGCTTTTTAAATGCTCCCCCAAAGGAACCATGCAGTGATGGGATTCAATTTTTTTTTACTACCGGTTCTTTGGGCGTGTTTTGGTGGGCACAGCAGAGGAAGGATACCATAAAATCTCTAGTAAGAGGTGGTATTTGCTGGTTCTCCGAACCACTCAAAATTTCTGCTACTGGTTCTCCAGAACTGGCCAGAACCTGCTGAATACCACCTCTAAGCCACAGGCCAAAAACTTCAGCCTTCCACTTCTTATGTTTATTAGATGTCTGCGTGCTTTCCCTTATGCAGCTCTCAAACAAACCATTTTCCTTTTTTGTCCAAAAAAGCAGCCTTGACTACTCAAATATTTAACTGAAATAGGATAAGCTCTTGAAATGGGCTTAAAGGGCAGTTTGTGTGTACTTGGGCCATCAAAGTGGTAGAGAATTCAAATATGAAGAGTCTTAGGTTTGCCCACCCTACTACAAACACTGACCTGGGAACAAGTCTCATTGAATTCCACAAGATTTTCTTCTGAACAAACAAGGGTAGGATTATGTGGATTTTTAACTTACAATTTAAAATCAAAAGCCTGCAGTCTCGAATCTGATGCTAGGCTTGCAAGGGAAACAACTGAGTGAAGGATTCAAGAGAAAATGAGGTGACCTGCCATTCTCTGCTGGAATCCTGAGCTTTCTTTGACTACTTGCTAGCAGCTTTGTTGGGGAAGAAATGCTATAGCAGGGTTATTCAAATTTGGCAACTTTATGATGTGTGGACTTCAACACCCAGAATTCCTTAGCAAGCTGGGGAATTCAGGGAATTAAAGTCCACACATCTTAAAGTTGCCATGTTTTAAAAAACACTGTTTTATAATAAAGACATGATGAGCAGAAGTGTTTTTGGTATTTTTGAAAGTTAACATACAACTAAGACCACAATCAACACCTTTCAGGTGTCAGTGGAATTATAAATGACCATAAAATGTTAATATATATTGCTTGTCAATGTAGGAGATATCCCATATACTAAATAAATAAATCAATATCAATGACCAGCTGAAAGATCAGAATTGCTCTCTGACAATTCTGTACGATTTTATCTTTTCATGTTCGATGTGCTTTGTTTTCCAATCTAAACAGATTTCCAATCTGATAATCAAGAATCCAAAATCTTATTCCCAACTATTGTCAGCAAAACTGCACTCATCATTCCATTATCTGTAAGCACCTAGACCTGCTATTATCTTCTTCTCTAATCAGCATGGCTAACTTTGCAAAATCTTGAGATTCCTCCCAGCAAGCACACACTGCACTCCCACCTCTTATTTCCCAGTGCACTAGCCCTTGATTTATAATGCTGAGCCTGGAATTATAGTCATAAATCATTAAAGCAGGTCACCACATGAACATGACTGATTTTGCAATCCTTTTTGCAATGGTTAAGTGAATGCTGCAGTTATTTTAAAAAAATGCATGGCTGTTATGTGAACACAATGTTAAGCAGACCCATTTTAACCAGTGGGCATTATTTTTGCCTGAAACCAGAAATAAACACCTGTTTCTGTCTAAGTAAGTGAAAAATTGCAGTCATGTGACCATAGGATGCTGCAAATAAGGGGTGTCAAACTCACAGAGTCATATTGTCATCATGTGACATGTTGTGACTTCCCTTCGCTAAACTGGGGGTGGGCCAGTGTGTGATGCATCCAACCTGCGAGGCAATACCCCTGTTACAAATGGTAATAGAGGCTGGTTGCCAAGCACCCAAAATACAATCATGTGGCTGCAGGGGCTACACCATCAGAACATGAAATCCAGGTTCTCAGCACCTTTTTTGGCTTTGTCACAATTTCAAATGACAGTTCAGATGGTTGAGCAACCAATTGTAAATATCTATCTGTACCTCTTTTGGCATCAGTCTTCCTTCTTGGTGGATGCCTACTTGCCCAATCTGGGGCCATCTGACTGGGCTAGACATCATCCTAATCTATCACTTGCCAAACATTATGCTGATTCTGGATAATGGGGGCTCTCCTTGGATATACATATTGAATTGCTAGAATGCTGGTCTATGTTCACTTGCTAGGCTCAATTAAAAAGGTACAATAGAAGAAAAGACAGGGTTTATGCAAGATCCTAGCCCATATTATATTTCTTCAGCATTAAACGCCAGCCAAACCTACCCAAAGCCAGTGTGTGTGCAACATGTAGTTGTCTTTGATTTACAGACACAATTGAGCCCTAAATTTATGCTGCTATGTGAGAGATTTGTTAAGCGAGCTTTGTTCCACTTTATGATCTTTCTTGCCACGGTTGTTAAGTGAATCCCTACAGTTGTTAAGTTAGTAACATGGTTAGGTGAATCTGGTTTCCCCACTGACTTTGCTTGTTACAAAAGGTGATGCTGCAACCATCATAAATATGAAAGTTGCCAAGCATCTGAATTTTGATCATGTGACCATAGGGATGCTACAATGGTCATAAGTGTGAAAAACAATTTATAAGTCACTTTTTTCAGTGCCATTGCAACTTCACAGTGCCAGTGCAAACTGTCACTAAATGAACTGTGATACATTTATAAATGACTAAGCAAACCACAGTCTTGCCCATTGTTAAGCCTGGGTTCCCCAACCAGGGTTAGGTAGACAAGCTAAACAGAATGTGCAGCGTTAGTCAGATAGGCACACAGA
>BLBF01000072.1:5713591-5817463 GCA_015471245.1 Laticauda colubrina
GTAGTCAGTCCATTCAGGGATATTCAGTTAGCAAAGTCCATGTAGAATATCCTATGTCAGTTTACTTACAAATCAGTCCTTTGTTGTCTCTCCCGTTCGAGCAATGCAGTCTTGATTCCAAGCAGTAATCAGGGATCATCAAAGCCAGAGAGAGCAAGCTGTAGACTTGCTACTTTTATAGTGTTTTCATAATCACTCCTTTAATTACTTTTTCCACAGTTAAAGCTGCAGATACTTTAACATACATAACTATGAATCATAGTTATTATTTCACCTAAACCAGTTAGGGTAAACAATGTTATCCCTAACACCCATGCTGGTTAATAAAGTTTGTGGATTTCATTGAGAAATCCCCACATGTGCTTTTCCACAGGGCTGGATGTGGTTATGCAGCAGGGTTTGAAACATAACAACTGGTGAAGCATAAGATCACATGACAGAACCTGATACTACAAAAAGTTTCTGAAAAATTAAATAAGAAGCCAGTCTAAGACCTTTTGCTAACTTGAAGAGTTCCAAGGTCACTTTTAAAATTCATGCTGCATCATTCAGACAATTCTTCCTACTTTCCTCTGTTGCCTGACATGCCTACTATTTCTGATTAAGCCAGCTCCGGTTAGGATTATGTTTGTTGTGCAACAGAAATGTAAAAGGAAAACACAAATTCTGCATTCTGGGAATACATAAGCCTCCCCTTGCTAAAATTTGCCATAAAGATAAAGTAAATAGCTGATATGCAAAACTCCAGGGTATACAAAGTATGCTATAGTGTTAGCATCTTCACAGTTTAACCCAGACAGTGTAGGAATAATACAGATACTAACAAGAGAGAGTTCTCAAATTATAAGGGAAACACAAGGGAAAATAATCTAATGAAATGTGCTAGTGGAAAACACTTAACTTTCTATTATTTTAGGAGGGACTTTCTCATCTTTTAAGAGAAAAAAATAGAGATGAACAAGAAACAGAATGCACAGGAAAGAGAAATATCTACAGAGCAGGATTTGAGAAGGAAAAGCTTCAATTAAAATATCCACTTCCAGATTTGCAAAGCTCCTTATGCAAATGACAGCCAGTAATTACACAAAAAGCAGTTGGAGTATCTGACATTAGAACTTCCAAACCAATCTCAAGTAAGTGAACCACACATTCTTTCAGGGCTAAAACATCTGCCTATATCACCTATGAGAATGCTCCTTGGTAGCTGCTGTGAATTATGAGACCAATTTGGGAATACTGATCCTTCAGCCATGTACACCATAAAGTTGACACATTCTAAGCCTTGCGAAGTCGGTCTGCAGAGCTTCCTAAATTTCAGGGTTGCTCTGCCCCAAGCTTGTCAAATCTTAAGATTCCAGCTCCATGATTGGTACTGTTAGTACTTGAGAGCACTCTCTCCATCTAGGGGTATACAGTACTTGCCAGCTAAGGATACATTACATGCATGCAATGAAGCAGCCATCAGTCAGCAAAGCTACTGTATTACCAAACCAGCATTAATTTTTAAAGTAACACAAGTTTTTTTTTTTTTTAAGGGAGATTGCCATATCAAACTCAAGCAGGATTGTAAATGCTTGTGATGGGAGATGATCATTCTTAGCATTTCCTGGTTCCTTGAAGAAACCAAGATCCTTTCTTAAGTTTCTGCCGCAGGCTGCTCCCCATCATATTTAATAAATAAGTATTGCATCACTGCTGCCATAAAGTGGGTTTTTATGGATTTATATTTGTTATGATTTTTAATATTGTAAGCCACCCAGGTCAATCACCTATGTGCAAGTTGGGTGACCATATAGCATATATTGTTTAATAATTAAATGAATTTCTTTGCAAGATGGCTTTCATCATTGTCCCCAGTTGTGGTATGACAGTTACTCAGACCTTTAACCTGCACTGAAAGTTGGGATGGCAAGGTCTCTTGTAAGAAAAGTTTGTCTTGCCTTCCACCCTGTTGTAGGTTGCTGAACCACAAAATGCACCCAGCTCTGGCATAGGACCCAAGAGACCAGATGTTCCCCAGGAAAAATTCCTCAAAGTAAACTTGGTTTCCTGAGCTGGAATTGGCTGAATTTACAAAACTCAAAAGTGGCAAGGGATAAACTTTGCAATCAAAATAAGGAGGGCAGCAGTAGCAACAGTAAGAGCTGGGAGATGGGGGACCCCAATCAGCTGATTTTGGAACCTAAACACCTGTGCCTTCCCAGCTTTTTTTTTTCTTTCCCCTGAAAGGGGAAGGCACAAGAAGCATTTCTGTGCTGAGCAAGGCATGAACAATCAGGAGTCTGCTGGCATCTTTTCCCATTGACAAATTCTAGGAAGAGGCCGCAGGGCTTTTCACCAAACGCATGGAGTGCTCTATGCATCTGATGGAAAGAGCTGCAGCTCAAGGAAAGCTGGTGCCTTTTCGTAAAAATTGCCAACTGGCAAAGCCCCCCCCCCCCCCGATTCAGGATTTTCTGCCAGCGTGGTTCTACCCACCGTCCTCCCCAGGGTCATCAACAAACCCAGATAGAGGCAGGCGCCTTTCCGCGCACCCGTCCATTAGCAATTTGGAATCCCTTTTCTGTTTCTCTCTTCCCCCACCCCCCCACCCCATACAGCACTTTTCTGCTAATTAATGGCACCCGGAACGTCACCGCAGCCCGGCGCTCAAAATGCAAAGTCATTCCAGCATCACCAAAAGAAGAAAATAAAGCAGGTGACGCGAGTTGACAAGTTGTCCCGAGTTTGCTGCCTCCCCCGCTCCCTAACCCTCGCCTGGTGCATAACCCGACAAGAGAGCCAAGTCCGACCCTCAGATCGGGGAAATCCCACCCATTCTAACCTCCCCCCCCCCCCCACCTTTCTATTTGCAGTCATGCGGGCGCCTTCCCCGCAATCATCTACGAAATGCCAGCTCTGGGGGTGGGAAAAGAGAAGGATGATTCCCTTTTCATACAGCCCCCGCTCCCTCCCCCCCCCCCCCCGCCCTGACTTGGGAAGGACGGGAAACCCCCCCCCCCCCCCCCCCCCCCCCCCCCAATTCTGATCCCCCTGCCATCTTCCGCATCCTTCTTCCTTTCCAGCTGGCAAACCTGTCCCGGTCCTCCACCCCACCTTGTCCTTCGCAAATCTACCCTTACCTGCTGCCCCGCGCGGGTTCTTTGCCCAACAGGCCGGAGCGAGCCTGAACGGCCGTGGGAAAGTTTTTTGAACTTCTTCGCCCTTTAAAGGAGGCGGGGGAAAACCCAGCAGTTCCGCGCTTCCCCCCCCCCCCTTCGACCCCCTTCCTTCCCTTTCCCCCTGCCCTGGGTGCCCACCCCCCCCCCCCGTCGTCCCTCCCCCGGGCGGGTGGGAACCCCCCCCCCCCCCCCACCGCTCGCAGCGGTCATTGGCTAGCGGTCCTGCCCTTCATTTCCCAAGGGAGGGGCGCAGCCTTCCCGGAGCCGGCGGGTGCCGCAGGTGAAGCTGTGACGTCAGAGGCGAAGCCTCGGATTGTCTTCATTTTTCTTAAGGAGAACCCGAGTTAAGGTCTGTCCGCAAAACCAGGAACAAAACCAGGAGTCAAGTTTGGGAAGGTGGGAAGGGGTTTTTTGGGCTTAATCCCTCCTCTCCCTTGCAGTATTGCTCTTGTTTTTCTTTTTCTTTTTTTTATTCCAGCTTTTCTGCCATCTGCTCCCAGAGGTTTGACAGCCTGGTGTGTGGGAATTGAGCCTTCATCTACTAAAATGATGAATCTGGTTGCTTTAACTCTTTAATCCCGTCTTATCTTTATTTATTTGTTCTTTTTATCAAGTTCTTTTTCATTACATGACACAAAATAGCTCAGAGGTTGGTTTTTTTTCCCTCATGCATCCTAACCATAGGTGCTTCCTTCTATGTTTATGCAACAGATAACTGCCCTACTGATCCCAATAAAATTATGATTCCCCTAGTTTGAGAAGCAGGTTTTAATCAGAGACCTTTCCAAGCAGGGCAATTAGCCTGTTTCTGAATTTTGACAACTTGAAGATTGGGTGGATTTCAAGTTGCCAAGGTTGCAAAGCACTGTGCTAAACTATACCAAACCTTTTTTTCCAAGAAAAAGCTTTGATAATTCTCTTGCTGGATAATTGCAAACATTGCTGTTCAAAGCAGGGCCTTTGTAATATTTCATTCTTTTTATCAACTATCTCCAACAGATCAAAACTTGGTGAGAATTCAGTCCTTTTTCTGATTCGTTGCTATTATTTCACTAAAAATATATGTCCAAAATGCTGAGACTTTGTTGCATTTTTCTACCAAACATAGAAGCAATCCTCTTATTACAATCCATATTAATAAATTAATATGTAGATGTAAAGATCAGAAGTTGGAAAATGTTTTTATTATGTATACTTAAATAATATTACTATGGTTATCAGTATTGTGTATTAAATATTGAAGAATTAAATAATAAAGTATTATATTCATGATAGAACAAATACTTTCATAACTGTTAATAACTTTAATCTTAATATTTATAATATAATTATGTATGATTAACATAACTAATATCAATATTATCAATATCATCACTATTATTTTATATCAAAATAATATTATTAACAATACCCACACTGTTCATGTGTTCAATACTTATGTATATTTAAAAATAATATACAGCATATATTATTAAAAAAATAATCCTTCTATCCCAACCCCTCTACACAGGTAGTCCTTGACTTATGACCAACATTGAGACCAGAATATCCATTGCTAAGTAAAGCAGTTGTTGAGTGAGTCGTGTTCAATTTTATGACTTTTTGGACAAATTATTGTAGTTGTTAAGTGAATCATGGAATTGTTAAGCGAATTCATCTTCTCACACTGACTTTGCTTCTCAGAAGCCAGTTGGGAAAGTCACAAATAACAGTCATGTGACTACATGATGTTGCAACCATAGAAATACATACCAGTTGCCAAGTGCCCAATTTTGATCATGTGAGGATGGAAATGGTGTGACAGGTATAAGTGTAAGGACTGGTCATCATAAACCACTTTTTTCAGTGCCACTGTAACTTTGATCAGTCACTAAACAAATGAAGGACTAAACAAGTGATAGCAAGTGAAGGACTACATGAAATTATACATTATAGGTGTGGTGCTTTTAAACAATGTATATACTCAGGATTTGGATAGAAACTACCTTTCCCAAACAGTCTCTACCCCACTGATTCAGGTGATGAGAAAATAGTCCTGAAGGTCTTCACATGGATTACAGGAACTAATAAAGCTGAACTTTCCTAAAAAGCCCTGGGGGATTGAATATAGGATCAAGAAGCACTTGCATGTATATCTCTAGATATGTTTTTGTGTAATTTGAACATGTTTTCAAATATAATTTTTATTTTTACTGTGATCTGTATTCAGATCACTGTATTCAGATCACAGTAAAAGCCAAAATTATATTTGAAAACATGTACAAATTACACAAAATGTCCCCAGCTTAGAATCCTCAGGATTTTAAGGACTCAGGGGGTAGATATAAGAAAATACATAATGAAGATAGGTGAGATCCTGAGTGGAGATAAACGCCAGCAACATCAGGGCTTAAGACAGATTTCCCTACACCACCACCACCATTGCTATATTGCATCAGAGTACTTTGTTCTTTATAATTGCATGTAATTATTAACTGTAACAAAATGCTCCATTTATTTTGTGCAAGAAGATAAAATGCGCAATAACCCAGAGGACAGGAACTTGAATTCCATTTGTGCTATTGAAACTTCAGTCACTAAATGAACTGTTGTAAGTTGAGAACTACCTGTATGCTTTGTTTTAAAGCAAGGGTCCCCAACCCCTGGGCCGGGACCTAATATTGGGCAGTGGTCCATTCAGAACCAGGCTGTGCAAGGGTGGGTGAGCAAAGCTCCACTAGTGCAAGTGGCAGGTGCTTGCACTCATGTGAGTGGTGAATGTTTATGCTCACATGCAAACTTCCACTCACGCAAGCGTCCGGCCAGTGGTGGTATTCATTTTTTTTTACTCCCAGTTCTGTGGGTGTGGCTTGGTGGGCGTGGCTTGGTCAGCATGGCTTGGTGGGAGTGGCAGGGGAAGGATACTATAAAGTCCCATTCCCTCCCCACCCCACAAACCTGCTTTCCAGCTCCATTCTCCTGTGCAGGGCAACCAAAGAAGACCCAGCCAATCAGCTGGGACTCAATGGGAGGCAGAGAATAGAGGGGGCAAGGCCAGTCAGAGGTGACATTTGCTGGTTCTCCAAACTACTCAAAATGTCCGCTACCAGTTCTCCAGAACTGGTCAAAACCGGCTGAATACCACCTCTGCGCCTGACGCTTGTGTTTGTGTGTGAAGATCCACTCGCAAGTATACCTGCTTCTCGCAGAAATGGAGTTGTATACACACACACACACACACACACACAAGCACCTGCTATTCACACAAAACCTCCCCCTCTTTCCCCTCCCCCCCATGCCAGGCCACCAAGCCAAAAAGGTTGGTGACCGCTGCTTTAAAGGCAATAGTGCTATCAATATTCACTTCAGTTTGCCTTTCCAGGTTTTGCACAAATAAAAAAAAAACACCTTGTAATAAGTAATCAACTTTTCAACTTTGTTTGCCTTAGTGTCTGTCCCATTTAGTTACAGGGTCCAATTGTTTTTTCCCTAATTCTGAAGCTTATCATGCATCATGTGCCAAGGGGGGCTGCTGCCTGCCAGCTTTCTAAAGAGTGTGACCCAGATGAGGGCTGTGAGGGAGAGACTGGCCTAAGGTCACCCAGCTGGCATCCATGCCTAAGGGAGGATTAGAACTGGGATCTCCCTCTCTACTCCTAATCCAGTGCTTTCATCCCTAAATCACACTGGCTCTCAGACAGCCAATGTTAACATACTACATATATTCATAGCAAACTTAAGTAGCCCCATTTAATTTGTTGGTGCCTGGAAGTAAGACTCACAGAGCTCCACTGCAATCTTTATACAGGTATGCAACCACAACTGAGCCCAAAATTTCAATTGCTAAGCAAGATAGTTGTTCAGCGAGTTTTTTGCCCCATTCTATAACCTTTCTTGCCGCAGTTAAGCAAATCACTGTGGCTGTTAAAGAAACCATCCGTCATTAAGCAGATCTGGCTTCCCACATTGACTTTGCTTGTTGGAAGCTTCCTGGGAAGGTTACAAATGTTGTTGAGTCTGTTGACATGAACTCATGAACTATTATAAATATGAGCCGCAGTGGTGGAGTGGTTAGAGTACAGTACTGCAGGCTACTTCTACTGGCTGCTTGCAATTTGGCAGTTCGAATCTCATCAGGCTCAAGGTTGATTCAGCCTTCCATCCTTCCGAGGTCCATAAAATGGGCACCCAGATTGTCAGGGGCAATAGGCTGACTCTGAAAAGCCACTTAGAGAGGGATGTAAAGCACTGTGAAGTGGTATGTAAGTCTAACTGCTATTGCTATAAATATGCATTAGTGGCCATGTGCCCGAATTTGGATCACATGATCATGGAGATGCTACAATAGTCATAAGTGTAAAAACTGAGCAATAACTTTTTTTTCCCCAGGGAACTTCAAACAGCCACTAAATGAATGGGTATAAGTTGGGGATTACTGATATATTTTTATGGAAGAGGGAAGGATTTAGCCGGCCTGCCAAACAGTACCTGTTGAAGCCTAACCTCCCCTCTGGTTTTGGAAAATGTACGGTATTTGCTACCCAAAATTTGCTTTTTATAATTTTTTTTTATTTTTGAGACAAACATACACAAACACAACATGAAAACATCAAGCCATCTTCCACTTACGTACATACAGTGTGTCGATTGGCTACAAATTGTTTTCTGCATCCTCTCCGTAGTCCTCACAATTACTTGTATGTATTCTCATATTATCAATCAAATATTCCTAAATACATTATCATTGTTAATCAATCATTTGACTGTACTATTATTCATTCATGTTATGTGAGATATTCCATACTTTTAAACTGATTTATCTTATAACAATTCATATTATCATCCTAAGTCCATCCCATAATTATAATATGACAATACATCTTTAAATATTTTATATAGTTTATTCTCCTTTTATTGTAAAGTTCTTCGTATTTCATTACCATATTTTATTTTCTAACCATTGATAAAATAAATCCCAAATCTTATAAAATTGTTTATCTTCTTGTTCTCTAATTTCAAATGTCAATTTACTCATTTCAGCACATTCCATTATTTTCTTCAAAAATTGCTTTGGTTCTCATTAATCTCAGCTCCCTTTGTAGCAATGATGGGATTCAAAAATGTTAACTACCGGTTCTGTGGGTGTGGCTTGATGGGTGTGGCATGACTTGGTGGGCATGGTAGGGGAAGGATAGTGTAAAATCTCCATTTCCATCCCACTCCAGGGGAAGCCTATACTGAAAATCCCTATTCCTTCCCCACCCCACTAACCTGCTTTCCAGCTCCATTCTCCTGTGCAGGGCAACCAAAGAAGATCCAGCCAATCAGCTGGGACTTGGGAGGCAGAGAATAGATGGGGGGCGGGGCCAGTCAGAGGTGGGATTTGCCAGTTCTCTGAACTACTCAACATTTCTGCTACCGGTTCTCCAGAACTGGTCAGAACCTGCTGAATACTACCCCTCCCTTGCAGGCTGTTTTTTTTTTTAAATCTGTCTGTTGTGTTGGCACAACACTTCTGTCACAGTTAACGCAGCCTTCGGGCACTCAGCTCAGTTTTCTGTGATTGCGTAGCACTGCAGACCATAAATTAAGCAAAAGTAGCATTGCAACGGTGACATATCCTCCCTTTTCCCCCCCTGCTTTCAAATATGCTTTATAAAGCAGGTTTCTTCAGTCAAGTTTTTCCTGTTTTTAGTTCAGTGTTGTCCAATCTTGGCAAGTTTAAGACTTGTGGACTTCAACTCCCAGAATTCCTCAGCCAGGCAAGTGCTGGGAGTTGAAGTCCGCAAATCTTAAACTTGCCAAGGTTAGAGACTTCTGATTTAATATATAACACTGTCTCTGTTGCCATTAAAATAATATTAAATTTTATTCCAGTTTATATAAGTCTTCAGGAGAAAGGAAGATAGATTTTGGTATGGCATTAGATAAGAGCACTGTGCAGCTGTTTACTGACTTCATATTTTGTTTGCTATCTATAGTGTTGGATATCTAATCCACTTTTTTCATTAGAGGAATAGTGCTTAATTTAAAACTATTAGCTGAAAGGCCAATTTAGTTGTCATTTCCTTTATTACAAAATCAATGTAGACATTTAGATTCTATTCAGCCGTGTTGAGAATTATACTAACTGTATAATTGGGCTAGGCTACAATTTGCCTAACCATGTTTTTTTTTTAATGAACCCCAATTAAGACAAAAATTAAACTATTACAATAGTGCAAAACATCAGCATTAAAATGCTTGACTTTGAAAAAAATTAAAAACACCTTTTGCAGTATCCCAGGTCCTAAATGCTGATATATTTTGTACCTTAAGACACTTTTATTAAAAATTCAAATTTAGTGTTGGCCTTTCTGTCCCATTTGTTTTCCATAATCCTTATTTTATTTTTTATTTTAAAATTGCTTTTTGCATTCATATTCCATTTTTTAAAAGAGTATAGAAAAACAATTTTCTAAAACCTAAAGGTGAAAGAAATAATTTTCCCTAGCTTCTGAAAAATCCCTACTGTACTGGATAACCAGTAACCAGTTCTGATCACAAATATTTGATCTGGAAAAGGACAGAGAAATAAAACGTTTAGAAAGTCATCCTTGTTTTCTGAGTAATAATCTCAGAAACCCTGTTCCAAAATGGGGTTTAGCTAAGACAAATCTTCAATCAATAGAGCCCGTTAACCCATCTCAATCACACTAAAAATTACACTTTAATTAGTTTTAATACAGGCTTTGTTGCAGCATAATACTATGGATAGGATAGTCCTTTGCTTAATGCAGGATTATAGTCTCTTCAGAGCAGCGTTTCTCAACCTTGGCAATTTCAAGATGCATGGACTTCAACTCTTAGAATTTCCCAGGCAGCATGATAGTTGGGGAATTCTGGGAGTTGAAGTCCATGCATCTTAAAATTGCCAAGTTTGTAAAACACTGCCTTAGAGTTATATTCAGTTCCTCGATTCAGTTACTGACCGAATTTTGTTTTGAACTCTCTGCAAAAATTAGAATTTTGCCAGGGGGAGGGGAAAAAAAATCATTTTTTTGCTTCTAATACAGCAAAGCCAGAACTTCTGTCCTGGCAAACAGCTCCACCCTTTGAAGATCTCTGGAAAGGGGTGGGGGTGGGGACTCTTCCCAGTCCTTCCTTGCTTTATTTTAGCTGCAAAGATGTCACAAGGGCTGCCCCAATACTGGATCCTTGTCATTGCCCACCAAGAGTTAGCTGGGCTAGACTGATAAGTCCCTTGGCTTGGCTAGGGTTCTGTGCAAAATTCAGGACTAAATACCAAGAAAGGATTCTCTTATCCTTTCAGAAGCAGCTGGCACACCCAGGATGGGCCCCATCTGGTGAGCACACACAGGCAGAGAAGGATAACCTGGAAGAAAATGATAGGTCTGCCTGGACAGAGGCCCAGGGCTGGGTGTGTGTGTGTGCGGTGGGGGGGGGGGAGAGCTATCAGGAAGGCAGTGTGTTGACTGCCGCTTGCAGGAACAAGTAATGTGCAAAGCTCCCTTTCCCTGCTGGGCGACTCAAGCCATCGAGTCCTCTCTTGTAATTAGCTGCAGGGAACGGAATGAGGTGGATGTCAAAGCGCATGAGTGATGAGCCACAGCTGCAAACTCCCCTCCCTCATGCAGCCATGAAACCTGAGTTTCCCAACAAGAGGGATTCTTTCTATGGCCTAGATGAAAAGTGTAGAGCTGTGAGTAGGTCAGTCAGTCCGAAAGGAAATCGACCTCGTTCTTTGGAAGGACGGCTACTGAAGCTGAAGCTCAAATACTTTAGCCACCAAATGAGAAGTCACTGGGGGAGGGAAAAAACCTCTGATGTTGGGAAAAATTGAAGGCAAAAGGAGAAGGGGACAGAAGGCGAAAACATGGTTAGACACTGTCATTGAGGCAATGAACATGAATTCAGGAAAACTCCAGGGCACAATAAAAGACACGGGATGCTGGTGTGCTGTAGTCTCACCAACCTTTTGGATCTCAGGGACCACCAAACTCATAATTTTAAATCCCGGGGACCACTAACCATTTCTGCAGGTGTGGCCTAATTTGGGGTGTGGCTTGGTGGTTATGTGACTGGCTGGGCATGGCTTGTATGTAAATATAAATATTTATATAAATATTCATGTTTTTTTTAAAAAAAGAGCTACATTTACCCAAAATCAGGCAAAGCAGGCAGGCAGATTGAGTTGCTCAGAGAATCACAGATTCACTTAGAGATCTGTGTTTCTGCCATCGGCTATCTGAGGCTGCACTGCTTCAGTCCTAAGGAAGGTTTGGCTCTGCTTAATAGAGCCAAAGATCTAAAGATTAGCTAGAAAGCAAGAAATCCAACTATTTCTTGCTTTCTAGCTAATCTAAATCTCCCGGCACAACAGAAAAGCTGATGGTTGGAAAGAAAAAAAAAGGAAAAATAGCAATTTAGCAGGCAAGTTTGCCCGGTAAGGAGTGAGTAGGTGAGGAGGGTTCCTGAGGGCCATGTGGGTGGCGCAGCCTTGTGTTCCCGCACAGCCTGGATTAATTGCTTTGGGGGTGCTCTGAGGGTGACATTTCTCTGTAGACCACCAAAATTTTCTCACAGACCATCAGTGAGCCATGGACCACCAGTTGGTGACCGCTCGTCTATGGTGTTGCAAACCAGTTAATGACTGAACAAAATAGAGCTGTGAAGTAAACAGCAAAATGCCTTAGTTTGCTCCATTGGACTCAGTGGGTTTTATTCCAAGCAAGTTAAAATATTGGATTGGGATGGGAGACCCAGAATGAAGACCATCTTTACCCAGGGAAATTTCCTGGAGAACATTAGTCACTTACTCTTTCAGCAAACTGTACTTCAGGGGGTTGTTTTAGGAATAAAAAGGGAGAGGGGTGTATGAGTGATGCTTTAACTTCCTAAAAAATAAAAAAGGTGAGACATAAATGCAATAAATAAATGATAGCGTGGAATAGGTATTTTAAAAAATCCAACATAGATTTGCAACTTGGGTCATATTGGGATTGTTATCTACCATTTTGCTCAAGTGTCTCACACATGAAATTGTAAGTTAACCAATAAAGGAGAATATTTGGAACTCAGGGTTGAAATGAGGGGTCTTTGGTGCTCTCCAAGCTTGGTGATATTCTTGCAGATGTTTCATTATCCAAAGTAGGTAATGTGCCCACTGCACTGATGATGTTACCTAGCTTGGATAATGAAATGTCTGTGAGAAAACAACCAAACTCAGACAGCAATAAGGACCCCCCCCCTTTTTTTTTTAAATCAGTTGATGTATGGTTGAATCTGCTTCCCTTCCTTTATGCAGGGCTGGTTCTAACAATGTATCTTTATATATATCTTCTCACAAATATGATAAATTCAGTTCAATGTAGTTGAAACCTTATGTTCTTGGCTGCTATCTGCTCTGCTTAGCACAGTGCATACTGTCACCTGGTGGCCAAGGTCATAAAAGGGGCACAAATAACAAAGCATCTCTAATGCTTTTTATGGGGTCAGTCTGTTGCAACAGGAAAAAAAAACATTTTGGATTGGTTTCATCTCTTTTTCTCCTTGTGTTGCTGTTCTTTGCAGTATTTACTGGTTTATTCAAAGGGCATGATCCAGAAGGGGGAAAAAGATCAGAAAGGAAAAGAAAACGTGGAAAGTCATACAGTTGTCCTTGATTGCCAAGTTGAGTTAGTTCATGAACAGTTGTTAGGAACTCTGCTCCTACAGAGTCAAAAGTCATATCTGTATACCCGTTGCTATGATTATGAGCAGAAGGGAACAAGGTCTGTTGTGTCTTGGCTGTGGGCTTCATAGGGGCTTCTAGTTACCCTGTGTGGAAGTGAAATACTACAGATTTCATCAGCGACTCTGTTAATGGAGCCAACCTGGCTGGTTGCCACTGTACCAATTCAGCACAGAGGAAGTCAAAAACAAACAGACAATAACAACAGCATCAAGACATTCAAGAGGTGGGGTAGGGTGGGGTGGAAGCCTCTCTAGTGAAGGACCTATCTTCTTCCAGATCTTCCATATCCTCATCCAACATCAGCCTACCAGAATACTGTTTTTTACATGCACTGCAGCTTAGAGTGCCCAAAGCTTGGCACTCTAGCAGGATATGCTGATGGATTAGAGTCCACAAGCTGCTAAACCTCCCTAAAGCCTGCTTACGTTCAGGCCACAACAACCAGGCAGCTGCTTTGCACATCTGTTTTGTGGCCATTTGAAGCTCAACATTTGGGGGGTTAGATTTTGCTTGGTTATCTGCCTTTCCACTAGTTTGCAAGCAGATATGACAAGCCAGGGAGTCAGCAACAGCACCATTTATTCTGCAGAAACAGTTCTGGTCCTTTAGAAGTTGCTAAAGTATTTGGGGTTTATATCAGATTTTGGGAGATGTTTAAAAACAAACAAGTTGAGGGTTTATTTCTTATATGGTTGGATTTCTAAGCATTACTGAACAGCATCCTCTAGCGGACAGTGCTGGGGATGGTACTACATGCATTGCAGTTGAAGGAAATCCAAAACAAATGGAAAAATAATTCTCTTTTCCTCCACCAGCAGATTGAGAGAGAGGAGAGACAGAGAGAGCAGACAGAGAGAGAGGCAGGGAGAGAGGGAGGGAGGGAGAGAAAGAGATGCTTTTTCAAGAGGCAAATGGGCTTTCTAGTTTTTCTTTGAAGATGTTTCACTTCTCATCCAAGAAGCTTCTTCAGCTTTGACTGGAAGGTGGGAAATGGAAGCACCTCTAAAAACGGACTAGTCCAAAATTATTATACAACAACCATAAAATGGGGAGCCAGAACAAGCGATTACCAACTACTGCCTCCCCACCTTTGCAAGATTGTGTGTGATTGGTAGAGAACCAAGTACATTAGCCCTGTCTTAAAACACAACATGCCAGATATGTTGCTGGTCTCTAGACATGAACTCTCTTGGATCATTTGAGATCATTGCCGCTTTGTCTAAAATGTGATCAGCAAATACATCTTTAGATACTTTCAACCTTCTGGATCTAGAGTGGGAGTAGGACCCAGCACTAGTGAGTCTTTAGTTTGAAGTGGTCCTCTACCACTGACTGGTGGTAACTGCCCAGAAAGACATCATTTCCTGCAGGACAGTCAAAGTGGCAAGAGCAAGATTTGATGAACATCATTTTCCGGACAAACGACTCTCCCTCTGGGCACTGAAATTCCACTTCCACTGTGCTGGTGATACGTGGTGTACAACAGCGATTGTGCAGCTGCCACAGGATTTTAGCCAATAGGAGCGGACGCTGGTGCAGCCGATGAACTCAAAGTTGATTGCCTCATGATATTTAGGGTTTCACAGGGACCTTTTTCCTTTCTGGAAAAAAAAAATACAGATGCCAATGTTCTGAGTTATCCCTGCCTTTTTCAACCTGATGGTTGTCATACCATCAAAACTGTGACATATGATGTTGCACCAGGAGAAGGAGAGAAGGCCTGAGCTGCGCTCTCAGGCAGATCCAACTGTGAGGATTTGGGCTTTGGTACCAGAGATGATCAGAGATGAAAGCTGGATCTTTCAGTTTAAGGAACAGTGCTTTACAGCAATCAAGTGGAAAAACAATGTGTGTGAGAATCTGGCCTTGTGTTTTTCCATCTGTGGATTTTAGGTTGTATCTGTCTTTCTGGAAATGTCAACCGTCTTGCCAGGACTACCACATCTATATTCAAACTTTGGATAGAACAGGGATTATCCATTCTATTGTGACCATCAGCACTAATTTCAGCTTCAGATAAGTAACAATTTTGTGTCCCAAAGGTGCTTTTTTCAAGAGGCAACTGGACTTTGTTTTTTCTTTGAAGACGTTTTGCTTCTCTAGAGAATTCAGAACTGAAAATGCTTCTTGGATGAGAAGTGAAATGTCTTCAAAGAAAAAACGAAGTCCAGTTGCCTCTTGAAAAAAGCACCTTTGGGACAACCATGACCTGGATGACTGAGAACCTCTACAGACTTTTAACAACTTTATGAAATCTTTCTGGGAATGTAACACATCAGGATTGCAACTGCAAAAGTTCATAAAATGTCTGGAGATAGTGATCTACACTCAGTGGTGAAGTTCACACATTTTTAAGTGGCCTTGATTGAGAAACACTGTTTTAAGGTGTTAGCTAGACGGATGCAGAAACGATCATTTTCACAATAATAGTTAATTTAAAAAAAAAAAACCATCTACCTGTGTTCCTGTGTGGAGCTCTCCAAGGTTCTGACAATGCTTTATTTTACAGTACCAGAAACCAGAAGTGCCTTCACTATTCACACAGCTACCTGTCCTTAGTTGGGATCTTTGAACCACTCAGCCAGCTCAGCCATTTGAGTTACTCTCAGCCAAACACATTTTATGGGTTTATTGTGAAAATAACATCTACACTGTGATAATATTATCTTGAACTATTAAGAGGAAAAGCAGGGCATAAAAATGAAAAATACAATTCAAAGCATGTTTTCTCTCAGCTCTATAGTTTTCTTTGTGCTACTTACAATATGTTTATTGTGCAAAAAACCCAAAACCCATCACCCTCTGAAGGATCTTTCAGAATGGATAACTATAAAAAACATTTAAAATATACTAAGACATTTGCTCCAGCTTCCCCTTTGTTGGAGATGCTGTATAGAATTTGTCAAGGATATTTTAATCTAGAAGGCTGCAGAGGTTAGACTGAGGTGTCTTGGTAACCTCTTCCAAGTGATCTAATTAAAATACAACAGGTACAAATCAATCCAAGGCTGTTGCCACTCTCTCATTCCTAGATCTTGGTCAACTCATGCACCAAGTCCTAAAGGGAACTTCCCTCAAGTGCCCTCTGAAAATCAATATGGTCCATGAGGTGTCTGGAATGACCAACCAAGTGGATCTTTCTTCTTATGCTATGGAGCAAACATGGAGATATGATAAACTCCAGAATGATGACTATTTTATTACAGGCTAATTAGATTTTAAGCTAATAGCAACCTAAGCTAGGCCCATTGAGGATCTAACAACCAGGAAAAGGGGTTCAGTCCAGAGAGCTGAAAAGCAAAATTGGCACTAAACACCACTACCTTGTCTTTTTTCATATGTCTCCCTAGCAAGATGTCCTTGCTGGCCCCTTCTGCCATCAAAACAACACCCCCATACTCTACCAACTGTCCCCCAGGTTCAAGGAAGCCATCCAGCT
The DNA here is from genome assembly GCA_015471245.1 of Laticauda colubrina. NCBI lineage: Eukaryota > Metazoa > Chordata > Lepidosauria > Squamata > Elapidae > Laticauda > Laticauda colubrina. The sequence continues at coordinate 5,729,907 of BLBF01000072.1, forward strand.
TCTCGATATATACTCCTCCCAGTAATACACATTCAGATATATTTGCCACCTCAATTAGTTCAATTCAACCTTCTAAATTCAGGAGATTCTTGACATATTCTATCCAGTTTGTCTCCATCATTTCTGGTCCCCACCAACTCTGCTCCCATCCCCTTGCAGAAGTTGATATCTGACACTTGGCACCCACTTCACCCAGCTGCCACAGTACCTTGATGCTCCAGTCCAGAGAGACATTGCAGAATCAAACCAAGCACAGCCTGCTCTCCTTCTCCAACTGGCACTGAGGATTGTCATTGGTAACACAGGTAGAGATGCCCATCCCACAGGTCTTAGAACAGATACTCCATTCAGTGGTCTGCACCAAGCAGTTCACCTGAAGGTCATTCAGAATGGACTTAAGCTTTAACTCAGGCTTGGGAGCAAATCTGTTCCTGTAAACTGAGATGGGCAAAAGAACGTCCATGAACAAATTCCAAAGATTAAAAGTAAAAGAGGTGTGATTTCTGTGTGTGTGTATGTGTGTGTGTGTGTGGTTTATTCATTCATTTTCCATCAACATATATAAGTGCTTTGTACACAGTGTATTGTCTGGGTCAGTTGCTCACATAATAAAGTTTTCCAAGTTCCTAATTTTTACTTCTATTATCCAACCATTTATAAAGCAAATCCCATATTTGGAATATCCTTCTCTTTTATCTTTAATGCCGGGCTATCCATTTCTGTGCAATCTAATATTTTTTAAATTTTATTTTTTTAAGAGGTGTGATTTCTTTTTCACATAGCTCTCCTTAACCTCATTAAATTTTTCACTTGGCCAAGCCATGGCAGCCTGAAAACATCCAAAAGGCACCAAGCTGAAGAAGACTGATTTAAAGAGTTGATTTTTATTGAACTAAATCCACACTCTCTTTTTCTCATCCTGCAATAATGCAGCATATTGGAGGAGTATGTATATTTCAAATGAAATCCACCTTATGGCTAAGAGGGACAGCATTAGAAATTAGTTATACATATGGGAGATTGGTCACTTACAGAGTAATTTTAAACGACTGCCCAGCAAGAGACAAATACTGAAATATCTCTTTCTGAAAGAGATTGTTGGAGACAATTTTGTTGTCAGCGTTCCAACGAACCAACTCCAAACCAATAAACTCTGAGACAGACATTTCCTCAAAGTCCCATTTCATTAGAGTTGTTATATTGGCACATCTGGGAAAACCTGTGTCTGAGAGTTCTGGGTTCTCCCTTCCCAAAAGAAAATCAAAGATCCATCCCCTGCATCCAATCAGTCCAACACTTGGCCCAATCAAATCCTCATCCCCACTGGAGACACCCCTCCAGTTACTCCCCTCCAGGTGCAGGGTAACATGTCCTTGACTCTCTTGGAAGAATGTAGTTGTGTCTAAACTTCTACCTCACTATGAAATTCCACCCTCCCAAATCCCAGGCACTTAATGTGGCAGCCTCAAAGTTTCCAAATAAAAATGGGTTCCAAGGTTGACAATAAAAAATTTAATGTCTATTATTAGTCTCACAGGCTCTGGTCTCATTCCACCAATTCATTAATTAGGTGCAAGATATTTAGTAAAGTCTTCTCAGAGATGGCACCAAAATGCAGGTATGTTATCGTGTTTAAATCACCGGACAGCAATAAACTTTGGTGTGTCTGTCTGTTTTGCTCTTCTTCAAAAAAGGTCTAGTTCACACCTCATGCGGAACATTTATCTGTCATCCATGTTTGAAGGAGTAAATGCTATGTCATAAACCATGGTTCTTAAAGCTCTTGGCAGCCCACTTCAACCAAAAGCAAGAGTCTCTTAAGGTTTCTTGCCACAAAATTATTGGAAGAGAAGAGACTAAAATTATAGAAATCTTAGCAGCTGAGAACTTTTCATTATCAGGGCTCAGTTCAATAGCTAAGGCTTCTTTTTCAGTCTTTGCTAAGATCTATGTGAACTGATAAAAAAGCTAGTCTCTTAACAAATAAGAGTAGAATATCTGGGTGATCAGGATGTAAATTTCTGTCAGACTCTGAACATATCATGGCAGCTCACACAATCCATTAAACCAAACCCAAGCAAATCACATTATACTATGTTCTTTAATATGATGTGTGAATTCAGCCAATAGTTTATAAAAATGCCTGAATATCCTTTTCTCGATTGTCTAGTGAACTGCTTCTTTTGAAATCTTTAGACACTTCTGCTTGTTCTTGAGGAGCTCTTTTCAATTGCCCTCTTGGTTTTTTTGCTTTTTTGGGGGGAAGGGGGTAAGTAGGCAAGCTCCTGGCTCAGTTTCAAGATTTTGTTTTAGTGTTGTTCAGCAGAGTTTTCCTTCAACATTGCTCAGCCCTAACAAATACCATAGTTCTGCATGCAAAGCACCCACTCTATAATTTTTTATGATCCTCTCCCTTCTACCAATCGAAAGTGTATAAAACAATCTCGTTCTCCTGTTCTTCAGTACTGTTCAGGCTTCTCTTGACTTTCTCTTGACTCTTCATCCAAGATGAGATCTACAGAGCCATAAGATCTACCTTTATGTAGCAATTCTAGGCTGCATAAACAGAGGGACAGAATCAAGATCACGTGAAGTGTTAATACCACTTTATAATACCTTGGTAAGGCCACATTTGGAATCCTGCACCCAGCTTTGGTCACCATAATGTAAAAAAGATGCTGAGACTCTAGAAAGAGTGCAGGGAAGAGCAACCAAGATGATTAAGGGACTGGAGGCAATTTAGGGGCTTATGAGCATTTTAATTTGCACCTTTATACCACGAGTGTCCAATCTTGGCGGCTTTATGACTTGTGGACTTCAACACCCAGAATTCTTCAGCCATTTTTAAAAAATACTGAAAATGCCTCTGCTCATCATGTCATAAAAACAGTTTTTTAAAAAAACATGGGCTACCTTAAGATGTGTGGACTTCAACGTCCTGAATTCCACAGCTTGTTAGGAAATTCTGGGAGTTGAAGTCCATAAAGTCCATAAGGCCACTCTTGGAATACTGCATTCAGTTTTGGTCGCTATGATGTAAAAAAGTTGTTGAGGCTCTAGAAAGAGTGCAGAGAAGAGCAAGAGAAGAAGGTGATTAGGGGACTGGAGGCTAAAACATATGAAGAAAGGTTGCAGGAACTGGTTATGTCTGGTTGCATGAAAAGAAGGACTAGGGGAGACATGATAGCAGTGTTTTGATATTTCAGGGGCTGCCACAAAGAAGATGGAGTCAAGCTATTCTCCAAAGCACCAGAAATGCATGACAAGAAGCAATTGGTAGAAACTAATCAAGGAGAGAAGCAACTTAGAACTAAGGAGAAATTTCCTGACAGTTAGAACAATGAATCAGTGGAACAACTTAATTCAGAAGTTGTGAATGCTCCAACACTGGAAGCTTTTAAATAAGAGGTTGGACAAGCATTTGTCTGAAGTGGTGTATGATATGCTGCTAAGCAGGGAGTTGGACTAGAAGAATTCCAAGGTCCCTTCCAACTCTTTTATTCTATTCTATTCTTTAACTCTTCTGTTCTAATTACAGCACCTCCTCTCTGTCCCTGTTCACAGTTCTCCCATCTCACCAGCCATACCTTTCTCGTAAGGGGTCTTTTGATGGCTTCCTTCACAGGCCCACTCTTCACAACACTTGTTCTGCACTTTTACCCAGTGGTGAAAGGGACAGTCAGGGGGAGGGAGACGTGTCCCATCAGGGCAAAGGGGAATGCAGCCAACAGACCCGTCCATGCAGATACATTGCAGCTAACAACTGGGCTGGAAACTCTCTCCATTTAGATAGGTTTTTCCCATCAGGACACAGGAGGACCCTTCATAAGCTGGAGGAGGAACACAAAGGTATGATGACCCAAGGCATGACACAAAGGCAACACCATCAGATAATCAGTAGGAGTCCCTTCATTAGCTCCAACTTTGCCCCCAGTGTCCTGATTACCTTCTGGCTGGAGAAAAACTCTCCCAGGAACAGCCTTTGGCTGCAGAAAATCAAGTCCAAAACAAAAATTGTAACTATGAGTCCAATCAAGGCAAAATGAGATAATTAGTCCATCAGGGCAGGAGAAGGAATTCCAGACGTGAAGGTATGGCAATAACTCAACACGATTGGGAGGATGCCAGGGACACAGATAACCAAAGTACACACAAGATAAACTCAACGTTTGCTCCCAGCAGCTGCTGCAGATAGCATTCAGTTGTTATAAACTTTCATTTCCAGGTGTGTCTAATGAAGGGAATCAGGGCCTTTTCCTCCCCCGTAAGCACACAACCCGTGTTGCTCTCTTCTCTGTTCCTAGGATGAAGAGGGTATGGGGCCTGGGTCTTCCTCCGAATTTCCTCTCCCTTGCTCTACCTCTCCCATGCTCTGCCCAGCTGGACTTTGCCCTTCCCGTTTCTTCCACAGCCAACAGAGCGACACTCCCACTTCCTGTCAGCTTTTCATCTTCCTCCTCAGATTCAGATTCTGACAAGGGCATGACACAAAAGTGTGTGTGTGAGCAGGACTTTAACACAGAATATGTACAGTCCATATAAGCAACCATAACACTTGCATTGGGTGGCATTAAACAGAATGGAAAGCTGTGCGTATTTTATTACAAATATAGCCGTATTTTCTACAAAAGCAGTCAAATGTCAGCAAATTCATCATTAATACTAGAACATTGGTCTTTGTTTTAGACAGTTTAATCATTTTTCCTTCCTTCCTTTTTTCTGCTTTCATTTTAATTACCATCCAATGAGTCTTCTAATGTCTGTAACCTTTGGTATTTTCCAACCAAATGGCATGACATTTCCGGTGTATTCATCCCCAGCTTGCCAAATTCCACGAAGATGTCAAAGGGTAGCCATTTTTAGTATACTCTACTAAAGAATGGACACACAGGCAGCCACTTATCTAAACAAAATAACACTTACAATTTTATTAACATTCTCTCCTTTTGGCTACTCTTCATGATCTTTGAACGAACTAAAGTTCTTCTTCTTCTTCCATGCAAAATAATGTTGCCACGACAGAGTAATAAAAACAAAAATAGATGCATTTCCATTCATTTAAGTTCCCATTGATTGGGAATGAATGAATGCTTGCTTTGGTTTTGCTCATTTGATTCCCCTCCTCCATTGAACAGAATGAAAAGAGACTTTAGTGGTCTTTAGTCCATGAAATCTTGGAATATAGAAATATGGTTTTGTAGAACCAATGAAATGAGAAGTGTATTGAACAGTATTTCCCAACTGGGGTAATTTTGAGACACTGAACTCAACTCCCAGAATCTTCTAGGCTGCATTGCCACTAAGAATTTTGGAAGTTGAAATTCATACAGATTAAGATTGCCCAGGCTTGGGAACAATGTTGTAGATCATTCATATCCACAGACCACACAAGAAATTATTTTAGCCTATTATCCATCTTAGTAATTGGATAATGCTTTTACCCTTAGTGCAGATGAAATCTATATTCTTACAAATCTATCTTCTATAACCTTCTTACAAAGAACAAGCTTTTTGTAGTCTCAGAGTACAGAGGAGGGTCATTTAAACCGTTAAATCCATTCTCTGCAGAAATCCAAATTAAAGCATCCAATCTTGATCTGTAAAACATCACTGAAGGGAACCCATCAGCTCCCTCCATCACTGATTCCACTAAACTGGTGTTAAGAAGCTTTTTCTGATGTTCAAAAAGATTTGCCTTCCTATAAGTTAAGAAAATTATTCGCTCTTATGTCTTGGGATGATAGAGAAGAAGTCTCTTCTGTACAATATTCTTTCAGGAACTTGAATAATGCTATCATATCTTGCTTTCTATTATATTGCCATTTTTCAAAGCTAGACATAGCCAATTCCTTCACTCCCTCCTCCTTTGACATGGTCTATCTGTATGTATATATTTCTACCTGCCAGTCTACTCTACTCTACTCTAATCTAATCTAAGAAATAAGAACAGCAAAATAAAACAAAACTCTTCCAACTATGTGTCAGACGAACCATATTATTGACCTCTGACTCAACCCTATCCTATCCTAGCCCAATACAGGGAAAAGTCCATATCTTCAATCATTACCTTTTTTCATTGTTATTCCAAATTGTTCCCCAGAAACGGAGCAATTGGGGGACCAGCACAGATATTGAGTGGAAGAATTGCTATCCATGACATGCAAATTATGCTCTTGTAAAAGGAGAAGAATAGGAGCGAACTACTCACCGAAACAGATGCCACTATCTTTCTGGGTTTGGGAAAAGTCACAGTAGAGCCCTTTGTGGTGATCACAGGGGTCTTGCCACGAGCACAGCTCCCCAAGCTGCCGGGAACATACCCTGCAGCAACCACAGCCATCTAGCAAAAGGCTGTTGCCAAGAGGGCAGAGGGGAGCCTGTGAGGGACACTGGCAAGGATAGGAACATGCCTGAGAAAAGAGGCAAGAGACTCAGCAGTGCATGGACAATAGTGAGCTCAAATCTTGTTTTTTTTTTGTGTTTTTTTCATTAAAATGCCACTCAGACGCTGCCCTAGGAATTCCTGTATGGCACGTACCATCCAAACAGAGATGGGCTGCTGGGGGTCCGCAGGGGTTCGGGAGACCCACTAGCTAAGATTCTGTGCAGTTTGGAGAACCTCCAAATCCCACTCCTGGCTGCCCGCACCCACCCCACCCCACCCCTCCCAGGAGTCCCCACGTGGCCCATTTTGGATGCAGGTAAGTGCAGGGCACATGGCCATGGAGGATCGGGGAGGGGGGAAAACAGGCCTCCTGAAAGTTCAGGAAGGCTGGAAAAGGGCCCGTTTCCGCCTTCCAGAGACCCTCTGGAGCCCATTTTCTCCCTCTTGGAGGCTTGAGGAAAACCTCCAGAGCTCAGGGAGGGCAAAAATGCCCCCCGCCATGGTACAGGAGGCCAGCTAGGCCATGCCCACCATGGCCACACCCACGCAGCAACCGGGTAGAGAACCCCTTGCTAAAATTTTTGAAGCCCACCCCTGCATCCAAATCATCTGCAAAAGGAAACAGCTTTCAGCTCTTCTGGCTACAATAAGAAAGTAGGAGGTAGAAGAGATGGGACTCCTTGATAGCCTCATATAACAGCACATTGGAGGGGATTAGTTAAGGAAGGGATTATGGAGCGCAGCACATGTTTAGAAGCAGCAGCGCTGGATTTGTGAGATTCCAAAACTCGAATGAAATAAACACACATAGTTTTCTCTCCACATCAAAGCCGAACAACATGGACTAGTTGCAAGAAGACTTCTTAGATTCCTCACTCTCTAAACCAGGGACCAGAGGTGGGATTCAGAAGGTTCTGACCAGTTCTGGAGAACCGGTAGCGGAAATTTTGAGCAGTTCGGAGAACCGGCAAATCCCACCGCTCACTGGCCCTGCCCCCATCTATCCTCCGCCTCCCATTGAGTCCCAGCTGATCGGCTGGGTCTTCTTTGGTTGCCCTGCAAAGGAGAACGGAGCTGGAAAGCAGGCTAGTGGGGTGGGGAGGGAATGGGGATTTTGCAGTATCCCTCCCCTGCCACGCCCGCCAAGCCACGCCCACAGAACCGGGAGTAAAAAAAATTGAATCCCACCACTGACAGGGATGTATAACCTGAGCAACGTTTAAGACTTGTGGACTTCAACTCCCAGAATTCCCCAGCCAGCATTATTTAAAAAAAAAAAAAAAAAAACAACTTTTGAGAAGACTACACCCTCCCATTTCCACTGCTATATCTTCACACCCATCCAGGAACACAGGCCGATAAAAAGGTCAGAATAACGATTACCCCAGAGTTGTCACACATCCTGAACTTCCTGCTCCTTGTTGCCTTCTGAACAGTAGTAATGAATTGAAACCCATCTTTTAAATAGACCTCCGTGAGAGGGCTGGGCCTCCAGCTGAGTGACAATCTGGAAGATAGCCAAACACGGAGAGCAGGAGAATTTTTTTCCGAATTCCAGAGAATTCTTACCACTGGCAGAACTTGGCATGTCCACATAATAACACTGCATTTTTGCAGGAGGAGGAGGAGGAAAGAGACGTCAACTTCGCAGGCCACATCTTGAGAAGATGCTAGTTTTCTTTTAATCTCAGAAGTATTTGTGCCATGACTCCTTACCCCACCCTCTCAGGCTTCCAAGCTCCAACCAAATTAAAACTCCAAGGCGAATTTCTTCCTCAAAGTATATACATTTATTGGAGACGTCATGTTGGCGCATCTGGGGAAAACCCGAATCTGGAATCCTGCGCTTTCCCCATCCAAAGTAACACCCAAAGTTTCTTCCCCTGCATTCATCTCTGGATCACATCGTCCAATCAAATTCACGTCCCAACTCCAACCAATTTGTATCACCCCTTCCCAGGTGCCACTTGGACACCCTTGGCTCCCAGGGGAAAGAATGTTGTTTTGATTATACACCCCACGATCCACGCCTCCCCCTTTTCGTTCCCACAACTCGCTAAACCATCTGGCAACCAGAAGACCAAACCCGAATAGATTCAGGCTGTACCAGGTTGCCGAACCACTCATTCACCCGGCCACAGAACCGAACCCCTTTCCCGCCGAGCCAGAGCTGAACCCATGGACCGGGCGTTGCAGCGACTCCTCCGCGACAGCAGGGGACGCTGTGGGCAGCGCCGCCGCCGCTCCGGCCTTCTTCCGCCTCTCGCCGAGACGCGCGGGAGGGGGAGGGGGGGGGGGGGGGGGCAGAAAGCTCGCGCCGAGGGAGAAAGCGAGGCGGGGGCCGCGGAAGCGCGGCGAAGCGGCGGCGGGGTTGAGCGGGGCAGGCTTCCCCGTCGCCCGCCCCTCAGCCGGGGCGCCCTGGAGCGGCGAGAGCAGCATGGCCGCCAGCCTGTGGATGGGAGACGTGAGTGGCGGCGGCGGCGGCGGCGGCGGGGCTGAGCAGCGGGTGGGTCGGGGGGGGGGGTGGCGCGGCGCTCTTAGTCCCCCCCGCCCGCCCGCCCGCCCGCCCGGCTAGCTGACTTAGGACCCTCTCCGTGCAGAGAGAGTTCGGGCTGAGTTGGTCGCTGCCCGGTCCCCTCCTTGGGGCGAGTGCCGCCGGCGGGGCCCTCGCAGGCCGTCGAGGGGTTGCCTAGGCGAGGAGACCCTCTTGGGGAGGAGGTTGAGGGGGGGGGCTGAAGCTGAGGAGGGGGAGTCCGGAATCGTGAAGGGTCAGAAGTCCCCCCCCCCCCCCGGGGCGGGTTTTTGAGAAAAAATAAGAACCCCCCCCCCCCCCCCGAAAACCGGCCGCCCCCCCCCGGGGGGGGGGGGGGTGCTTAAAGCCCCCCCCCCCTAAAGTCCTGGTTCTGTTCCCAGGCCAAGAGAGCCAGTCGGATTTTGAGGGCTCCCAGGGGCTGGATTGCTTTGTCCTGCTTCCTCGTCTTTGATTTTGGGGTGGTTTTTTTTGGGGGGGGGGGGGAAATATTGTAAGCCCAAAGTCTTCTGGAAAGGGAGTAACCACAATAGCGATAGGATTTAGACTTATATACCTCTTCACAAGGCTTTACAAGCCTCTCTGAGCAGTTTACAGAGTCTGGCGTATAAGGAGAAACTTTTAAAGTAGAGATTGGACAGCCACTTGTCCAGAATGGTCGAGAGTCTCCTGCTTGAACAGGGGGATTCGACTAGAAGATCTCTGAGGTCCCTTCCAACTCTTGTTTTTCCATTTTGTTCCGAGATGTGTATTTGTGTGCGTCTTCGAGTCAGCGTTGACTTTTGGCCACTGCCTGAACTAGTCCCCTGCAGTTTGCTTGGCAAGGTTTTTCAGAAGTGGTTTGCCATTGCCTCCTTGCTGGGGCAGAGAGAAAGGGACTGGCCCAAGGTCACCCAGCTGCTCCGTGTCCATGTTGTCTGGTTTCTAGCCTGAAACCTTAACTGCTATCTGGCTCTCTGCCATAATAAATTTAAATAGTAATAATAGACCACGGTGGTCTCAGTGCAATTGGCATACTGAGTGCCATACTACAAACTCCTGGACAACCCTTAGAAAATCTGCACATTGGCCAAATTTCCATCTGTCAATTTCCATCAAATGCATAGAGTGCTATCCTATTCCTGTTTGTAGTCCCCTCCACCTGTGGCTCTCTTAACTTTTGAGTGACACTTTGTGCATCTGAGATGTTCCATTTCAAATAGGGATGCAAAAGGAGAAGGAAGGAAAGGGAAATCAACAAAGGAAGAAGGATTTTAATTCAGTAACAGATGCTAAGTTTTAATTTCAGTAGCGTTTTACAATACTGATGGATTGGAACAGAGACAGGCTACACGATTCCCTTGCTTTTAGATATTTTTTTAGAAGACAATACATGAAAGGCGGAGAAATTTATCTCTGCTTTGGGTGTTTTAGCTATCATTGAAATGTTTTTCTGTTTAACAAAGTAGAGGACCATGCAGATCTCTTGCATCTTCCATCATTCCACTATATTTGATTTGATTTGCTTAGAATTTTGCTTGGAGTTGCAATAGTTTTGACAGCATGGAAATTAGAAAACTACTGCAACTTCACTTTCCCTTTCTTCAAAGAGTTAGCAACTTCATTTCAGGAAGCTTGTTCTAATAACAGGTGTATTCCTGGATCACTTTAGACAGCTTCCTGCAGGCGAGAAGAGTCAAGCAGCATCTCTTAAATGGCACTCAATTATATCATTCTTATTGTTGCTGTATTATGTTACTCTGGTCTTATTTTTCTCCTCTCTCTTTCTCTTTCTAGCTGGAGCCCTATATGGATGAGAACTTCATTTCAAGAGCTTTTGCTACTATGGGACAACTAGTCCTGAGTGTGAAGATAATTCGGAATCGATTGACAGGGTATTGAATTGTTTTTTATTTATTGGCTGTTAATGTTCAGAATAGATTGATGGGGTTATTTGCTTGTTTTTTTAAATTTTATTAGCTGCTGATGTGCTTATTCAGAATAGATTATTTGTTTTTCATGTATTGGCTATTGATGTACATATATTTCGGTGGGAAGGAGAGGTTATTTTCAACCCATCTATAGATTGTGTGACTTGGATACTGCTTTAATTCATATCTTGTGGTAGTAGACCACAGCTTAACCATGCTTTATTAAATAAGCCACTATATTGTAATTGCTATGTGATGCATAAACTATGGTGTGTTATGGTTCCTACTCCACATTAGGCTAAGATTAAACAAGCCATGTTGTGACTTTGGGGCATCTTACAAAGTGAGCCCTTAATTAACCCTATCTGGTTTGTCACAGGGACAAGATGTAATGCTTATCCAGAGTCAATCCATTAGATCAGTCTTCTTTCGCTGATCGACTGTAGCTCCCTCTCCTAGTCCTTTCTAAGAATGGGAGCACTCCCAAAACTTTTCTGCCAAAATTGTTAAAGCAATCAAGAGACATATCGTGAATGATTCCTTTTCAAGTGCATGTAATTTCAATCTGGTATCTATATGAATGCCGCCTTAATTTGTCTTGAGAACATCACTCTGTAAACAGGTTGCCACTACTGGAAAAGCTGCCATCCTGGTCGCCATCTCTATGGCTTCTGTTGCAGAACATAATTTGACACGTTGTTTGAGATATGATTGCCAAGTCCTGATCTCTCACTTTGCAGTAAAGCAGAACATAAGAAGAATTATGCTGGATCAGACCAAAGGCCTATCTAGCCCAGCATTCTGTTCCCACAATGGCCAAGGGGATACCTCTGGGAAACTCATAAGCAGGACATGAGAGCAATAGCGCCCTCCTGCTAGTGTTTTCCAGCAACTGGGATTTGAGAGGCGTACTGCCTTGACACCGGAGGTAATATATAGCTATTGTGGCTAGTAAACATTGGTAGCATTATTCTCCACAACATTTTTCACTGATAGGCCCAAACACAGGCAATGAATGACCTATTTCTCTCCTTCCAGGATTCCAGCAGGCTATTGCTTTGTAGAATTTGCTGATCTGGCCACAGCAGAGAAATGTTTACATAAAATCAACGGGAAGCCCCTTCCTGGAGCAACGCCTGTAAGTAAAAGAAGATCATCAGAAAAGCCGACCTGAGATCCTAAGCACACATACTTGTAAAGAAGCCCCACTTAAGTCATTGGGATTTCTAAATCATCATCGTATCTTTTTCAGCCCAAACACAAGCTTCCCCCTCCCCCCAGGTTGTGAGAAAAATAGAGGGAGGACGCGGTGTTTGGTATGTTCCCCGCCTTGAGTTATATGTACAAAAATAATGAAAGCAAGATGTAAATATTTTATCCTGCCTTTTATATGTGTTGGTCAACTCAAAGTGGCTTTCATGCCTGAACAGGATTAGAACTTAGAGTCTCTTTATAAGTGGCCCAAAATCATTCATGCCTAAAGTGGGACTAGCCTTAACCCTAAAGTGGGACTAGAACTCACAATCTTTTGATGATTGGCTCAGTCACCTGGCCAATATTCATGTCTAAACTGGTACTAGAACTCACAGTCTCCTGGTGATTGGCTCAAAGTCACCTAGCAGGTTTTTATGCCTAAGGCAGGACTAGAATTTGCAGTCTCCTGGTTTCTAGTGTAGCATTTGTGCTGCACAAGATGGTATTATGTAGTTGGGTCCACTAAAATAATTAGAATAGTAAGGGAAGGTGCTTATTCCAATAACATGTTTCAGTCTGTACAAATACACTGCTCAAAAAAATAAAGGGAACACAAAAATAAGACATTCTAGATCTGAATGAATGAAATATTCTTATTAAATACTTTGTTCATTACATAGTTGAATGTGCTGACAAAATCACACAAAAATTATCAATGGAAATCAAATTTAGCAACCCATGGAGGTCTGGATTTGGAGTTACATTCAAAATTAAAGTGGAAAAAAACACTGCAGGCTGATACAACTTTGATGTAATGTCCTTAAAACAAGTCAAAATGAGGCTTAGTAGTATGTATGGCCTCCACGTGCCTGTATGACCTCCCTACAACGCCTGGGCATGCTCCTGATGAGGTGGTCGATGGTCTCCTGAGGGATCTCCTCCCACACCTGGACTAAAACATCCCCCAACTCCTGGACAGTCTATGGTGCAATGTGGCGTTGGATGGAGCGAGACATGATGTCCCAGATGTGCTCAATTGGATTCAGGTCTGGGAAACGGGTGGGCCAGTCCATAGCATCAATGCCTTCATCTTGCAGGAACTGCTGACACACTCCAGCCACATCAGCTCTAGCATTGTCTTGCATTAGGGCCAACTGCACCAGCATATGGTCTCACGAGGGATCTGAAGATCTCATCTCAGTACCTAATGGCACAACCTCTGGCGAGCACATGGAGGGCTGTGCAGCCCCCTAAAGAAATGCCACCCCACACCATTACTGACCCACTGCCAAACCAGTCATGCTGGAGGATGTTGCAGGCAGCAGAAGGTTCTCCACGACATCTCCAGACCTTGTCACGTCTGTCACATGTGCTCAGTGTGAACCTGCTTTCATCTGTGAAGAGCACAGGGCACCAGTGGCGAATTTGCCAATCTTGGTGTTCTCTGGCAAATGCCAAACGTCCTGCACGGTGTTGGGCTGTAAGCACAACCCCCACCTGTGGACGTTGGGCCCTCATACCACCCTCATGGAGTCTGTTTCTGACCGCTTGAGCAGCCACATGCACATTTGTGGGCCCTCCTTGCACAAAATGTGGAGGTAGCGATCCTGATGCTGGGTTGTTGCCCTCCTACGGCCTCCTCCATGTCTCCTGATGTCCTGGCTGTCTCCTGGTAGCGCCTCCATGCTCTGGACACTACGCTGACAGACACAGCAAATCTTGCCACAGCTCGCATTGATGTGCCATCCTGGATGAGCTGCACTACCTGAGCCATTTGTGTGGGTTGTAGACTCCGTCTCATGCTACCACTAGAGTGAAAGCACTGCCAGCATTCAAAAGTGACCAAACCATCAGCCAGAAAGCATAGGAACTGAGAAGTGGTCTGTGGTCACCACCTGCAGAACCACTCCTTTATTGGGGATGTCCTGCTAAGTGCCTTTGCTTTCCATCTGTTGTCTATTCCATTTGCACAACAGCACCTGAAATTGATTGACAATCAGTGTTGCTACCTAAGTGGACAGTTTGATTTCACAGAAGTGTGATTGATTTCGAGTTATATTGTGTTGTTTTAAGTGTTCCCTTATTTTTTTGAGCAGTGTATATTTGAGTATTCCATCTATGTGAGCTTTCGGTTCTTGTCATGTGAGTAGAACAGAAAGAACTAACCAAATCACAGTGTAGCAAAACTCAAGTTACTTTTTAAAACTCTGGTAATTGTTATTTCCCTTCAACTGCCATGTTTAAAATTTGTTTTTGCATCTTTACTTTGTATTTCAGACAAAGCGTTTTAAATTAAACTATGCCACATATGGGAAACAGCCTGATAACAGGTAAGCGAAACTCTAAGAGAAGTATTTTCACGTTCTTATATTTTATGTGGGCTCTAGTGTGATGTTCAGCTTACTTTTCCCTAAGAAAATCCTGAAGGGTAATCCTCATTCAAGTGTCCCAAGCAGCAGCGTTGTGCTTGTGGATGAAAATTCCTGGGAGTTGTACAACACATTTTTCCAACTCATGTTGCAAACTCTGCTATTATCTAATGCAGTGGTGACTGTGAATGCATTTTATTCATTAACTGATATCCTCAACAATCACTTTCTTGGCTAAAGAAGCAAACAGGATTGTGGTACCTTTCAAACTCTGCAAACTATTAAGCTTCAATGGCACCAACAGCCTGGATTCAAAAGAACTGTGCCCTTAGCTCATGCATGTTTTAGTCCATTGAAAAGCAATGCTGTGCCAAAGCCATTTCATTTCTCTAGGAAATTGAATGGATTTTCCAAATCGGGGGAAATGCTGACTGGGGAATTCTGGGAGTTGAAGTCCACACATATTAAAGTTGCTAAGGTTGAGAAGTAGATAATATTTGGGTAGGGTGGGTGTGGGTGGGGGATGGAAACAGCAATAAATGTTTAGGCTGTTTCTATTAACAGTAAAAGCTTTTGGAGCTCTGTTCATGGTTTCTTGCGATGTTAATAATGCCTGTGATTCAGTGAAATGCTTAGGAACATGAAGATAGCTTCCACATCTTGTTATTAAAATTATTATCATTTAATGTTCAGAAGTTAACTAAGATAGAGGACATAGTGAAGCTTTCTATAGTGAAACATAAGAAGGTAGGGACTTATGGAAGATCACAAGTTCTGCTTATCACAGAGAGCAGATGGTACAAAGCTCCTTGATACCTTATGGGGACGGTTCCAACTTAACACTTACATTGAAAACTAGGAACTTCCGGTTTTGAGCTTTGGCAACAGACCGAAACCTCATCCCTCCGAGGCTTTGATCCGTGCTCCCAGCTGGAGCGCCCCGAGCCGGCTGGTTTCAGGGCTAAGCCACCCCATAGAGGTGGTGAAGAGGGGGGAGGCTGCCTGCAGGTTTGAGGAGAGCCGCATCTCTCTTCCCCAACTGGCCATTACTCCCTTTCCTGAAGGCGGTTGCAGCGGTGGTCAGAAATGGTCACCACAAAGAAGAACTCGACCTGGAAAGAATGTGCAGGAGGAAGATAAGAAGAGAAAGTTTTGGCTGACCGGGTCAAACAGCAAAAGCAACAAATAAGGTACCCTGGAATTTAAACTTAACATTGTTCCCAAAGAAGATTTTGAAGCCGCGAAGGAGAGAGAGAGAAGGGAAAGGATTAGGTTTTTTCTTCCCTTCCTTATATTATCAGCTGAGAGACTTAGCAAGAAATTGGGAAAAAAATCTACTTTGATATTAATAGACATCTAAGCTGGAAATAAAAGTCAACGGGATAATAAAGATTTCTGGACATTTAAAAGTTTTTAAAAGCTGGAAAGGAGAAAAGAAGAATACAAGGGCAGGATTTGGAAAAATGGAGGACAGTACCTGTAATTAAAAGTGAAACTTTGATACGATTCTTCAAAGATATATTTTAATGGAAATTTGGTAACAAAATAATAGAACCCCAGGAAAATAAAGTGGAAAAAAGAAGTAAGTAGTGACAGCCTTGGACTATTGGATTATTTGGTGATTTTTGGTTTTTGTAACTAAACTGACTAAAATTAACTGGGTGGTTGTTTAAAAGTTTTTAAAATGGTATCACTCTTTGAAGAACTGAAAACGAAACTTAAAAAATGGAAAGAAGATGCACAAGAAGGGAGAAGTTATTTTGGCTTCGTGTTTCAATTTTTAGAAATGGAGATCTGGAACTATGAGAAACAACAAGAAATGCTTGCAGAACAAAGAAGAAGCCATCTTTAATGATCAAATAATTTTAAGGGGGGGGGAGAAAAGGGGGGAAAGAGAGTGAAAGATTTAAGACAAGAAAAACCAACAAAAAAGAAGGACAATTTGAAAGATAAATATATTAGAAAGCAACAGAAGAGGGGATTACAGATGATAGAGTTAGAAGTGGAGAGACGAGGGGGTAAAAAGGGGAGGGAGATGAAGAGGGGGAAGAAAGCAAGGAAAAGAAGTTGTAAAAGACAGAAACAAGAAATGGAGATACAGGGAAAAGATATAAGGATTGTAACCATAAGCTTGTTTAGAGATAATGGGTGAATTTTAGAAGATATGATGATGGATAAAATATTCATTGTAATGTAATAGGATATTTGTTAATAAATAAATGAATTAAATGATTGAGAGAATTAAAAGGGAACATTTTTAATTATTAGTAATGATTTATAAAAATATAAGTAAGAAATATGGTAAAAAAATAATTAATCATGGAAAGTTTATAAGTGTTCCCAAAGAAGTATGATATTCAATTGAAAAGAAATGTTAAAGATGTTAAGATTTTAATGCATATTAATGATAGAATTGAATTGGAATGGAATGTGTGTTTTATTTACATATGTATAAACTTTTTTCTTTTTAAAAATGTAGTGTCTATTTTAAGAATGTATCAAGCAGAATCCGACTGGAAGTTATGTATTATATTGAATGCTATAATTTCAAAGGTATATATTGAAGTTTAAATAAGAGTTTGAATGGATAAAATTAAAGGATATAAAGGTATCATACTCTAATTGGTAATTACAGAGAAAAATTTGTTTAATAAGAAAAGATAATATCAAATTGTAACAGGACAGACAAAGTGTGTATTATAAGAATGTACCAAGCAGAATTCGATTGGAAGTTATGTATTATGACATATTGAATGTCATAACCTTAAGGTATATATCAAAATTTAAATAAGAGTTGAATGAATAAAATTAAAAGATATAAAGGTGTCATATTCCAATTAGTAACTACAGGAGAAAATTTGTTTAATGAGATAAGATAATATGAAATTGAAACAGGACAGACAAAAGTATAAATATAATGATCTGAATTGAGATAATCAAAACAAAATTGAGAAAATTAAAAGAGGGGGAAAATTATGTGGAAAATACAAAATGGGAATAAGATATGGAATAGAATATAAAAATGAGCATGAAATTGAGTTTTGTGTCTGTATGAAGAAGTGATAACCTGGGACCATGCTATTTTCAAAAAAGATGTTTTATTTGTATTTTTTTTTTTGTGAAAACTCAAATAAAATTTTCAAAAAACCCCAAAACACTTACATTGAAAATAAAAGGTATCCATTAATTTGGGGGAGGTAATTGCCTGAAAAAAAATAACCTCACCATATTTTTCATCCAAGCATTTAATAAATATAGCCCTTTTTCCTTATTATATTTCTGAATAACCATGTTTCCCAAAAATAAGACCCTGTCTTAATTTTTTTGCCACCAAAAAAAAAAAAAAAAGGCACCAGGTCTTATTTTTGGGGGATGTCATCCACTGACTTAATCTCAATTGTTTGTGTTGCCTCCAACCACCTTTTTGCTGTCAGAGGCCTTGAGGAACATCTGAGGCCAGCAAGGCTTTCCTGCAGCTGATAACAGAGCTCCGGGTCGATCCAGAGGTTTGTTATCTGCTGCATAGGCCCTCAGGAAAAACTTGCCAGCCTTGCCAGCTGCAGAAGAAATGGGCAGGTGTCGGGATGTGCAAGGCCTAGCTAAAACTGTCCAAAAGTAAGTAGTAGGGCAGCTCCACCCCCTCATCCCCACCCTAGCTTAATTTTTACCTGTGCACTCTGGAGTGGGTAGGATCTTAATAAGGACTTAATTTGGGGGGTAGGGCTTCTATTGGGCACATGTGTAAAAATCAAGCTAGAACTTACTTTCAGGTAAGGTCATATTTTTGGGGAAAGAGGGTAGGTATTTGGAGATATCAAGAGACAGGAGAATGTAAAATAAAATTAAGCAGTTACTTAAAGCAGTGTTTCTTGATGTTGGCGACTTTAAGATGTATGGACTTCAATTCCCAGAATTCTCTAGCAAGCAAAACGCTGGCTGGGTAATTCTGGAAATTAAAGTCCATACATGTTAAACTTGCTGAGGTTGAGAAATATTGACTTAAAAGTTTTGCTTAGTCTGAACGTAATTACAGGTTACAACTGTCATTGGTTTTTTTGGGGGGGCGGGGAAAGGAATGAAGCCTCCCACTGTGTTTTTAAAGTGTACAATTATAGCACATGACTTAAAATAGGTTTTAATTCATTTTTTAGTCTTCCTTTCCCTGTTTTTAACTACAGAGGGCACTATATGCATTTATCTACTACTTAGCTAAACTCAGTAATTTTGGGCTTACCAGGTAAAATTCCCTTTAAAAAAGGCTGGTAGGAACAAACCTCCAGCAAAGCAAAACACACTGGCCTCCAGCATCATCTTTATTTTTTAAGAATGTCTCCAAACAGGTTTTGAAGGGAGGTGGCTATACCAAACCTAGATGGTGTATTAAATATGATTGAATATTAAAGCTTTCTCAGTCTTTTGACTGGTTATATACCTCACCACTGGCATTTTAGGGCTGGGATATATCAACATTCTGCAATCATTCTGCAAAAATGCCACCACTTGTTTTCAATTCAATACAGGCCCATTGCACCAGAGGTGGTATTCAGCAGGTTTTGACCAGTTCTGGAGCTGTTTGGAGAACCGGCAAATACTACCTCTGACTGGAGATTTTACAGTAACCTTCCCCTGCCATGCCCACCAAGCCACACCCACAGAATCAGTAGTAAAAAAATTGAATCTCACCACTGCATTGCACCCACATCCACACATACACCTAATTTGAACATTCCTAGCTGATCTCCTAAAAATAATTCACAGATGCTAATTGAGTTTTGTTAATGGCTGCCTTTGGATAATTCATATTCTTTCTCTGTTTTCTTTCCATAGCCCAGAATATTCCCTGTTTGTTGGGGATCTTTCCCCTGATGTAGATGACGGGATGATATATGAATTTTTTGTAAAAGTATACCCATCATGCCGGGGTGGAAAAGTGGTCGTGGATCAGACGGGCGTTTCCAAGTAAGTTTTTCTAACATGTGCTTGGAATTATTTGCTCCTGTTTTGCAATGGAGGAAGCAAAGTTGTCCTTGTGTGAAGATGCTCCTTTCTATATACCAATTAAGAGAAATCTGAAAAGATTTAGTTGCACTGAATTTACAGCAGTGCTGGAATTCTACACCATTCTGTAGTTAATATTAAGATGCTAATCCAGATGATGGAGATAAGATAGATGTGTAAAAATGTTGATGCCTCTGTAGTTTATCTGTCCAGTGTATACTATTATCTTTTAACTTTTGTATTCTTTATTATAGTCTCTGAATTGTGTGATGAGGGCTTTTTTATTGTAGTGGCCCAACAGAGTTAAAGTAACCTGCCAACGTCCATTCCAGCGTGCAAACTATTTTATTCAGAACATTTGCAGCTAGCTTAATTCCCACATATATTTTTTAATGTATCTGTACTTAGTATAGGTAGTCCTTGAATTAATTACCATTTGTTTAATGACCAAGGTAACAATGCACTAAAAAAAGTGACTTATGACCAGTTCTGGGAGTTGAAGTCCACAAGTCTTTTGTCAAGTTTGGGGACCTCTGCCCTAAATAGACATTTAGTAATTTTCCTTTTCCGTTTTATATCAAGTATAAGTTGAAAACATGTTTAAGGGTCTCTGGGGACCTTTCCCCTGGCCTCCAGGGAATGTATATTCCCCTTTATACTCCTAATAAATTAAGCCTACAAAATTAAGCACCACAACATTTCTAGGGTTTTTTGTTTTTGAGGAATGGTTCAATAAAATGAGGATAGGAAATGAGCCAAGAGCACTTCAGAAAGTTCTGTTAGAGCAGGGGTCTCCAAACTTGGCAACTTTAAGACTTGTGGACTTCAACTCTCAGAATTCTCCAGCCAGCATAGCTGGCTGAGGAATTCTGGGAATTGAAATCCACAAGTCTTAAAGTTGCCAAGTTTGAGGACCCCTGTGCTTGAGCTTCTTAGCAGGTGCGTGCTTACCATGACCTCCATGGTTGAGAATCTCCATAGACATTGTGCAAGCTGACCTTCTCTTTTACCTTCCTGTTGCTTATTCTGTGTTTTCACAGAGGCTATGGTTTTGTGAAATTCTCAGATGAACTGGAGCAAAAAAGGGCCCTGGTCGAGTGCCAGGGGGCTGTTGGCCTTGGTTCTAAGCCGATACGCTTGAGCGTTGCCATACCGAAAGCGTAAGTATAGATGGAAGGTGTGTTTAATTCAACAGTCCCACTTGTTTGGGTCATACACTTGGATTGTTCCCCTTATGTTAGAAGCCATGATGACTTCCTAACACACTTCAGATAAGTTCATTAATTTAAGGGTAGATTCCTTGGAGAGCCACCCTATAAGCTTGACTGAAAGCCTTGGTAGAAATATTCAGGCTATTTGTGGGCCTCCAGGTATTACCAGACTCCCAAGCAATGCTAGCCAATCTGGTCTAATGCTGAAGATGCTTCAAGCTATCATTCAGCCCATGTGGAGTGTCACAGCTTCCCTATTCCTAAGATAATGAGACACAGTCCATAAAGCTGTTTCAGACACTACTCAGCAGAATACAGTTATGATTTACTCGGCAATTTGTGTGTATCAGTAATATTTCCCTACCTAAACAAACAGAACGACCACAGATGGATAAAAAAAAACAGTGGGAGAAAGTTCTGACTTCCTACCAGCTTTCCCATTTACTTTGCTTGTGAGAATCTGGTAAGGAGCACAGCTTTACCAACACAACTGCTTTGAAGATCCTTGAAATTTCATTTCCTTTGGAATCATGAGTCCTAGATTTTGGATACAAAACTTTACGTTAGCCCATTTGAGACACCTTGATTCAAAAATCGTTTGCCTTACATTGCACCGTTTTACCCAATTGAAGGTGACAAACACACAGACTTTGGTAGTATATACACCTTGTATATACTACTTTCGTATATATGGCCTTGGAATGAAATGAGTGCCATTTCAGGATTTTTGTTATAAATTAAATTTTGTTCAGAAATGTTACAGAATTCTTGTCATTGACGCTCTCTTCATTCCCCCACCCTTGTTTCTTTTCCAAGTAATCGGCTTAAGATGGTGGAGTACAATCAGATGTACAACTATAACTATAACCAGTACTACCAACAGTATCAGAACTACTATGCCCATTGGGGATACGATCAAAACACCGGCAGTTACAGCTACAGCTACCCACAATATGGCTACACACAGAGTACTATGCAGGTGAGAGTAAAGATTTCTAGACATTATCAAAACCATGCAGTTCTTATGCTATTAAAGCTTTGTGTTAAATGCTTCTAAATACAACTACATTTGATTCCTTTATAATTTGTAATTCTCATTATTGCAGACATATGAAGAAGTGGGTGAAGATGCATTAGAAGGTAAGGTTGCTTATTGTATTTCCTCATTAGAAGTAGAAATTATGTTTCGTTTTCTAATTTGGCAGTTTAAACCAAATCACTTCTGGGCCAGCAGAAAGCTTTTGGAAAGATTGAAATATTGAATACTCTAGATCTGTTATAATTAAATGCAGTATATTTGCTAATCCAAGCAGGTATTTGCATTTACAAATATAGAGCTGGTAGTGGGGAGAAAACTCCAGTTTCTTTACATTTTCATTTGGTCAAAAGTGTTTTTTTTTTGATATGCTATATCAGGGGTCCCCATACTTGGCAACTTTCAGACTTGTGGACTTTAACTCCCAGAATTCTCCAGCATAGCTGGCTGAAGAATGCTGGGAGTTGAAGTCCACAGGTCTTAAAGTTGCCAAGTTTGGGGACCTCTGTGCTATATCATCCCTGCATGGTGACAGAGTGATTAGAATGCAATATTGCAGGTTAACTCTGCTTGCTGCCAGGAGTTCGATCTTTGACTCTGCCGTCCATCCTTCTGAAGTCAGCAAAACAAGGACCTAGATTGTTGGGGAAAATATGCTGATTCTGTAAACCATTTAGAGAGGACTGTAAAGCACTGTGAAGCAGTATATAAGTCTAAGTGCTACTGCTATATGTATGTAACTTTCCTAAGAGTATTTTCCAAAAGCTTGAGAAACAAGTTTTATAGATTTTTGTTCTTTCTCAAATGGATTGAAAAGCTTTCCATCGTTTTCGAAGTTAAAGTGCTTGAGATGAATGCATGGAGAACAGCCCAGTTTTGACAGCTGTATCTTTATTTCACCAGTTGCTGTATGAGCAGGCATTTTATTTATACAAAAGCGCTCTCTGTTCAGTTTTTCTGAAACCTCCATTTTTATTTCATCCATTTGGAGAAAACATTGAACAATGTTTGGGGTTATGGTTTAATTATAGATTGTTCAAAGAAGTTGCCCGCGTAGGTGAAATTCTGGTTGATATTAGAACTTATTAAATCAACGGTCCAAACCATGAAGAATTCTGTATTTCAGCACTCACAAATGTCTTCCGAAATTCACTCATGTAGGCTTCCTTCCGTTGGCAGATCCGATGCCCCAGACGGATGTGAGTGAAGCCAACAAGCAGTTTATGGAGCAGAGCGAAGAACTCTACGATGCCTTGATAGAATGCCATTGGCAGCCTTTGGACAGTGTGTCTTCAGAGCTGCAAGCCGCATAATTGCTGTGTTGCCGAGAGTGCTCCCTCCAAACCATGTGCCAGTGGGCCTTGGGATTCCTGCCAAAGCGCATGGAAGTCGCAGCTGCAAACGGACTCGTCCCTCTCTCTCCACCAGATTCTCAAGTCAAGGATGCAGAGGACAGCTTTGGGTTCTTCCTGGACTCGTGGAGCAACAGGCAGGACCAGAAGAAGACTGTGGTCACTTTTATTTGAGATGAAATTAGAACTTGGGGACTTAGTTTTATTTTTTTTCCCTTCCCCCACCCCACACCTGCCCCCTATTGATCCTAAGGTGAGACTTGTTTATCCCAGCCAAGAAGTTCTAATTTATGAACTAAATAAAAGATGGGAAATCTTAATTCCAACTACAATAAAAGAAAAGTATCTTTTACACAGTAAGGTGGGGTATCTGGTGTTCTCCTAGGGTAAATGGGATCAGGAGTCAGAAGTAGGTTTGTGGAACAGTTCCTTGGATGCTTTCTTTTTTTCTTCACTGAAATAACTCTCTGTAGAAATAATTTTGAAGCAAAACTGCACTATGAAGAAAAAAACAATATTTGAGGGAGCAGGCAGAATAACTTGAGCAAGCTTTTAGCAGTTTCTGAAAGGGGATAACAAACTGTACATTTTGAAGCATGTGGAGGCAACTTCTGTTAAAACAACCAGATATTCTGTTTTAATATGAAGAGTCCAAGGTGATTGGAAAAAATTGTAATTGTGTACTCCATAACTAGATAATATCTTTATTGGGAGCCACTCAAAGGATGCAGCAGTGTTTCCTACGACTTCAAAACTCTGCTAGTAACAGTAGGGAAAAAAGAAAAGAAATATAATTCCCCCTCAAATGAGGTCTGGTATTTCATCCATGAGATGTGCAGTTTAAAGGCAGTCTTAATATTAAGATAATGAATTAAATATGCAGTAATTATTGACAGAAATTTCTGGTGTCTGATTACAGGTGGATTGGATTGAGATAGGCAACTATAATGAATAAATCAAATAAAATAATTTTGCATTCAAAGAATAGAAGTTGCTTCCCTCAGTTTTGAACACACAGATGCTGTCCTTTATATTATCTTTTGTTATAAGGTGCAGAGAAGAGTAGGGATTTTGAAGCTTTGAGCAATGCTGGGCCAGTTTTATAAACTGGCATTTTTAGTGTCTCTAGGTAGGACTAGAGGCTATGTCAGCCTGTGATGTCTTGCTTGTGGCTCTACAAGTTGTATTGTTAATAGGACAATTCCCACGACTACACTGCGTTTATTGTAGTGACAATTAAAGGAAAATTGCTAAAAGCAAACAGGTGTTAACATCTCCAGTGGATTGTCCACCAAGTTAAATTTCTGCAGGGAAAGGAAAATGTGTGCATTTATAGCAGGGCTTATTTCCAATTTAGAAATTGAGAGAAATTTATACAAGTCACCAAGTCTTACCGGGTAAGAATTACCTATAAAAAAATTGTATACCTGTGAAAGGGAATAACCAAGTAAACATATGTTGAATTGTATGATTCCCCCCCACCACCAAAAAAAAATCGGGTAATGTTGTATCTGAAAATCAGAGTACATGACCTTTCACTGGATTATGGATAGGTTATAGCTGTCAAATATTTACTCCACAGGCAGATTTGATTCACCTCTAAATGCAAAGACAGTGGGATTGGGGTAGATGGAACACGAAAAAAAAATTGTTTTAATCAGCATATTGTTTGCATTTTGGTTAAAAATTCTGGTTTTCATGAACACAAAATGGCAACTTTAGACAACATATTAAAGTTTAATATTTCCTCTAGTAAGAGATAATCCAAACACCTGTACATGTGTGCCTATATACTAAGGAGGCATACATATTTTGCATAGGTCCTTAGCATGTATACTAGGAATCCATCAAATTGGCAGTGCAGGAAGTCTGTACCTGATTTTCAGCAAGGGGTGGCTGAAATGTGTTGCTAAAAGATTAATTTTCTCCGTTTGCAAAACAAAAACCCTGAATTTCCAAGCAATTTGGTCAAATATTTTAACAGCTCGTTTGTTTGTAACCTTCCAGTTGGGACAAACTGGATTAATCTCAATGTTAATACTCTATAGTTGAAAATAAGCCTGTCCGTTCCTCTCTTGTTCATTCGTTTGATATAATAAAATCTTTTCATAAGAACTTAAAAGCGTGCGCCCTGCTGAAATGGAAAGGAATTGGAGGAAAAACTACATTTCCCAAGAGTCCTTTCAGGACGCCTTTTATTATTTTTTTTTTTTTGAAAGGAGCCAATCGAATTTGACGTTCCTAGGCGCTATAAAAGGCGACGTCCGAGACTCTCGCGTTCTTTCCGTGCTCGGCGGGCCGAGGCGCAGGTTAGTAGGTGTCCATTTTAGTAGCGGGGCGAAACTTCTCCATCCGTCGCTATCCTCCTGTTGAACGCGAAGCGATGCCTGCTCGGCCGCTGGATATCCTAGGAAGGGATGGAAGCTTGGTTCCTCGCCTGGGCGCTTTCTCTTGAGTTTTTCTCCCAGGCGAGGTGGGGCTTCTTTCCCGGGTCGGTCAGTGGCTTTAACAAAGGGGCGAGATCTCCTCGCGTGTCATTCAGACGACCGCCCCCCCCCCCCCTTTTCATTGCAGAAGCCGCGGGAGCCCATTTAGATTGGCAAAATCCTGAGTTTTAATTTAAAAAAAAAAAAAGGTCTTCAGAAGGGTTTTTCTCCATCAGGCTTACAGTGCCCTCCAGAAAAGCCTTCCTTTCCCAACGTTATGGGCGTAGTTTAAGTCGCGCCTTTTAAAAGGTATTTTTTTCAGACTCCCGGGAATTTATACCAGGTCGCTTTACTTAGTTCGCTTTGGGCATTGGTATGTATCTCCATAAACGGAGGTCCATACCGGCTGGTGGGTTCTGGGAGTTGAAGTCCTCCCATGTGCTATGCAGAGGTCCCCAAACTTGGCAACTTTAAGACTTATGGACTTCAACTCCCAGAATTCCTCAGCCAGTCACGTTAGCTCGGGAATTCTGGGAGTTGAAGTCCTCAAGTCTTTAAAGTTGCCGAGTTTAGAGACCTGTGCTAGAGGCTAAGCGTATCAGCTGGACCTTGAGATCAAATCCAGCTTTCCACACTTGAATGTGTTGGGTTGCAATTCCCATAGTTGCTAGGTTGGGTGCTTTTCAGCACGCAGAATTGACTTTCTACATTTTTCAAGTGTAATCTGAATCATGTTTTTCCAAACCTGGCCACTTTAAAATGATTTCAACTTCCAGAATTCCCCATCCAACACACTTCTAATTCATACATAAAACAACTCTGCAAAGAGCAGTCATGGGGATTCCTAACCAGCAGCCAGTGACTGTTTAGAGTAAACCTTGCACTCTTTAAATTGGAGGGCATTTGATTATTAATTTTTTAGCAATTTTTTTTAATAAAATGTTTTTGGAATAGTTTTCCATTTAAGATATGTTAATAATTTCATTTATTCACTATGAAATGGAGCTTAATTATATAGGATGAGGCTGTATGTTCTGTAATTACATTTTTTGTAAACTCAATGAATCCAAGCTCCACAAGCTGAGATAACATGTACTACATGATGCATTCACACAATTTCACAGCAGAGAGGATAGTTGCTCTTTAAAAATGATGGTTTAAATCGAGCCTTGTGATGACCCGGGGCGTGGCATAGAAGCAACAAAGTCACAAAAAAAGGTAAAGCCCCTTTAATACCTCCTACTTGGCCCCCAATATCCAATTATCATCGGCTGGAGAAAAAACTCTCCCAAGAACAGTCTTTAAAGGGAAGGAGTTTAAATTGTGATTCAGATGGACTTTATTTAAATCAAATCCACCCTGGATCCAGTTACATTACCCCTTGTGTATCCTAGTTGTTAATTTTGCAGAGATTTTACGTGGAGCAAAAGCTCTTTAGAGCTTCTGCAATCACAGTATAGTGCTGGAATGTATAACAGTTGAGTGCAAATTTTCAAAAATTTTGTAACAGGATTTGTGAATGACTTTGGGAGGAAAAGGGGAAGAGAACAATCAGGCAAGAGCCCTTCCAGATAAACTATCAGAGGAAGAAGCTTGGGAAGGGCCAAACCTTACCTAAGGGATCAGGCTTTTAAAAATGGTGGCAGGAAGTTTGTATTTCCAGACTTGCAAGATTCTGTTAACATAGCCTTACAATAAGGTAAATTTAGCTCACTTTGTGTTTCCTGTCTGGTTTACCTGGGAAAGCTGACCATTTTTCCCCCATGGCCCTATCGAAGCTGCGTCTGTCTTATCTGTGACTGATGTAGTCAAAAAGGTGCCAAAAATAATATTTTTCTTTGACGGTCGCTGTTTGGTTTGTTCTCCCATAACTCTTCAGCAACATTTTGGGGAAAATACATGTTTTTCATATTCAGCGATGGCCTTTTTTGTAGCTTGAATGCAGAGCAGCATAGACAGATCAGTTCGGGATTTATCTGTGACTGGACCAGTGTTTCTGTTTATCTGTCACTCGAGCGGTCACAGATAAATTGGTTATGTGTAGTCCGGAGGTCTCCAAACTTGGCAACTTTAAGACTGGCTGGAGAATTCTGGGAGTTGAAGTCCAGAAGTCTTAAAGTTGCAAAGTTTGGGGACCCCTGGTCTAGTCTAATGAAAAGGACTGGGTGACACGATAGCAATATTCCAGTATTTAGAGGCTGCTACAGAGAAGAGGGGGTCATATTCTGCAAAGCAAGACAAGAAACAATGGATGGAGGCTAATCAAGGAGAGAAGCAATCTGGAATTAAGGAGAAACTTCATAACAGGGAGGACAATTAACCAGTGGAAGATCTTTGCCTTCAGATATTGTGGGCACTCCATCATTGGAGGTTTTTAAGAAAAGACTTGGACAGCCAACTAGGAAATTTGTGCTTAATTTTGGAGCCCTATAGTATCTTGGCTTCCAGTCTAATTCTCTTTTTCTTCCTTTCAGGGGAAAGAAGATGAGGTGGATTGCTGTTTTGGAGCTGGGCGTGGTAGTTCATAAACGCCTGTCCCAACTTGACGTAAGGACAATTGCAAATTAGTCTCAGCAGAGGTTTATAGCTGATGTAATCTAGTTCAGGGGTCACCAACCTTTTGGACCTCAGCGACCACCAAACTCATAATTTTAAATCCTGAAGACCACTAATGTGAATTTTGACTGAGGGTGGCTTGCTGACGGTGGGAAAGTCGGTCCTATATTCCAGAGCTGCAGTAGTCACAGGACTGGCCCTTTGGTCATCCTGGAGCAGCTGCTCCTCCACCTGGGTGCACCAGCCTGCCATGGACTGGAGGAGCTGCTCTGGGATGACCAAAGGGCCAGTCTTGTGACTACAGCAGCTCTGGAATATGGGACCAACTTTCCCACCAACGTCAGCAAGGCTCCCCAGAGTGGATTTCCCTCCCTAAAGTCCACCCATCTTAAAATGGCCTAGAGTGAAAAACACCCGGTCTATACGCCTCTTAGTTAACCTGGGAGCTCTCAAAGCGGTGGAATGGTGGTTTTTTTTTATGTGATAGGCAGAGTTTAATCAAAACTCATTCTGTGTTTTATTTGCTAGGTCCATAGCCTACCTTTATTCTGTGCAATTCCACATTTTATTTTGGGTAGTTCCAGATATAAGAAGTATCTCCCACAATATCAACCTTATGAGGCAGTTTGGACCCAAAGTCATCTATTTGGCTCTCATGCCTAAAGAATGACTAGAATTCACTGTCTCCTGATTTTCAGCCCAGCATCTTAACTACTGCACCAGAATAGCAATAGCACTTAGACTTATATACCGCTTTACAGCTCTCTCTAAGCAGTTTACAGAGTCAGCCTCTTGGCCCCCAAAATCTGGGTCCTCATTTGACAACCTCAGAAAGATGGAAGGCCAAGTCAGCCTTGAGCCTGGTGAGATTCGATCTGCCAAATTGCAGTCAGCCGGCAGTCAACAGAAGTAGCTGCAATACTGCACACTAACTACTGCACCACCGAGGCACTATCTCCACCCCAGTAAAATAATTTGCTTTAAAGTATTCATAAGAGGGATGCAATTTGAGTAAATCCATTCACAGTTTTAGCAAGTCACCAAAGTTTTGAGGATTCCCGAGTTCCTTGTGTTCAAGTCAAAGAAATGAGTTGGCATGTTAAACCAAGAGTTGTGGCTTAGCTGATGGCCACAAGATCTCCAACAACATGCAAGAATGAGATGGGAAGGACTTTGACATTCCAGCCGTTGGTAGCTGAGGATGTCACTCGACCTTTCGACATTCTCAAGCGTTAACCTATAGGGTTGAACTCAACCTCTTTACTCTGCATGGTCTTATAGAGCTGTGTTAAAAATGTGTGGAACTTTTAAGATGTGTGGACTTAGAATCATAGGGCTGGAAGGGTGCTGTCTGGGGAATTCTGGAAGTTGAAGTCCGCCAGGCTTAAAGTGGCCAAGGTTGTAGACCCCTGTTCTAGTCCATCCCCTGCCCAAAGCAGGAGGACTTAAAGCTGTTGAGTTGAGAAACACTGCTGCACAGTTTGGAGTTCTTTTGCTGTGTGAGAGCCTCGGTGGTGCAGTGGTTAGAGTGCAGTACTACAGGCTGCTACTTCTGCCTGCCGGCTGCCTGCAATTTGATAGGTCAAATCCCACCAGGTTCAAGGTTGACTCGGCCTTCCATCCTTTTCAGGTGGGTAAAATTGAGGACCCAGATTGTTGGGGGCAATAGGCTGACTAAACCGCTTAGAGGGGGCTGTCAAGCATTATAAAGTGGTATATAGAGTGTAAGTACTATTGCTATCTCTAGGTATAAACTAGAGGTGGTTCCTATGGAAGATATTTTCTTCGTTACTTTTTGTTTTCATTAATTTTAAGGGCTCGTTTAAGCTGAGGGTTTATTTAAGATTTTGAAAGTCATCTTAGTTCATAACAACATTCTTATTGAATTATAAAGTACTATAAAATACTTTATAAGTAAATAGAAAATAGAAATACAGAAGTAACTAGAAAAACAGTGGAGGAGATGAAGAGAAAGATGGGGGGAGAGAAAAAGCATTGACTTCCAACTCTTTCTGTTACAGTAAAATAAGTCATTAACATCAAATCATAACTTTTTGCTTTTTCATCATGATATGAACAAGCCATTTCTGCAAAGATCTATCAGTCTAATTGGCCAAACCCAAAGTCAGATTTTCAGTTCTTTCCCACATCAAGCACAAAATCCAGAAGCAGTCTCCATGTGGAACTTTCTCAATGTTCATAATCCACCTTGAATAGTTTTCATTTAGAGACTTCTTTTTCCAAATAGTATTTTCATTGAATAGCAGCTGTGTAGAAATGTGGCCTCCTACTTGCTCATTTACACTTGGGATTTTTAAAACCCTAAGTAAAGGCAATCATTCCTGCTTTTGCTTAGGCAACCTGGAATGGTATTTCATTCAGTCGGGTATTTTTATATGTTTCAGTTACAGTCTGGAAGTGCTGGGTGATTGGAGAAGATGCCATTATCCTTCTTTCCCTTGTAAATACTGAGGTCAGCAGTTGAAGCCAAGCAAGGTGCGCTCCCTGTTCATATTTTCTATGGAGATGGGTGGTGTGTCTGTATGATAGAGGAGGTGGGATGAAAAGAAAGCATCACTCCAGACCCTCCCTATCCCTTTCCCATCAGATCCAATTACTGATCTCATGGTCAAAAAGGAGGCAAAGTAAAAACAAAATGGTCCTAACATCTTTGCTGGGATAAATCCAGCACTGAACTGGGCTGACTTGAAACAGGTGCATTCCATCATTGTTCTTCAAGCATAAATGTGTGCTTGCTTTGGCCAAATTGGGTGGGTGTTGGATCGCATCAGGGTTGTGTTTGACTTTGGGGCTGGGGTTGCGGGGAGGGTGAGATCGATGGCACTCCGGAGGGGGGCACCTGTGTGGGGGGGTGCTGGGAAGATGGATCCCTGCCTATTCCTTTCCCTTTTTCCTTGTGCTCTTCCCATCTTCCCTTTTTGTCTTTCCTTTCTCCTTTCCTGCCCCTCCCCACGCCCTATTTTCATCCGTGATGGCCTCCTGCAACCCTCTGCCAGCAAAGATGGGGCCCAGGGGAGGCACACGTTCCCCCAGGCCCTGTTTTTCACCATGATGGTTTCCTGCAATCCTCTGCCACATACGGTTCCCTCAGGCTCCATTTTCACTGGAAGGGTTACGTGTGGCTCTCCTGGGCTCTGTTTTCACTGGCAGAGGCATCGCAGGCAGGTCCTTCACTGTTTTCAGGGCAGCTCCTTGGACCAGATCTAAGCATCTTGCAGGCCTTGAGTTTGACACCCCTGTCTTATTGGGACCTTGCCATTCTGGCAGGAGGGGGCTACGCTTGCATGGGGTTTTCCTTTGTCCCTTTCTCTGCTTTGATGTACCTTGATGTAGTTGGGAGGGGGTAAGATTGTGCCATGGGCCATCTGTTTTATCTCAACACTGGAGGAGTGAGATCTTGGTGCCTGGGAGCTGCCTGTTAATTGCCTTCTCAGCCTGAAAGTTCTCACATCTTCGCACCTTGGTATTGGCTCAAACATGAACTGGACATCTGGAGGGGCCTTGAAAGAAGTGGTTTAACCTAATGCTTGAGTGCGGGAATTTCAGACTCTGCCTATACTCTTCCTGCTATCACTGTCTTCCAATAAAAGTTCCTTTTGAAATGCCATTTGTTTCAAGAGTCCTGCTTTTTTGAGAAGGCTGGCATGGCAGGATCTTACACTGGGCCTTCTTAGATTTAACATTCCCCACTGTTCAAAAGAATGCCAGATTGGGGAGGACTAAAATAAAGTGATGCTGGCCTTGGTTGTATGTCCTTCAGAAAATAATTAGAATTAACTTTCAACAGATGTGCTAATAACAGAGCTGTGGTGGCGCAGTGGTTAAAATGAGGTAATGCAGGCTACTTATGCTGGCTGCCTGCAATTTGAATCTCAGCAGGCTCAAGGTTGACTCAGCCTCCCATCTTTCCAAGGTCGATAAAACGAGACCCAGATTGTTGGGGGCAATAGGCTGACTCTAAACTGCTTAGAGAGGGCACTATGAAGCGGTATATAAGTCTAAATGCTATTGCTATTTGTACTGTAGCTTTTCCATTCTTAGGTTCTAAGCAGTCGAAGGATCGTTATGTAGACGTGTTTTCTGAATATAGATTTTAGGCTGCCTTCCTGCATGTCTCATTTTAACATCCTACTTTTAGCATGCACTGTATTTAATTTACCACCATTTTATGGAAACTAGTTGTAAAACTGCATGTTATCAGTGCTCACCTTCTTTCTACAGGAGAACAGGACGATGCAGTGACCTGCCATTTTCTTCTGGAGAAGCCATCTGATGCAGTGGATGGCTCAGCAAATGACAGCAATGTAAATATGAGTGCTTCCAGCTGATCATAGATCTGTATGGCATAATGCAATATCCAGTAGCCACCCTTTAAATAACTCTGAACATGCAGCATATGAGATCCACGCCACCTCTGCCTTGTCTATGATGAAACATTTTTCTAATGATGACAGCTGGATGAATCCTGCGGATATGGGGCTGAGATGAGGCTGGGGTGTTGGTGGCATTATTTGTTTCCAGAAATCAAAGGGGTGTCAAACTCACATTGTCATGTGACATATCATGACTCTCCCCCCCCTTCGCTAAAATGGGCATGGTCAGCTCCTGAGGCATCTGGGCTGCAAGTTTGACAGCTCTGAGCTCTGATCTTTCCTTGGATTCCAAGGAATTCCTTGGATTCCAAGAGGGGATACTTGGGACATAACACAGTGGGATAGTGTAGATGTGGTTAAGGGGGGCAATGAAAAAAAATACTTGGGGTAATGAAAAATAATTATTATGTTTTTATAGGTCTTCAGAGATTTCCCTGGGATTTGCTACAGGCATGTTGAAAAGGCCAAGGGCTTGCTGTGAAGATAGGGGGAAACAACTCCAACAAACATTTCTGAAATTTCTTAAAAAGCTGTCTGATAATAGTTATGTCTTTCTGTAGTTGTATGGCATTAAAGGTATTGTGTCTTTTTTCCAGTGTTGTGTGCATTCTTCTTGTTCTCTTCACACACACACACGCACACTTTGACATAAATTTATCCCAGCAATCTTAATCACCACTGATTGAATACAGTAGCATGCGTTAATCCTGGCAGCCAAACTGGCAACCAGCTTTGGCCTATATTTAAGATTGCAAGTTTTAACTAATGCATTTCAACTGTTGATTGAAATGGGTTCAGAAGACAAACACTCCAAAGCAGGGGTCCTCAAACTTGGCAGCTTTCAAGACTTCTGGACTTCAACTCCCAGAATATTATCTCTCAGCATAGCTGGCTGAGGAATTCTGGGAGTTGAAGTCCACAAGTCTTGAAAGTTGCCAAGTTTGGAGACCTGATCGAAAGCCTGGAATGGGCTTGCTTTGAACATTTCTTGAGTGCCTCAATTTGAATTAAAGCATCTTTCTTTTTGAAAAAATAAGACACAATTACAGTCACCCAGAGTCACCTCAGAAGAGAGATGAGCAACATAATAAATAATGTTAAGATTGAAAATCAAAGCAAACAATACAGGCTGGACGGCTAAATGGCTAGTCTCATACAGATGCTAAGACTTAGGACTTATAAATGCAGCTAGTCCTCGGCTTGTGAAAGTTCATTTGGTGACAAGTTACAATGGCACTGAAAAAAATGACATGACCGTTTTTCATACTTATGATCTGTTGTACCATGGTCATGTGATCAAAATTCAGCCACTTGCAATTCATTCAAGATGGTTGTAATGTCCTGGAATCTTTTGTGACCTGGCAGCAAAGTCCATGAAGGAGCTGGCTTCATTTAACCGTGTTACCAATTTAACTGGCAATGTAGGTCATAAAATGGGACAAAATTCACTTAACTGTCTTGCTTAGCAACACATTTTGGGCTCAATTGTCATAATTACCTATAAGCTGCAGTGGGTTAGATGTGCATAGGTGTACAAGCTATAAACCCACAGCTGACATCAACCATGGTGGTAGGATGGATGCAAGGGTCAAAACTTGTGTGAGCGCCAGCATTTTTCTCCACGCCTTGTGATTCTGAAGTATCTAAAAACATGAACAGAATTAGAAACCCAATACTCAATGCTTTTCATGCACAGTTGATCCTTAAATCACCTGGATTTAGAAAAAGCTACAAGGGACAGGAGGGCTGATAAGATTTAATTGGTGAGTTCCCTTTTTAGGACTGCTGTGCCTTTCACAACTATGTCAGAAGTTCAGCACACCTGATTACAAAGGAAACAGTTTGTTTTTGGTGGGGTATTCAAAATTGGTTAATATATACTCTCCATGCATTAAAAGTGAAGGCAGAGAGGAATGCTAGTTAGAAAGTAACATACTGTAGCTAAAATTTAGGTTCAGTTCTAGAAGTATGGACAAGTGTGGGAATTAAGGGGAATTAATTTCCCCTTAAGACAGGGAAATCTGATGTGGTTTACAGATTTGGGGTGTGGGCTGGGGAGATCCAAGATCAGCCCTCCACTTGGCTTTGTGAGATGAGCAACAGACAGGCACTTTGGTCTTTTGTGGGTCTCTGAATAATCACGATTAGTCAAAATTAGTAATGCAGTTCCCTGCCCTGAAAGCATGGGAGAGTCTTGAAAGTAGTCAAAAATAAAGAATGGGATAAAAACTTTTTTAAAAATCCATTTTGCTGATGAAGTTTCAACTCCAGACATCAGAAGAAGGGGCTACTTATAATGGCTGCTATCATGGAATGTTAAGAAGTGTTGCATGTGCTACTGAAAACTTAGCTCGATGGAAGGTCTACCTTTCAGATGAAATGAAGTTGGAAAGAAAAAGCAAGACACCCCCACCCACCCCATTGCTCAAGGACTTTTGCCCTATATGTGCAAAATAGGTGGGAGTGAATTAGCCCTCATGCAAAATACTAGGCGCTCGCTGGCACATGACTTCAGGGCTGGGGGGGAAGAGATTAGATAAGAGCTGGAGGCAACTAAGGAGAGCAGGGAAGGGCAAAGAAGACCTCCCACTTCCCCTCCCATGGCTTCCTAGCCCTGTATTATCTCTGCTTTTGGAGATGAGGGCTTGCTGTTTTGTAAGGAACCTCCAGAAAGGTCTTCCTTTGCTACTACAAATCTAGTTTTATCCATTAATGCCTGGAAGAATGTATAGATAACAAAGTAAGTCTGATTTTCAGGAGACTGGCATGCAAAGGAATAGGGAACTGGGAAAGAAGTCTGCACACAGTATTGTTCTCAAGAGCTACGGGTGGAGATTTGATACAGCCAATTTGCAAAGTGGGGAGAGAAAACTAGTAGATTTCCCTTACCTCCTCCCTTGTTTTCTTTTAAAATTTGAGTGCTCCTAAGACCACATCCTGATAGAAGTTCAATAACTTCTGAATCAACGAACAAGCCCAACTGCTCCTAGATGGGACATCTGCACCCTCTCTGGTGAACTTCATTTCTACAGAAGTGAAATCCACCAAGGTCTAAATCTGGTCTTTGAAAAACCAGGTTGATCTTGGAGAATAAGAATTCTAAGTTGTTCCACAACTGCAGCAATTCAAGGAGCTTGGAGAGGGACCTCACCCCATTTTTAAGGGGTCCTTAAAGGGGGCGTGCATAAGCACACCAGTGTGCCTACCATCCCTGCCTTATTGTCCCCATTTATCTGTATTTATTTCCTTTGTTCTTGTTTATGTACATACCTATACTTGTTATCTTGTACAAGTCTGACAAACAAAAATAAAAAAATGACATTCTAGAGAAGCCTACTATGCTCATTATCCAAAATAATAGCTTTATGTATTTACATATTCAATCATTGTCTCCACCCAACTCACAAATGTGATTTTCTGATTAAAATGGGACATCAAAGAAGAAGAAGAAAAAAATCTAAAAGCACATAATGTCCCAGGCAATCCATGCTTCTGCCTAACTCTCCCTCCAAAACAGAAATCAGATCACCTCCAAGCTTTGAAGAGAATGTGATGGGTGGAGCTGAGAGAGGAGGGGTGAGAGGTATCAAATGGATGCTAAGAGGTGGGTTGGCTTTTCCTTGCTCCAGAGGAGAAAGTAGCCGGGAGGGAGTCTTGAGGGTGGAGACTGCTCTATCTTCATCCTGTAGGGTTCTTCTGCCAGTAGCAGAACTTCGTTGAGATCAGCTGAGGGAGGACAAAATCAAGTTCTTCTCAAAGTCCCATGCTAAGAGTGCCCTCCTGCTCCCACTGTCAGCCGTTCCGCCATGGAAGTGTCTGCAGAGGCAAAATTGGGACTGATGCCGCCGGCCCACCCGCCCAGTGGCAACTGGCACTACCAGTTTCGGATCCTGCTGCTGGGGGATTCCACCGTGGGCAAAACATCTCTGCTGCGGAGATACACAGAGCGATGCTTCGTGCCAACCCCTTGTCCCACCGTGGGTGTGGAGTTCTACAGCAAGATGATGGAGCTGCCTCCAGGAATCAGGGTGAAGCTTCAGCTCTGGGACACAGCTGGTCAGGAGAGGTTCAGGTAAGGAGAACCCAGAAGGGTGCTAGAGGGTTCAAGATTGAAATGTTCTAGCCAAAATGTTCCAGAGCAGGGGTATTTAAAGGTCAAAAACATTGGGCAAGCTGTAAGGGGGAACCCCATGCAAGAACTGAAGCTAGATATTTATGTGTGTGTGTGTGTGTGTGTGTCTGTCTGTCTGTCTGTCTGTCTGTTTCTGTTTCTGTTTCTGTTTCTGTGTCTGTCTGTCTGTGTGTGTCTGTGTGTCTCTCTGTGTGTGTCTCTGTGTCTGTATGTACACATACACAAAATTATATGTATATATAATTTTTATTAAATGTTTTCCAACAATTTATAACATATTAACACTTTCAACAATGTTAGAGCATTGTCAACATTCATATTGATATATTAGTTATTGTGTTATTTTTGGATCTATTGTCAAACCAGATATACCGCGCATCCCAGACCAAATAATACTCCATTTCACCTCTGTCTTTTAACTCTAAGGTCAGCCTATCCATCTCTGTGCAGTCTAGAATCTTTCTTATCACTGTCCCCTCAAATGGTATATTTTCCTGTTTCCGATACTGTGCCTACACAATTCTGTCTGCAGTTATTATATGTAAAATGATATATTTGTCTGTCTTAGTATGATCTCCCCTTATCATTCCCAATAAAAACAGTTCATACTGTTGAATTCTTACCTTGCTCCAAAAGTGGGAACCAGTATGATGTTATAAAGGTGTTGGACTATATGAGCAAGGAAACATAGATTCTAGCCCCTCCCCCACCCACAGAAGGTCTTAAGGGAATAAGGTCTTAAGTTATTCTCTCAACTCCTACCTAATGGAGTTGTTGTTGGGAAAATGGGACATGATTGTTATGAGCTTTTGGAGCAAGGGTCTTCAAACTTTGCAAGCTTAAGGGTTGTGGACTTCAACTCCCAGAATTCCTGAGCTAACATGATTGGAAGAGGAATTCTGGGAGTTGAAGTCTACAAGTCCTAAAGCTGTCAAGTTTGAAGACCCCTGTCCTGGAGGAAAAGTGATATAAACCTACCAATTAATAATTTAAAAAAAACAAATTGGATGTTCCTGCTGAGGAACATAGAACAACAGAGTTGGAAGGGACTTTGGAGGTCATCTATTCCAACCAGCTGCTTGAGCAGGAGAGTCTATTCCAAATATTAGCTTCTATCTAGGATCAAACTCTCAGCCTCCTGATTGTGAGGCAAGACCACAACTTCAGTTGACAAGCAACATCAGCAGGGGTATAAGAGAAAAAGGTCTGGGAAATGGGTGACAAATTATGAGCAACCTTACATCTGTTCCTTCAGAATCCAGGGTTCCTCAGCTCTCAACCTCAGAAGGCACAAAATACCCTTGCAAGCAAATAAGCTGCAAACTTCTGCTTCTGAAGTTCTGATTTATAGACTTAGGGTTAAAAATATTGATCACAGAGCTTAGGAATCTTCACTCTTAAGAGTTGCCCTAGCGTTTAGGTGGGGATCTAGATAACTTCCTTTTCTTCAAAATGTGATAACCCAGCCACCTTCCCTTAGGCTTGGAAGCTCTGCTATTGTTAAGGAGGGTCTCAGGGAGATTGCCTCAAACTGCTGCTTTGGTTGTAAATTAATCCCCTTGGAATGACTTGGCCTTGAGAGTTGTCCCCATCCTCCTCCTCCTCCTGATTACATCTGATATCTGTTATCCAAAGAGGTGTGGGGCAAGCAGCTGAAAGAAAGGGAGCCTGGGAGGGTGTGATTGAAGCTGAGTTTTCAAGGCTGATCAGGAGATAGAAGAAAAAAGAACACAATGTCAGAGCACCTTAAAGACATCCAATTTATTATTCTTACAAGTATTCTCAGACCTAACCTGTGTGATCAGAGTCTCAAAGTAATGGACTATGACCTGGTTAAGCTGATCTGATAATGAGTTAGTTGTTGCTCATTAAGGAGATCCATGATCCTGCTTGTGTTGTGAAACACTGGTGGGACTACCCCTTGGGAGGTAAAAGGGGACACTTGTTTTGTTTTCATACACTTCTCATTGCTTCAGGTATATTTTTAGAGAAGGGGCAGGAATATTCTGGACTACAGGTAATCCTCAGTTTACAGCCATTTGTTTTCTTGAAGATAAACAGCGCTGAAAACAGTGGCTGTTTGTGACACTTGTGAATATCGTAGCATCCCCATGGCATGTGATCAAAATTCAGACTCTTGACAACTGGCTCAGATTTACAACGGTTGCAGGGTCCCAGAGTCATGTGATCCCCTGTTGTGATCTTTTGGCAAGCAAAATCAATGGGGAAGCTGGATTCACTTAACAACTGTGTTACTAATTTAACAACGGCAGTGATCCCCTTAACTATGGCAAGAAAAGTCGTAAAATGGGGCAAAACCAGTTGTGGGATTCAAATTTTTTTACTACCAGTTCTGTGGGCGTGGCTTGGTGGGCGTGGCAGGGGAAGAATACTGCAAAATCCCCATTCCCTCCCCACTCCACTAACCTGCTTTCCAGCTCCGTTCTCCTGCGTAGGGCAACCAAAGAAGACTCAGCCAATCAGCTGGGATTCAATGGGAGGTGGAGAATAGATAGGGGCGGGGCCAGTCAGAGGTGGGATTTGCCGGTTCTCTAGACTACTCAAAATATCCACTACTGGTTCTCCAGAACTGGTCAGAACCTGCTGAATACCACCTCTGAGCAAAACTCACTTAACAACTCTCTTGCTTTGTTATGGAAATTTTGGACTCAATTGTGGTCGCAAA
This sequence comes from Laticauda colubrina, assembly GCA_015471245.1. Lineage (NCBI taxonomy): Eukaryota > Metazoa > Chordata > Lepidosauria > Squamata > Elapidae > Laticauda > Laticauda colubrina. Next base: position 5,769,086 of record BLBF01000072.1, read on the forward strand.
TCGAGGACTATCCATACAAGATCCAGGCCAGGGACATTGTTCAAGAGGAAATCACTTTGCATGTCCAATGTCCCAAGTTCAGTGGCCTCCCCATTCCAAGATACTGTCCAGTTTCTATTACTTCAGCCCTGCCAACTCTCACGGTTCTGCCGTGAGTCTCACGATTTTTTGTCATGTCTCACGGTCTCACGACAAGGCTCCTCAATCTCACGCCAAATTTAAAATGCTTTTTTTTTTTTCCCCCAAATTTGGGGGTCTGCTTATACGCACATAAATCTGATTCTCACACAAACGACATGACGCCACTTCTCAGACCACACAATATCGATATTACCATACAGTCATAGATACATACAGCACATTTCTTTTTACTCTGGGCGCCTCCATTTTGCTTTTTCTACCACCGGATATAACACGCTCTGATTGGTTAGTTATTCACGTGACCGTGAATCTCACTATTTTTTTTATAGAATCTCCAGATTTTTTTTCATGGGTCTCCAGATTTTCCTTTATCAGGGGTTGGCAGGTCTGTTATTTACTTTTCTTTTTATAACACACATACAGCAATTTTGATAATATAATCTGGGTTATATAATCTGGGTTAGTTATAACTGCCTGCTTCAGTTATAAGCATTATAAAACACTATCAGTTCTGTCACCCATAATTCTTATGTAGAAGTGGACTGGTGCTTACTTTCTGATTTCCAGCAAAAATGCTCCATAGCAAACAATGGTTATGGTTTGCTTAATGGCCTCCACCAAAAAGTTTGTAAAATCAGATGAGATCACGTGGTGACCTGCTTTACAACTGTCATGACTTACGGCTGAAATTACAGACTCAATGACAGTCATCAGTCAGGACTATCTGTATATCATCTCAATAGATTTCAACTATGTTTACATCTAAAATATAAATTGCTTTGCAAACACCACTCCAGACCAAGGTCAGTGGGCGCATGATGGATAGTAACAGTTAGTATCCAGACAAGTGCTTCAACAAATAGCTCTGATATCTTGTAGTAGTAGGATGTTTATCATAGGTCATAGACCCAGACAACATAAAAACCATAGCATAACAGACATAATAAAAGTCTTAGGATAGCACCTAGTTTACATAGCTATCAGAAAAGCATCAGTTCTACAGGGTACAGTTATAAACTCAGCCACAAGAGTTACATTAGAGCAGGGGTCCTCAAACTTGGCAACTTTAAGACTTCTGGACTAGCTGGCTGAGAAATTCTGGGAGCTGAAATCCACAAGTCTTCAAGTTGCCAAGTCTGGAGACCTCTGCTTTAGGGTGTTTACTTGCCAAGCAAAGTTGCACATAAAAAACCTAGAAAGAGATATTAGTAGTCTATCATGAATATCTTGTTATAGGTTACAATGAAGATTAATGTCTGCCAGAATAATTCTGTCCTCCAGATCAGGAGTCTCCAAACTTGGCAACTTGAAGACTTGTAGACTTCCACAATCCCAAAGTCTTAAAATTGCCAAGGTTAGAGAACTCTGCTCTCGATAACTCTGATATCTTGGATAAAAAAACTAATGTTTCAATTTGGCATTTCCCCCTTTTAGGTGTATCACCAGGTCTTTCTACCGGAATGCGGTTGGTGTGCTGCTGATCTTTGACATGACCAACCGAAGGTCCTTTGAGAGCATCTTTGATTGGTACAATGAGGTGACCAATGTGATGGACAAAGTAATTTTCCTCCTCGTTGGCCACAAGTGTGATCTCGAGTCAATGAACCGGGTCACCCTGGAGGAAGCAGAGGGCTTGGCCACTTCTCTAGGCACATCTTTTATAGAAACATCTGCCAAATCTGACACCAACATAGACCTGGCTTTCGAGACCATCACCAATGCTATCTATGAGGCTCTGAGAAACAAAGAGTTCGACCTGCAGGAAGGCTGGGATGGCGTGAAAATCGTTTATAAGAGGAGAGTAAGCAGTCTGCAAAGGAAGAAGGCATCCAAAGAAGCATGCCAGTGTTAATTCAGTGAGAACTGGATATTACAGGACACTGGGTACTCAAAATGGAATTCTTCCTTAGACGAAACACAGACTTAATCTATTGGGTTAATCCTTACCCAGGTGAGACCATCCACAACCTGTGACCTCCAACTACTTTATTACATCCTCTGGAGCTCTTTCTGATCTCACCTCAGATCTTGTTTCCTGCTGAAAATCAGTGACACATTTTTCTGTTGTTTTTAGATATGAAAGAGATGGGCATTGGTTTTTTTAAAAATTCTCAACTTAAAATATTATTTTCCCATCAAAACTAAAAAGATATCACAAATGAAGGCAAATATATGTGACCAAGAATAATGATGCAGCCAGGATCCAATCTGGGTCGGTCACCGGAGGTTTACTCTTCCAAGTTTTCAGACTTGTGCGGTAGCCTATCCTCAGGGAACATCCTTCTCCACAGAGGATGGACTTTAGTCTGAGTCCAAAAGCTTGGAAGACTAACCCTCTGGTCCTGGTGACCGACTCACATTGGATCCTAAAAAGAGATTCCCCCTCTCCTCAGCCCACTTTCACATTGCTATCCAGTTAATTGCAGTTCATAGTCCCAACCTGTACAGGTTTTTTGCCCCTTATCCTATATCCTCGTTCATCCAGCTGCTACCTTGGCTGATGGGAGATGGAAGGGATAAGTTATGAGAAGGATTGCCAGACAGACAGACAGATGTAGTTGTCAGGCCTGCCCCAACTTGGCCCTCTAGTTAAGAAAGGCACTCGACCCCATTTGCAGTGAGATGTGTACTTTTATTAAAAGCCATACAGTATAGCAAAGCCAGAACTGAAATTCATCCACCAAAACTCATAGATTAATGTCCCTTCCTCCCTTGGTCCCTCATTGTCCAATTACATTTGAATAAATTGTTTTGGGAACGGTCTCTTCAACAGGCTGGTTGATTAGCAGTTCTATTGCGTTCCCAGGCTCTGACCTTGAGATGTTGTCTCTGGAAGGTAGGATGAGTAGTTAGTTCTTCCCCCCTCCCATCCAGCTCCGTCCTCCCCATAGTTCATGGCAGACAGGCAGATGGTGAATGCGAAGCTCAGACATATGATGGCGGTACTGACAGTAGTGCTCAGTTGGCTTTAAGAAATGTCTGTTGAGCTAGGATGTGGAGTAAAGACACCACACTAATCCCAGCACCATTGTGGAATCATCTTCTGGATTTTGTGGGTTAGACACAGGTTCTTTCTATTAAAACACTCTGCTAGCTCCATTCAGTTGTCCTGACCCCACCCTGCGAGGGATTATGGGGTGGTTAAATGAAGATAATGATGATGAAACAGGTTCTTTCCATTATTCAGTAGAGAATCTTCTTGTGATGACCCAGGGTGGGATACAAAACAAAGAAAACAGGTGAAGCCCCTTTTATTCCTTCACTTCGCTTCCAAGCTCCTCATATTCTTGATGGAAGACAAAAAACTCCCACACAAACAGTTACAAGAAGAAAGAAAAAGGCAACAGAAACCAGGCAAGATAAGGGCTGGAGGACATCCACAGATAACACACACTGGGAAGGATGCCAAACTCAGAGAGGAACCATAACTAGAGTTATTTCCACGCTTTGTTTCCAGCATCCTCTTATCCAGTTGTCACAGCTTCAGCCCATGAAGAGGATCAAGGCCCTCTCCTCCTGAGTAGACCATGTTTCTCCCTTATCCTCTCCTCCCTGCATGCCCTAGGATGGATACAGGACGGGCCTGGTTCTTCTTCTGACTGCCCAGCCGGCCTCTGCCCTTCTCCAGCCTCCTCCATAACCTCCGGAGCCATACTTCCACTCCCTGTTGGCTGTTCTTCCTCTCCCTCAGAGTCAGTCTCCACTAGGGGCATGACACTTGTGTTTATCAAATGTTTTGAAACAGTCTTTGTTTCCACAATGTCACCTCCTTAACTTAAACTTGACTTTAAAAAAAAAAATATCCTGAAAATATTTAATGTAAAAAAATATTTACTTCCTTTTTTAAACAGTAATAATAATAATATATAATAATATGTATGGCTTTGTTTATTGTTTGTCTTCACTGGCCACTTTTGCATGCTGGGTAGTGCTCAAAGCACAATAAATATTCTCTTGGCGTGTAATTCTTGAAATGAAGGAAGCAAGGGTTTAAAACATTGTTCTGCCTATTGCTGAAGGAAAAGTGATGCTTTTTCTGGGTTTGATAGTAAACAATAACCCTAACTCTAACAACAAAATAAAAATAACTTCCTGAGTTGAAATCCACTCGTGATCTGTTGGGGACTCATGCCTACAGCTTCCATGTGATTTGGAAGTGGGTTTCCTGCACTTTCTTGGAGTCCTTTGCTTGATTTTCATAGCAAATCAATTTTAGCCCACAGCAGATGGATTTCCTAATGGTCTGTCAAAATAATAATATGGGCCATCCCTGCTTGCTTGCTTGCTAGATTAGCCAACACTGGCTTAAGTTTCCTTTTCTAGCTGGGCACCACACCTACCTCCTAGCTGACCTTCATCGCAGAAATAGCCGTGAGAACCAACATTTACACATAAATATTTAAGTAAACTTGCACACAACTACAGACAGGTTTTATAAATTCCACTCCTTTTTTTACCTATGTGAGCTTATTGATAAAGTCCGTCATTTAAGGTTGATCCCTAAACTTTGCTCGCCATAAATAAGTCCCATACTGCATTCTAACCACTGTACCACCAGGTCTCCAAGATTTAATCCACACATTGCACTCAACAAGCTTATTTAGTCTTGGTGAGATGGTCCAGTAAAACAGGTAGTCTTCGATGTATGACCACAATAGAGCCCCAGCTTTCTGTTGTTAAGCAAAACATTTGTTAAGTGATTTTTGCCCCACTTGACCACCTTCCTTGCCCCAGTTGTTCAGTGAATCACCGCAGTTGATAAGTTAGTAACCCGGTTGTGAAATGAATCTGGCTTCCCCATCGATTTGGATTGTCAGAAGGTCACAAAAGGGGATCATGTGATCCCGGGACACAGCCACGGTCATAAGTTTGAATCAGTGGCCAAGCATCTGAATTTTGATCTCCTGATCATGGGGATGCTTCAAAGGTCGTAACTCTGAGAAATGGTTATAAGTCATTTTTTTCAGTACCATAACTTTGGACGGTCACTAAATGAACTGTTGTAAGTCGAGGATGGCCTGTATTTCTTTCTCACAGCCATGGCGCAAATACGCAGTACCTTTTTAAAGGGGACATTGGCTTCCTGTAAACTGGCTTTCTCTGTGACTGCGATATACCAAATGTGCGCAAGGACACACATACATGCGCATCAACACACAGACAGAATTGCCTACTGATTAGGCAACCACATGTAAAGCCTAGCATGTTATTGTGTAAATTATTGTTCAGCTACGTGGGGTCAGATTTGAGATTCAATTTTTTTTATTACCAGTTCTGTGGGCGTGGCTTGGCAGGGGAAGGATACTGCAAAATCTCCATTCCCTCCACACCAGAGGTGGCATTCAGAAGGTTCTGGCCAGTTCTGCAGAACCAGTGGCGGAAATGTTGAGTAGTTCGGAGAACTGGCAAATCCCACCTCTGACTGGCCTTGCCTCCATCTATTCTCTGCCTCCTATCGAGTCCCAGCTGATCGGCTGGGTCTTACTTTGGTAGCCCTGCACAGGAGAAAGGAGCTGGAAAGCAGGTTAGTAGGGTAGGGAGGGAATGGGGATTTTACAGTAACCTTCCCCTGCCACGCCCACCAAGCCACGCCCACAGAACCGGTAGTAAAAAAATTTGAGCCCAACCACTGCTCCCCACTCCACTAACCTGCTTTGCAGCTCCTTTCTCCTGCGCAGGGCAACCAAAGAAGACCCAGCCGATCAGCTGGGACTCGGGAGGCAGAGAATAGATGGGGATGAGGCCAGTCAGAGGTGATATTTGCCGGTTCTTCAAACTACTCCGAATTTCCGCTACCGGTTCTCCAGAACTGCTGAGAACCTGCTGAATTCCACCTCTGGTACACGTTGGCTGTGTTTGCACCACAGCCTCCTCTGAGTTTCAGGAGGCTTTCCTTTCCTCTCCTGCCTAAGGGGGCAACTTTAATGCTCATTCCCCACAGAAGAGAAACCTTGCAGAAGGCTGGAATGTAGGTGAAATGTGTTCTTGCTGGCCTGGCTTGGCCTTGAATAAACAGGACCCATTTTCGGGGAGGAGCAGGACAGGGAGAACTCACACATCCTGCCTCCCTTAGGAGCAGGCTGCCTGCCTGCCCAAACATGGAATAAGAGCGCCAGAGCCTCAGGCGGTCGAAGGGAGAGCAACTGTGCTAATCTCAAACAAGTCTCAACCAGTTTCTTACCTGGGTTAGAACTCAGCTTTTTCCACTGCTTGGGACTCCAGGTCGAACACCGGATTGGAACGTATTTTGAGCTGGCATGAGCCTTCTTGCTCTGCTCCACTGGTGCGTCAACAGATCCACACAGATCCAGGCACACAAGAGATAGCAGCTTCCAGGGATTCTCTCTCTCTCTCTCTCTCTCTCTCTCCCCCCCCCCCCCCCCCCCCCCCCCCCCCCCCCCCCACCTCTCTCTCTGCCAGCCTCCCCATGGCTGTGGATTCTCCGTGGGACTATCAGTTCCGGATCATCATGCTGGGCGATTCCACGGTGGGGAAATCGTGTCTTCTGAAGCGCTACGCCGATGGGGTCTTTACGGAGTCCATGAACCAAACTGTGGGGGTGGACTTTTATGTCCACTTTCTGCAGATGGAGCCCAATCTGTGTGTCAAGCTGCAGTTTTGGGATACTGCGGGCCAAGAACGGTTCAGGTGAGTCAGGGGAGGAAGGCTGGTCTGGGATCTCTCAGCCAAAAGGTCAAGAGCCATGGACTTTTCCCCCAAGGCTTGGAAGATGTTGGTGAGATGAGTTGAGGGAGCCTGAAAATGAAGGAAGGCTTAAGCTTTGCTTCCTTCCTTGTTTAGAGGAGTTTAAAAACTTTAGATTCGCGGCATTGTTTTTAGTTAGAGTCAAAAGAAGAATCAAAAGAAGAAATGTTTCCCCTTTTGCATTTGGGCAGGCAAGAAGGGATAGGGAAGGAGAAAGGGAAAGAGAAAAGACAAAGAAGGGAAGAAGCAAACAAGGAAAAAGAAGGAAAGAGGGGAAGGAAGATGGAAGGAGAATGAAGAGGGATGGATAAAGAAAAGGAAGGAAGGAAGTTTATAATGAGAATGAAGGAAGGTCTCAGGGAATTCCTGCCTTTGCACTTGGCCAGCACAGGAGCACCCTGACATGAGCGACATCAAGCTGCCCATGCCTACCATGTCCACGTCCGCACATACCCCATGTCACCCCAGCCCTCCGAAGTCAAATACAACCCTGATGTGGCCCTCATTTAAATTGAGTTTGACACCCATCATAGAGTATGAAGACAGTCAGTGTAATGTACAGGCAGTCCTTGCCTTACGACAACAATTGAACCCAAAATTTATGTTGCTAAGCAACTTGAGTTTTGCCCCATTTTACAATCTTTCTTGAAGTTGTGAAGTGAGTGACACGGTTGTTAAGTAAATCTGGCTTGCCCATTGACTTTGCTTGTTGGACGGTCGCAAAAGAAACACACAACCTCTGGAGTCGGGATGCTGCAACTGTTACAAGTACATGCCAGTTGCCAAGCGCCTGAATTTTGATTGCATGACTATGGGATGCTGCAATGGTTCTAAGTGTGAAAAACAGCCACAATGTTTTCCAGTACCGTTGTCACTTCATACGGTCACGAAATGAATGGTTGTAAGTTGAGGACTAACTGTATTGATGCTTTTTATTATGGGATGTGTTTTGGTGTTAGTTTTTTACAGTTGTTTTTATTGTGTGCCTGCCAGGGTCAATTTTTTGAGATGGATGGCTGTGTAAATGTGAGGAATGAGCAAACAAAGGAACAGATGGGATGCAGGAGGAAAAGAACAAGAAATAAAGAGCAATGCTATGATAAAGATCTTACTAACTGCAACAGTCTGGTGATTAGATGTTCCCAGGGAAAAAAACAAAGCTATTTAGTCTCAGAGGAGCTAAAAGACTCTGGCTTTTTTTTCTTTCCCCTACAAGTAGTTTTTCATCTTCCAATCTTTTATTTAGCAACCATTCAATGTTTACTACAGCACAGAAAAAAGGAACTTAAGGCTGGTCTCTGTACTTACAATCATCACATGATCGAAATTCCTGTACTTGACAATCGGGCAAGACTCCAGCACACTCCACTGGAGTCACCTTATAGAAAACAAAAAGTAAAAAGGGCATTGCAACTGACCACAAGATTAGTCAGAGTTGCTGTAATCTAAGAATCTCAGCACCCAGGTGAAACTGGGAATTGGTGTCCCTCCCTATGGATGATTCATGTGACCATAGAAAACTCCACCATCCTTGTTACTTCACCTCGGTGCTCCTGGTGGGGTGTCAATGAGAAACTCTCAAGGATGCAGAGAATGGCACTGTTGGAGTAAGTCTTCTACCACCACCTCCGAAGGAACATAAAATATCAGAGCAATATTGCACATTAATGGAGAATTTGAAAGCTTAGTTTAACTTGGCTAATTTGACTGAACATCTTAGTTCAGGAGTTTCAGAATTTTTTGGGTTCTGGAAGTTGTGCATTTTGTTTAAAAAGAATCTGGAATCCCTGATCACGAAGGGCAGCCAAGTAATAGAAAATAGGGAATGAAACGAGACTTGGGCTTATTCTAATGTATTTATGCAAATGTATATATTAAAAGTTATTGGGATTTCACAAAAATAGATGCCCCAGAAAGTTCCTCCAAGTATTGTAACTATAGACAGTAAAGTACGTATTGCAAATGCAAAATTAATGTTTGCAAAACACTAACATTAAATTGGAAATAAAATTAGAAAGTTAATGTTTTTGCCAAATACAGCAATCTTCGGTGACTGGGAAGCAATTACTTTCCTTAGGAAAGATAGAAATGGAATATCCTGGCTCCATTTGGGTGAAAGAGATAGATTTGTCCTTAGTTTCTTCTTGAATTTAAATATAGATTGGAAAACCCTATTCTAATTCCTTGTGTGTCTGATCACACTTAGCCAATAAAGAGTTGAATTCAATTCAATTCAATTCAATTCAATTCAATTCTATTCTATTCTATTCTATTCTATTCTTGTTGCTAGTCACGAAGTCGTGTCTGACCCATTGCGACTCTATGGACAATGTTTCTCCAGGCCTTCCTGTCCTCTACCATACCTACCACGCTTTTGTTGGCAGAGTGATGCCTCTGCTTTTTAGTGTGCTGTCTACATTTACCATAGCTTTCCTCTCCAAGACTAGACTAAACTATTCTCTATTCTTTTCTATTCTTTACGCTCTACGCTCTACTCTAATTCTATACTATATTCTATTTCTTTCTGGCTTCTTGCAATATTTTCATGCTCAACAAATCTTTCTGTGATGTAGATCAGTGACACGTTCCTACTACCGTAATGCAGCTGGGGGAGTCCTGATGTTTGACCTAACCAACCGGGCATCATTTGAGAACATCAGGATCTGGCACCAGGAAGTGGTGGACACAGTCAAACCTCACCGCCCAGTTTTCGTGCTGGTGGGGAACAAGAGTGACCTGGAGGCTGAACGGAAGGTGGGACAAAAGGAAGCTGAGAAACTGGCGGTTTCCTTCGAAGCAAAGTATATCGAGACTTCAGCGAAAAGCAGCAGCAATGTGGAGGCAGTTTTCCAAATGTTAACTCTGGGCATCTACAAGGCCTTGAAAAGTGGGTTGATGAAACCTGGTCCACAGTGGGATGGAGTGAAAACCAAACTGCCATCACCGCCATCAGAGGTTTCCACTCAGGATAAGAGAAAGAAATGTTCTTGCTAGCTGAACACAAGAGCCACTGTGCAACTGGGACAACGTTCTTGTGTTAACGATTTTGCAAAAGAATTTACACATTGTGCAACAATGTGGGTTGTGAAGCCACTATGGTTTAAGTACACATAATCTGCAGAGTCCTTAAATATGATTTATATGTGCACTATGGGGTTTGCAGAGCACAGAAAATTTCTCAAAGCAAATTTTGTAAGCCTACTTTGTGGGCACTAATCTTGAAGACTCCCTCACAGAGGCCTATGGTCTCATTTATTCTTGCAAGTCAAGTTTTTTAAAAAAGTGTTCAAGTGTAGCTGCCAAACTCATGAAGAAACCAGCTGGGGATACCTGTGGAGCAAGGTAACTTATTTGGTGTGGCGGCTGTGTGCAGTGGTGAGTTTAAAATTTTGTTACTCCTGGTTCTGTGAGCATGGCTTTGCGTGCGTGGAGGGACCTTCTCCTGCAATCCTGCACTCTCCTTGTCTTCAACAGCTGACGCGCGGCAATCCACTGTGACGTGTGAAGCAGCTTAGCTTCAAAACCAGGAATTAAAGATCAGAATAGAGCCGGGTCGGATGGAACTGCCTAGCAGCTGACTATTGGAGTGAATCAATTCGCTCACACATGATCCTGGGAACTACCTGTATTTAGTATTTTTTTAATATTTATTTGATTTGTCAATCGCTTACAAGATACAGGTATAAGAATAAATATACTGTAGTTTTGAATACATTAGATACTTATAAGAAAACAAAAAACAATAGGACAGGGACAGTAGGCACAATTGGTGTGCTTATGCATGCCCCCTACAGGCCACTGGGCTGTAGACAACTTTCCATACACATCTCTTAAACAAGGATTCGTGGATTGTCAGAGCTCAGCTTGCCTTTCCTTGGCAGTTACCTCTCGCACTTCTAGCTACTCCCTGCACTTCACATGAGAGCTGTTATGTCGAGAATCATTTACTCTTGCAGGATCTACATCTTGGGACTTTAAAAAAAAATTGGATTGTTTATTAAAAAGTGTTTCCATAAATTATTTAATGGTAAGGAAAGGTCCTTTCCCAATCTACCCATTGTCACTGAAGCTGTGGGGATGATACAGAATCTTTTTTTAAAAAATTAATATAAAAATTGAAACAGGCTAATATAAGAAAGAAAAGAGAAAGCTAATGCAAGAAAGGGAAAATTGTAAAAGAAAAATAGAAAAGAAAAAAATACGAGGTGACTTCCATTCTTTGTAGCAGTTAAAAATACAAAAATAAATTTACCTCTTTCTATTAAGATACATACGTATTATTAGCCTTTTGTATTTATTGTTGAAAATCTTGTACTTATTCTATATACCTTCTCAATGTATACCTGACTCCTCATCTCAATCAAAAAAAATTGCTAAAGCTTGAACAACCTTTTCTGTAATATCTGGATATTCTGTAATATTCTGTAAAAATACTCTGGAATTACTTTAAATCTCAAACAAAATTCCTTCAGTTCCAGGAAGCCAGAATTATTCTTGTTAGGGATATTTAAAAAGAAGTGTGGGGAAAATATAAAATATATAATATTACACATTTTAATGGCTGCTAGAATTGCCTATGTTCAATGTTGGAAGCACAATTATACACCATCAGACAAACTGATCATTCAAAAAATAATGGTGTGTGCTGAGATGGATAAATTAACCCTGATGTAACGAGAGAAAGACTCTGAATATTATAGAATTTGGGGGAAATGATATGATTGGACTGAATTAAGACAAATGGATGATGAAAGAATGAATGATAAGCAACCTATAAAGGTTTACATTTGCATAAATTGTATATTTTTGTAAATAAGCACAAAATGGAAGTTTTGACAAAATGTCACATCCTGTTAATGTCATAATATGTATATTTTTGGTTCATTTAAAGATATAAAAGACAAATAAAGTTTAATTAAAAAAAGAAATTACCTAATTCTTCTTTCAGCTCTCCATAATTTTTCTGTTACTTTCAAGAATTTGCACTTTGCCGTTGTTTTACATCTCCAGACACTTGTTTTACAGAGGCTTTCTTCAGAAAAACTTGATCACAGCCTAGTGATCAAGTTAGGGCCATGGTGGCGCAGTGGTTAGGATGTAGTATTGCATGCTAACTCTGCCCACACTCAGGTGTTTGATCCCGATGAGCTTGAGGTTGACTTAGTCTTCCATCCTCCCAAGTTGGTAAAATGAGGACCCAGATTGTTGGGAGCAATATGCTGAAATTGTAAACCTCAAAGTGTGAGAGCAAGTCTCACGAATTCCATCTGTACACATTCATTCACACCTTCAGATAAGCACCGGGCACAACGCTGCATGTCATCACTACTCTGTGATATTAAAGGATGATCAGCATTGTGTCCAAGTGACAATATATTGTCCTTGATATAATTATGTTTAACACATTCTTACATTGCTTCAGAATTTGCTGTTTGATCCTCCAGTGAAAAGTCAGCTTGAAATGGGACTAACAAAAGCATCATCTAACAAACCCAATACCATACAGTATATCACTTTCTAATCTGATTGGTAACCAACTCAGTTACTTCAGTTTAAGTGGCAGATTTCATATAAACTTGCTATCACAATGAAGATGCTCTTAATACCAACCCAGCAACAAATGTAAAGTAGCAAGAGTTTGAAATAAATTTCTTCCAGGCAAAACTTTTATTAAGTGGCACTGCTTGTTTCACTCATACTGTCATCTTTCCTTTGTAATTTTCCTGGGTTTTCCTCAAAACAAATGCAGTACACACAACAGCTTTAAAGGCAAGAGGTACTTTCCAGACTTAACAAGTTAAAACATGCTTAATTCCACAGCAATGCAATGTTGTTCACCTTTTTAAGCACTAAGGATTTGATTTTTTGGAGAAAAAAAACACCTGTTATAGTTTCCTGGAATACCAAATGATATTTAAGTATCACAACTATAAAATATTCACAGATTCAATCAGACATAAAGAGGAGGGAGTTTTCCAAGCTTCTTATTGGTAATTAATTTAGCTTTCAATATCAAAGAATATAGACGCTAAAGACATTGCAGCTGATGCTATTTCAGATTCCTAGTTTCAGATCTATGTAGCTGACATTGGATGGGGTGGCTTTTAAGAGACAAATGGAATTACAAGTTGTTGATATCAAGATTAGGAGAAACTGACTCTGGAGCATGGTATTTGTTGTGACAACAGTAACTTTTAAGTACCCATAAGTTCTCCTTAGGTTGGTTTTGCAGGTGCATTTAAAATAAACAGTCCACTTCAGTGTATGAGTGCAGCCCACACATACATATCAGTAACAAGGCTGCCAGTTAGAAGTCGTGGGAATTCCATCTCAATATACCTGGAGGAAAGCAGATTAAATGTGCTGATCTAAATCCATTCAGTTGTTATTCCAACTTTTTTCAATGAAAAAAACAAAACAAAAAACCAATTCCAAAGAATGCACTAGAAGCTGACCTATACATGTGACATTCTACAGCTTCCATTAAATCCCACAAACAAGCAGATGTATATTAGCAGCCCTGCATGAAGACATCTCCTGTATCACATGGAAACATCTTCACTGTTAATAGCTCTTTAAGGCCAGAAGCTGGATGCAGGTCAATGGCTAGACCCCAGAGGCAATGAGATGAAAGGGCCCACACGAGATAGGCAGCTTTAACAATGAGATAGGACAGAAATCCATGTGATGCTGGTTAAGGCAGTGTTTCTTAACAATGGAAACTTCCCTTAGCGTGATGGCTGGGGAATTTTGGGAGTTGAAGTCCATACATCTTTTAAGTTGCCATGATTGAGAAATACTAGGTAAAAGAAATGGACTGGGTCTTGGGAAAATACAGCTCCAATCCCCTTGTGAAGTTCTGAATTATTTCTAGGCTGTTCGTTCTTTCTCAATTATATAGCTTCTGAGGATAAAATGAGAGCTAATATCCCTTCTACACTAAGTATTACTCTGAGAAAAGGGCAGATCTAAAAGGATAGGAATATAAGGATGTTTTCACACTGTTCATCCTACTAGGAGAAACACTGTGGTCTTCCTAGCTGGTTGATGCCATTTTCTTATTCAAAGCACTCAATAATCCTGGATGTCATCTTGGCATAATTCATGAGACACCTTAGAAAAGCAGATTCATAGGGTATTCATTTATTGTTACATTTTCAACTAATGGAAATTTACACAAATTCTTCTTTTAAAGTCCCTGCTGGATAACTCAATGCAAAGTTGATGCAGTCAGCACTTATAGTGAAAACAAAAGACAATGAGGATGGTGGAGGGACCCAAACCAATGGCTGTTTCCTCAGTTCAGAGTATGGGCCAAGCACCCCCTCGGCTGCTCCAATGTAGCTTATCAAGTGTGAAGTGGGAAGGGAGGATACACATTTTCTGCAAGCTTCTGCTTCAGAAACCACCTTCCCCTCCAGAAGCAGTGGTTTTCACAATGCACAAATATCTGAAACAGCAAATACTTCTACGCCAGTAAAATGCAAGGTGTCAAGTGTGCTTTTAGAATTCAGAACCTTCCTGGGAGGAGAGTGCCAGCATCCAGTGAAAAGGGGCATTTCACTCAACTTACAGGGGGAAAAAAAAAAAAGAACCAGAGATTGTACCAAAACTTCTGGACGCAAAGAAGGATGAGTGATCCCATGCCATAGCCATTGGACAGAGACTATATATATCTTGGGAACCATAAGGCAGTTTAACCATGCTTGCGGGCTTTTTTTTTTTTTAATTGTAGTTCAAGCCTTGTTTCTACTGCATTTTTACAGGACTTGGGGTAGAAAAAGAATTCAACTTTCCCCACCATCCTGAGCATTAAATTAAAAAAAAGAAAAGAACTGATTTTCAACTGAAGTTCCTGTCAATACTGTGGTCTGCTTTTGAGACCCATCATTCATTTTCTCTGAAAGAAGTCCAAATACCGTAAATAGCAACATTACAAGTAGCTGAGAGGGAAGGGGGATGATGAAAAAAAAAATCTATGGCCACTTCTAATACTGTTCTCAAAAACAGCAAAAACATTTTATCCCTTGGGCAATCATGGATACCGTAATATCACTTAGGAGAAGGAAAATAAAAGTCTATGCTCCGAGATAAGTTCCTTTGGGGGAACAGATGTGAGGAGACCTACTGACAGTTGGCAAATCTTCTCTTAATAACCCTTTATTGCTGCACTGTGAAAATATATGCTTCCCTGTGAAGCATTGCAAAAAAATAAATTTAAAAATTATCCCACAGATGACCTCAAGCGTACTTTCCACAGCTTCAGAGGCAGACTTTTTTTTTCCTCATAGAAGAGTCTTTTTCTTTTAATTTCTCTGTCTTTTCCCAGAGTTATTTCTTGGTTGTTTTGCGGATCAATGCCATTCTCTGAAAAGAAAAGGTGGAAAAACAGCATGAATATGGGTCTCTTGATGTAACGGAAACTGTGGATGGCCTCCGTTAGACTTCATAAGTTAAACTAAGAATATGATTAATGGAACTCAAACAGGTAATTTTACAATTCACCCGACAATCCACCTCCAGAGTACCAGCAGCTGTTGAGTTCCCAAAGCTGGCTTGAGGCTCCAATTAAAGAGGTCCATCTCTTCTCTTTTTCCCAATTTAAATTACTCCCAAGGCAATATCATATCTCCAAAGTTGCCCTTTGAACTTGAAGGAAAGATACCTAGCCAATTCTGTTTATTTCCTGCCAATTCCTGTTTATTTACAGGCCAAATTATATTTTTTAATAAATAGAACTGAAATGATCTAAGCGAGGGGGGGAAGAGAGTGAGGTGAGGCTCAAAAGATCCTATTTTTTTAATACTTAAATCATATAAGCAATGAAGAAAAGAGACTGAGGCACATGTCATGATTTTTACAAAAACCAAGGTGGAATATGAACATTAGAAATTGGGCATGAAACTTCAACTTGTTTAGCAAGCTCTGTTTTTCATTTGAGATTTTCCCTTTTCTTGCTATTTATCGTTGGATTGATGGAGCAGAAAATATCTGCATCACATCATTTCACTTAGGTGTGAATTATGGGGTGGCAGGGGGTGGGGGAAAAAGATCCTTACCTGTTTGTGAGCTTCTGTAGTGCAGGCTTTTTTATATGGCCTGATTTCTTCAGAGCCAAAACCTGGGATCCACATATTCCACTGGCGTTCTGGAGACAGCAACAGCATCGGAGTGGGTCGTGGTGAGGAAATGAAATCATACGCAGATGACGATTTGAACAAGGGATAAAAGACAGGCAAGAGAAGCAGACTCAGCCATTTAGAAAGCAATGAATAACCCACTATATCACAGTTCCCCAAACTTTCCGGTTTTGCAGAGGGGGAGGGAGGAGGAGGAGAATGGTTCTGTGCAAGTCGTGTGTGTGCAGCTCCATTTGCGTGAGCAGCGTGCACACACACCTTCTGCTCAAATAGAGCACGCATGTGCCTGCTCACCTGCTGCTCGTTCAAGTGGGGATGTGTGTGTACACTTGGCCGCTGTTCCTGTGGCCCATTTGTAAATATTTCATAGCCCATTAGTGGACCACGGCCCAGAGGTTAGGGACCCCTGCACTATATCATTGAGAAATACATGCTTTTGAAGGAATCTGACTCCCCCAATCTGAGCCCTTTTTTGTATCTCTTCTGGCAAACCTGTGAGGCACCTCATAAAAATACCTCAAGATCTTAAATCTTTCCAATATGGGCTTTGCATTCTGGGCTGACGGATGACTGACAAAAGATAAGCTTGCAGGCAAAGACAGGAAAAGTAAAGCATGATGCCATTTATGGTAACCAGAAAGAATCTGGAAACCACTTTTTTGGTGCTTCTGCCATTGCAGGAGATTGATTTGTGATTCCTTTCCATGCATTTCCATGGATTACCCCAATGAGACTGTAGCAATCATTGGTTGGGAAGGTGCAACTATGCAAAAGTTACAACACATTACCCACATTACTATAAAACAGTGCTTAGTAACCTTAGTAATTTTAAGAAGTGTGGACTGGCTGGGGTATTCTGGGAGTAGGAGTCCACACGTTTTAAAATGGCTAAGGTTGGGAAATTCTGCTTTAAAACATGACAGCAATGCAGGAGTCACAGAATTGAAACTACCATGCTGCTGTTTGCAACTTTCTCCATTCCAGTGTTCTCCAGAAGTTATAGGCTACAAAAGTTCATCATGTCCACTGCAGTTGCCTCATGGAAGCTGCACCCATGTGTGTGTGTGGGGGGGGAAATACAAGATAGAGAAAACTTCTGAAAGGCTCAGTTATGACCTGAGAACGCCACACAATATTTATTACTATGATTCAGATAGTGGCTCATTGAAGGAGCAAAGAAAGAAAAAATAAAGAGAGTGACCAGCAGCAAGATGGACAAACTCAGCTATGGTGGCAATAAATGCACCACTGGGAGATTTGACAGAACTGCTTAGGGATAGATTATGGAGAAAATCTTTCTAGATGTCAAAAATAACTTGATGGCACAGAATCAACATTCTTTTGATTGTCTCTGCAATGTAGCCCAGAAGAAACACTGCAGGTTATGGACAAAACAATCCAAAACAACTGATAGGTTAAGCTGGCAGCTATCATGAAACAGACACATGTATATCGTTGCACTGACCAAGATGCAGTTGGACATCCTTTACTTCCAAAGTGTTAGACTTGCGATGCCGTGCGAGCTGGCAGGCAGCTGTCACCACGCTTTCAATGAAGTCATCAGCAATTTGCAGCAACATCTGTCAAAATGGAATTCAGCATCAGCAAGAATGGCAGAGGTCACCACAAGGTTATTCTTCTGACAAATTCAAGGTACTGACAGAGCATTCTTGGGAAACCCCTCCCCCCAAGAGAAAAATTAGAAATAAAATGGCACATTTTAACAAAGGAGAGGTTGAGATGTTTGTGATAATCATTTCAGCTAAGGCCCGTCTACCTCCTCCACATCTTCATCCAGCTGTTCATTTGGATCCACTTCTCTAACCAGATCCTGTAGCTTCTTCTTTGTTAATATCTATGGAAAATATCAGTACATTTTATTGGGTTAGTTCAACTAGTCATTTCTGTGCAGTTAAAATCAAAAGATCTTGCTCAGGAGGACTTCCAGTCAGCAGCGTATGTTGTGCCCCTAAAGCTGGTTCAGGAATTCTGGGAGTTGAAGTCCACCAGTCATAAAGGGGCCATAATTCCCCACCCCTGCTCTAAAGCAACTCCTTTACCCAGAGCCCTCCAGATGTGCTGACTACATCTCACATCATGGCCAATTACCTGATTACTTTCAGGACTGAGGCGCCCACCACTGCTAGGGGTCCCAGGCATCTTTGCCACAGAGGTATTGTTTGCCATGGAACTATGAGGAGGAGTATTGCCTGCTTCTGCTTTGATTGAAGAAAAGTTTGATAAATTGATCAAAGTAGATGGACCAAACTGGTTCATAATCTGCTGAGCTTTAGCCTTGAGGTCATAGAGCTTATCCAGATCTTGCTTCTTTTTGGGATTATGTGGGCCCAAACCAATCAGCTAGAAGAAGAAACAAACCTCAAACTTAAAAACAAGATGGCAGAATTGAAATGTCACTATCTTGGACATGTTAACCAAGTTCAGTAATCTGTTATTACAAAAGCAACTTATCAGTGAAAATATACCCAGTATTGTAAATAGCCAACTTCTTAGTTTTTTTCATGAGCCATAAATTATTGAATGTAGTACATTAATTCAGCTCAGACTATATTAGTTTATTTTAACATTGCAACTTGTAACATCACATCCAGGCCAAACCATGCTGTACAAGTATAATCAAATATAGCAAGTTCAATATCATCTTTATTACTTCGGGTTTAAGAACAAGGTCCAGACAGAATACACAAAATATTTAGATTACAATGTTAAAATTCCATTCTTATTATCATGCATACACTATGCTCAACACACTGACAAAAAGACAATGATATTAAGTTTTGGGGGCGAGATTCTCATTTAGAACTGCTCTCAATATAATCAAATATTTCTTGTCAAGGTAGAATATGACTGCCATTAAAAGGAGCTGGCTATGAAAGAGAGGAAGGGCAATGAGTTCAAAGCTAGAATAGAATAGAATACTTTATTGGCCATGTGTGACTGGACACACAAGGGATAAGCTTTAGATTCTCTTTTCTACCCAAAGCTTAATTATTTTGCCTCATTCACATTTTACTAGAAGACTGGTTTACATGGAAAGTGTTCCCTTTTGATAGGGTGGTTGTAACAATTTCTTACTGAGAGGAAGCACTGTGTTAGATCCAACCTGGTTTACCATCTTCCAGTACTATTTGGATAGCTCAATGATTATTTCCTAGGAGGCTGTATCTTCTTCTGATTTATTTTAAAGAAATACACATACAGAGTGTTTCTTTAATCTCACCTATTTAAAGGCTTCACAGTTTAGGTTCATTGCACAGTAAGAAGGTACAATCCAATTTATCATCCTGGATTAACTGTTCTCCTAAAAACCAAGTTAAAACTTGATTCTTATAAAATATTATAAAATATTCAATGGCTCCAACAAGACCAGAATAGAATAACAGAGTTGGAAGGGACCTTGGAGGTCTTTCTAGTCCAACCCCCTACTTAGGCAAATGTTATCCAATCTTTTCTTAAAATCTTCCAGTGTTGGAACATTTACAACTTCTGGAGGCAAGTTGTTCCACTGATTATTCTGTCAGGAAGTTTCTCCTTAGTTCTAAGG
This sequence comes from Laticauda colubrina, assembly GCA_015471245.1. Lineage (NCBI taxonomy): Eukaryota > Metazoa > Chordata > Lepidosauria > Squamata > Elapidae > Laticauda > Laticauda colubrina. The sequence goes on from BLBF01000072.1 coordinate 5,788,637, forward strand.
TTGCTTCTCTCCTTGATTAGTTTCCACTCATTGCTTCTTGTCCTGTCCTCAGGTGCTTTGGAGAATAGCTTGACTCCTTTGTGGCAGCCCCTAAAATATTGGAACACTGCTATCATGTCAATCCTAGTCCTAGATTGATAGAATAAAGCAAACCTAAATTCTAATCTGTACGAGGACTTGGAAGAAAGATTTCAGTCACATGTTCAATGTCTTGAATTAAAAAATAGCACATAGATCATATATATATTCTGTTAATAAACTAGAAAGCAATATATTCTTGCAAAGCTTGTTTACCATCAGTTTTTAATCTCGGCACACAATTAAAATTAACAAGTCACAAACCTGCAGCTTTTCATTATGCTAGCATGCCATGCGATGGTCACTTCAAGCCAATTTACTTACAGCTATCTGAGTATCTAGATCTTTAATTACATCAGAAACTGCTGTGGGGCCATTGAATGTAGAGGCCATTTTCAAAAAAAAAAAAAAAATGCTCCTGCAAGTAAATGGTCAGAATTAACCTACACAACAGTTCTTCCCTGGTCATGAATACTTATAAAATTCTTTCAGAACATTGTGCTCCTGCCTCCAGCCTGAAAAATAAGAGAGACTCTGATATGCAACAAAGCACCACAACACAGGATTTTCCTCCCCCTTTATATCTCCTTTTAAAATGGTCTTTTCCTTTGGGAGGATACTGCTCCAAACATTTTGCCAACCAAAGTCAGGGACAGCACAAGCTTACAGAAATCAAAGCAGTAGTTATCAAAAGGCAGTCCTGGCGATACCATGTTCCATTAAGTAATTAAGAGCCCAAAACGACTAAACAGCCTTGATTTGGGTCTAAAGGGGTTACTATTCATGGGTTTTACGGGTTGTTTAAGTAGGCGTATACATGGACTACCACAAAATAATGTACCCATAGCAATAACACACACACAAAATACCGTATTGTTTTTTTTCTCTTCAAAACACATTTTTAAAAAAAAGGACAAAAGGTGATACAGGGGCGTTTGAAAACCAAAGTACCGACGTCTGTCAAAGTGGGGCTCTTGCTGTCAAGGGGAGGAGAGAGCGGGAAGCCTCTCCAAGAGAGCCCGAGTGATGTGGAGGCAGTATTGGGCAGGCTGTGTGTGAGAATAAGTTACAGCTCCCCACCTCCGCCCTCAGGCCAGCCCATCCTCAAGGGCTGCTGTGCAGGGAAAAGAGTCCTGGGACTGCACGTAGATATGGCGCCCAACGCTAAACAGCAAATAGGCATCTCTTGACTCCTTTTCTCCGTCGCCTTGTCTGTTTAAGCGGGGTTTCACCCCGGCCACCCCTATGTCCCTGTCACCGCCCCACTCCCTCCTTCCTTCCTTCCTTCCTTACCGGCGCCTCAGCCGCCTAGCTTCTCATACGGTCCGCGCTCCCTCGGACGAGCCGCCGCCAGCCGCCTTCGCCTTCGCCTTCAGCGGGTTCTCCGCCGACAACAACACTTCCGGGGTCACGACCGCGAAGCCACGGAAGTGCCGGGAAACACCCTTTGGCCAGCCCGCGCGCCAAACCAACCAATCGGGGCGTCCTTTTCTGCTTGTCGTCCGTTGGGAGCCCTGGCTTGACTGCGCAAGCGCCAACTCTGGAGGACGCGGGTTTGGGAGTTGTCGTTCAGGCGGCCGCGGCGAAGTTGGTTTTGTTTTTCTTCCCCATCGTCTTCGCTCTTGTTCTGGGCAGAAGAAAGCGGACCTCTCCGTAACGGGCTCTCGTTCTGCCCGCTCGCAGGACGTTGCCTATCCAGGCGAACTGTAAATTTAAGGCAGGGGTTGCTGGCTGAGGAATTCTGGGAGTTGAAGTCCACAAGTCTTAGAATTGCCAAGTTTGGAGACCTCTGATTTAAGGGGTTCCTTTGTGCAACCTAAGGTTAGTTATTTTTGGTGAACTTACTTCTTTTGGTTAGCTATTCTTCAGCACAATGTGCCAATTCGGAAACTGATTTCATTCAGTTCGCAGTCCCAAAGGTGTTTTTTCAGAATGCAACTGGACTTTTTTATTTTTCTTTTGAAGACATTTCACTTCTCAACCAAGAAGCTTCTTCAGCTCTGACTGGATAGTGGAGAATGGAAAGATTTATATTCCTTGCAGACAGATGGACATTTGCATCCTTCTAGAGGGTCGTTGAAGCAAGAAAGTGCTGAAGAATAGCTAACCAAAAGGAGTAAGTTCACCAAAAATAACTAATCTTAGGTTGTACAAAGGAACCCCTTAAATCAGAGGTCTCCAAACTTGGCAATTCTAAGACTTGTGGGCTTCAACTCCCAGAATTCCTCAGCCAGCAACCCCTGCCTTAAATGTACAGTTCGCCTGGATAGGCAATGTCTTCTTGGATGAGAAACAAAACATCTTCAAAACAAAAAAAACAAGAAAAGTCCAGTTGCTTCCTGAAAAAAAAAGCACTTTTGGGACAACCATGACCTGGATGACTGAGAATCTCTACAGATAATCAGTTCGCAGGCTATAAGCATTTTGTGTGAACAAAGTGGAAAGAAGAATAAGGGAAAGCCAATGGATTTTGCGCTAATATCTTGGAAAGGGAAATAAATGCTTGCATCCCTCAAATATAATCCTTGATTCGGAGAAAGCAGATTGCGGTTCTAATGTCAATTGAGTTAGAACTGCGTTTGCACAACCCATTGAATCGCAAACTAGGCGAGCCCTTTTGGATTGTGCAGCCCAGGCATACCGCTGATTTATGGTGCAGCCAGCCATACAGATCTAAGAAGCAGAGCTCATTCAACCGTGGGTCAGAAAATAATGCGAATGAAGCCAGGGTCTGCATTCGGCTTGGCTCGAGGCTTAATTCAGAAAATCTGTGCATTAAAGTTAAGGCCAACTTTCAAATGGAAAGAAAAACCAGGAAACAAATATAAACGAAGGAGATTTACTTGGAAAGGAATTGCCTTGTTCTTCGGTGGAATTGATTTATTCCAGCAAAGGTGTTTTATTTTTTTCCAGCCCTATCAGCGGAAGTTAATTCGCAAAGCTAAATTAATCCCTTCTGCTTCTTGCGCTAACTCTGCCTTTGACAGTTTCGAAAACTAAACTTTCAGGCTTTCTACCCAGAATTCCGCGCGTTAATTTGCATATCGGGTAGAAAAAAAGGAGAAATGCTCACCCTGTTTGAGAATCGGACCGGATTCGGGACCGTCGTGACGGCAGTTATGAAGTCAAATCTCCGCGGAGTTGACCAGGATGGCTGGAGTTGGGCGGACTGCTCGCCCTGACTGAAAGAGGCGTCACGGATCAATGGGAGCGGCGCTCGCGGAGCGCGGCCTTAAAAAAGGGCTTCTGCTGTGATTAGCACATGGAGAGGGGTGGCTGCGGCTCGCTTCTTTCCGTGCGGAATCGCTATCAAGAGATTTCGGAAGCATAATTTTTGCGAATGGGGGTAGCTGGTAATCGCTTGTTCTGGCTCCCCGCCCTAAGGCTTGTTGGATGGTAGAGTTGGGTCAGTCCTTAAGTTTTGGCCGTCTGTCAAAGGAGGAACAACTGGGAAAGGGGGGGGGGAAGGTCGGGGAGCCGGTGTTGTGGTCGTGCAGTCTTAGTTCATAGGGTCGCAAAGAGTGGGAGGGGTCTGAAGAACAGATTTTCCTTGGGGCGGCGTTTGCGCTGTTACGTCAGAGCTGAGAGAGCGAGGAAGACGAACAGAATCTCACCCAGGAGGGGCACTGAAAAAAAGGTGGCTTATAGTCGGTCCTCCTGTTCGCAGGCTGTAAAGTGAGTTCTGGTCCTTACTGGGAAAAGTTAAATCAGCATAGAGCTGGAAGGGACCTTGTAGGTCATCTAGTCCAACCCTTCTCTTCCCCCCCCCCCCCAAGCAAGAGACCCTATACCCAAGGCTCTTCAAACTTGGCAAGTTCAAGACTTGTGGACTTCAACTCCCAGAATTCCTGACCTAACATGACTGAAAGGAGGGATTCTGGGAGTTGAAGTCCACAAGTCTTAAAGCGGTCATGTTCGAAGAGACCCTTGGTCTATAATTTCTCAGTCTCTCGAAAGCTTCCATTGATTAAGTTCCCGCAACTTCTGAAGGTCTTCTAGTCTAACCCCCTGCTCAAGCAGGAGACCCTGTACTGTTTCAGACAAGTGACTGTCCAGTCTTTTCTTAAAAAACTCCAGTGGTAAAGCTCCCACAACTTCTGAAGGCAAGCTGTTCCTGTTGGTGAATTCTTCTCAACGTGTACCAGTGTTAAAAAAACAACTAGTTCTCACTAGCGCTCAGTATCTGTCATGTCATTGGGACATGCAGTGTCCTCGGGTCCCATGATCGCCATTTCCAATCTTCCCAGCTGGCTTCTGACATAGTCAACAAGTCATGACTGCGTCTGTGTGAGCATTGTTAGGCAACAGTGTTCATTGGCCTTGAGCTAACTATGGCTGGATTTGGTTCGTACTTGTCTTGGAGACCCCAAGGGTATTCCTGGGCTGTAGACCAGTCTTGAGAAATTTGGGAGGGGGGGGGATTCCTAAGGGAGCAAATAACTTATTTATGTTGGCCATGGGATGATCCATGCTGTCACCAGGAGGTGAGCTTGATTTGAAAGTGGGGTGTTTTTTTTTAACGGTACAAGCCCTGTCTTTTGTAGCTAGCTCCTGAATCAGTGTTAGGATGCATTTGCCCATTCCTGAGCTCAAGGAAGGGCTGTCTTAAGTACAGCATCACCACAATGATCCTCACAGTGTAAGAAGAGGTTCTAGTTCTAATGGAACTAGATGATAGATAGATGAGAGAAGATAGATAGTTGACACTGCGTTTCCCCAAATGTAAGACCCGTCTTATATTTTTTTACCCTAACAAAAGGCATCAGGTCTTATTTTCGGGGGGGATGTCAACCACTGCATAATCTCGCTTGCGCACATCGCTCCCGGCCTCCTTTTTACTGTCGGAAGCCTTCAGGAACTTCTGCGGCCAGCAAGGCTTTCCTGAAGGCCTCTGCAGCCAATAATAAAGCTCTGGATCGATCCTGAGCTTTGTTTTCAGCTCCAGAGGCCTTCAGGAAAGCCTTGACAGCCTTGCCGGCTGCAAAAGAAATGGGCTGCCGGCAAGGCAAGGGTCAGGGTGTGCGAGGCCTGGCTACAACTGTCCAAAGGTAAGTAGTAGGGCAGCTCCACCACCCCCATCCGCATCCCAGCTTAATTTTTACCTGCGCACTCTGGAGTGGGTGGGATCTTAATAAGGGCTTATTTTGGGGAAAGGGCTTCAATTGGGCATGTGTAAAAATCAAGCTAGGACTTACTTTCAGGGTAGGTCGTATTTTCGGGAAAATCGTAGTTGATAGATACTTGATAGTTGGTAGATAGTCTTTTTTTAAAAGATAGAGCAAACCTATTATCTGGCCAAGGGAGCCTGGTGCATTAACTTTACTCCTGTAAAGTTTACCTTTAATAAACCTTGTGACGATCTCATTAGCTCTCAGCTCCTATTTCTTGGAAATCTCTCATGGATATTGACCCCTGGAGGGCATTTACATTTGGGTGTCAAACAGAATCCAAACAGCTACTATAGCCAGGAAATTTTTTTTGATTTTTCAGAGCGAAATTTAAAAACTCCAACCAGATTTGTTAGTAATAGATGGCAAGGGAAGATGGAGAAAAAAGCAGTAGATTCTTAAAATTTGGTTTACAAAATATTTCTCAAGTGAATAAGAATAGAAAGTAAGTTTAATGAGCTCTGCTGAATGAAGTTTTGCTCTTGTCCTTCATGTGGGTTGTCCGTCATGTGTTCTTAACATTATATGATCTGCAATGCAGTCAAAAGAAATTATAATGCAATTCTACACCCCCATTCTCCACTGTTTTGGGATTACAGGGTGGGCAAGCAAGGATTGTTGGAATATTTGTCATTCTCGTGAGTTTGACAACCCGAGACTTTGTTAGAAAGTTCCTCAGCTTGGGCAGGGAAAGTAAGCATGGATCAAATGAAGTATTGTCCTTTGTAGATGTATCAGCTGACCCTGGTAGGTAGAATGAGGCAATGTCCTCAGACGGAAAACCCTTGGAGGCAGCAGCAAGATATATGGGGAGGAAAATATGTGTGCCTTTGCCTGGTTCTCTTGTGTTCTCCAAACCAGTTTAACTGGAAAATACAATTTTATCAGCTTCATAAGGTAAGATTTAATCCCTTCACGGGCAGATGTTTGCATATCGAAGGAAACACGATGACATTTTGTTCTTTGCAAAACATCCAAGTCATTCTAGGAGCACAGCAAGATGCTGAATGCAGATTTCCTAGGAAGAAGGTAAAGATAACAGAGTCCCTGCAGATTTTATTTTGCTAGTCATTGCCAAATGACTATCAATGCTCATCTCCATTTCAAGGCCACTGAGCCAGCATTGTTGGAAGACATTTCCCAAGTCACATGGCCAGCATGATGTCACGGAGCCCAGTTACCTTCCCACCAAAGTGGTACCTATTTATCTACTTGCATGTGCATGCTTTCGAACCGCTAGGTTGGCAGGAGCTGGAGTAAGAACGGGAACTCCATTGCATGGCGCTCAGGGTCTCGAACCTGGCCTGCCAACTTTCTAGCCAACAAGCCCAGTGTCTCAACCGCTGAGCCACCACACCGCCCCATAGAAAGAAGGCTGGAGCATCCTTGGTGGAAAAAAAACAACAACTGGGCATCAATTGGTTGGTTTCCAACATGGAGGAACTCTGCTAGATCATGTCAATTTGAACGTGAAGCTGTGGAGCTTTGGATCCTTCAAGAGGGGACCAATTTTTTTCACAGGAGCCTGACGGGAAGGTTTGCTTCCTGCAGGACTCACAAGGGCTTGTGATAGACGTGTTCATAGGGGGGATTTCTCTGTTGGAAATGGCGGGCCTGAAATGAAGCTGTACGGGCTTTATCTCCTGGGCGCGGAGTCCATTCGTTTGGAAGAGGAGGCAGGCAGCCAAGGTGAGTTTGGATCGATCTTTCCTGCTGGCCCGTCTCACCTGCTTGGCTCTCCAGCTTCTCTGCCGGACACTGAGTTGGGAAATCATATTGCAGCGAAGATTTGTGGGGGCCCGGTGGAGCTAGGCAACCCCCCAGACTTTCGGAGAAAGGGAGCCTTTGGACACCGAGATTCGTCCTGCAAGGGCCTATCCCCACTTCTGCAGGCTGCTCCATGAAGGGGGTGGCGTACTCTGGTTCCAGGGCCAAGGGCTCGGTATACTCATGCTGCTTGCCTGGAACGTCATAAGGATTCACCACCAGGGGAAGTGTGTAACCTTCGTCCACGGCTGGTTTGAATGTGGATGGGGCCACCTGGCAGCCAGGGTTGACTTGGACCAGGTCTGGCTCAGCATATTCTGCGAAGGAGAAGAAGGAGAGGGTGAAGGAAGGAGGAGAGACATTCCTGTAGGATAATGGAGACCTGATTCTGGAACCCCTTGAATGTTCCCTGAGTGACAGTTCTGGCTTGACTGACATACGGACTCTACTGTTTTGATCAGATGCACAAAGGCCGCTTGCCAGATGTGCTGAAGCTGTGATGGCAAACCTGTGGCATGCATGCCAGAGGTGGCACACAGAGCCCTCTTTTTGAGCATGCGCACCATCGCCAGCTCTTCTGGTTTATGGTCCACACATGCGTGGCGGCCAAGTGATCTTTGCAGGTGCCAGAGCGCTGGAAAAAGGCCCCCAAAATGGTGAAAAAACAGGATGCTTTTTTAGGATTTCGTGACCGTTTTCTGACTGATTTTCAGTCTGAAAATGGCCCCAAAATAGCCTGAATACAGGCAAAAAACAGGCATGTACACACTGGTCAGCTGGTCTTCAGGTTTCTGGTGCTCCGACACCTGCACATGCATGCACATGTTTGAATGTTCCGGTTTGGGCACTCGGTGCCAAAAAAGTTTGCCATCATTGTCCTAAAGCAAGGGGGAAGGATGTCTCCAAACTTGGTACCTTTAAAGACTTGTGGGCTTCTCCCAGAATTCCCCAGCCAGTATGGCTTTTTTAAACCACCCAACTTTGGAGACCCTTGTGCTTTAAAGCAAAGGGGTCTCCAACCTCGGCAACTTTTAAGCCTGGTGGACTTCAACTCCCAGAATTCCCCAGCCATCAAAATCTGGCTGCAGAATTCTGGGAATTAAAGTCTGCCAGGCTTAAAAATTGCCAAGGTTGGAGAACCTTGTGCTTTTAAAGCAAAGAAGCCCACCCATTCCTCACATCAAAACGGACTGGACTGAAAGTTGAATGTTATTTCAACATCTTCCACTTCAGGCAAAGGCACAAGCCAACAAACCCTCCAATCCTAGACCGAACACCCCCCCACCACCACCACCATCACCATCCAGCATGGTAGGAAAAAAATGGCAGCACTTATTCTGCCCTCCCGATATTCCTTGGCTTAACACCACAATAAAGCTCAAAATTTCCGTTGTTAAGGAAGGCAATTGATAAGTGAGCTGGCTGGGAAATTCTGGTGTGGGAAGCCCCCCCTCCAAAGAATGAAATAATTTGGGAAATATTAAAAAAGGCAGAATATTATATTTCTCTAAAGGAGAAATGAAGAAACATGCTCTTAAAGATAGAAAGCAGCCCCCAGTCTTTCTTAATAGCCCACAGCAGATGTCAGCACTTAAGGAGATAAAGAGCTTATTGAAAGAAGGAAGCCAAATATCTAGATGGCTCCATTCATAAGCAAAACAAATACTGCCAGCAGAGGCCCATTCAAGACAGGATATTTTGAAACTGCTTGCAGCAAAGTTTGACAGCTAACAAAGGCAGAATGGTAGCATTTAGAAAGCAGCCCTTCACCCAAGATCCAGCACAGGACAAAAACCATTAGCTAAAATAGGACTTGCCCAACACCCTTTCAGAATGCAAGCCCCTTCATTGCCCAATCCCAGACAGTTCAAACTTCAAAGTCCCAGAAACCTACAAAGATCCATCTACTCATTCAACTATTTGTTCAGCTGACCCAGGACTGCTGTTGGTCCTGTTCATTTTTAAACTTTCTTTCCAGTCAGCCTCCATGTTGTTTCCAGCATCTTTCTCCCAGCTTGGACCTGAACCAGATGGATTTTTCTTCCAACACTGGGAGTTGTAGTCCACAAGTTGGACATCCCTGGTATAGATCCTCCTGAAGATGTATGGATTTCACTATGATTCTACTACACTTTTTAATACTAAGGGCAGGAGAAAAGGATACACGATGTCTTAGGGGAAAGCAACTTACCTGGTGACTGAGCTCCAAGAAGATCTACTGGCGTTCCTGGCCCGGGAAAGGAGGCAATTTCAGAGGCAGATAATTGCAAGTTCCCCCTGGAACATACCTGGCTGGTTTCTGCTATCAAGCAACCTAAAATGGAATTACAGGGTCACCTAGGGAAACCAGCAGAAGCTAGAAGCCAATGGGCATATTACCATTGAAACGTTTTGTTTTTTAAATTACATTTGGAGAAAAAGCAGACTGTTTGGACAGAGAAATTTTTCTGTAAACCTCACACTGGTCTTCGACCACTATTAATCTCATCTGGTGTTTATAAATTCACCTGCCATATATGGATCTTCGTGTACCCAAAGCAGTGTTGTATGTTACACATAGAGAGGAAGGTGGGGGCAGCCTGACAAAGCCTCAGTATTTTCAGAAATATCAAAGAAAGGAAAGAAAAGTAAGCTTGTCTTAAATCTAATTTAAGTCTTTTAGGACCTAGTTTCTCCTGCCACTGTTTGCAACAGGTGGCTAAAGCTTTGAGTTGGCTTGCCCCCCCAGCAAGGCTGGATGATGGGCCCCAAAGAGGCATACATGGGAGAGGGAGCTAGCAATAGCAATAACACTTAGACTTATATACCGTTTTAGAGTGCTTTACAGTTCTCTGTAAGAGGTTTATGGAGTCAGCCTATTGCCCCCAGCAATTTGGCTCTCATTTTACCCACCTTGGAAGGATGGAAGGCTGAGCCAACCTTGACCCTGATTCAACCTTGACCCTGATTGACCCTGATTTGGCAGATTCAGTCTGCCAAATTGCAGGCAGCTGGCAGCCAGCAGAAGTCGCCTGCAATACTGCACTCTAACTATTGCACCACCACATCCCAGATACCTGGGTGGTGGGAGTTGCAGCTGCCCCTGTAGTCATAAGTATAGGCAAGCTACCAAGCACCCAAATTTTGATCATATGACCACAGGGGGGATATGCAACCGCCACAATTTATGGTTGTAAGTCCATTCATAATTTTGAATGTTCACTAAACAAATGGTCATATATCAAGAATACCTGTACCCTATAAGAACTCATAGCTGGCACTATGAATATATCTGCTATGCAGATGAATAAATTTCAGTGTAAAGGAGGGAAAAAAGAGAGAAAGAGTCAGAAACTGACTTCAAAAGAAGGAAATGCAATTAGAGCAGAGTTTACCAGAACATGGCCAATATTCTAACCTTAGAACTTTGCCTCTTTCACTGGGGTTTTGGGAAGATTTTTTTAAAAAAACCTAATAGGGTTAAAACAGGCATGTCCAATTCATGGGCCATAGGATGCAAGCAGCCCTAGAAAACTAGTAATATAAATCCATAGATTTATAGATAATAAAAATATTTAAAAAAGAAAGGAAGTTTGATATTTGTACACATTAACCATATTATATATTGTATATGCAGCCCAAGGCAGTTCATTTGTTTATTTAGATAATAAGATTTATTTATTTATTTAGATAACTCCAAAGTTCCTCTTCACTCAATGCAGCCCAAGCAAACCAAAAGGATGGACAAACCTGGGTTTAGAAACAAGTTAACTCTGCAGCCAGAAAAAGTTTGAAAACCTTTGAATTACAATTAATTACATCCAAACTGGATACAGTGACACAGCAAAACAAATGTTGCAAACTCCCTCCTTGTCCCCCTGATTTACAACTCCACCTTTTAAGAGAAAAATATTCTTGAGAGTTTATCCACTTGCAGATGCAAGTGACTTAAATGCAGCTGTTGCAAAAAAGCAAAATAAAACCAAGAGGCTGCAAAAAGAATGAAAAATAAATGGGAAAGTTGGCATGGGCAAGAAAAAAGTCCTTTTACTGAGGACATGATGTGCTGCACTTTTGCAGGCTGTCCCAAAGTTGCATTTGGATGCAAGAAGAAAACAAAACCCTCTTCTCTTTAAATCAATAAAGAAACTTAAACACACAACTTCCTGTGCTGAAATGCAAAGAGCAATTTTGACCATCTGTGTTCGGAAAAGGCAAAAGACCAGTGGTGGGATGCAACTGCTTTAACAACCGGTTTGGTAAGCGTGTGCCTATTGTGCAGTTTGCACATGCACACAGCGTTAAAAAAACCACCCATTTTAAGCTTAAAAACTTACCTTCTATGTCAGCGCTGGTGAGTAAAACAGCTGAGGCACAGCAGTCTGCTTGTGCCGCACAAATCAGCTGAGCTAAAAAATGGAAATATGGGACAGGAAAGGGTAGGGCCAGGTGGGTGGGGCCAACTGCTCCCCAGAACTACTGGTTTGCTCGAACTGGTCCAAACCGGAAGCAGCACACCAATGCAAAAGACCCAACCCATGCGCAAAAAGCCTTAGATAAGCAAATCAGGGGCTCTGCTTCAGTTTGGTTTTGTAGTTAGGATCTGCTCATTAATCCTTTCAAACAAAGTTAACTTCAGACCAACAATCAAGCAAGCAATGCCCCAATCAAACTGCCAAAGAGCCATCAGTAAACAGCCCAAGCAAAGAGTGTCTAAGACCAACTCCACCCACACAGGCAAGGCAAGGCAAAGGCACCAGAATATAAACTGACAACAAACAGAACTCCTTACTGGCACTGATGATGTTACCTAATTAGAGACATGAAACATCTGCAAGAAAACAAGGAAGCTCAGAGAGCATCATGGATTCCTCATTTTAACCCTGAACTACAAATATCTTTAAAAAACAAATTTTATTAAATTTTATACTTTAAAAACAAATTGTATTAACAATTTTTGCAATATGTGGTGGTCAGGTTCTAAAACCAAAGAAATTTTGGCATGAAATAAGGATCTGGCTGTAAGAAATAATTGGTTTAAAAATAGAACTTAAGCCTGAAATGTCCTTACAAGGGATAATTAGAGGTGATTACAAGAAAGACATTGAATATATAGTAAGACACATATTGACAACAGCTAGAAGAATGTATGCCCAAAATTGGAAATTAGAGAGTAGTCTCACAGATGATACGATAATAAAAAAAAAAAATGGATTGTGCAGAAATGAATAAACTGACAACGGAATTGGAGGAGAAGAAAGAAAAAGGTCTGGGAAAAATGGTATGTTTGGTTAGATAACAGGAATAAAAGACAATGCAAAATTTAAGTGTAAATGGTGTGTGTGTGTGTGTGTGTGTGTGTGTGTGTGTGTGTATTTTCTTAAGTTTTCGCGGGTACTTACATGTATGCTGTTCAGCTTTATTCGGGTATTTTCCCTATATGGGAATTGTAGTTGTGCTTTTAAAGTTGTAGCAACGTTTTGGCAGAATCTCATCTGCTATCATGAGGCTTCTGTATTGTGTTCATCTGTGAGTCAGGCTATCACAGCCGTTTCAGTTTTAAATCTGGGGCTAGCCTACTGCTATGCCAGAATGGTTTTTTCCTCATCCTGATTGGTTGGGAGTCTTGGTCTGTGTTTATAGGTCTTGGAGTTTGCTGTGTTCTGCTTGATCGGTGTTTCTAATATCTTCTGTCTGTTTTGTGGCTTTTTTTTGTCTTGATTGGCTGGCAACATTGTGTTTCCTGTATTGGAGCTTTTAGTGCGACTTGGCTCAGAGTAAATGGACGGCTATCATTTATTAGGGAGCTAGGTTTCATCTGGGTGCCTGGTGGGGGTGTGTTTGAGCTGGAGGTATCAGGGGGATCTGTTTATGCCCAGGTGTTTGCCTGGCTTGTGGTGTGGAAATTTTTTTGTTTGTGAGTGCAGACTTCCAAATGATTGACAGTCTGGTGGAATCATCTCTTCTATTCATGCTTTCAGGTCTTTTTTCAAACTCTATGGCTTCTCTGATGATTCTGTGGCTGGGGTTTTCTATAGTGGCCAGGGTTTTGGTGCCATTGAAGTCGATGCTATGACCTGTGGCTTTCATGTGTTGGACTAGTGAGGAAGTGTATTCCAGCTTTTTTACTGCATCTTTCGGTACTTTACCTTTTATAAAGCTGCCATCGTTCTGGACTGGTGCTTTCCTGCTAAAGAGAAGAAGGGATGACTCACAGTTGGATTGAAAAAAACATAATGGATTAGAGCACCTCTTTGTCAGTGTTTCTCAACCTTGCCAACTTTAAGATATGTGGACTTCAACTCATAGAATTCCCTGGCCAGCCATGCTGGCTAGAGTTATTTGCAAAAATAATAAAAGATGGGATATAGATAAATGAATGGGACTTGCTGGTTTTGAGCTTCACATGATGTGCATGTAAAGTCATGGGTCTGCAGTCATGGGTCTCATGTTTTGAGACCCATGACCGCAGCAGTGGGATCTCTGTTGGGGATGAGTTCAGAAAAGATCCAGGGAGGCCAGGAAGAAACTCACCTCTTCTTATAACACAGAAAGACCAGCAGCAAGACGGTTGCGGCAATCAAGAGTGAACCTCCAACTAGGAGCATTGCCAGTAATGGAGGACCTGCAGGAAGAGGAATTAAATCACCAAAAAGGATGCTTCTAGCCTACCCCTAGCAATATTCTAGGGTTTGTCAGATGCAAGAAATCAGGAATCAAGGTGTTTAAATGAATACAGGTTTATTCCAGGCCATCTCTCAACCAGAAAGTGGATTTCAAATTGGCGGTAGATAAAGAGTCAGTGGAATTCAAGATGGGCTGGACTTGAGTCTCTTGTGGGAGTGAAGGAATTCCAAACTGATGTCATTTATTTATTTTCATTTTATTTATTTATTTGATTCATCAATCGCTTACAAGATAATAGATATAAGAATAAACATGAGTAGGAATACAGGAAATAGGTACGAATAAATGGGGACAATAGGACAGGGATGGTGGGCACCATGATTCACTTATGCACGTCCCTTATAGACCTCTTAGGAATGGGGGGGTGAGGTCAGCAGTGGATAGTTTGAGGTGAAAGGAGTGGGGGTTAGAGGATGTAACAACAGAGTCAGGAAGTGCATTCTGGGCACTGACCGCTCTGTTGCTGAAGTTGTACTTTCTGCAATCAAGTTTGGAGCGGTTAACATTGAGTTTGTATCTGTTGTGTACTCTTGTATTGTTGCGATTGAAGCTGAAGTAGTCATTGACTGATAGGACATAGCAAATAATTTTGTATACTACGCTTAAGTCCAACCGTAGGCGGCGTAATTCTAGGTTGTCCAAGCCCAAAATCTCAAGCCTGGTGGTGTAGAGGATTCTGTTGCATGCAGAGGAGTGTAGTGTTCTTCTCATGAAATACTTCTGGACTTGTTCAATTGTATTAATGTCTGATATACAGTGCAGATTCCAGACAGCTGAGCTGTATTCAAGTATTGGTCTAGCAAAAGTTTTGTATGCCCTAGTTAGCAATTCAGTATTGCTGGAGCAGATGTTTGACCCCTCCTTCAGGCTCAGCCTGATCATCTTTTACAGCAGGGCTGTCAAACTCCCAGCCCACAGGCTGAATGTGTCATGCGCTGGCCACACCCATGTGAAGGGGAAAAAAGTCCTGATACATCAGGTGACATCCCAGTTCTACAGGGTAGAACTAATTTTGGAGCATGGTTGCTTGCAGTTCAGAGCACACTACGCTATGAAGCAGTATATACGGTAAGTCTAAGTGCTCTTGCTATTAGCCATCAAATAAAGGCAAAGGATGATGTGACAGAATGATGGGAACCCAGTTCATTGAATAAACCACAGGATATTTCATGGCGCAACATTACACCTGGAAAAATGATGTGTTTTAATTGTTATGAACTGGACCCCATTTGCACTCTAAATCAGACATATCCAATCCACGGCCCCAGACAGCTAATAATGTGGTCTCACAAGATTGCAAAGTTAACATTATTGTGTGATATATATTTTATATGTGGCTCTTCATACATGTTCCTCTTCAATCAATGCAGCCCAGGTGAGCCAAAAGGTTGGAATTCATGCTCTAAATCATGGTTTACTAAACACCAGTTTACTGAATGATTCACATTTTGACAGATAAGCAGAACACCTTTTGTCGTAAACTATCATTAGTTCTTCCGGACTGTGGTAGCTTATAAATGTTGTTAAATAAATGGCTGGTTTTTCTTTTGCAAACAAACAGTTGTTAATTCTTTTCTACCCTATCCTTGCTTATCTGAATGTTTGGCTAAATGTTTCTTGACGTTATGAACAAGAAGTCTTACCTTTTTTCTCTGGATTCATCACTATTCCTGGTATTGTTGTGAAAATAATTGGGGTGCTAGTCACACCAAGGAACACTTTTGGATTATTCTGGCCTGCAAAGAGAATAATTTCAGGCAAGTCTTCCACTGCGCCGCATCACAGGTATTGCCTAATGTTACCAATCCCCTCAATTTCAGAATAAGGACAGGGAAGGTACAGCCCTCCAGGTATTGTTGAATGCTCTACCTTCAGTCTCAATGTATTTCTGGAGAATTTGGCATCCCAGCACCTCTACTTTCAGAGCAGCTCTTTGGTTCCAGCTCTGGGGTACAACACGGAGATAGCGGGCCAAGATGGGTGGGATAAAGGCATTGGAGACTTCCTGGTAGTTGTCGCTGTTGCCTTCGAAAATCTGGGAAGGTTTCAGGGGAGGAAGGAAGAACAGAGAAAGCCTCACTATATAACTAACTGTTCAAATGAGGCATAGTGTCAACTCCTAGTGAACTCATAGTGAACTCATAGTGTCAACTGGTCTTTTTAGAGTTGCCAACAGAGGGGGGAGCAGTGCAGCAGCTTGCAAAAACAAAACTGCATTCCATAAATGTTTTCAAAGTTAGTAACTAGGTGGCCAAAGTTTCTGCCCTGCAAAATTCTAACTGGAGAGCATGACTGATGATTCTTAACTATGGATGTGTCCCACTGGAGAATATAAATTACGATACACTCAGGGAGTGGGGGAAAACCAGGATCAAGGATGACAATGAATAGTGTGCCTCAGAGTCAGCTACACCCAGGCAGTGTTGGACATGTTAACTCCCAATAAATCCTTTTTAAGTTTTGGAAGTTTGGCCTTGAGACTCATGATTTAATTAGGGGTAACTTCCAGAATCCTGACACATAGTCTAACATAGCCATCCTTGCCCTGGTGCTCCAGGTGTGTGAAACTACAATCCCATAAATTAAAGGCTTTACTTAGAGTGCTACAGAAACTGGATTTTTCAGCTTCAAAAGCATTTTCAGTTCTTCCTCTACAGTTGCCCTCCATTTGACCCAAAAATTGGGAGGATCAACCTTTTCCCTCTGACCTTAGATTTTTATACTCTTAACATGAATACAGCTAGTCCTTGACTTACAACGGTTTATTTCGTGACCATTTGAAGTGACAGCAGCACTGAAAAAAGTGACTGACTACTGTTTTTCACACTTATGACTGTTGCAGCACCCCCCCAGGGTCACATGATCAAAATTCAGCCACAACTGACTCATATTTATGATGGTTGCAGTGTCCCGGGGTCACGTCATGATGTTTTGCAACCTCCTGACAAGCAAGGTCAATGGGGAAGTCAGATTCACTTAATAACTGTGTTACAGAATCAACATCTGCAGCGATTCACTTAACAATTGTAGCAAGAAAGGTTGTAAAATGGGGTGAAATTCACTTGTCCCACTTAGCAACATAAATGTCAGGCTCAGTTGTGGCTGTAAGTCAAGGACTACCTATAGTATCGCTACCTTAGAAACGCAGATTTTGATGTGCCAGCTTTAATTCCAGTTCAACTTCTCTTCCATTGGCCATGCTGTATATCAACCAAATGTGGGATTTTCCATTTTGTACTGGACTTTTATTCACTCCTCTGCAAGTGATTTACCCCTCTACAGTTTTGCACGACTATATCCTTTGTCCAGCTCTTGGAAATTCACTGAAGCCTTGTTTTAGCAGTCTCCCTTTTATCAAACTTTGAACACCATGGATATTTCCTTTCAAACTTTTTCTCAAAATCATGGACATAACTGTTACATCCAAAATGGCCTGAATGAAGCCAAAATGATCAAAATTCTCATCCTTTTATTGGTGACTGTTTGTGTCATTATTGTAATAACTCAAATGATGCCATTTGTGGCAATTTGTATCATTTCCATAAATGACCATGATGACATACTTGAAAATGTGACAGGTATTTAGAAACAATGGGCATCCCCTCCATTTAATTGGTTCATCAAACTGAGGTTCACAATATACATTTCTAGTCTCATGATCTGATTAGTGCTCAGCTCGGTACAATGTTCTTTCTTCATTATTGGCCATGTGTGATAAGGAATTTGTCTCCGGTGCATAAGCTCTCAGTGTACATACAAGCAACAAGGCAATATAATCATAAGATACCAATAGAAGGTAATAAGAAAAATGAGAAGCGTAATAGTAATACAGCCTACTACATGGACTGTAAGAATTAGGTGTTCAGCAGAGTGACGGTATGAGGGGACAAACTGTCTTTGTGTCTAGTTGTTTTGGCATGCAATGCTCTTTGCAGTGCCATCCTGAGGGGGAGGAGTTGAAACAGTTTATGTCCAGGATGTGAAGGGTCTGTAGATATTTCCTCAGCCCTCTTTCCGACCCTGACAATATAAAGGTCCTCTATGAAAGGCTGCAGTCTTAACTATCTATTGAAGTCGATACCTGCCCTGCTTGGTTGCTGTACCAAACCAGACAGTTACAGAAGTAAAAATGACAGATTCAATAATCTCACAAATGAAGGGAATAATCTCAATAACCAATAATGGTAATATTTTCCATCCTTACTAAAAGCAGTTGCTCATTTTAATCCACTTCACCTTTTCCTCTTTGGTGCTGCCAGATTTGTAGGTCTTCCAGTTCTTGCCATCTCTGCTGAACTGAACCTGGTAGGATTTGACGTAGTAGTTGTATTTATGGGAAGACCCCTTGGTGACAATTCCTAGAATAGAGGGGGTTAAAATGTGTGTCTAACTATAGGTACAAGTCAAGCATGTTTATGATGGAACTATATTCAATTGTCTAGCTATAACAGGGGTCTCCAAACTTGGCAACTTTTTTTTAAATACAATTTTATTGATTTTTTTAAAAAACAAACATAAACAAAGCACAGAACATGAAAAACATAAAACATCCTTTTTGAAAGCAGCCTGATCCCGGGTTACATCTCTTCGTACAGGCACCAATTTAAGTTCATGCTCATTTTTATATACCGTTCCATATCTTATTACCATTCTACATTTTCTATATAGCTTCTCCCCTCTTTTAACTCTTTTAACTCTTTTAACTCTCTTAATTCTATTTTATTTATTTCATCTCAATTTAGATCATTATACTTATATCCTTTGTCCTGTTTCAGCTGTCTATTATTTTTTCTCATTAAAGCAAAATTTCTCCTGTAATCACTGATTGGAGTATGATGCCTTTATATCTTTCCCCTAAATTTATAACACTTAATGTAATACATAACTTTCATTTGGATTCTGCTTAGTACATTCTAAAGCTACATACAATATTTTTTAAAAAGAAAAGATTATAAATATATAATATAATTAAAACAACAATTCACCACCTCTATGGGGTGGTTTAGCCCCGAAGCCAGCTGGCTCGGGATGCTCCAGCGGCGAGCCCAGGCAGAAACTGTGCATGATCACGGATTCCTGCCTGCCGACGAAGCCCTGCAAACCGGAAGTCTCCCCAAACTTGGCAACTTTAACTCCCAGAATTAAAGTGGACTTCAACTCCCAGAATTCCTCAGCTAGTCATGCTGGCTGGGCAGTTCTGGGAGTTGAAGTCCACAAGTCTTAAAGTTGCCAAGTTTGGAGACTCCTGAGCTACACTATGACCTCTACCCAAGAAGGAGGAAGTAAAAATATTACAACAGACTCCCTGGCTGCTGTTCCTAATGTCTTTCCTTTACATTTATTAAGCAGGAGAGAAGCCAGGGAGTTTGCAGATATCTGGAGAGACAAGACTGCAGTGAAAAACAGAGTATTTAATCACCTTGTTGTAATAGTAATTAGTACCAAAGCCAACCGCTCAGCCATATGAATTTCTCTAATATTTTTTCTCCTTTAGAAAAAAATAAAACAAAAAGCATTTTTTTTCCTATTTAACTGAAGGACTGTGGTCAGAAGGAAAAAAACCCCAGAAGAGATGTTCAGCATTTTGGAAAACTTCAGGTTTGTTAGCTGGAATGTCCGATGCTGCCTCCTGACTCCACACAACCCCAATTGGGAGAGATGTTTGATAACCTTCCTTCTCCCATCTTGCATTCCACTCAGCCTCCAGTCCCTCGGTCTTACAATGCCTCCATTTTCTTCACCAAACACGCTCTGTTATAGGGTGGCTCCACAAAGACTCATGTAGCCTCAGGCATGTCAAAACCAAGGGTGGATTTGCCAGGATACATGAGGCTCATTCAGTCCCCCCATCTTTCATATAGAACAGGACTGGGTAGGCGGTAAGGGAGGAGGGCTGGGAAAAGCAAGGCAGAGAGAATGAGAGAGTGGAGGCCAAAAATGGACAAAAAAAGGAAGAAGTGGTCAGATCCGGCACTGAGTCCCAGAATATGATTTGATTTAAATCAAGAGTGCTCAACCTGTGCAACTTTAAGACTTTGTGGACTTCAATTTCCAGAATTCCCAAGCCAGCCATGCTGGGAGTCGAAGTCCACAAATCTTAAATCTGCCAAGGTTTAAACCTCCCTGTTTTATACAAAGGAAAAAGCTGGTGATACTTACTGACCTGTGATGTTCCTCTTTTTACCCAAATCTATTTCCAGCCACTCATTTGCAGAGCTGTGATCTGCTGCCCAAGAAGAACCACCAGCAGCCAATGCTGCTTGCTTAGCGGCCCAAGCGGGATGGTCTCCCAGAATATTCTGTTCATGCCAGCAGGAGGAAGCGTTGAAGCTGGCAACCTCCAAAGCTCCAGCACAGGCTGAGGAAACAAGGAGAGCAGAGAAGTGAGGTTCTTCATTCAGCCTCGCAGTTACCTTGCCAGTTAATCAGGGGTGGGATTCAAATTTCTTCACAACCGGTTCTGTGGGCGTGGCCTAATTTGTGGGCATGGCTTGCTGGCTGGGCAGGGCTAGGTAGTCATGTGACTGGCTGGGCATGGCTGGGTGGTCATGTGACTGGAAAACCAAATATATGTGGTCCTCGCTTAATGGCCAGCTGCTTAGCAAGTGTTCTAATTTATGACTGACTTCCCCAGAGTTACTTGACCTGTTTTTGGTGTTTTGACAGCCATGCACACACACACACACACACACACACTTATGACCAGTTACAAATCCCACACAGTCTTGTGACTGAGGTTTTCGATGTTTTTTTTGCCAGTTTCCAACAATTCCTTTTGGTTTTTGCTTAAAAATGCCCATTGGAGAAAAGGGACTTGTTTAACAACCACAATGTTCTTGTAATGACCACAGAGTTAATCACAGAATAGCAGGATTAGAAGGGACCTTGGAGGCCATCTAATCCAACCCCCTGCTCCAGCAGGAGACCTTATATCATGATTTCTATTGCCCCCAAACTCTGTTTTTTCATCAAAAATACTTATTATTTAGTATTGCATTTTTACCTACTTTTTCTTTGAATGTTCAAGAAGATTTAAATAGGTGACAGGTTGGGCTGAGAGAGATTGGCTACAATTGCCCAGTGGCTTACATGGTTGAGCAAGGATTAAATCCAAGTCTCCCTGATCAAACCCCAATTTCCTAATCACTGTGTTTGCAATATGGAGGGGAAAAGTGAAAGTGGAGATAAATTATGTGAAACTTTTACCTCCTTTGTGTCCAAAATTAGTAGCTTCACAACTTGGGTCATGGATCCCGAGTTTGGGGACCCCTCTAAGTAGTAGCAATGATGTCAGGACAGAAACTAAAAAAACATGAGGTTTTCATTTCATACAGACTCAAATGTAGTTCAATTTAAGCATCGTTATGAAGATCCATCTATGTACTTTGTTGTTTCTTAAATAATGGATTTGACACATTTTAAAGGTCAAAGGGAGCCAGTTTGATGTAGTGGTTAAGGTGTTGACCTAGAAACTAGGAGACCATGAGTTCTAGTCCCATTTATGCATGAAAGCTAACTGGGTGGCTTTGGGCCGATCACCAGGAGACTGTGAGTTCTCATCCCACCTCAGGCATGAAAGTGCCATTGTTAGTCAACTTTATTGTCATTGCACCTCATACAAGGAAATCAGACATCATCTTCAGTGCACATCATGACCATGACCATGAAAATAAACACAAATACACATCCTTCACACTCCACACATTGAATTGAAAACCCTCGACACCGCACCAACACTGCACTATACAGTAGAATTCAACAGAGCTCCTGCCCTGGGATAGAAGCTGTTTTTCAGCCTATTTGTCCTTGGTTTTATTATCCTGTATAACTCAGAAACAGGGTTCCCAGGATGAGATGGATCTTTGAGAATGTTTTGAACATTCTTAAAGGCAACAGGAGCTATAAAGCTCTTCCAAAGAGGGGAGAGGGCAACCCATGATCTTCTGGGCAATGACTTTAACCCTCTGGGATGCTTTCCTATCTGCCCCTGTGCAATTGGCAAACCAAACAGAGGTGCAGTAAGTTAAGATACAGTGCAGCGGTAGAAAGTCACCAGCAGTTTTTCATTGAAATCAGCAACTGGGTTTCCTCTGAAAATGAAATAAGCAGAGGTCACTTCTACAATAGGAATAACTTTGAGCCAGTCCCTCTCTCTCAGTCCAACCTATCTCACAGGGCTGTTGGGGGAAAAATAGAAGGAAGGAATATGATGAATAAAGGAGGGATAAAAGTCTAATAAATAATAATAAATAAAGTATTTCAGGATATGCATCTCTGGCTTTGCTTTTTCCAACATGCATTATTGCAATTTGTTTTCCATAAGCTGACTTTTGTGTCCAACCTGGGGAACTTAAATTAATCAGCATGAAGTTGTCAAAGTTGAAGTGAAATCTATGGATCTGACCCTATCACTTGACTTTTGCAGGCTCCTTTGTTCCTAATATTGACTCAAGGTGCTCTCCTGGATCTTTTAGCTATAAATCAGCCTTCCCTAATCAAGATTTCTCCAAAAATGTTGAATTATAACTCCCTGTCAGGTTATTTGAGGAGACGAGATTTAGTTCAAGACAGCTGAAATGTTCTAAATTGGGAAGGGACCCCTAAATTGATTGGAATTAAGATCCTTTAAATATGGCTGATATTTTTTTTATCCAAGATTCAATAGTTTTCTGCTCCATTGCCATCCATCAAGAGGCCCTTTTTAATAGAGCCACTCCTATTATAGAAATTCTCCCCGATTGCTTTTTTTTTTTCTTCAAAGGAAACCCAAATTGCTGATCTCAACAGTACTTTGTTGCTTTAATAGCATCGGTTTATTGTAAATGATTATTTTGCAAATTTGATAGTTGGAAACAGGAGGAAACAGATGGTTTTTTTCCCCAAGAAAGGCATGCGAAGAAATGGATGCCATTGAAGGACTTACCTTTGTGAAAGATAAGGCGTTTTTCTGATAATGATCCCCTGTTCAAAATGAAACATACATAAATGAATACAGAATAACAAGAGTTGGAAGCGACCTTGCAAGTCTTTCCAGTTTAACCTTCTGCT
Organism: Laticauda colubrina; assembly: GCA_015471245.1. Lineage (NCBI taxonomy): Eukaryota > Metazoa > Chordata > Lepidosauria > Squamata > Elapidae > Laticauda > Laticauda colubrina. Next base: position 5,811,364 of record BLBF01000072.1, read on the forward strand.
GAGCAGGGGATTCTATATTAGAGGTGTCTAACCTTGGCAACTTTAAGACTTGTGGACTTGTGGACTCAGCTGGGTGGAGAATTCTGGGAGTTGAAGTCCACAAGTCTTAATCTTGCCAAATTTGGAGACCTTTGCTTGTAGAGATTCTCAGTCATCCAGGTCATGGTTGTCCCAAAGATGTTTTTTCAGAAGGCAACTGGACTTTCTTGGGTATTTTTCTTTGAAGACATTCTGCTTCTTATCCAAGAAGTTTCTTCAGCTCTGACAGAATAGTGGGGAATGGAAAGATTTATATTTTTTGCAGACAGCTGATCATTTGCATCTTTGCTTCAACGACCCTCTAAAAGGATGTAAATGAGCAGCTGTCTGCAAGGAATATAAATCCTTCCATTCCCCACTATCCTGTCAGAGCTGAGGAAGCTTCTTGGATGAGAAGCAAAACACCTTCAAAGAAAAAACAAGAAAGTCCAGTTGCCTCCTGAAAAAAGTTCCTTTGGGACATTAGAGAAGAGGCCAGGCAGATGTTGGCACAGCATGAAAATTGGTTATGCTGCCCACGAGGATTTTAGTTTTATTTCTTGATTTAAACTTGTGAAAATTAACTACATTTTGTAAGGGCAAGCACTGTAATGAACGATCTCAGAGGATCATGTCTTTCTACAATTTGCCAATTAGTATCTTTAGATCTTGCTTACTTTACAAAAAATGATAAATATGTTGTGCATTAACATTGGTAGTATTGATTTTTCCCATAATATAGCAATAGTACTTAGGATATTATAGGATTTTCATTTTTATGAAAAATGACAGACCAGGTCGCAAAATAAGGATTATTTTAATTTATCTGAGACCAATCTGCAAATTATCAATGGATCAAATAAAGCAGACGTGTCAAACTCAAGGCCTCTGGGCTGGATCCAGCCCGCAGGGTGCTTAGATCTGGCCCACGGGGGCGCCCTGGAAACAGCAAAGAACCGGCCAGCGAAAATTGAGCTCGGGGGTGACCATGTGCAGCCCCTCTGAGCTCTGTTTTTGTCTGTGATGGCCTCCTGCAGCCCTCTGCCAGCAAAAATGGAGCTAGCTGGCCATGCCCACTCTGGCCATGCCCCAGGGGTGGGGTTCACATTTTTTAACAACTGGTTCTGTGGGCGTGGCTTAGGTGGTAGGCATGGCTTAGGTGGTCATGTGACTGGGTGGACATGTGTTGGTGGTCATGTTATTGGCTGGGCGTTGCCAACTCAATATCATTCACATTGAGGCACACTTCTCCTCGCCTGGCCTCTCGTGACTGTGGGGATGCTGCAACAGTCGTAAGTGTGAAAAATAGTCATAAGTCACTTTTTTCAATGCCATTGTAACTTTGAATGGTCACTCCACACAAGCAAAGTACCAGCAAAGGAGGGGAAAAAACCCCCAGAGAGGTTCCTGAGACAGGAAATCTAGTCCTACCAAGAATGTAATAAGGGTTAATGGAGAGGCAGTTTCTGTAAGCAACACCAGAATGTTTCCTTCCTGCCTTCCTTACAGGATTAGTCCAGTAATTTCTTCTAACAACTGGTTCTAGCGAACAGGTGCAAACCTGTAGAATCCCACCTCTGCCACGCCCCCCAGCCCTCAAAAAGTCAAACACAACCCTGATATGGCCCTCAATTAAATCGAGTTTGACACCCCTGATCTAAAGGAACCAATTGTTTCATGGTTGTTGTCGGCCAGTGGTGGCTAACCTTTTTGGACTCCTGTGCCAATAACTGTGCAGGCGCTTGCCTGCTCGTGCTCGCATGCCCTCACCCAGAAGGCAATGCACACACACACCCATGCCTCCTGTGCATACGTGCATGACTTGCATGACCCACGTGCTTCTGTGCATGTGTGAGTGTCCTGTGTGTCACCACACCCCCGCACATTGGCACCATATACCCAACAATCAGCTGTTGGGCGGTGCATGAGCAGTGGGCCTTTTCTGGGTGAGTGCTTGTGTGCCGGCAGTAATGGCTCTGCATGCCACTTCCGCCATGTGTGCCATAGATTTGCCACCACAGTTGTAGGCTATTTTACAATTCCACTGGATGCCCACCTTTTTGAATGAAGTCCGTTTGCAACACTGGATTTGTAAAGAGTGACTCCTTTTTCTTGTGATATTACGATTGGTCCACCCAGCTCGTCCAAGATCACACCAGCATGGACAGCTGCTTTGCAAAGAACAGATGTCTGGAAGGGCAATAAATAAAAGGGGACGATTGTAACAAATCTCCAGGCAACAGAAATCAAGTGGAAAAAGTGTCATGAGAACAATTCAGCTCTTCATTACAGTTTCTTAGGCTCAGTTCATTCACATTTGTGAAAGAGCTGAAGGGTTGATCGGAGCGACCAATTCAGCCTATGGAATGGATTGGCCAGATTCCAAACTGCCACCCAAGAGAAATGTAAACATAAAAATAATGATACTAACCATTAAATAGGTTTTGTGTGGCGTTATTATATATTTTTCTCCCAGGCCTTGGAGTCATGATGCTTTCTATTCTTTGCTTAAAAGGTGGGCCATAAAAATATTTATTCTTAATTAGAGATATAATTAGGCTGCCTTTAAGGACTGATCTCACACAGTGGCTTCCAATGTATCAAAATAGCATTAACCAAAAATAGCTTAAAGGTGTCTGATGTCAAGTAAATATAATCATATGTAATTGAAATAAATTTTGAAATAGCAGTAGCTGGTAATTGTGTTAAGAGAAATTTACCTAAAATGAATAGTATTTACAGCTGAAGACCTGGATTTATGAGATATGCAAGTTTTTCTTGAGTTAGGATTCCACAAATATAGACCTCACTGAAACAATCCTATTCTTGATTAGAATTCTGCAGTTGTTTATTGATCATATGTATTCAGGGGTCTTCAAACTTGACAGCTTTAAGACTTGTGGATTTCCACTCCCAGAATTCCTCCTCCAGTCATGTTAGCTGAGGAATTCTAGGAGTGGAAGTCCACAAGTCTTAAACTTGCCAAGTTTGAAGACCCTTGCATAAACTACTACACTTTGTGGATGGGATTCTATTTTCTCTCTCCTTCCCAATTTGAAATCCATGTCATTAAACTGAAGCATATCAGGGTATGTGGGTCAAGATGAACAAAGACCAAGGGCAACAAGATCAGGACCACGGTCAGTGCACCATGAGAAAGTTGCCTCAAAGAGAGTTGAACTTGGTTGCCTCAAGCAAAGTTTCTCTTAAAATGGAAGGAGGAATGATCATTCAATCAGATAGCCTTTGGAACTTCCATGTCCCCAGAAAAATAACCTCCTGAAGCCACCACTTTCTGAACAAGAGTACATTTGAAGGCATAATCCACAATGAACAACTCACATCTCTGTATCCTTGGTTCACATTTCCCCAGATGTCACCTGCCACTCTCTTGCAGCCTGCAGGACAATAAACCCTAGATAAAAAATAATAGAAAAGAGCATGATCTATGTGTGAGAGGAAGAGAGAGGCAGAGAAAGACAGATGCAAGACTGTCCAAATAGTTTAGAAGGTATTTTTATGTTTTGAGGGTTCCTCTTTATCACATTATAACAACTCCACAAACTGTATAAAAACACACAAGGAACCAATTGCTCCAAAAAGCAGACATATTCCAGTTTTTACTTTAGGGTAGCAGCAAGATCTAAGGCAATGTTTCTCAATTTTGGCAACTTTTAAGATGTGTGGACTGCTACTCCCAGAATTCCCCAGACAGTCTGCTGAAGAAGTTGACAAGGTTGAGAAATTCCAGGGAAATCTGGAAATTGAAGTCCATATATCTTAAAATCACCAAGTGTTAAAAAAACACTGATCTCAGGAAAATATAGGAAGACAAACTGCATCTGCTTGCTTTTTTTGAGAGCAGCCAAAGTTGGCAGGCCATCATACTGATTTTTTTAACAAAAGCAGAGAATTTAAGGATAATCGCTAGATATAGCTGATGGAAACAATGTTTAAAGAGTTCTTTTCTTAACAGAAATAAGCTCTGCATATCCCTGACCTGTTGAAAATTGCTTCCAAAACTACCATTTCTGAAACAATTAGAAAATTAAAACTAGGGTTATTCAAAAATTAACCCCGGTTTAAATTCCCTTCCCCTATTGCAACTGCTTTATAAGCACATTTGGTTTTCTTCTACTGTCGAAGAGATCTTTCTTTATTTAGAAGCAACCAGGACAGTTTTTATCAGAAATTCTTACCTGATTTGTTCTGTATTATAATGGATGCCTTTTTGCAAGCATGAAATCAAATCTGGAAGAGAGAATGGGAGAACACAGCAGTTTAGAAAGTGGATGTTATCATGGGGATTGCAGCACCTCCATTTCAACATCTGCATTTATATTAATTAATAAATAAATTTAGGAACAAGGCAAGAAGAAATCTGTCATAAAAGTTCAGTTGATGGAAACAAAGCCAGTAGTATTGATTTTTATGTTGGAGAAATAAGGGAGGCCCAGCCTGGTCATCTCCCTTATTCAATTTGTTTTTTGTTATTAAGGGAAAATTTCTATGCAGCCTGTTGACACTGGAGATGACCGGGCTGGGCCTGAAGGTGGGGTCAAATGCAACATCAATTTAGAATCTCTATACCCCATAAGAGACCTAAATCCAGCCCCCCTTGAAGTCTGTAGATTCTTATTTGACGCCAATTTACCTTGACCATTAGTTCAAATTCTTGTGTGTATGTAGCATGAAATAAACTTATAGTATATGTGAGCTCTATACTGGTTCCTGACTTTTTGCACCTGTCAGATTGGCTCATGAATTAATCTGCAATGGGATCAAATCTCCATCCCAGTTTTCTGAGGTGCTGAAATGGGTAAAGTCATTTTGCAGCAAAAAGATTGAGGCAACTCTCGTTCAATTGACAATACAAGTTTACTACAGGAATTTTTTACATGCAGAGAATGACTTTGTGACTTTGTTTATATAATCATGAGGCATTTGTTGAATTTTCTGTAAACATTGCACAACATTTCCCCTTCTGGCTACAAAGACAGTTGCTGAATTCTCAGGAATGGAGTATTTCTCCATTTTTGCCTGTTTAGAAGAAGCAGGCAGGAAAAATATTAATACTGAAAATAGAAGACACCATAAATATTGTTTAAAAACTAAGTGTATAATGTACTTTGGACGTCGTACTATGTCTTTAACTACATTCAAGTGAATCAAATCACTACATCAAATATACCAGTCAGTAATCTAGGAAGAAAAATTCTGAGGAAAAATGTGCAAGTCCCAGAATGTTTTCTAGAGTCTGATCTGGTGGTTTTTTTAAATATTATTTTCATGTCTGAATACTGAAATTATCTCTTTCATTTCTTTTTCATATGTCCATTCATTTTTAGTTTGGTGTAAGTAAACTTCAATACATTTATTTTGCCTCTGCATTTAAAAATGAAGTGCTAGAAAATATATCATGGTCCTTTCACTCACACTTAAAAACAACAACAAAAATTCTAAGATAAATTGTGGTTAACTCAAGAACTACTTTTTGATGTTGGTTAAACCAATGGCTGGTAGACATTTTTGTTATTTTGCAGCTGACAATATGCACCTTTTTTTTTTTTTTTGCCCAGTTTGTTTGCCCCTTGTGTGCAACTTTTATTTTTGCTTTTGCAATTTTGTTTGCAATGTTTTGTTTTTGTACCCATGGAGAGAATACTTATAGCTCAGGGTTGAACTGGGGTCCTTGGTGCTCTCCGTGCTTGGTGGTTTTCTTTCAGGCATTTCATTACACAGCCAAGTAACATCTTCAGTGTTGTTTTGGTTTTTAACAGTGTGCAGAATTGGCAGCAGAAGCAACATGCAATGTAGATGTTTTCCCTACCTGACCGATTGCCGCTGGCGTAAGAAAGAAGGAAGCCACGGCCTGAGCGATGTTTTGTACTGTTGAATAAGATGGTTATGGAGGTGGAATTCATCACCAAGACTGAGTGAGGAGGATATGCACTTCCACAGAATGGACCTGGAAGGGAAAACAAGAAAGAAAGGAAGGAAGAAAGGAAGAAAAAGAAAGAAAGAAAGAAAGAAAGAAAGAAAGAAAGAAAGAAAGAAAGAAAGAAAGAAAGAAAGAAAGAAA
>BLBF01000072.1:5828818-5855074 GCA_015471245.1 Laticauda colubrina
TCTATTCTATTCTATTCTATTCTATTCTATTCTATTCTATTCTATTCTATTCTATTCTATTCTATTATACTCTACTCTACTCTACTCTACTCCACTCCACTCCACTCCACTCCACTCCACTCCACTCCACTCCATTCCATTCCATATTTTCTATTCTATTCCATTCCATTCTAATTCTAATAATAATTTCATATTTTCTATGCTATGTATGCTGCGGTATGCTATGCGACACTATTCTTTTTTGCTCCGCTACTCTATTCATTTTTTTATTAGATTCATTCAACAGGGAGACAGTGCCACATTAATCAACATAACCTAGCCAGTATACTTTTCAGCAGGATGTGGGAAAGACGAACTAGAACAGATGTTGCAAGAGTAGAGGAAATACTTTTCTCTCCTGAGTTAAAAACCTCAAAGGTTTTGTTTTGTTTTTTAATGAAGACAGTTCCTTTCAGGTCACCATTCTTGTTATTTCTACATATGAATGTAATCATGGGGTGACCAGTCAGTTATTTACTGAAGTTCCCAGAAGGGGTAGAAAATCTTTCTGATTGGATCTACAAGAAAGATGAGAAATAAACATTCTTTCCGGGAAGGATTTTATTCACATTGATCATATCTATAAACTTATGTTTAGTTTAGTCTTTTTTCAAGCTTGGCAACTTTAAGATGCATGGACTTCAACTTCCAGAATTCTGGGAGCATGCCAGCTGGGGAATTCTGGGAGTTGAAGTCCACACCTCTTAAAACTGCCAAGTTTGAAATACATTGTCTTAGAACATTAATTGCTTTGACGTTGATTCTGGGTTTTACTGATTAGATTGATAGATCTTTATAGAAATGGCTTGTTCGTATTATGATGAAAAAAAAACACAAAAAAGTTGTGATTTGTTGTTAATGCTTTATTTTACTGCAACAGAGAGAATCTTTTTCTTTTTTTCGTATCCTTCCTCACTTCTCTTCCCCCTCTTCCCCCCCCCACCGTTTTCCTATTTACTTTTGTATTTTGTATCTTATTTTATAACTCAATAAAAATGTTAAATGGTTAGAACATTAGTTGCTCTCCGCTTATGGTATATTGAAAAAACACAGGTACAAATAATGATACAGAGAGCAAATTGTTTATGCTGCTAATTCTATAGCACTGAATTAAGCTACCTCTCCAGTTTGTATTACCTACATATTTCATTATAGTCTGTTGGTGGAAGACCATGTGGTATAACCCAGACAGTTTAATAATACTTTTCAAACAGTGTGCATAACTAGCATATTTGGTCGTGTACTGCAAAAAAGTCAGATTGTATCAGATTGTAGTAAGCTGAAGAAGATATTTAAAACATACAAACACAGAGGTGGTATTCAGCAGATTCTGACCAGTTCTGGAGAACTGCTAGCACAAATTTTGAGTAGTTCGGAGAACCAGCAAATCCCACCTCTGACTGGCCCCACCAACCCCATCTATTTTTAGACTCTAGAGTCCCAGCTTCTGTTGCCCTGCACAGGAGAATAGAGCTGGAAAGCAGGTTAGTGCAGTGTGGAAGGAATAGAGATTTTGCAATATCCTTCCCCCGTCATGCCACACCTACCAAGCTACGCCCACAGAACCGGAAGTAAAAATTTTTGAATCCCACCACTGATATACATGGTATTCAGCAGGTTCTGACCAGTTCTGGAGAACCAGTAGCGGAAATTTTGAGTAGTTCAGAGAACCGGCAAATCCCACCTCTGACTGGCCCTGCTCCCATCTATTCTCTGCCTCCCGAATCCCAGCTGATTGGCTGGGTCTCCTTTGGTTGCCCTGCACAGGAGAACAGAGCTGGAAAGTAGGTTAGTGGGGTGGGTAGGGAAGGGGGATTTTGCAGTATCCTTCCCCTGCTACGCCCACCAAGCCACGCCTACAGAACCAGTAGTAAAAAAATTTGAATCCCGCCACTGTACATACACATATAAACACAATACAAGAAGTCCTCAGCTAACAGCTACTCATTTAATAATATTTCTGAGTTACAATGGCACTGATAGGGTAACTTACAACCAGCCCACAATTTTCTGACAGTGAGAACCATTAATCAGTGGAACAGCTTCCCTCCCAGAGGTTTTCAAAAATAGATTGGGCAACCATTTGATCAGATGGTATAAGGTCTCCTGCCTTGAGCAGGGGGTTTGACTAGATGACCTCAAGGGTCCCTTCCAGCCCTATGAGTCTATGTTCTTGTGACTGTTTGCAGCATCCTCATGGTCATGTGATCAAACTTGGGGCAGTTGACAAAGGTTGCAGCATCCTGGGGTCATGTGATCACCATCTGCAATCTTCCCAGCTGGCTTCCAAGAAGCAAAGTCAATTCAGGAAGCTGGATTCATTTAATGACTGTACGATTCACTTAGCAACTGCAGCGCTTTGCTTAACTTTGGCAAAAATGGTTGTAAAAATCAGGTGTGACTTAGAAACAGCCTTGTTCAGCAATGGAAATTCTGGTCCCATTTGTGGTTGTAAGTCAAGGACTACTTATTAAACCTGGAAATAATTTCCATGGTTTTTTGACCTGTGATTGACACAATCCCTTGAAACATACATAATTTCACACCAGGATTCTGTTTAGATTTTGTTTCCACGAGCAAACATGCTACCATGGAATAAGTGACCTTTTGCAAAACAATCAGTTGCATTTCTCCCAGTATTGCAACTCTTTGAATTAAAGAAATCTTAGCAGATTGTGGCCATTTTATAATTAATCAGAAGCCAAAACAGCAAAGAGTTGACTTGTTGGTCACAGCACAGAAGACATAACTGTGACTGCTGGGGGAAGAGAAACTTTTCTTGTGTCAATTCAGCTTTGAAAAAAGGAAGACACTTATTACTTTAAGTGATTGTTCCTAAGAGAAACCTAAAATATTAGGTTTAACAGATAATCAGAGTTGGAAGGGACCTTATAAGTCATCTTGTTGAACCCCCTACCCAAGCAGGAGACCCCACATCATTTCTGACAGATGGAAGTCCAGTCTCTTCTAGAAAACCTCCAGCGATGAAGCTCCCACAACTTCCTAGGGCAAGCTGTTCCATGGGTTGATTGTTCTCACTGTAAGGAGAAAGTTTCTCCTTATTTCCAGATTGAATCTCTCCTTGTTCAGTTTCCATCCATTGTTCCTTGTCTGGCCTTCAGGTGGTTTAGAACAGGGGTTGCCAACCTTTTGGGTCTCAGGGACCAACTCATAATTTTAAATCCCGCATACCAGAGACCCTGGGAAAATTCCAAAAAAAAGTCTGCAGGGAAATTCCCCACCTTGTTTTCCTACTGATCAATCATTCTTTATATGGGATCACAGGATACTGTCTCCTGCTCCATTCTCAGGGGGAAAGAGAGAGAGAGAGACTTTTGGCTTCATGCAAGGAAAGCAGCAGAAGCAGCAGAAATCTTTCTTTCTCTCCCCCAAACTCCGCCAGACATGAGTCTTTGTGAGACTTGTTATGCCGGTGCAGCCTCTTGGAGCAGGAGGCCTTGCAGGGTCCCAAAGACTCACTTCTGGCGGAGTTTGGGGGAGAGAAAGAAAGACTTTTGCTGCTTTCTTTGCGTGCAGCCAAAAGCAGAAGAAGAAAGAAGCGGAAAGAAGCAGCCCAGTGGCCAGGCGAGGCGTATGGGGCAGGTTCCCTCCCTCTGCCCTTTCCCCCCTCAGTACATGTTGTTTGTAATGCAAGCACCAGAAGCCTTGTGTTCCTACGGGCCATGTGGGTAGTGCAGCCTTGTGTTCCCGAGCAGCCTGGATTAATTGCTTTGGGGTTTGCTTTGGGGGTGACATTTCTCTGTGGACCACCAAAAATTTCTCACAACCACCAAAATTTTCTCGCAGATGGACCACCAATGGTCCCCAGCCCACTGGTTGGCGATCACTGCTTTAGAAAATAGCTTGACCCCCTCCTCTCTGTGGCAGCCCCTCAAATATTGGAAGACTGCTATTATGTCTCCCCTTGTCCTTCTCTTCCCTAGACTAGCCATGTCTAGTTCCTGTAACTGTTCTTCATATGTTTTCGTCTCCAGTCCCCTCATCATCCTGGTTGCTCTTCTTTGTACTTTTTCTAGAGCTTCAACATCTTTTTTTTAAATTTCTTCTAGCCTTAACCACCAATTTAACAATTCAGCTCCTTCAGCTGTGCTTGTCAAAAGAGTGACTGGTTTGTGACTTGGCATGTGGCCAGAGCCACTGTGGTTTGCAGACAATTGTGAGAGTTCAGTCAGAAAGTACAGTATATGGCACAAACCCAGACACTGACTCAATGGGCAATAGTGAAGTTGCTTCTTAACACAAGCGTGCAAGCCAGATCTAGCACAAATCCTAGTTTTCCTCCGTAGTCAACCCTGCTGATGTGGAAGACACCTCACACAACTAGTCCTCGACTTACACCAGTTCATCTAGTGACCGTTCCAAGTTACAACATCACTGGGGGGAAAAAAGTCCCTTAGGACCATTGTCTACACTTAAAATCATTGCAGCAGCCCTACAGTCACGAGATCGACATTCAAGACCCTTGTCAACTGACTCCTATTTATGACAGTTGCAGTGTCATGGCATCCCCTTTGGCGACTTTCTGACAATCAATGTCAGTGGGGAAGCCTGATTCACTTAACAACCAGGTTACTCACGACTGCAGTGATCCACTTAACAACGGTGGCAAAAGAAAGGCTTTAAAAGGGGGCCAAAGCTCACTTTAAGAAATGTCTCACTTGGCAACAGAAATGTGGGGCTTGACTGTGGTCGTAATTCGAGGACCACCTGTACGAAATAGCCCCCTCCTTCTGAAGCATTTTCTTCCTTATCCTGATGCTTTCCAGAGGTACTGGGCCACAGATTTAACAGATAATCAGAGTTGGAAGGGACCTTATAGGACATCTCGTCCAACACTGCCACCCACCCACCCCCGCCCAAGCAGGAGACCCTACACCATTTCTGACAAATGCCAGTCCAACCTCTTCTTGAAAGTCTCAAGTGATGATGCTCCCACAACTTCCGAGGGCAACTTCTGTTCCATGGGTTGATTGATTTAACCTGGAAATAAGGAGAAACTCTCTGACAGGGAGAACAAAAGTTGTCCTCAGAAGTTGTGGGAGCTTCCTCACTTGAGACTTTCACGAAGAGTTTGGACTCCCATTTGCCATGAAATGGTGTAGGGTCTCCCGCTTGGGTTGGACTAGATGACCTACAAGGTCCCTTCCAACTCTGATGACCTGTTATCCGATTGTTCTCACTGTCAGAAAGTTTCTCCTGATTTCCAGGTTGAATCTCTCCTTGATCAGTTTCCACCCATTGTGGCTCCAAGTGCCATCGCGGACATTCTCCTGTGTGTCGCGCAGTGCAGCGCCTCTGAAAAGCAGCGCTCGGGAGAAGATCGTGCCCAGCGCTGTCCACCCTTCAAGCTGTCACCCGCGCTCCTTTCCCCCACCGACCTCCTTTCCTCATTCTCCGTCCGCTCTCGCTTCCAGACACTCCACACGATTCCCAGCCGGCTTACGACAGCCACGACTTACCCGCCTGACTGCCGGCCGCCGAGAGGTCCAGGTGCCACCACAGCAGCTGGAGCAGCAGCCGGAGAGGACCGAGGAGCCTCGGGCGCATTGTCGAGCGGCGCCTCGGCAGGAGCCGCCGGTCTCGATCGCCTCCGCCCGGCCCGAACAGCGACCGGTCTGCAGCTGGCGGCGCCGGCCGGAGGAGCGCGCGCCTCGAGAACAGCCCCCTCCCCGCGTCGCGCGATTGGCTGAAGGGGCCAAGCCTCCCTTCGGTCATTGGTCGCGCCCGGCCGACTAACTCCCCCTCCCCAAGGCTGGTCAAGCCGCCCCGTCGAGGAAGAGCGGAGGAACATCGACGCAATGAGCCCCCTTCGTCGAAAAAAGCCACCCACAACGAAGCAACCATGTTAGAAAGGGGAGAAGAGGGTGGCTCGGGAATCGTGGGTATCCTAGCTCGAGGTGGAAGCCCAAAGAGACGGGGATAAAATATGGTAGGGTCCTTCTCTTCAGGCAAGGGTCTTCAAACTGGACAAGTTGTAAGACTTGTGGACTTCAACTCCCAGAATTCCTGAGCTAACTTGACTGGAGGAGGAATTCTGGGAGTTGAAGTCCACAAGGCTTAAAGCTCTCGAGCTTGAAGACCCCTGCCTTAAGGCACCTCGAAACCGTGTTAAATCTTGATTCGATAAAACGTGGTTTCTTGACTGTAGATTGGGTGTCGGTGTCGAGCCCTGAAAAAAAAAAAAGCTTGCCCAGGGATCGCCAACCGTGGCAACTTTAAAGACTTGTGGACTTCAACTCCCAGAATTCCTCAGCCAACTTTGCAAGTTGAAGTCCACAAGTCTTTAAAGTTGCCACGGTTGGAGACTCCTGAGCTAGCCGGTTGTGCTCACGATATAGGAAAGATAATATACGTGGGTATATGCATAATTTTGTATTTATTTTGCTGCGTTTATGTAGTGAATATTGGAGGGGGTGGCTCTTTGAGAGCTGCATGCAATGGAATTTCATTTTAATGTGTGCCGATTACGGTAAAAAGTGACATTAAAGTTATTCCATCACTGTTTAAACAGAGGTGTTCAACCTTTACTAATTTCAGCAGAGGCTTAGTTTCTTTATAGTTGGCATTCTTTGTTGTGTATTCAAAACAGTTGACTTGTTTTAATTACTTTTGGTTTTATGGTAGGTCATAGATTATAGTACTTTTGTTTTGCTATTCTAAACATGTTTTTATAGGCATGTTTCTCCTGCAAACCAATTTGAGTTTCTTCACTCAACATTAACTCCGTTTATTTCATTCTTCAACTTCTGGTAAACTTCTGCATAGAGCTTTCAGACCCTACCATCCACTTCTTTGGCTGATTATTATAATCGACCCTTTAATTATTAGCCTGAATCAGCCAAAGGAAGAAAGATTGTGTGAAACTGTGTGTGTGTGTGTGTGGTGGTTTTGGGTGAAGTCCCCTGTGGAGCAGGTCAATACCTCTTAGGGGATTCAAGCTATAAAAACGTGGGTGTAAAAGCAAATTGCAGACAATGGGGTATCTCGTTACTGGAGAGACTTAATAACAGTGAACCTTTTGCTTTGTGCCCTAAATCTTTTCCAACGTTTGTTAATCTAGTCCCTTTAAGATGTGTGGACTTCAACTCTCAGAATTCCCCAGCCCAACTAGGGAATTCTGAGAGTTGAAGTCCACATAATCTCAGAGGTTGACAAAGTGCCTCTGCCCGGAATCAGAAGGCTACTGCCGCCATCAGCTGGGCATTACATTCGTTTGCTGAAAGTTGCACAAGAAGGGGCTCCTTCCGGATTTGGCAGGAGTTTCTATCAAATACTTGAAAATGTAGCATGATGGGATCAGGGCTGCAAATATTCAGAGGACAGTTACTGGCAGGCAACTTCTCTGTATCTCTCGCTTTGCCATCTCGCAGCTCTCTGGATTTCTAATAGCTTTGGAAGGGAGAAGTGTGAAATTTCCCGGACAGCAAACATTTGCAGCCGGAAAACCGTTTTTGGGATTAGAATGCAAAAGGACGTGCTTTGAACTGCAGAAGGAAAACTTAACGATCCGTGCATGCAATTAATGAGAGCATTTCTGAGCATGTTGCCTCGCAATTCCACTGCCTATTTTGAGCAATTTAACTATAGAGGGAGCAATAGGCTGACTCTGAAAAGAGTTTAGGGAGGAGCTGTAAAGCGGTATATAAGTCTACGGGCTATTGCTATATATCCAATAATTGCAAAACATACAGATGCGATTAATACAGCAGCAGCAGCAACAACTCTGGGGGGTCGGTAGAATCGCTGAGAAGAGCCGATCCTCACTCGGCCAGTAATCGGCCTCCCCAAAAACTGCAAAACTCCCCCGGCTCCCCAAAAGCCATCCCATCGCACCCAGCCGCGGGAGCGCAAAAACTGTTCTGCCTCTCGCGGTCCCTTTAAGAGAGAGGAGGCGGCCGGAAGTCCTGGCAGGCGAGCCGCTGCAGCTGCTGCGCATGCTCCCTCCCTTCCTCCCAACCCCCCCAGCCCGGACTCGGCCGCTCGGAGACGGTAACGGGGGGGGAGGGAACGCAGGGCGACGTTCTTGCTGCCGCTACGCTACGGGAGCCGGGACGCAGAGTGCGTGGAGATGAGGGAGGGGGTTGCGTTGGGAGAGCGCACGGCCGCTACCCCGCCGTACGTGCCGCCGCCGGGAGAGCGGACGTCGCAGCGCCGCTGCGGGGGGGGGGGAAGTGGAGGGTGGGGAAAGGAGGAGGAGGAGGCTGCGCCTGGCCTGGAGCGAGGAAGAGGGGCGGGGCCACGGAGGGCTGAGGGGCTCGCGGGGCAGGCGAGGGGGCGGGGCCCGCGGGGGGAGGCGGGCTTTCCCCTCAGCCGTGCGGGCGCTATCGAATTCGCCCTCAGTGGCCAGTGTGGAAAGCCGTCCGCGGATGGCCTGCACGGGATGGTTCCTTCTCCCGCCGCCGCCACCACCACCTCTCATCATCCCCAGCGGCCGGGCGAGCTGGGGATGATGGCAGTTGGAGTCTTCGGGCGTGAAGTCGGGCCAGGCGCTTAAAAAAAACAAACAAAGCTGCGGGCCGCTTTGCTGTCCCGCCCCAGCCGGGTCTGCCTTGGAACCGCCGGGCGTGGGGGGAGCGGAGCGAGTTTCGCCCGTGGAACTTGCCTCACCGGTTGAACTCGCCCCCTTTAATCCTCGTGGTTCTGAGGGACGGCTTGGAACTCGCAGTTTCCCGAGCCTCTCGGTCCAAAGCCTCGACTTCTTCCTCAGGCGGCCGAGTTGAGGGGGTTCCTTCCCTGGCCGAACTAAAAGCCCATCCCCGTTCAGTGACAAAATCGTTCCGGGTTTAATCAAGCTCCTGTCCCCGGGGCTGCTTAAACTCCGTCAAAATTCAAAAAAAGAGAAAATGAAATATTTATAAGGCCCTCTTCAGCGGGATGGGGGGGGGGGGGGGGGCTGGACTGGAAGACCTTCAAAGTCCCTTCCAGCTCTATTCAGGTTGATTGATTGAAAGGGAAGCCCCTCCCCCATCGGTTTTAAGTACTATCCATAACAAAAATTAAAACGACAAAATTAGGACTTCAATTTAATACAATGCTTTTCCAAAAAAAAAAATCACAGCTGAAATGCTCCTTAAATGTCCCTCTTCTATCACTCCTTTTCTATTTAGTGTTAAAGGGTTTTTTTGGGGGGGGTTTTGGTTTTTTAAAATGACAAAATTGATGACCTGGCACCATTATTGGAAGGATATCATTGTTGATTGGACAACTGTTTCACATGAAGAAAACTGCTAAACCTTATTTACAAAATAATAATAAAGATGCAAATAGTGTTCTTGTTTGCCTCAATTTTTGTTTCCCCATAATAATAAGCAGCTAAGGCATTCTGAGCCTTCTGTTGTAGCCCTGCCAATATTTATGGCACTGGTTCAACTAATTTAAAATAATGGCTGTGATTTGACTAAGTATAAACAATACTGAATTCATTTGGACTTACCTAAAAGTAAATTAGGAAAGTTGTGATATTGCTTCTGCTTTTATAGAAGTAAATTCCATTAACATCCAGGGGAATTTATTTGATGAAGATACATAGCATTTGCTATGTAAAATAACTAGTTGATAACCATTGAACAAATGATCAGTTATTCATTTAATTTATCCTGAATTCAGACATGTCTTTAAAAAACTATTCAAACACAATATATTAATATCCAATTGAATCATTTCAACCTTGCCTTTAAGAGAGACAATACATTTTTGCATACTGAATAATTTTTAAAATTAATTATTGCATAATAGAATACTAAGAGGGGTTTAGAACACTTCTAGGGAAGATTATTAGCAAGGTCATTAGAATTATATCTAACCTTCAGATTCAACACCACCGCAATGTATTTCTCTGGGTATCCTCTGAGAGTGAGGCAAAATGAGAGGAGGAAATTGAAGTACGTTTGTGTATTACTAATGAGTTTTCTGCAGCCAGTAGGAGGTTTGGTAGTGTGAAGTTGAATTTGTTGGACTATCATCTGATCCAGCAGTAACAATGGCCTATGATTTTGAATCTGAAAACAAGGGAACTGATACATTTTCACGTATGAAATGAGGTTTTGTGCTAAACTTCTAATTTCCAAAGAACCATGTATATGACCATTTTTACTGGAAATTCCACGAATCCTTGCTTCCCCAGCTCATCTGCTGATTTGGGAGCAACCAATAGCCAAAATTGCATTTGGGGGTCCTTTTGGCCATTAGTTTACAACCAATGTATTGTGGGAAGGGCTTTGGTTCTGGCATTGTTCTGCTGGCAAAGGAACAAAGAGAAAGCAAATGCAACTCCCACAATCTTGAATTATTTAAAAAGCAGCAAATACCTCCCACCAAGATCCAAGTCACCCCATTACATATTTTTGAGCCCTTTATAGATACCACATCAATCATTGCAATGTGACTTTCTAGCTTTCTCTGCCTATTGAGTGACACTGCTCAGTGTTTCAGCCTAATTGGTTGGTTTAAAAAAAGACCCCAAAACAAAATTGCCTGTGAACTCAGAAACAAACCAGCTGTACTAGGTATAGCCTAAGCCAAGTGTATATAGGACTGCAGCCTTCACTTTCTAATGAATCCAACTTCATTATAAAATAATAGTTCTATAAAAATGAATACACTTTTGTTTTCAGATGGCTCATGCTTCTGCTATAGCAGGTGCAGTCCAAAATAGAGAAAAGGGAATGCCTGTACATCTTTAATTGCTGTCACAATAACCTCTTAAACTTTGCAAGAAAGCTAACAAGACAAAGTCACTTTTGAGTTCCCAAGGAATAGTGGTAGGTAGGTTGCTCAATTATTCTGAGAACAATCTTAGGTTGTAAGGAGAGGTTAAAACTATTAAGAGAAGCCCCTGAGGTGTTGAAGATGTTTCTATCATATATGTGGTGGCTTTTGACCTACTATTATATTATATAATAATTGTGTGTAATTAGAAATGCAGGATCTCAACTCCCAAATCAAGGTTGCCTCGGTTTTTATTGTCTGCTACAGCATACTTGTCACCCCGTCGCTCAGACTTCATGTGAACAAATGGCAAATGCTGAAGTAAGCATTCCTGTCGGAGATGTGGTTGTTGTGCCAACTGAAGGAACGGAGGGGGGAAACCCAGAAGATACTAAAACCCAGGTTATATTACAACTACAGCCAGTGCAGCAAGGGTGAGTGACATGCCAGTAGCAAAACAAAATATTCCCAAGTAATTTCAAGTAATTGAGGGTTTAGAGCAGGGCTCACGAACCTTTTGGACCTCAAGGACCACTAAATTCACAATTTTAAATCCCATAAACCACTAATACAATTTAAAATAAAAAGATAAATAGTATTTAGTGCAATATAAAAAATGGAAATAATTTTTCTGCGGACCACCAAAATTGTCTTGTGGACCACCAGTTGTTGACTGCTGATTTAGAGGAGTGTTCCAAGGAGAATTGAGAATGCAGGCGTAAAAAAAAGATGAAATTCTTGCAATTTAGCAATTTTGCAGAAGATGAAATTTTAACAAGAGTTTGAGGTATCGGGAGATTCTAGATATGTTTAAAAATATGAAGGAACTTGCCTTCTCCATCATTCATTTTATGGTTGGATTTTATGGCTGGACAGAACCATAAAGTTAAGGACAATTTGGTCAATCCGCAGCTGGTGTAGCATTTATTAGAAGAGGTCACCCCCCCAGTCAGTTCATTCCACTATGAAGCATGTTGTATCAAAACAAATTTGATTGTTTAATAACAATTTCCTTTCTTGTATATAGACTAGAGTCCTTTCAGCAAGAGAACTTGCTTCGCATATATTAACCTTCCTTGGAGATAAAAATTACAGTGTCCCTTATGAAATTGGTGGAAAAAAAAATACTGCTATGAATATTACTTTTTATATAAATGTTTATATAATCCAAAATAAACTATTTTGCAGGGAAACTTGCATTATATTAATAAGTCAAATACATCAAAGTAATATTGATAGGTCTAACAGGAAGTTATTGCTATAGAAACCGACAGCAGTAGAATAACCAAAAGATGAAGTATTAAAATTAAGATTTGGGGTTGCTGTTGAAAAGTGCCAAATTCCATAAATATGGAATTATTAATGGAAAATCCCATAAATAAGTGTTACCCCTTCTGATGCCAAGGGGCACAAAGATTGATGTGGGGGATGTGATGTTCTTTCATGTTACTAGTTTTCAAATGACTACATCTTTTGTGTACTTACTGCCATTTTTACAGCAGAATTTATCAAGAGGGCTCTGAAACTAATGCGGCCGTGATGGCTGTAGAAACGCATACCATACACAAACTTGAAGATGGCATCGGTGAGTTCTCAGTGGTAATGATGCATCAGTTTCATGTTTAGCTCAACTGTATTGCAGCGTAATAGGGTGCTTTGGATGAAGCCTGCAGGCAGCATGTGCAGCAGTGGTGGTATTCGACCGGTTCTGCCCAGTTCTGGAGAGCCAGTAGGAGCGATGAGCAGCAGAGACCAAACCAGTTCGCTCTGCTGTTGGGCCCACCTGGGCTCCCATACTCACCTTTATCCGCTGAATTTGAAGTGTAGCTGCTTTGCGTGGCACAGAATAGCACCACATGGCAGCTGCTGAAGCAATTTTGCTGAAGCAAAAAACAAAATTTGCAACACCACCACTGATGTGCAGTGGTTAGTGCGCTGAAGCAGAAGCAGGAAGACACAATGAACTCAGATGCATTGAATGGCTTTAATGCAGTCACTGCCTCTTTATCATCCATTGTACATCCCTGGGTTCATATTGGGAGGACAACATTGAAGGAGAAACAATATGTCCACCGTCTTTCTTGCAAACCAAAACTTTGCTCAGTAAAAGCAGAAATGGGCTGATCTGAAGCATAACAGTTTCTGGAATAGTTATTTGCATGGATGATGGCTTTACCCCCACTCCATACAAGCAAGGGAAATACTAATCTTTCTACATATTTGCATAAGGTGGAACAAAGCCTGTAGCATTGCAAAAAGCTAGAATCCTTGAAAAAAAGAGTTATTGAGCTAAGAGGTCTCGGGAGCTTTCTTTCATTGTCTCTTCCTGTGTTGTCTAAAGGTTCACATTTCTGAAACTCAACTGCAGTCACAAGATAGTTCTTGTCAAACTACTGTCCAAATTTCATTTCCTATCTTCAGAATAACTGGAAATTTGCATATTATATTGGACATTCAAGAGTGTGAAAATGTGTAGATAGTATCCCAAAGAATTGTATTTTCCCAAAAAATATTTTCTAGGGAGAAGCTGGTACTTTGCTCTTACACTGTAGTTTAATTTTGGTTTGGTGTATTATGGGAGTTTAACCACTTACATCCCATCATTTATAGCTGAGTTGTGAATCATGATTTATGGCTGAGTTAAGGCCCTGTCACACTGCCCAACGGATGCAAAACGTTTGTAAAAAGGACACAGCAGGCGAGAAAAATGTTCCATCCATTGTTATCCGCTCTCAAAAGGGGCAAAAATTTGCATAACCAGAGCGGATAACACGGAAAGGAACAGACGCGGGGAGGGCGCAGAGCGGATGGAAAGCAGATGCGGAATGGAAGCCCAGCGGATGGAAGCGGATGAGAGCGCATGGCACATCCGCAAGGCTTCCGGGGGACCTCAGCAAAGCGGACGCGGAATGGATACAGCGGATGCAGAGCGGACGCCGAACGGATAAAGCGGATGCACAGCGGATGAAGCGGATGCAGAGCGGAAGCCTAGCGGATGCACAGCGGAAGCCTAGCGGATGCCGAGCGTTAATTGTGCATGCAGGGGGGATGCATTGCGTAAGCCCCACGGATATATAGGGAAGCAGCTCGGAAGCAGGTCACCATTCAGAGGAAAGACCTGCATCCAGACACAGCTCTCCAGCCTGCCTGCCTGCCTTGCTGCCTGCCATCCTGCCAACATTGCTGCCTGCCTTGCTGCCTGCCATCCTTGGTGCCTGGCTGCCTGCCAGCCTTCCTGCTAGCCTTGGTGCCAGCCTTTCTGCCAGCCTTGGTGCTTGCCTTCCTGCAAGCCTTGGTGCCTGCCAGCCTCCCTGCCAGCCAGCAACCCCACAACCATGGCGAAGAAGAGAAAGCCTCAGCCATCTGCTGTCAGCCCTGGCAAGAGGGACAGGGCCACCCTCCCACCCCCTGGCCCTCACTCTGCTTCTGCTGGGGCTTCTGTAGCATGGGCTCACTCTTCTGGGGCTGGGGCTTCTGCTGCTTCTGGAGGAGCTGATGATGCTGCTTCTGGCGGTGGTGCTTCTGCTCGTGCTTACTCTGCTGATGCTGCTTCTGGCGGTGGTGCTTCTGCTGGTGCTTACTCTGCTGGTGCTGCTTCTGGCGGTGGTGCTTCTGGTGCGTACCCTGCTGAAGCTGCTCCTCGTCCTGCTCGTCCTGCTCGTGCTCCTGGACTTGCTCGTCCTGCTCGTGCTCCTGATCCTGCTCGTGCTCCTGGTCTTGCTGGTGCTTACTCTGCTGCTGCTGATCCTGGTCCTGCTGCTGCTGCTGCTGCTGCTGCTGCTGCTGATTATGATCCTGCTGGTGATGATGATGATGATCCTGCTGGTGCTGGTGCTGCTGGTGGTGTGGAGGAGCAGCCCCTACCACCTGGAAGCCCCTCTGATTAGGGCCCATCTGGTCCTGCCAAAGGGTGGAAGAGGCATATGCGGGGACGGGAGAGGAGGCAATACTCCATTGAGGAGGAACACGAGGATGAGGTGCTGGAGTGGCTGAGAGAGAATGACTATCTGTGGCGGAAGGGACACCGTCTCTACAGGGACACCAAGAGGAAGCAGGCTGCTTGGAGAGAGAAGGCGGAGAGTCTGGGCTACACTTCGGAGGTGCTCCTCGGCTGGTGGAAGCACATGCACACCTGGTACGGGAAGCTGCACCTCAAGAAATCTGGCCAGGCCATGGTTAAGCTGACGGACAGAGAGACCTACGTCATGGCCAGGTGCAGCTTCCTGGAGGGTGAGGTCCGCCACCGAGGAGCACCAGCAGCCCCTCTCACTACCCTCTCTCTCCGGCAGCCTGCTGAGAGCCAGTCCTCTTCCAGGCGAGAGTCAGCTCCTGTCTCCAGGCAGGTTTCTGTGGAGCGTGCCACGGCAGAGAACCCCCCCACAGCTGTACTAACTGTGGTGGAGTGCATGGAGGACTCCCTGGTGCGGTGGGAGAAAGGAGATGGCACGTCCACCACAGCCCTACCCGCATCCACCCCCAGCTCCACCTCCACAGAAAGGCAGAGAGCCAGACCGGAGGGGCGGAGCCACACTGTCCTGCTGGAGATCAGGGACACCATCCAGAGCAGCATAGATCTCCTCTCTCAGCTGGTCCACACCGACCCCTCATCCTCCAACCGCAAGCCCTTCCTCACCTATGTGAACCAGACCCTCACGGACATGGCGGAACCCCAGTACCAGATGGTGAAGGACCGGATCACCGAGCTGCTTCACAACCCTCCAGGCCCAGCTGAACCTGCTCCCACCCAGTCCAGGTCTGCTCCTCCACCCCAGGTGATGTCCCTCCCATTCCAAGGCTTTCCACAGCCCCTCACCTACCAGGGCTACGGCTACCAGGAGGTCCAGCAGCACAGGCAGCAGCCCTTCCCAGTCCAGGCACAGAGTCATCAGACGACACCGTTGCCACCAGTTCCACTGATGCCACCGATGCCACCCACGCCACTGATGCCACCCACGCCACCGATGCCACCGACGTCACCGATGCCACCCACGCCAGTCCTCACCCAGCTGCAGACAGACAGCCCCAATACACTGCTCCTTCCTCCACCCCACAGCCAAGCCCGGCCTCAGTACATCTGTCCTCGGTACTGGGGCTGACACCCCATGGCATGGAGGAAGGAGCTCTCAACATCACGGGTCTGAGCCAGCTGTCTGAGAGCTTCCTCAACACACCGTCCCGTTGTCCTCTCGGGGCCAGGCACCCCAATGGCGCTTCAGACAAGCACTCCAGCAGCAGCCACCTCCACAGCACCTGGACCCTTCACCCCTGAGACTGGGCACACCTCCGAGTGACCAAGAGGAGTGCCAGAGACTGACTGGCTGTGGACTTTATTTGGACACTTGACTTGGGTCATTTTTCTTTTACAGCTTGTTGTTAATAAAGTCTATCTTTGATTCACACACTTGCTTCATTTCTTTTTTTTAATAAAGTCTTGGTGGAAACTTTTAGAAATGGTTTAAGCCTTTGCATGCTTGTGGGGAGGGATACCTTTGGGATGGATAATAGCTGTGGGGATAGATAAACCTCCAGTGCAAGCATAGTGGGACTGTATGGTCCACCCTCCCAGGTGCCACACCTATGGCCCTTTATTATCAATAACAATGTAATCATTGATCCACACATGTCAACACAAACACAACTCTTTATTAAACGCCCTGTTCATTGTAGGCCCACCCAACATACATGGCCCAATCTCATCAGTGTGATGAGACAGGCTGAAGGAAGCATCCATTAAGCATCTATCATCCTGTTTTGCCACCCCACTGCTCCAGCTGGGGAGTTGCACCAGTCTTTCAGGAGGTTGCGCTGCTTCTTCCCTTCACATGAGGCTCTGTTGGGGCCTTGCACATCCTGAGTTTCTATCAGGTTTTGCCCTTGCCTCCATTCCCCAGGCTCCATGTCCCCATTGCCTTGTTGGAGGTCCACGAGCCTGTTCTGCAACACTGGGTAGCGGGTGCGCATGAGATTGTGCAGGATGCAGCAAGCTTCCACGATCCTCCTCACGGCCTGTGGGCGATGCTGCATGGTGGTGAGAAGTACCTGGAACCTGTTGGCCAGGATGCCAAAGGCGTTCTCCACCACCCGCCTTGCCCTGGACAACCTGTAGTTGAAGATCCTCTCTTCACGGGTGAGGAGTCTGGAGGTGTAGGGCTTCATGAGGTAGGTTGTGAGGGAGAAGGCATCATCCCCCACGATGAAGTAGGAGACATCTTGTGTGTCGTTGGGCAGTGGGTCTGGGTCTGGGAAGCCCACAATGAGGTTGCGTTCCAGCCCCTCATTGAGGTCACTGGAGTTGTATACCTGGGCATCTGAAGCTGACCGTTGCCTGAAGCATCTATGTACATGAACTTGTAGTCAGCATCGACCATGGCGAAGAGGATGATGCTGAAGAAGCCCTTGTAGTTGAAATAAGTGGAGCCCGACTTGGCTGGCGCTTTGCAGGCCACGTGCTTGCCATCTATGGCTCCAACGGTGTGTGGGAAGTTCCACCTCTGATACCACTGCTCTGCAACTTTCTTCCATCCTTCTTCAGTGGAGGGGCACTGGAGGAGCTCCTCCAGGTATTCTTCGATGATGGCCTGCATCACTTCTCTGACTACAATGCTGATGGTGTTGTGTGGCACCCTCCAGCCGTACTGCATGCTCCTGTAGGTGGTCCCTGAGGCCAGGTGGCGCAGAGTGAGTGCCACCTTGAGCCCAGGTTCCAGGCTGGGGCAGAAGCTGGTGCTCTGCTTGGTCAACCTGGGTGTCAGGCGCTGCACAACTTCGTCAAACATGGCTGAAGGCATCCTCA
The DNA here is from genome assembly GCA_015471245.1 of Laticauda colubrina. NCBI lineage: Eukaryota > Metazoa > Chordata > Lepidosauria > Squamata > Elapidae > Laticauda > Laticauda colubrina. The sequence goes on from BLBF01000072.1 coordinate 5,846,379, forward strand.
TGAAGTTCTGGAATGCCCGAGTGTCTTTGTTCCTGAGCTCCACCATCAGCTTGTTGTACAGTCCGTACTCTGCTCTTCTCCCGATCCATCTTCGGACCCAGACGCTTCTTGGCTGCCTCTTTTTCTTCCCGTGGTAGAGTTCACAGAGCCTGTAGATGGCTTCGCACTGTTTCAGAACGATGGTGGCTGCCAAAAGGACTTTGTTACGATCCATGGTGGACATGACTGGATGCTGTGGAAGAGGAAGAGCCAGATGAAGGCTGCAGAGGTCTGCACAGCTGGACTGCTGGTCTGAAAGTGAGATCCAGATGAGTTGCTCCCCCTTTTTATAGGCAGTATAGGTTTTCCACTAGGTGTCCCTTTGCATCCTATCGGCATCCTCTAGACATCCTTAATATCCGAGATAGGTCCCCTCTGCTAACGTTTTTTCCGTTTTAAATGCTTTCTTTGCGAGCTGCATCCGCTTTCATCCTTTCTACATCCGTTCTGCATCCGTTCCGTGTCCGTTCCGGTTCCTCCCTGCGTCCGTTTACCGCTGGAGTGGATCGAGTTGCGCGGATGCCTAGCAGATGCCTAGCGGATATAGCGGATGCGTAACGGATGCAGAACGGATGCCTAGTGGATGCAGAATGGACGCATTGGATACATTTTCCGTGCAAAAGTTTTGAGCAGCTCAAAACCCTCTGAGCGGATGAAACGTCAATAAACGGATGCTGGACGGATAGAGAGGAAGCAAAACGGAGGCAGTGAGTACAGAACGGAAGCATCACGTTAACCAACGGATGGTGTTTTTCTCCGTTTTACATCCTCTTTCCATCCGTTGGTGCAGTGTGACAGGGGCTTTAAACAAATCGGACCATATATTAGCAAGATTAACCCAGTCCACAAGAAAACCCTGCCTTGTTAATGGCAACAAGGACAACAATTAATCCAATTGTCTTCCTTTTATACTCTGAACCCTTCTGACTGTTATGCAACTGTACTTTGATGCTTGCCTAAATACTATAGAGTACATTATTTATGGATCCATCATAAGTTGTAAAGGTGAAACAAACTGTATAATTGTAACAGTGTATAAAGAAGTGATGGCTTAGAATGTATGTTCAGACTTGGAATCTCCAATTTAAAGTATATAGGATGAGAAAATGCTTGAGATTTTTAACGTCCTTTTCCGTCTTTGGGTTAGATCGAGGTTTCCAATCTTGGCAACTTTTAAGACTTGTGGACTTCAACTCCCAGAATTCCCCAGCCAGCCACGAGGGATGCTGGCTAGGCTAGCTGGGGAATTCTGGGTATTGAAGTCCACGGGTCTTAAAACTGCCAAGGCTGGACACACTTATGGTGAGATGAATCAGCACGGAGATCTCTGCATGTCTCTTAAATGTCTCCCTTATTTCCATCTGTAGATGCCAGTGCCCTTGAAAGCAATGAGGAAATTGAGATTGCCTACCCCATTACCTGTGGAGATAGCAAGGCCATCTTGCTCTGGAAGAAATTTGTGTGCCCAGGAATCAATGTCAAATGTGTTAAGGTAAATAGCATGGTGAAAGTGACTTTGCCAGCTCGCTTCTCTTCGTTCGGTGTTACTGGGTTTTTGACAGCATTCTTTTCCTTTGAAAAATGTCCCGCTTTCCACTGGATAGGCACAGGAGTATTAGGTACACTAAAATGCTTAGCAATAAACTATTTAGGTGACAGGGCTGAAGGCAATGTCTTTATTTCATTCCTGCAAGGAGACACCCCTCCCCCTACCACAAGGACTTGGACACCACTGTAGAAAAAATGTTGGTTCATGTCTGCCATAATAGATGTTTTTCTCGTGAGAGTCCCATTCTGCAATATATAATTGGATGGCCAAAAGTTTCCTGCTTATCTGCCTCATTTTTATCCCCAAACAGTTCTACATATTGCAGTGTCAGCCTGGAATCACAAAGCCCAGGTTGTATTAACGAACTAGTGTGTGTCTTGATAACATGAATGGGTGCTGCCTTGAAGACTGAACGGTTGCATTATATCCTTTCCATGAGAAAAATAAATGGTTCCCTTCCTCTTTTGATAGTTCAATGACCAGCTTATCAGCCCCAAGCACTTTGTTCACCTGGCTGGCAAGTCCACCCTGAAGGACTGGAAGCGAGCCATCCGCCTAGGAGGAATCATGCTGAGGTAACCGTCTTGTCATGTACAGGTAGTCCTCAACTTATGACAATTAAGCCCAAAATTTCTGTTGCTAAGCAAGACAGTTGTTCAGTGAGTTTTGCCCCATTTTACAATCTTTCTGGCCACAATTGTTAAGTGAATCATTGCAGTTGTTAAGTTAATCACAGAATCTGGCTTCCTCATTGACTTTTGTTGTCAGAAGGTCGCAAAAGGGGAATCACATGACGCTGGGACACTGCAGCCATCAAAAATACAAGTCAGTTGCCAAGCATCTGAATTTTGATCATGTGACCATAGGGATGCTACAAGGGTTGTAAGCATGAAAAAGATCCGTATGTCACTTTTTTCACATTGTTGTAACTTTGAACAGTCACTAAATCAATGGTTGTAAGTTGAAGATACCTGTACCAAACTCTAGTGCAGACATCTGAATAGGAATATCCTCTCTCCTTAAAACTGGTACCTTGCATTTCTTGCTAAATAAAAATAGTGCTAAGAGTTTGACCCTGTGTATTTTTCATAGGAAATGATCCAATGATTTAATGGGCCATTTTATACAGAATATTAGGAGGGGTTGCTGGAAGACTTTGATCCACAGCAGGGGTCTCCAAACTTGGCAACTTTATGACTTGTGGACTTTAGCTCCCAGAATTCTCCAGCCAGCTATGCTTGAAGTCCATAAGTCTTAAAGTTGCCAAGTTTGGAGATTTCTGATCTACAGATAGTCCTTGGCTTACCACCGTAATATTGCTTGGAAATAGGCTGTAAGTCATGCCGGTGGTTCGGTGGTTCATCACATGAACAACTTGATTTTACAATATTTTTTTATAGTGGCCATTAAATGAATCACCATGATCACTAAATGAATACTGTAGTCATTAAGTGGCACCATTGATTGCAATGGGCATTTTTTGCTGGAAGTTGGAAGTAAGTGCCAATTTCCAGCAAAAAAAAAATCATAAATTGAAGACATGTGACTGCAGAATACTACAAATGGCCATAAATGTGAACTAGTTGACAAGTGCCCAAAATGCAATTATGTGACTGCAGAAGGATGCATCCAATAGGACTTGTAAGTACTTTTTTAGGGGGTCTCTTAGAACTTTCACAAAGAGACCGTTCAGGACTTTTTGTAAGTGAATCCTGTTATTCATGGCTTCCTTAACTGCAGTTTCAAGTGTCTTAAGGCTGGTAATACAAATTAGACATTATCAATAGTAAAAGGATTGGCATGTGGCTCTATTCAAGAGATAACTTTTGGAGAATTTTTCTGGGTATGTAACATGCACAAAATGGTGGAGGTGTTTTCCCCTGATATAAAGTATATTTGTAACACCCTCATTATCCCTGATTTTATTACCCACAATCTTTGGGCTGGAACAGCCTCCAGTGAATAATAAGGGCCACATTGGAGGATTCCGTAAATTGTAATTGTTAATCCTTTCCATATTGCCAGATAAATTGGGATAGAATTTTTTTTTACAATGCAGAACTATGTGCTTCGTGTTAAACCTTCCATTGAATTATATAACTGTGGTTGTGCATAAGCTAAACGGGACTGAGCATCATTTGATGCATCATGCTCAAAGGCTTTATCTTTTTACATTTTCCCCTTAGACAATTCTTTGAACTGATTTTCAGCCCCCTCAGATAACTGTTCTGTTTTCCATTCATCGTGCAGAAAGATGATGGACTCCGGGCAAATTGATTTCTATCAGCATGACAAAGTGTGTACCAACACATGCCGAAGCACCAAGTTTGATCTCCTGTTCAGCAGTGCCAGGGCCCCAGTACCAGGACAAACAAGCCTGGTACAGACTCCCACTTCTGCTGATGGTAGGTCTCTCCCTTATTAAAACTCTGCCTTGATTAGAATAAGTGTAAGTTGAAATAGAGTGGGGGACAGATTTACAAATTCTGTAACAATATCCTCACTGAATTTATGTACTTTCCAAGATTTCTAGGAACTCCTGTTTCTTGACTTTTTCTACCTTAAAGGGCTGACAACATATCTGAATTGTGTGAAATATTTATCATGTGGTTTAATCCTGGGCTACACCCAAAGGGCTTTGAGATAGAAGGGCATTGTGCCCAATGTTGAAGAACGTATTGTCTTACTTCTCATTCCACATTTTGTTTCTTTTTGTGAGAAAAGGTTTTTTTTAGTTCAGCTAATTCAATTAATTATTAGAGCATAACAAGTTTAATGTATAAGGTGAAGCCACATGACAAATATTTTGCACAATTCAGGTGTGGCTTTTGAATATTGAAAGGTAAACTGCAATTTGTATAAAGCAGGGACTTTCAACCTCAGCCACTTTAAGATGCGTGGATTTGAAACTCTTCAGAATTCCCCAGCCAGCATTGAATTGAAAGACACAAATGTAAAATGTATCAATGTGGTAGTTACACCCAAACATTTCTTCATTCATTGCAGCATCTACAGAATTTACGTAACAATTCAATGGCTTTATTGTGACAACCTCGAGGATGTGTTGATCAGCCCAAAGCAATCTTGCTTAACTTGCCCAATGTGGCACCTTCCAAGAGCAACTCTCAGTGTCCAGCTAGCATTGAGACATGTTGGCTGAGAATCCGAGGAACTGCTTTCCTCACACAGAGTGTAAAATGATCAAGACTGGTCTGGAAGGACTGAGTTCACACTCACTGCTAAGACCTAATGTGCTGTGAGCTGTCTTTTGAATGTCCTAGCCATTGTGATTTGGAAATTATGGTGTATGGCTTAACGTAGGGTGTAAACCCTATCATCATGTCATATCAAGTCATAGACTTACAGATGAATAGTTGTCTTAACAGAACTTATCCCAATGTATCATCTAGATGTGTGGGTGGTTGAGGAGTTACTGTGGCAGCAGAGTAATCAGACTGGTCTTCTCTTATTCAGGAAGCATCACTCAAATTGCAGTGTCTGAGGAAAGTGTAGAAGAAGGGATTGAATGGAATTCTGCTATGACAGCAGCAGTCACTATGGCAACTGATGAGGGAATCAAGAAAGATCCAGAGGAGATTTCAGGTTGGTCCTTCCCATTTCTCTGTACAGCTTGCGTACTTTTTTCATTTCCTCTGCACACTTTGGAAAGGAGAGGAAGTGGAGTAAGAGAAGCAAACTTTTGCCGGTGATGGTTGGGATTACTCGGCGTTGCATCCTCAGTCTTTCTGCAGGGTACCAATTTGGAGAAAACTAGTCCTAAACCTGACTCATCAGCAGTGGCATGCACCTTCCTTGAACGATCCTTTGATAATTTGCACCATAAGACAGAAGGCTTCTAGTGTTTTACTTGTCATGCCTTGAAAGCAATTTTCAGCCTATTGCAACTGTTTGTGAACACACATGTGCTGCAAGCATAATTTGTAAGTAATCGATGAACAGTCTACACCAGTGTTCTCAACCATGATTACATAAAGATGCATTGACTTTAACTCTCAGAACTCTGGCTGGGGAATTCTGGGGGTTGAAGTCCACACATCTTCAATTAGCCAAGGTTGAGAAATACTGATCTGGAGCAGGCATCTTTTAGTTCAGAAATACAGGTAATATTTATAGGTTGGATCAACAAGTTAGCAATCAATTCCTGAAGGTGCTTGTTGATGTATAGTAGTTTGCTGATCCCAGCAGTAGAAATTTTACTGTTTTTTTCTTTTAAAATGTTTATCTTTCTATGGCAGAGGAGATGCTGATGTTTTGGAAAGGTATTGCTGATGTGGGCTTGATGGAAGAAGTGGTCTGCAATATTCAGAAGGAGATAGAGGAGGTGCTAAGAGGGGTACAGCAGAGGCTTGCCCAGTCCCCCTTCCAGATTACCGGTGGGTAAGAGGTCAGCAGTCTCTATGTTGATATGAAATGATAACCACTAGGGAAGACTTCCTGCCTTACATGTAGTCCTCGACTTACAACAGTTCATTGAGTGACTGAAGTTATAACATCACTGAAAAAAATGACTTATGACCTGTTTTCACACTTGCAACCATTGTAGCCTCCCCATGGTTACGTGATCAGAATTTGGATGCTTGGCAACTGGTTCACATTTATGACAGTTGCAGTGTCCCAGGGTCACGTGATCCCATTTTGTGACCTTCTGACAAGCAAAGTCAATGGGGAAGCCCAGATTGATGTAACAACCATGTTACTAACTTAACAATTGCAGGGATCCACTGAACAACCATGGCAAGAAAGGTTGTAAAGTGGGAAATTCACTTAACAGCTTTCTCACTTAGCAGAAATTTTAGGCTCAATTGTGGTCGTAAGTCAAGGACTTCTTGTATTTATGCTTGGTGAATTATCTGTCTCAATAATGCTTGTTTTGTCATTTTATTAACTACTCTCTAATGATAGTTCCCTTATGAGTAGCGATCTCAAAACACAATGCAATCCTATAAAATCAAAAATAGTGAACGTTAACAGGCAAATGCCAAAACCAATTAAAATCCATCAAACTCGTAAATCATCTTTTTCCAGAATGTTTTCATTGTCTAAACGTTTTATCATAGCTCCCCTAGTATCCAGTCACCTCTGTTGCTTCAATACTGGAAAAAGAAACTTTTATAAAGTATACTTATAAAGGAGAATATCTGCAGCTCAGGGTTGAAATGAAGGGTCCTTGGTGCTTTCTGAACTTGCTTGTTTTCTTGCAGAAAAACTCAAACTAGGTAACATCATCAGTGCTAGGGTAGTTTGGGTAATGAAATGTCTGCAAGAAAACAAGCTCAGAGAGCACCAAGGACCCCTCATAAAGCATACTAGAATGGCCAGATGATATAATAATAATAATAATAATAATAATAATAATAATAATAATAATAATAATAATAATAATAATAATAGAAATAATACAGAGGGAGAAGAGGAAAGAGGTCTACCTGATGCTGAAAATATATCAATAGTGATACCAGGAGAGTCTACCCCTGAGGCTGAAGAGGAAACATGTACTTCAGGATGTTGTATATATGTGATTTTCTGCAAAATTTGCATTGCAATTTACATAATAATACATTTGGCACTTGTTGACTATAAAACTTCTGATGTGGTCTCACCTACACTGTTTGCAAACTAAATTGAGTAGAATTATTCCTGCTTTGGGATTATTGAGCAAGTAGGTTGCTAAAAAGTCAGGGAAATAGTATTATTATAAGTATTTTCTTTATCTTTTTTTTCCAATTGTTAAAATATTCTCTTCTTAGTGTCAGTTTCCATGGCTGTTGTAGGCGAACTTTGCAAAATCAAGACGGCTAGTGCTACCAAAGTGTTAAGTAACCCTGCATGGGCAAACAAGGAATAGCTCAGTTGGGATCCCATTTAGAACATTAGTCAATATCTGTGAATGTCTTCCTGTAGATGCTGCTGTTCTAAATAATGTCGCTCACACTTTTGGCCTGATGGACACAGTGAAAAGAGTGCTGGATAACAGGAAGAATCAAACAGATCAGGGAGAGGAGCAATTTCTTAATACTCTTGCAGGTACATTTGAAATGGGAACTTTCTTAGCTCATCAATTAATTGTGCAAGAAATGTGCCTGGGTTGCTTGGTTGCTGTAGTACATTCATATTCCCTCAAATTTTTTTTGATGAGGAGGCTAAACCTTCCAGATGTTATTAAGATTAAAGCATGTACATTGTACTCCCGCAGCTGATGGTCAGTTGGTCCTAAATTAAGCATTTTTTTACAACATACCTCCTCCTTCCTCCTCCCCCTATCCTCCTCTTCCTCTTCTATTCCTTACAATTACCAAAAGTATGATATTAGTCACATTGAATACACTTTTATGTCTATGGTGATTCTCAATCATCCAGGTGATGGTTGTCTCAAAGGTGCTTTTACCAAAGGCAACTGGACTTTTTGTTTTTTTTCCTTGAAAATGTTTTGCTTCAAAAAGAACTTACCCGTTCTGAAGAAGCTTCTTGGATAAGAAGCAAAATATTTTCAAGGAGAAAAAAAAACCTCAAGAAAGTCCGACTGCCTTTTGGAAAAGCACCTTTGGAACAATAAACACTTCTATCTTTTCCCAAGAGGCATTAGCTATATTCTGATCAGCCTTTTTGCTGTAATATTTTTGGTAGTTTTGTATACATTGGAGGTTTGAAAACTTGCATATGATGCTGTTTTAATTTTAAAGCTGCAGTTGTCTGCAGCTCTGAGATGGGGTTAAGCAGCACTTGGAGAGGTAAATTAGTTTCTCCTCTCCATCCCAATTTTTTTTTGTTTTTGTTGTTCTCTAAATAATTGGAATTATCCTCATGAGACAGCCATGAGCCGTGGTGGTGCAATGGTTAGAGTGCAGTGCTGCAGGCTACTTCTGCTAGCTGCCTGCAGTTTGGCAGATCGAATCTCACCAGGTTCAAGGTTGACTCAGCCTTCCAGCCTTCTGAGATGGGTAAAATGAGGACCCAGATTGTTGGGGGCAAGAAGCTGACTCTGTAAACCATTTAGAGGGCTGAGAAGCACTGGCAAGCAGTATATAAGTCTACTATTGCTTAGGAAGGAAGGAAGGAAGGAAGGAAGGAAGGAAGGAAGGAAGGAAGG
>BLBF01000072.1:5855084-5892938 GCA_015471245.1 Laticauda colubrina
AGGAAGGAAGGAAGGAAGGAAGGAAGGAAGGAAGGAAGGAAGGAAGGAAGCAAGCCATGGTGGCGCAGTGGATAGAATCAGAATTTCAGGCTAACTCTGCCTACTGTTCTAAGGTGGGTCAAATGAGGACCCAGATATGTTGGGGGCAAGAAGCTGATTCTGCAAACTGCTTAGAGAGGGCTGTGAAACACAGGGAGGTGGTATATAAGTCTAAGTGCTATTGCTATTCCTGTCCATTGTTCTGTTCTTTTGGCACAGGAGAAATGAATGGATGACATACCTAGAAATAGTTTTCCTACCTCCTCTTGTCTTTTGTGCTGCTTGTGTGACAATTTCCAAAGCATTTCCTTGACTAGCCTATGCCATAAATCCTTCTCCCAGCATTAGATCGCCAACTAGAAGAGCAGAAGAAGTTCGCCAGGAGCCCATCCATTCAGAATGTGGTCCTGATGCCAGTCAACACTCCAAAGCCTCCCAAAAGGCCCCGGTTGAAACGTCCAGCTTCAGCCACAGTTCTAAGCCCCTCGGCTCCCATCCAGCAACCTCAATTCACCGTCATCTCGCCCATCACCATTGCACCCATGGGACAGCAGTTTTCCGTTAGCAACATTCCAATGGCCACAATCAGCCAGGGCTCCAGCCCAGTGACTGTCCATACTTTGCCCTCAGGCTCCCAGCTCTTCCGCTATGCCACCGTGGTTTCTTCCTCCAAAACCAGCACGTCTGATACAGTGACACTTCACCCCTCCTCAAGCTTAGCCCTGCTGAGCTCAGCAGCGATGCAGGACAGTGGGACCCTTGCTAACGTGGCCACCGTGGTGAATCCTGTGGAACTGGTGGCCATGGAGTCTGGCCTGACTTCTACCATCCAGGCTGTCGAAGGCACTTCGGAGGACGGACAGACAATCATAGAAATAGACCCAGCGCCTGATCCAGAAGCTGATCCTGAAGAATCAGGGGGGAAAGCTGTGATTTTGGGGACAGAATTGAGGACTGAGGAGAAGGTGGTGGCTGAGGTTGATGAACATCAGCATCAGGTCCATAATGTGGAGATCGTAGTCTTGGAGGACTAGTCAACAAGCCATCCTGCCTTGCTAAATGATTGTTCACCTCTTACCTTTTCTATTGGTTTGATCCCCTTTTTCTTTTTTCTTTTTATAGCCTTGTTGCAGGTAAGTTCACACAAATGCTGGTGATCATTTTTAAGCAGTCATTTTCTCTTGTGGGGAAAAAGCAGGCAGGCTGCGGATGAGTGTGGATGATGGTTTGTTGGGAAAAGGGAGAGGTCAGAACTTTTCCTGCCTACTGAAAGGGGAAACAAGCCATTGCTGTTATTCCCTCGGGGAGGAGGGATGGCAAGTCCGTAGACCCAGATTTGAAGCGATCCTTCTTGGATTGTCCATCTTAGAAACAAAGCCGGCTCCTAGAAATGTAACGACTGGATGAATAATGACCTTAAAGCAAGAGCTTCTCTCTGGACCTTTAGCTCTTCTTCACCCTGGGAAGGGAGATTCTATATCCATTTCTGACTCTCCAAGCATTTTGCATTTTTAGATGTGGCAGAAGAAACAAAGCACTCTGATTGATCAGGTCATCAGCCCTTCTTTGGAATGTACTGTGTTTTTTTGTTTTAATATTTTCCTTAAGCTATTTGCCCATTTGTGGCTTCAAATATTGGATCCTTGGCTTTTTGTTTTTGTACTTTCTCCAGCAGTTTTTCTTTTCCCTCGGTTGTTACAAGACTTCTAGGAAATGCTTATGCTTTATGCCCACGCAGGCACATACAGGGAGAAACTAGGAACTGATAATGGCAGATGCAGCACCCAATGACCCCCCGCTCTCGCAAGTACAGAACCGATAACCTGGATGTCTGTATACGTGGCGGGAGAATTGGGCTCAGCAAATAAGGCATGCCTGCCGTTTACTCGGCACTCTGGGAAACCATACCATGCTGGCTTAGGTGTGTGTGTCTCTGTGTGTGTATGTTTGATGTTCATAATTTTTTTTTGGGGAAAAAACAGATTACAGGAGTCTGGATGGCACATCCCTTTGGCAATGTGGCTGTCTGGTCTCCCTGTCAGTCAAGCTGGATGTGTGTGTGGTTTGTTTTGAGTATCTTCCTTAAGGGAAGAGAAAGCAGTGGGGGGAAAAAAAAGGATTCCCTTCCCTAGCCTCCCTACTGGCTGTAACACAGTGCTTATGGTCTCCCTCTCCATATTTTAAGAAGTTAGAATTCAGAGTTGGAAGACTTGAAGAGTAAACCAGTTAAATTGTTTTAAAACAACAGTTTAAAAAAAAAAGCCCTACGGGGGAGTGCCATTTTTTTTGTTTAGGTTTTCTTTGCATTAAAAGATAAGGAAAAACAAAAGCCTAAGAGGACTGCTCCTTATGTTGACACGGTCTCCATTCACTTCTCTGTTTTTATCCTCATGGAGGGGCTTTGGTGGGCCCCTTTGGAGCCTGAGTGGCTAAAGGTTACCAAAAGGGCCTGCTCAGAGATCAGAATTCAAAGAAGGCTAAATATGATGAGAACATGTGGGGCTGAGCACTAAAGGGGAAGGGCCTAAAGCCACAAAAAAACCTCCCCACTTCTCCAAATGAATGGTCTTCCAAAAGGAAGTTTGTCTGGCTGCATCCATTGGCAATTACAGCGTCTATGCCACCATTCTCCCTGCAGAAAAGAAATCAGCAGGGCTGGGCTCGTTTGAAGGCAAATGAAGAACATCATGGCTTCAAAATCTAAGGGACTGGTTTGGTCAAAAATCGGCATCACTTTTTCATTGCGGCTGTTGATAAAAATAGGATTGCCAACATGATCACCAAAGGATATGGCACAAGAAGAAGGGCTGGGCACGTCCCAGGGTTACGTAGTCACCATTTGTGACCTGCCTAGCTGGCTTTCAACAAGCGAAGTCGATGGGGGAGGGGAGTAGCCAGATTTGCTTAACAACCACGGCGAATCATTTAACAGCTGTGGCAAAAAGGTCATAAAATGGGGCACAACTCAGGTAACAATGGTCTTGCTTAGCAATGGAAATTTTGGGCTCAATTGTGTTTGTAAGTTGAGGACTACCTGTATGCGTATTCTCCTTTGGGTCATTAAAATCAATCAGAAGTCAGTGGAATATAAATAGACTTGCTATTTTTTTTTAAAAAAGCATATAGATAGTAAAGAGAACCAGCGAAGTCAGCCTACTTTTGGTCACATCAAAGCGAAATCGTTTCCCTCCATTTCTTTGGAAATGTGAGATCACATATATACAAGAAAAACAAAGGGGAATTCCTACCAAATGTTGAAATGGCATCTCTTGACAAGAGGATGGTCACTGGTTTCACTACAACAGTGTTTGCTCCTGGCTGGGGAATTCTAGGAGTTGAAGTCCACATGTTTTAAAAGTTCCCAGGTTGAAAAATACTGTGGTGCACCTGAGGCAAATAACTGCCAGTGTGATTTGTGATGGTGTGTAGGATCAGACCCAGATTCAAGTCTGCCATCAGTCACAAGCAACACTGGGTGACTCTCAACGCAGTTTATCACAAGCATCTTGTGGAGAAAATAAAAGGAAATAACAGAGTTGGAAGGGACCTTGGGAGTCCTTATAGTCCAACCCCGTTCAAGCAAGAGACCATACAAAGCATGTACCAATGCAACAATATTTTACAAATCACAGTGGCCCATAACATGACAAACCAAACCAAAACAAGCCCATCATGGCTCAGCATATTATGCATAACTAATCATCAGCCAGCTTTGGCTGATCTAGAAAGCTAAACAGGCAAGCCGGTTTCTTCCTGGTTTATACCTGGACATTCCAAGATTGTAGGCTCGACGCTGAAGTCAGCAAAAGAGGAAGGAGAAAGCTGCAACTGACACTTTGAGCTTGCCATGAAGGTCAAACTCAAACTCCAGGCCAACGTTCCCTTTCCCTGCCTTCCCCACTTGGGATCCTTCAGGTAGGGGTGATTTAGAGACGCTAGTTAGGAATTAAAGTTAGGAATTAAAAATTAATTACATTAATTAAAATTGCATCGCTGATGCAAGCCCAGCGGAAAGGGACAGTCCTTATCGCCGCGGTCACTAACTCTCGATTCCTCATCCACACCAGATTCATACAACTCGTGTCATAATATGTATGTACACGTGGAACGAGTCGCTCGCACCGTTCGCCTCTCCTTTCTCCAGAGCATTTCCCTGCCTGCCTTTCCAAACTTCCCCAAAGGGGGCGCTGCCGACACCCTTTTACAAACAAGCGCCATCAGCCATTTTACCCGTCGTGCTTTTCTCCCACCAATGCTGCTCCAGGCTGCCGCCACCGCCTCCCTCTCTTTCCTCTCCCCCCCCCCCCCCCCCCCCCTTTTTTTTTCCGCCTGGCTTCGCGCCTGCTCCCTTAAGAGCACGCGCGCTTCTCCTCTCGCCTTTCGGCCGCGTGACCGTCGCTTGGTGAGACGAGACGAGCCATCCTGCTTGCCGCGTCCGCCCATTCGCCCCCCCCACCTTGTCTCCCCCTCTTCCGCCTCCGCGGCTGAGCGCGCGCGCGATCGGGCGGGCGAGCGAGCACCATAGAGCGAGGGCTGTGGGCAGCCGTCGAGCGGCTAGAGCGCCGACGCAGAGCGAGGCAAGCGGGCGGAGTCGCGGGCGGGGCGAGCCAGTCAGAGTCCGCCAGGAAGCCGAGAGCGTTCCGCGCGGTGTGTCTGGCTGCTGCTCCTCCTTCCCCGGACAAAGCCGCCGCCGTTGCCGCCACTCCCGCCCCTCACCTCGCCGCGCAGCTCGCCTCGGAACCCCGCCGCTTAACGGAGAGCCATGTCGGCCAGCAGCCTCCTGGAGCAGGTAAGCCGTGTGGCGGTAGGAGAGAGAGAGAGCGGCGCCCCAGGCGTGAGGGGCGCTACGCTGGGAAAGGCCCCGGCTTCAGGCCTAGCCGGGGGAAGAAAGGGGGGCGGCCAAACGGACGGAGAAAGGCTCGCGCCTCCACTTACCTCGCGTACCCTCCCTTCGCAAACGAACCCCCGCCGGGCCTGGCCCTCCTCCTCCGTCTCCCGCCGGCAGGTCGGAGCGGCCTAGGTCGGGACTCGGCTTCTTTCTCCCCTCCCTCCTTTGCCCGGCCGGGCCTGTTCTTTGCCGCCGCATGACTTATGGCTTCTCTCCCTCTTCCCCTTCCTGCCTCGCTCTGGCCGCCGCCGCCGCCTCGTGTCCGCTCCAGAGACCGAAGGGACAAGGCACCAAAGGTGAGGAAGCCGCAGTCGCGCTGCGTGTGTGTGTGTGTGGGTGGGGGGGGGGCGGTTTTCTGAGGGGGCCTCAAGGGAGGAGGAGGGAGGGCGACTCCGAGTTCCAGCTTATGGCGGTGTCCCTCGTCTCTGCCATGTGTGGACCCGGGACCCTCGCTCTCTTTGGGAGGGAGGGAGGGAGGCGGGGCGGGGGCGTTTAACCCTAAAAAAGCGAGAAACCCCCCAGCAAAAGATGTGCGATCGGAGGCTTCCAGTCTCTTGCACTGAACTGCCTGCAGAGGTTGCGACTCTGAAAACGGCCGGCTTGCTTGTCCAGGATAGTTTAATGGTGCCCTCCTCCGTAAAAGGCAAAGCAGCCTATGAATAGTCCCTTTTATCGGGCTGAGTAAGGAGAGGTTTGTCGATTACTGTAAAAAGAAAAAAGTTGAGTCACAATTAAAAAGTCCCGACTGAAAAACATTCAAAACGGTTCAGTGGCTGATTCTGGTAGTTGAATGTCTTCCCCTCTCTTTTCCTCTGTATGTTCTCTTCAATTGGGCCACCCACCCACCCATATTGGCAGAAAGGTGATAAGGAATGGTTTGGTGTGAAGAGCTCCACACAAAAAGGGGAGGGCCGCTTCCAAGAAGACTTTTAAAAAGCCAAACAAAAAAAAACCCCAAACCCTGGCTTTTGATTAAAAATGACCCTTTTTTTAATTATTGCACCTAGGTAGCTGGATCTGCAGTATTCAAACCAAAGGGGGAAAAGAATGGCCTGAATAGATATCAATAGATAACTAATCTTATCTTTCATATTTACTTTTTTTAAACTTTCCTTGTTTTAATGAGTAGGCATAGTTTTAAATGTAACCTTTGAAGGCTGAAGTGAGAGTAGTGCGCATAGTCAGCTGCCTCAAGGGCCTAATTTATGGCTTCCAGAAGCAAAATTAAAACTCCTTGAAAGCCATGCAGGCTTTCTTTCTCTTTTCTTGAAATGCCTGTGAATGTGATGTAGATTGTCAGAAAAGGAAGTGCTTGTAAGCTCTATTATGAATTCAAAAGTTTAAAATCCAAACAAAGGAAGGGAACTTGGAGGTTATTCAGTCTGACCCTTTGTTTAGTACTACATCTGCAGTAATAATCTTGGGAGGGAGTCAGGAATCTGGTAGCACCTTTTTTTTATGAACAAACTTTATTAAAAGACGTAACTTGTTAGAGCTGCAGCTTCCTCAGATGCAGAGAGATGTCTACAACTTCCTTGAGAGAGATGGTTAGCTTCTGCTTGTAGAGAAAGAAGCAACAAAAATAAGTTCCTCTTTGGAATATTGCTCAGTTGTTGAAGAAAAGCAAACCAAACCTCTTGTTCTTAGGAAGCATCTGTGCCATAAATGGAAGAATTTTCAGATTATACTTCACCTATAATGTGGTTTTTGATGGTTTAAGTATGAGCATACATAATATACCATATCTAACATGTGAACATTATTGATTTTTCTGTAATTTCCACCTAATTAGTGATAATCTTGCCTCTTAGTGCAGCAGAGAGGTGTTGACATTGCCTTTTACATGACAGCTCAATGTATATTGGATGATAGGCGCTATTCCCCCCCAACTGCATATGTTAGTCAACTAAAGCTTCCCTTCAAATCTCAAATCCTCATGGAGGGGTAGTCACATTACATGATAGTTTTACTTATTAAATATGTGCCACACCTAATTCCCAGGTTTACTGTATTTTTTAGTAAAATACATTGGAATTATTTACCACGACTATATATTTGCAGGATTTAATTTAACCCCACTGCCTACCACTAATCCCCAATGAAACAGATGGATACTATGAGAAGTTAATGTATACTGTTATCCTTGAGCAGTAATAACGAATCTTAAACATGTCCAATTTCTGACAAAGGGTTCTTCGTGTATAAATTATTGAACATTAATATCAGAATTGGTAACTTTATCAAAACATTTGTTTTTAGTGCAAAATGGATCAGTGCATCAGAAAGACAGCTTAAATGATGATGATATTGAACCTTACTTGAGTCCTCAGGCCAGACCGGTGAGTGTTAGAAAATATACTTATTTGTTTCATGATGCTTTTTGCTTTTATTTAATCCTTTTTTCACATGCCATCTAGAATTCAGCTTATTTTTCTGCTTTGATAATTTATATCCAGCTCATTCAGTATTAACTGTTAATGCTTGCTAGCAGCTTATAGCAATGTCTTACACTTTATAAATCTTGAAAGCCTCTTCAGTGGGACCAACTTTAATACATTAAGGAATAATTTTCTACAGAATTGTCTGAATTTCTGAGTAAGTATATTTAAAATAAGCTGACCAGCTCTATTCCATGTATGTTTATTAAATTTGTATGGTGCCCATCTCTTCTAAAGGCAACTCTAGGTGATTTATAGTTCACCTTGTAGTGCAATAAACACTGTTAATTTATAGAAATGAATTGTGGATTATGATTGAAATTAAATACCTTAATTAGCGTTTGGATCTTAACCCACTTCTATTGAGATCATACATCTAGTAAGGCCTAATATTTCACAGAAGTTGAGAGCTAGTAAACTATATGTAGAATATGTTCTCTTACATAGCTGTTCTTGGCTGATTCCCAAAAGCTAAATAGGGATGAGTCTTGTTTGTGTTCGGGAAGAAGAGCTAGGAAATATAACCTGTAAACTAAACTGGGAAGTTGTAAAAATATCCCCCAAAATCATCATGGCATTTTTTCCTGTGTGGCTGCCAAGAATATTTTATGAAAATGTCTTTTAGTCTTCAATAGTCAAGATTTAGTCAAAATAAGTATCCTTTTTATCTACCTATCATTGTTCTAAACAATATTTTAGCAGTTTAAGTGTTGAGAAACATTTCTATGTATAATTAGATCCAGTCTTCTAATTTGTAAGGTCTGAATTCATTTCCTTTGTTTACAAAAAAAACAATGACATATTTTCTTATGTGCAAATTTTTGCAGGGATTTGAGGGAGTAAGAATGCCATCATTTGGAAGCGCATCCTAGGACTTTTTGCATGCCGCTGGATTCTAGTGCCCAGTGACAAGGTCACATGCTAATATTGCACAGCAGTCATTGCTCAGGGCCAAAAATTGGAGAATTGGATTTGTGGTTTGAACATAGCTGGAAGGCATCAGAAAGCTTGTTATAAAGTGTTTTTGAGTCCGCAGCTAAGCAGATAGTGTAATATCTGTGTGCAGTTTCTAAGAAGTATTGAAAGGAAGATAACTACAAAATTGTAGATGAACTTTCAAGTTATAAAATCATAAAGGATAGGTATCAATTTTAAACTGAAGAAATAGTAGCAATCTTTTGATCTGGGAACTTCACAAAAAACAAAGTTCCAGCTTAGGAGAAAACTAGGGAAGGGGTCCCCAACCCCTGATAACGTGGATCGGCACTGATCTGTGGAAAAACCTCTCTTCGAGAACCAGCCCCTGGTGCCCAAAAGGTTGGGGGCCATTGAGCTAGAGCAGTGATGGCTAACCTTTTCATCCTCACATGCCAAAAGTGTGCGTGTGTGCTTGCACCCATAATGTAATGCGCGCACGACCCCTTGCCTCTGTGCATGCATGCACAATACCTGCACATGCATGTGTGTCTCATGCATGTGCAGCAGATACCCAAAAATCCGCTGGCAGGAGGTGCATGTGCAGTGGACCTAATCTGGGGTGACGGCTTGCGGGCCGGCAGAAATGGCTCTGCATGCCACTTCTGGTACGCGTGCTATAGGTTCGCCATCATGGAGCTAGGGTGAACTGTGAATTATACAGCTGACTACCTAGTTTCTGTGCACTGCTGATTATTTCTATTCCAGTTACTACAAGTATCAGCTGAGTTGACAACAGGATCAGGATCTACACTGTGAAAAATATATAGTATTGTGAACATACTTAAGGCATCTAATGTGATTTTCATGTAATCTTCAATGAACAGGCCTTTGTATGAGGAATGGATCCATAAACATGATATGGAAAGTTACCAAGAAGTGTCAGGGTAGGAAACTAATTGACTTTTTTTTCCAGAAATCCCCACACAGTGGATTGCTGTGTAACTTATTAATTCTGGAAGCTGGATAATGTATGATTGGTTATTTCTGAATCTTCCAAGACTCTTCCAAATAATTATTTAAAGCCATACAGTTTTTGTGCTGTAAAATGAGCATCTTATTGCCCAGTTTCTTGGTTATTTGTCAATTATAAATGTGCACATGTTGAACTTGCAATTGTGCTCCTGTAATTATATCCTTGCTGTTGATGGGAATGGCTTCCCTCCTTCAAAATATCTAAAAAAACAAGAACAGACCTGTATATGCAAACCTGCCCAAGTTTAAGTCTATATAGAGTAAGCTCTATTTAAAAGATAGGCCCTAAGGTAGCTTGACTTAGTCATTGTATATACAGAGAGAGAGAGAGAGATATCTAGACACGTACATGTTGACTAACCATTAATTTGTAGTTTTTGTAATTTGTTGTTTCATCATAGTTTGTTCCGAGCAGTGACAGCAGAGCACTATCTGCAAGTTGTTTGTTACTATGAAAGGATGCAACCTTATTAACCTTTTAATTTCCTGTTGTAAATTGGAATATCACGTAAAATAATAGGCAAGAATAGCCTGCAATGCTAATCCAATTTTGATAAAATGCTCATGCATTTGAGCTTTGTCATTACTTCAATCATCAGAAAGCTTTATGAGACTGAGTCATTCTAGGAAGTCCTTTAAATGGTGAGCAGGGGAGTGTTGTAGATACATAGTTTATCATGTATTTGCTGCAACAGGATATATCCTTAACCTGTGCAGTTAATGGCAAAATCTATTTTCAGGTACTTTCAATGAACATTTTAGAAAATTTTTTGTGTGAGTACAGCACCATATTCAATCTTACCTCCATGTTTAATCATTCCTTTAAAAATCTGATAGGCTTGTTTAATCTCTTAATCTGTTATTAAAGCAATTTGACCTTTAGGAAATTATTTTGTTTTTAAAGTGCATTTCAGAAGCATAGTTATTTGTAAATGTTAATAAAACCTTGGTCTAACATTAAACATGAGTTACATTCAGCCATCTGATGTTTGGGGTTCAATTAGCAAATTATGGAATTATATTTCTCTGTTATCATTCTTAATATTTGATTGAATGAAACTGGGACAAATCTCAGTGTTGTCACTCCTAAGCATTATTTTAGAGCAATTGTTAGACAGTTGCTGATCAGCATTGATGTCTTTAAATCAGACCTAAATGATCCCTCAAAGGACAATATAATTTCTTTCAGCATTTCAAGATCAAGAAATCATTATGACTAACTCTTCATTCAGTTGTTTGGTTTGTTTCTAGTATTTAAGTCTTATATTTATTTATAATATAATGCTATTTATATCTACACTTAAATACTGTAAATAGCAGATTGCCTTATACTGTTATCTGAAGCTGTTGATAGTGAAGAGTTGCCACTGATTTTTTATATATTTTGAATTCTGAGCTAACATAAATGAGAAATTTAAAGGTTTTAATGATTGAATTGCAGAATGAAATGATAGCTTCCTATAGTCAGTGATCTGGTAACAATTCAATTCAAAACATACATGAGATATTTCCAATGTTTTGGTTGGGAAGATACAATATTCTATTGCTAAGAAATTTGGTATTGAAATATGATTGGTGAACCATTCTTTCTATATCTTTTTTGGTGTGTTCATTGGCTTGTAAAGACATAGCCCAAGATTTCACTTAGGTGATGCTTTAACTTGCATTACTATTGTTACTTTAAGGAGATGGGTGGAATTATTTTATTCTTAAAACCATTTTAATAAACAATATTTAAATTATTTGGTCTGTTTACAAATAATTTAAATTTCAGTAGCTGTTTTTTTTTAAAGGAAGCAAGCTAGCATTACTTGTAATCTTCCTATGTGTTTTATCTTCCCACCTATACCTCAGTAAAGTACTACATAGATTAAAAGATACACCCCACCCCCAAATTAAATGGCGTTTTGTAGCAAGAGTGAATTTCTTTTTGAGGTTTGGATAAGATGTAGTATGGCTTCATTTTCTCTGATGCTCTGAAATCAGTAGCTCGCTTTTTTGTGTATCCCTGTATTATAAAGAAAAATTGAAAAGATAACAAGGAAGAATAATCTACACATGGGTTTCATCTAGTTTTCATGCTATAGCACACATTGTTCAGTCTAACTCTTTAGTTCTTGCTTTTTTCTTCCAGAACAACGCATATACTGCAATGTCAGATTCCTACATGCCGAATTACTACAGCCCATCCATTGGATTTTCCTACTCCTTGGGTGAAGCTGCTTGGTCTACTGGGGGTGATCCACCTATGCCCTATTTGACTTCTTATGGACAGCTAAGCAATGGAGAGCCTCATTTTCTCCCCGATGCCATGTTTGGACAGCCAGGGGCCCTTGGCAGCACACCATTTCTGGGACAGCATGGCTTTAACTTTTTTCCAAGTGGGATTGACTTCTCTGCTTGGGGTAATAACAGTTCTCAGGGGCAATCCACTCAAAGTTCAGGATACAGTAGCAACTATGCTTATGCACCAAGTTCATTGGGTGGAGCTATGATTGATGGACAGTCAGCGTTTGCTAATGACACCTTGAATAAGGCACCTGGCATGAACACCATAGACCAAGGAATGGCAGCCTTGAAACTAGGCAGCACTGATGTAGCAAGCAATGTCCCAAAAGTTGTTGGCTCTGCCGTTGGCAGTGGGTCTATCGCCAGCAATATTGGAACTTCTAATAGCTTGCCCCCAGCTACTATTGCTCCTCCCAAACCAACATCCTGGGCTGATATTGCAAGCAAACCTGCAAAACAACAGCCCAAGCTGAAGACCAAGAATGGGATTGCAGGCTCAAGTCTTCCACCGCCTCCCATTAAACACAATATGGACATTGGAACTTGGGATAATAAAGGACCAGTGGCAAAAAACCCTTCCCAGGCTTTAGTTCAGAATATTGGTCAGCCACCAACCCAAATATCTCCCCAGCCAATGGGTCAACAGATGAATAATAGCCCACCAGCAATGCAGCCTTCAGCAGGACAACAGCCACAACCTCTGCCACCTGTACCACCTCAACCAACTCAGTTGCCAGTTCAGCAGCAGGCAGCTCAGCCTGCCCGTTGGGTCGCACCTCGTAACCGTGGAAATGGATTTGGCCAAAACGGAGTTGATGGCAATGCAGTTGGACAGTCTCAAACCACCTCTGGGTCTGCGCCTTTGGAGCCCCACCCTGTCTTGGAGAAGTTGAGATCTATCAACAACTACAACCCAAAGGATTTTGACTGGAATCCAAAACATGGGAGGGTCTTCATTATCAAGAGTTACTCTGAAGACGACATCCACCGTTCCATTAAATATAACATCTGGTGCAGTACAGAGCATGGTAATAAGAGACTGGATGCTGCTTATCGGTCCATGAATGGAAAAGGTCCTGTTTACTTACTGTTCAGTGTCAACGGCAGTGGTCATTTCTGTGGAGTGGCAGAAATGAAATCTGCCGTGGACTACAATACGTGTGCTGGTGTGTGGTCCCAGGACAAATGGAAGGGGCGATTTGATGTCAGGTGGATTTTTGTGAAGGACGTTCCCAACAGCCAACTGCGGCACATTCGCCTAGAGAACAATGAGAATAAACCAGTGACCAACTCCAGGGACACTCAGGAGGTGCCTCTGGAAAAGGCCAAACAGGTGCTGAAAATCATTGCTACCTACAAGCACACCACTTCCATCTTTGATGACTTCTCACACTATGAGAAACGCCAGGAAGAGGAGGAAAATGTGAAAAAGGTAACTTGTTGAACAGCCAGGGAAGAGAAATAAAGGGGAGACTGGATGTTATAAGATCGAGTAAGTTGTGATCCTCAATACACAAGTAGGTTTGCAGAGATTATCATTAAGTGTATATATAACTTTTGGCAGTGATATTTAAACCAGGATCTGCTCTAGCCAAATTATAAGTTTGTGTGGTATAGAAGAACATGACATTTAAGCATGTCAGGACAGCAAGACCTTTTCCCCACTCCCCATGAGATGCTCTGGATAATAGTGCTTATAGTTTTGTTTGTGAACCAAATTAAGTAAACTGAATTATGGGTGGAAATCCTTTTCAATCAATATTCTTGGTATGATATGTCTTGTTTATGGTGTCACAATTTTTTAACTCCAGGAATAAGATCAGCTTTGCCTTCTGCAGCTATTTCTTTTTTCTTTTCTTTTTTTTCTTGAGGCATCAACTGATGAATTGGTAATCAGTATAGCACCGAAGTACCTCAAAGCTGCTAAAGGTGTATTCTAGTTCAGTGTTCTCATCCCTGGGGGCCTGCGGTATTGTCACAGGGCCCCCAGAAAGGCTTGAAGAAATGTTATGATTTAAATTTTGAGTTAGGTCTTGGTGGTCTGTGGCCATAAAAAGTATTTAAAGGGGATCCATGGTGAAGAAAAGGTTGAGAACCACTGCTCTAGTTATTAGTGACCCTCCCAATTTGTCTAAAAAGGGTGTTGTTGTTGTTTTTAAAAAAGGCCTTTAACACGAGACAGTTGTACAAGAAAACCTTGCATCTTGAGCAATTGGAATGAGCTATATAATTCTTGGTATCTAAGCCATTGACTTAGATGCTGATTTATCTGATATAACTATGTTTTGAAAAATCATAGATATGCTTTTTTTTTTTTTTTTGCTCCTCTTGATTTTTATACTGAAATATATGTTTTCTTAAGTGGGTAGGATTTATGCTGTCACATTGTGGTTATGGTGTGGCAGTATCATGGAAAGATTAATGTAGATAATCATAGCCTCTAAATGAAAAATTATGATCATTTGTAGGAGAAATGTGAAAACTTACAGGCGTAATATTTTTAAGGTAATCATGTTAACAAAATATCTGGATAAAGCAGAAATAATGTTAAAATTCATGGAGATTAAAAGCAGTAAAGAAAATACAGGTGTGAAAAATAGGGCAGCAGAAATATATTACTTGGATGTGCTTGATTATTTTTTAATAGGCAGCAAATTTGGTATAGTAGTGAAGGCACCAGGTGAGAAAGCAGGAGACACTGAATTCTAATCCTACCTTAGGCACAAAGCCAGATAGGTGATCTTGTTGAGCCAGTCTCACACTCTTAGCCCTAAGAAGGAGACATTGGCAAACCACTTCCAAAATCTTGCCAAGAGACTGCAGGGACCTGGCTGGGAGTCAGCACTAATATGAAGGCACTCCCCCCCTCCCCCCAGTATTTTTTTAATCTTAACAGTATTTGATTAAGTTATTTGATACTTAACGATTAAAATTGAAAAAGTCCTGAAGCTGCTTTTCCTAATTGGAATTGAGAATCCTCAAAAACAAAGTATTTGTATCCTATGGCCTTTTCCAAACAGCATGACTAAGCCAACATAGTTGTTTCAGTACTCCCTGTAAAATGAATTGTTTCTCACGATATCTTAAAATGACAGGATTTGCATTCGATCTTCAGCATGCCAGTGTGGGATGACACATACCCATCAGAATCCAAGCCTAGTAGGGTTTGGCTTTCAAGTTTGCTGGACAGAAGCATTTATTACTGTCTCTGTCCTGTAGCAATGTTTATCGAGAATCAGGTTCTGCATCATATAATTCTCTTCTCTTAGGGAAAGACTTCATGCTCTTTCTATATTCATGCTTTAAAATGCTATTTCTAAGACTGGCTGTTCTCACTGTTGCAGAATAATGTTAGGAGATATTTGAAGCTTCAGTTTTTCTATTTGACTACTAGTACCGTACATCTTTTTCTTTAAGGCGGGTTACACTCTTTCATTGATTTGATAATTACTTGTTACTGTGTAACTCTTCCTATGTAAATTATAACACCAATACTGCAGAAAAGGTATGTCCAAGTCTCTTTGGGTGCATAACAATATCCTGAAACTGTAACATCTTATTGATAAGAACCCAAAACTGCAGCCCTAACATGAAAACACAGATTGAATAATTTTATTCCAGTGTCTGCTGCAAATTGTCCAATCTTTAAGTGAAGTAATTTTTCCGTTTGCATTACAGTATTATAAATGTTTCTATATAAAATATTTTATGCTGCTTAATGGCAAAAATAAATTGTCTAATCTAGTGTATACCGGCACTTCTGCTGATGTTAGGATGGCTACTGATAATTTATTCCCAGCTCATCAAATATAGATGTAAAATGTTATGTAGGGCTGTCATGCACATATTTTCCTAATATTCACAACTGCATCAACAAAGCACATATGTGAGCTTCAAGAATTTGCTTGATGATAGTAGCCTGTAGTAGCTTGTTGTCTGCTTTTCATTTTCCTTTCTGGACAAAACACACAGATAATGTAAATCAGATTAACTGAAGTCAACAATAATTACCAGGCTAAGTATGAAGAACAGGAGGTCTTTATCCTTTCCTTTTGGCGTAGTTTAATATGGTTGATATAAAAAAGTGTTATTGGCTTTTTCATGATATTTTAATTTCATTTTTTAATAGAAACTTGTACTTATTCCCCAGGGCTAAGATTTTTAACAGCTGATATACTAACAGCTTTTACTGTATAAATTGAAGTAATCAGATACAATTAATCCTGACTTACAATCACAATTGAGTTCAAAATTCTGTTGCTAAGTGAGATAGCATGGTTGTTAAATGAATCAGGCTTCCCCATTTACTTTGCTTATGACCCTGTCACACTGCAGCCATCATAAATATGAATTAGCAATAGCACTGAAGACTTATATACCGCTTCACATTGTTTTACACCCCTCTCTAAGCAGTTTACAGAGTCAGCCTATTGCCCCCCCCAGCAATTTAGGTCCTCATTTTACCCACCTCAGAAGGATGGAAGGCCAAGTCAACCTTGAGCCTGGCGAGATTTGAACTGCCAAATTGCAGGCAGCCAACAGTCAGCAGAAGGAGCTACAGTACTGCACTGTAACCACTGCGCCACTGAATCAGTTACCAAGCATCTGAATTTGGTCATGTGACTGGGGATGTCTCTTTTTTTAGTGCCGTGTAACTTTGAACAGTCACTAAACAAACTGTTGTAAGGAGTACCAGTAATAAGGAGAGCCATGAGACAAAATGCCTTCAAGCTTTCAATTTGTAGCTGTTCTTTGACTGAAATAAGCTTGTTTGTTTTGGGATGTACTTGTATGAATCTAGAGTGCAGAAAAGTCATGTGACTGGGACAATATATAAAGGTTCTTAATAAGAAAAAAATACTTCTCTGTGCTCACCTGCAAGGCTCTGTGTGTTTCTAGATTTTAGGATAGCTCTCAAGGACAGTTCTCAAACATCTGCCTAGAATGTCTAATGGGCCAAAAAACCAGTACATAGAATAGAAACAAATAAGATAAATAACTAGATGTGATGCATAAAACTCTTAAATTCAAGTTGTATGGCACCTGACTCAATGGGGGGGGAGGCTCACAACAGTCAAATTTCAGTACAATCAATAAAACACAAAAAATAATACTAAAAGATGGCAAGTGTAACAGATCAAATACAATAAAATGAAAGATTTAATTCTTTCACAAAGGCGTGGGTAAAGATTTAAATTATCTTTGAATTGTGTTCATATAGACATTGGAAAAGGGAAAAGTACTTTTCTTTGGTAAAGGACAGAATGGTGGATATTCCCTTATTTTCCACAGACACATTACCTACCTTAGATTGGTTATTGCACCCATCTGAAATTGGGTGTTTAGGGGAAAACATGAAGGCCTTTCTTGTGGAAAGTGAAGCAGTTTCATCAGATAATTTACAGTCAGTCGGTTTACAGTACTTGCTAACTTAGCAATAGTTTGTTCCATTCTGGGATTTATGACAAAGTGAGTGCTTCATCAGAAGTGGAGAGTCAGAACATAGATATGAGTCTGTCAATCTTACCTGTACTTTATATATAAAGATTTTGCAAATAACAGAACAATGCTATACTGCAGGGATCCCTAAGCCCAGGGCCACGGATTGGTACTGGCCAGTGGCCTATTAGGAACTGGGCTGCACGGGCAACAGACAAGTGAGCAAGCAATGTTTCATCTGCGCATGCACAGGATCTAGATTGCATGTGAAACCATCCCTCCCCCTGGGAAGACAGTTTTTCTTCCAAAACAGATCCATGATGCCAGAAAGGTTGGGGGCCACTGCTTTATTGTGCTGTGACTTGCAAACGCATTTAAATTATATAATTGAATTTGTACAATAGTTATCAGGAACAGGCCTGGTAATGTAATACTTCATCAAGTTATTGCATTTACAACGTTGTATTTAAAACAAGGTTGAATAAAATGAGGAGGGACATTTTGTAGTAAATACGAGGCTGCCTCTCAAATTTCACGTTTGTGTATAAAAATCAATTGTTGGCCAAAGTGTCTCATCTGATTATTGAACTTTATTGACATAAGCTGCATGCTGACTCATTTCATATAAAAGTAAAAATTCTGGTTATTAGAAAAGTCTGAAAGCTGTGTGCTTTCTTTCACAGAATGTTACATAAAGTTATGTCACTAGCACTGTATTTATGGCATTTACTTTTCCTCTGTGTGTTTTCCAGTACTTGCATTAAGTGGTGACTGGTAAATATTTCTCAGAAGCAGGCGCTTATCCCCAGGTGACCAGAATTGCAATACATGAACTAGGAGTATTGTTGAACTCTTTTCAGAATGCAAAAACTTAAAAATTTGAATAAAGCATTATAATATACATAGATTATGTTTAAAAAAAATGTGGCCATCACCCTCTCAACTAGTCAGACAAAAGTATGGAATAAGATTAAACCCTACTTTGCGCTGGGCAAATTGCCCACTTTCATTGACCCTAAAGCAACAGTCACATACTTGTGGTCCATGTACCACTGGTGGTCCGCGAGAAAATTTTGGTGGTCCACAGAAAAATTACTTGCATTTTTTATATTGCACTAAATTAGGGGTCCTCAAACTACGGCCCCTGGGCTGGATACATACAATGAACGTTTGTGTTGTTGAAGACAGTCTCCCTCTTTGGGGTCTTTTTGTGTGGGTCGGAGGGAGGCAGAAATTCCAAATTGGGGTCTGCTTTAGCCTCCTGGTTATGGGGCTTTGGGCAAAGGCTGGAGGGAAGTGCAGCTGGTGGCACTTTTTTTACCCTGAAGGAATCTTGAAATAATTTTCAAGTCTCGGGGAATCCCTATATAAAAATTGAAAAAATAGTATGAAAAATTTATAGTACAATTCATGTCTAATCTTCACAAACTATGTTTTACAACAACAGCACCATGGCAGGCAGGCAGGCAGTTGTATCGCGATTTATAGTATTGTGCAGTGCACAAAATTTAGAATAGTGTTTTGGTTTGGTTTGAATCAATCTCACAAAATTCCAGTTGAGAAAGGCTAGATTAGAACAAAGAAGCATTGCAAGCATTACTCCAAGTTGTCTTTTTTTTTTTTTAAAAAGAAAAACAGAAAATAGTATTTTACAGTAGGGATTAATTTTATTTGTGTGGCTTTTCCTTCACACTTTTCAGTAGAGTATGGCTTACCTGGAATAAATTGATGTTTAAAACTGTAATACATAAAAACATCAAACAATATTAATAAAGCATGGAAAAGTAGAGAATGACTTGTGAAATAAATGCTTTATCACATAATAAGAAAGAAGATATAGTTAGAGCATTGATAGCAATTTATTTAACTGCATTCAAATAATTCTACTTCTACAAGGAAAGAGCTTGTCTATTTTTGTAAATTGGGTTTTATTTCCTCTCTCATAGCCATTCCTACGAACTCTGGCAGACTAAGATCCTTGTACTAAGAAATTTCATTTTAGTATTCATTGATTTCTCTGTTGTGTCATTTCAGACTTTAAACTTGCTGGTTGGAATTTTTAATTTTATTGGTTTATAAGCTGTTTGGAATCTTTCTGATTGAAGTACAGGATATAAATATTCTAAATAAATTCATCCATAAATTTAAAAGTTACCTTGTGCAATTTATCTAATAAAAGGCAATCCCTATCTGTACGTTTTTAGTCAAAAAGGATGTACAGTACCAAAGAGGGAGAATGAGGATGGGAAAGGGAAAAACATTTAGGAGAGAGTTGACTTGGCTCTAAGAAAAGTAGATCAGGATCAAAACCAGATCTAGGCTTGGCCACTTTAGGATCTGTAGCTGTCAACTCCCAGAATTCCCCATGCTAGCTGAGCAGTTCTAGGAGTTGAAGTCTACAGATCTTAAAGTTGCCAAGGTTGGACATCCCTAGTCTAAACAGATCTTAAGATCCTATTTTGAGAAAGGAGGGGCAAGAATATATCAGAGATGGTTTCAAAACAGGTACAACCACCTGTTAACCGGCTCAAGGTAAAGGAAGTATGGATTGTTGGGTGATTCTTAGATATGTTTTTTGTGTGGTTTAACTCTTTAGGCCAGGGATAAGCAATCAGATGTCCTCCATACAGTTTATACTATCATTCCCATAGATTTCAGCCATCATGGCCAGTGGTCATTGATAACATTATAGTCCAAAGCTTGAGGGTGGATAGTGGGTGATTCACTGTTGCTGTAGCGTTTGCAGTTTTATCTATCTCCAGAATTTTATGCTAAAATATTTTCTATGAAAGCATTGACCCAAACAGATATGTAGATAGCTTTGCCAACAGGTGATAGTATATTCAATGAAACTTCTATACACTGGATATTATCTTTGTTCTTTCAGCTGTATGGGAGAACAGTATTTGCATTGCTTTCATCCCAGTCTTGATACCAGTGTGTGATAACCAACTGACATGGTGTTCTGAATAACTTAGAAGGGATTGGTCGTAATTGAATAGCTACTAGATGTGCTTGAACTTGTTAGCATGTGTCACTAGCCTTGATCTTGTAGATTGCATGAATATGGTTTCCTCTCTCAGTCATGTCAACAGAAGCTGATCTTGCTGCCTTCTGTTATTTGCCTCAAAATAAGCAAGAATGGAGCAGAAGTGTATCTCTGATGAGCAGAGGCAGTCAATAGTATAGATTAAGCCCTCTTTCAGAGTTAACATTGCCAAATAATATGATTATAGTTGCTGCCTTTTGACTGTACTAGAAAGTTTTCTGTTCCGTCACTTCTCAAACAAATTATTCTTCCCCATACTGTTCTGTGGCTGACGCTAACATTTACTTTGTCCAAGGCTGCTTACAGAATCTTAAAAGCTATGAAGTTAAAATTTCTAGAGAGAAACCCTACCTTGCATAATATGCCAATATAATTTGGTAAGAAAAAGAAATTTCAGAGGATCCAGACAGATTCACAGGCTGCTTTTAGAGCGGCAGTTTCTTCTCCTGAAATAGCTTCTTTTAGAGGGGGAATCTTAGCAGTGAATTGATTTGAACAAACATATCTTCCCCGAAAATGAAAAAGTGATCACTTGCCTATATATATTATGACTTGGAATGTAGGTAGCAAGTAATATAATAGGCATTTATTTGTCTTTTCCAAATTATAAGGTGGCATTTGTAATTGAGCAAAATCATGAGGCAGTATGCTAGCTTATATGGCAGTTTTTCTCTTAAGACTGTAAAGATTAAGTATGAAAATTGGCAAATAGCAGGTATTTTACTAGCATGGTAGATTAAGCATATGGAAAGCTGCCTCAATGTTATCTTAAATCTTCTGACATTGTAATCCATTTCAGTACTGCTATCTGCTAACAATCTCTGTTTTCTTCTGTTCTCTTTCCTATAGGAACGTCAAGGCCGTGTCAAATAAACCGCTGGGCCCTTTCACAGAGACTGCAACACAGATGGTGCATCTCGGATATCTTTCAAAAGGAAGAAAGACTACACCAGAAGGAATTAGGACTTATTTCATTGACTCCATACAAACTCTTATAAACGTACAGTTTAAAAAAAATACTGAAATTTCACAAGAGACATAGGACTTAAAAAAAACAAAAAAACCCTTCTAGGTAGAGTAGAAGTGAAAACTGTCCCCCTTTCTTTTGGCTTTGGTTGTAATTTCAGACCATATACTTTGGGGTTTTTGTTTATTTTTTGTTTGTCTTTTTACTATGTTATCGGATTTTAAAATCCGCAAGTGGCATATGCCCTATTTTTTCCTCTAATTTTTAAATCTGCCGCTTACCTGGTTTCCTGGCCTTCTGAACCCCTCTTCCTCCTGATTTTTTTGATATTTGCACTTGGAACACCGAGTTGTGACTTTCTTTTGGACATCCACCATGGAAAGTGGAATGAGTAACTTTTTTTTCCCCATGGACTGGAACAGGAATTTTATGAAGAATTCTTGAGGGGTTTTTTTTATGCCTAGAAGATTTGAATGGGGTTTGTCTACGAGGTCATGTCTGAGGGGTGGTTCATTTTTTCTCTCTCTCAAAAGTGAAATACGAAGAGTCCTAAGAAATGTTCTGTTCTTGTGCATTATATGGATTACAGATTAAGTCTGGCTTGATTTGATTTGAAGGCTGAGAACTGGTAAAAGCTTGTTTGTTTACAGGAAAATTAATTTTGGAAGAAAAACAATATTGTAAACTGTGTAGTGAATGTTTCTTCAGTTTTCTTGTTAAGCCAATGAGGAATGGGTGATGCCTTTCTTTCACCATTAATCACTTCTCAATAATAAACGTGAGATCCTGTTGAGCATCAGTTCTTGGCCTTAGTATTTAGTGAGTAGGTGAGTGTTTTAGTGCTCCTTCATTGCATGGTGAGGGAAAAGGTGCAGCCATAATCGGCCTGAGTATTAGCATTTTTCAGTCTGCTGACAGCTCTGGAAGTTGCTGCTCTACTATTGTCTTAACACCAAATCTACTTGATGTTAACAAGTGACATGTGAGCTATTTCTATATTAATAGGCTAGTATTTTTAACTCTTGGCCTACTTTATACTGTGATAAAGGTCTTTTGTTGATGCTGCAGCAAGGGCCCACTTACATGACTAACTGGTTGCATGGTTTCCTGGTTAAATACATACTTGGAAAAAACTAGCAGAGCATGACTGATGTTGACTTGACACCCTCCTCTCCCCAGATTTCATATAAAAACACACAATATGGGGAAGGGGAGAGAGAATGTGTCTAGTCAAATCAAACCTGCCAAATAACAAATGATGTGTTCTTAAAAGGTACAGTACTGTAATCCATACACTTTTCTTTGATCCTATTTCTTCATTAGAATTTCACGGAGAAGATTTGTATGATAATCAGATAAAAATATCTGTCTTGTCAAATTCATATTTAATACCTTTACCCATTTCCTTCTTCCTTTTTCATTTTTCTTTTGGCCTTATCCATAGTTGTCACTCTAAATATGGTTTCCCAATTATTTTTTATTTTTTAATCTGAATCCACTATTTTTCATCTCATGCAATTGTAAAAAGTAGCCTGGGTAAGATGCAGTATTTGGGGCACATAGAAATAGGACTACTGCTGCTACTATTGTTCTGGTTTTTAATGTCTCTGATTCTTTTCGTGACAGATCATTTGAGTTTGCAAAACAATCATAAAAAAAACAATTTTTTAAAAAATTTCTAATCAGTGTTTAGAGATTTTCCTTGCTTTCTCTCCTTTTTGAATTTTTTTTATCTTACTTGTTTCAGAATAATAGCGTCAACTATTTTATGGCATTCTGCAGATGAACCTCAATATGGCCTACTATCTAGGCAATAATTCTTTTATTTATAAATTTGCCTTGCTTGCTTACGGGTCTTATATGCCTTGCTTATAAGTCATGTGTTCAGCTGATTCTGAGCAGCATACAACTCCCTAGTTAGTAACTGGGATTGAAAATAAATACAATCGGGTTAAAAACAACACCCTACATCATCATCATCATAAAACTGGGATTCAAGATCAAAAGTAATAAAAGCCAACCCATCATCTGGAGATAAGACATTCAATTAAGGTTGAGTATGTATGGACTTTTGGAGTTCGTTTTGTCCTATAGGTGTACAAATACCGACTTTCATATTAACTTTGGCTCTTGACCAAACCAATGTGGACTTGCCACACACTGATTGTATTTGCTGTTTTTCTTTTAAAACCATTCATTTTCTCATTCATCAATTGCTCCTTTGGTAATCAAACTGCTTTTTTCTCTTATCTCTGATGACCATTGAAACACTTATGCCAAAATGTCACATGCCAAAATGCAGAACAACTTTTCATAAGAAAACTGGAATTCTTGATATGGCTGGAGGAGAAAACTTTGCCAAGTACTATATGCAGTTCTTTTGCATGTTAAATTCAGTCAAACACGTGGGACAACTGGTTAAACTGACCCTGCATATAACAACAAAAGTTTTATCCAATATGTGTGTTTTCTTAGTCCATTGAATTGAAATGTAGGGTTTTTTTTTAAAAGTTCCTTGAATGAGTATCAAATGTCAAATGCTTTATTCAACATGTGGATGAGGTTCTGCATTTCAGGCGGACTTTAAAAGGTCAGGTAGATTCTCCATATGATGACTATACAGATAGTCCTTGATCTACGACCACAGCTAAGCCCAAAATTTCTTTTGCTAAACAAGACCGTAGAATTTTGCCATATTTTACAACCTTCCTTGCCACGGTTGTTAAGCGAATCTGGCTTCCCTATTAACTTTGCTCATTGGAAGGTCGCAAAAGGTGATCACGGGACACTGCAACTGTCATAAATATGAGCCAGTTGTCAAGCGTCTGAATTTGGATCACTGCAATGTTTGTAAGTGTGAAAAACAACCATAAGTCTGAGGCGCTGTGGTGCAGTGGTTAAAATGCAGTACTGCAGGCTAATCCTGCTGGCTGCCTGCAATTTGACAGTTTGAATCTCACCAGGCTCAAGGTTGACTCAGCCTCCCATCCTTCCAAGCTCGGTAAAATGAGGACCCAGATTGTTGGGGGCAAAAGGATGACTAAACTGCTTAGAGGGGGCTGGTAAGCACTGTAAAGTAGTACATAAGTCTAAGTGCGATTGCTATTGCAGATTAACTGCCCACTGCCAGGAGTTCGATCCCGACTGGTTCAAGGTTGACTCAGCCTTCCATCCTTCCGAGGTGGGTAAAATGAGGATTCAGACTGTTGGGGCAATAGGCTGGCTGTAATCCGCTTAGAGAGAGTTGGAAAAGCACTGTGAAGCGGTATATAAGTCTAAATGCTATTGCTGTTGTCAGTGCTGTTGTTACTTTGCACGGTCACTAAGCAAATTGTAAGTCGAGAACTATCTGTACTATCAGTATGTGTATGTTGCAGTTGTACTTCAAAGTGCTGAAACTAACTTTTAGGATAATTAGAAAGGAATGTGAGTTTCCAGGCTCAGGATTTTCGAGGAGATCTAAAGTGCTATCATAAATTACAGGTTGTGAGTAGATGATGGATAATGACCAGTTGCTGGGAACTATGCCTGGCTGATAGGTCTTTATCCATGCCTACAAATAGCAAGTATATATTCATTTATTTTTTTGAAGCATAACCCAGCTTTTGATGAAAACCAGAATCACTTATAGCAAATTGTATGGTGGCCTCTTTCCCAATGTTGTCTGTCATGCCATATGCACAAGTTTTTAGTCTTTTACCTGATAAACGGGCCTGATGCCTACCTGTGATCTGTTTGGCAACTACAAGGTGGTCCTTGACTCACACTATAGTTTAGTGACCACTCGATATTAGAACGGCACTAAAAGGAGTGATTTATGACCGTTTTTCACACTTAACAACTGTTGAAATCCCTGTGGCCATGTGATCAAAATTTAGGCGCTTGGCAACCAGCATGTATTTAGATTATAGATTAGATTATAGATTAACAGAGTTGGAAGGGACCTTGTAGGTCATCTAGTCAGCCCTCCCGGCTTATTTATGACAATTGCGCTATCCTGGGGTCATGTGATTTTTAAAGTTTTTAAAACTTTCTTGAATGATTATCAAGTAGTTAGTTTGTAGGGTGTCAAATCTTTTATTCATCATATGGATTAGGTTCTGCATTTCAAGATTTTCAAAGGTAAATTCGCCATACAGTTAGTTCTTGATTTACAGCTACAACTGAGCCCAAAATTTCTGTTGCTGAACAAGACCGTTGAATTTTGCCATGTTTTACAATCTTTCTTGCAACTGTTGTTAAGTGAACCTGTGCAGTTAAGTTAGTAACATGGTTGTTAAGTGAATGTGGCTTCCTGCTTGACTTTGCTTGTCAGAAGGTGGCAAAAGGTGATCACATGACCCTAGGACATACAACTGTCATAAATACGAGTCAGTTGCCAGGCATCTGAATTTTGATCACGGGGTTATGGGGATGCTGCCACGGTCCCATGTGGGTGGGATTCTATGTGGTCGGACCAGTTCTATAGAACCAGTTGTTATGATTCTGCCCAGTTCAAAGAACCAGCAAATTGCACCACTGGCTGGCCCCTCCCCTCCCCGCCCCTCCTTACCTGGCATGCGCGACATCCAACTTGCCTGCGTTAGCCTAATTTTTGGTAAGTTGCTATTTTTCCCCCGACCATCAGCTGTGCTGGAGATTTAGATTAGCTAGAAAGCAGGAAATGATTGGATTTCTTGATTTCTAGCTAATCTAAAAGCAGAGTTGAACCTTCCTAGATTCTACTTTTCAGTGCAGACTCAGGTAGCAGATTGCAGAATGGTAGATCTCCGAGTAAAGCTGTGATTCTGTAAGCAACTCAATCTACCTGCCTGCTTTCCCTGATTTTGGGTAAAAGTTGCCCTTTTTTAATAAAAAAATATTTACATAATGGTATGTTGTGAGTTGATTTTGTAAGTTTGCTAGCAAATTTTCTGAGTTTGCTTGCAAGCAAATTTTATGTGACAGACTCAGGTAGCCGATTGCAGAATGGTAAATCTCTGAGTAAATCTGTGATTCTGCTTTGCCTGATTTTGGGTAAAGTTGCTCTTTTTTTTTTTTTTTTTGAAAAATTTATTTGGGTTTTCACAAAAAAACAAAATACAAATAAAACATCTTTTTTGCAAATAGCATGGTCCCAGGTTATCACTTCTTCACAAAACTCAATTTCATGCTCATTTTTATATTCTATTCCATATCTTATTACCATTTTATATTTTCTACATAGTTTTTCCCCTCTTAATTTTCTCAATTTTGTTTTGATTATCTCATCTCAATTCAAATCATTATATTTATACTTTTGTCTGTCCTGTTACAATTTGATATCTTTTCTTATTAAACAAATTTTTCTCTGAAGTTACCAATTAGAGTATGACACCTTTATATCCTTTAATTTTGTCCATTCAAACTCTTATTTAAGCTTCAATGTATAGACACTATATTCTTAATATATATATATATATATATACATATGTAAATAAGCACACATTCCATTCCAATTCAATTCTATCATTAATATGCATTAAAATCTTAACACCTTTAACATTTCTTTTCAATTGTATATCATACTTCTTTGGGAACACTTATAAACTTTCCATGATTAATTCTTTTTTTCCCATATAAATATACTTACTTATATTTTTATAAATCATTACTAATAATTGAAAATATTCCCTTTTAATTCAATCATTTTAATTCATTTATTTATTAACAAACATCCCACTACATTACAATGAACATTTTATCCTCATATCTTCTAAAAATATTTCTATTGTAATATAACAATTGTATCTTACATACCATCACAGAATCACTTTTACAATTAAATTTTCACCCATTATCTCTAAACAAGCTGCTTACAATCCTTATATCTTTTCCCTGTATCTCCATTTCTTGTTTCTGTCTTTTGCAACTTCTTTTCCTTGCTTTCTTCCCCCTCTTCTTCTCCCTCCCCTTTTTACCCCCTCGTCTCTCTACTTCTAACTCTCTCATCTGTAATCCCCTCTTCTGTTGCTTTCTAATATTATACTTATCTTTCAAATTGTTCTTCTTTTTGGTTGTTTTTTCTTGTCTTAAACCTTTCATTCTCTTTCCCCTCCTTTTCTTTTTTCCCCCCACTTAAAATTATTTGATCATTAAAGATGGCTTCTTCTTTGTCCCCATCTTCTTGTTCTGCAAGCATTTCTTGTTGCTTCTCATAGTTCCAGATCTCCATTTCTAAAAATTGAAACACGAAGCCAAATTTCCAATTTCTTGCTAAGTCTCTCAGCTGATAATATAAGGAAGGGAAGAAAAAACCTAATCCTTTCCCTTCTCTCTCTCTCCTTCGCGGCTTCAAAATCTTCTTTGGGAACAATGTTAAGTTTAAATTCCAGGGTACCTTATTTGTTGCTTTTGCTGTTTGACCCGGTCAGCCAAAACTTTCTCTTCTTATCTTCCTCCTGCACATTCTTTCCAGGTCGAGTTCTTCTTTGTGGTGACCATTTCTGACCACCGCTGCAACCGCCTTCAGGAAAGGGAGTAATGGCCAGTTGGGGAAGAGAGATGCGGCTCTCCTCAAACCTGCAGGCAGCCTCCCCCCTCTTCACCACCTCTATGGGGTGGCTTAGCCCTGAAACCAGCCGGCTCGGGGCGCTCCAGCTGGGAGCATGGATCGAAGCCTTGGAGAGATGAGTTTTCGGTCTGTCGCCGAAGAAGCTCAAAACCGAAGCCAATTTGCTCTTTTTTAAATAAAAAATTCAATATTTACATACATATTTACAATATTTACATACAAGCCACACCACACCAGTCACGTGACCATCATGCCACACCCACAACTTAGGCCACACCCACAGAACCAGTGGTTAAGACATTTGAATCCCACTCCTGGTTCTAAGTGTGAAAAACTCTCATAAGTCACTTTTTCAGGGCCATTGTAACTTCAAATGGTCACTAAATGAACTATTTTAAGTTGAGGACTCCCTGTATAGGTATTGCAGCAGGCATTCACAGGAGTATTCAATCTGTTTTGTGGAAGAACACCTTTTCAAAAATTGTATTTATCATTTGGAGTTTGGAGAAATATTTACTTCAGCAGCAGGCTCTTTTTTTCTTTTTTTTAAATAGTGACATTTTGAAGTATTGACCCTATTCTCATGTAACAAAAATTCATGATTCCTGGTTTGCTTATAAATGGGCAGCCCAACCAGCCTGGTCCAAAGACAGAATTTTGTTTTGTTCTTTCCAAGCAGGATTATTGCAAAATGGTCGTAAACGTGAGAAATCCTGCCTTTTTGGGATGATGAGTTTGAGTTTGGAAGTTATGATAAATTATCTTTACAAAGCTTATATGAAGAAGTGTTAGCAAAAACAACTCTTTGCCACATGTCCTGCTTTAATCCCACTTGAACACTGGACAGCTGCTCATATTAGGGTTATCCAAACAACCTGATACTTGTTTGCAAAGCAGATAGGGGAATTCTGGGAGTTGAAGTCCACTCATCTTAAAATGGACATGATTGAGAAACACTGGTGTATTTAATAACAAGGTAATGCTGAATGCCCCAGGATATTTGGTCATTGAGATTTGAAAGCCTAGAGTTGAACTTGCACTACTGGTGACCAATTTACAAAAGAAGGCAGAAAAATAAATTCTGCTATGTCCATTGCCTCAGTGTAATGCCTGATAATGAGTTTATCTGCATGAAAAGGTTGTAAAGAATGATCTTGTAAGATGCAATGCAGGAATGTTCTTTTTTTAGCCATTTATTCAAAACAAAAAAGGGGTTTTTTTCAGACCAATTTCTCTAGGAGAGATCCATTATGTTAAAATTTCCACGTATTTCATTTATGTTGTGAAATCACAATCTCTGCTGAAACCCAGTGAGAAATACCTGCATGCAAGGTGTCTCAGATTAAATCCCTGCCAAATTCAGGTAGAGCTGGAAAGAACAGATTGTCTCTTGTCAGCCTGAGGCTCCAGATCAATTTGTTACCTTCAGACAATTCCCGTATTGCATTATGAACAACAAAAGTTACATCTTGCAATTTGTACTTACTCGCCAGGGCTAAGATAACAGCTTTTACTAAATGGATTGAAGTCATCAGATACAGGTAATCCTTGGCTTATGACCACAGTTGAACTCAACATTTCTGTGGCTAAGCGAGACAGTGGTTCAGTGGGTTTTGCCCCATTTTATGACCTTTCTCGACCCAGTTGTTAAGTGAATCACTGCAGTTGTTAGTAAAACAAGCATCTGAATTTTGATCATACGACCATGGGGATGCCACAATGGCCATACATGTGAAAAATGGTCATAAATAACTTATTTCACTGCTGTTGCAATTTCGAATGATCACTAAACAAACCATTGTCGGTCAAGAACTCTCTCTATTTGATTAGGAAAGCTGTGGTTTGGACTTGTAAATGTCAGTGGAGGTGCTTTTTCAAAAGGCAACTGGACTTTCTGGTTTTTTCTTTAAAGAAGTTTTGTATCCCATCCAGGAAGCTTCTTCAACTCTGGATGGTGAGGAATGGACGGATTTATACTAGGAAGGATTTGGACTGGCAGCTCCTGAAAAACAAATTGTATGCCTCTTCTTGTTTGATGTAAACAAGTATTCCTGTTATTGTACCTCTATAGACCAATATAGAACATTGATCTAGAACAGAGGTCTCCAAACCTGGCAACTTTAAGATTTGTAGGCTTCAACTCCCAGAATTCCTCCTCCAGACATGTTATCTCAAAAATTCTGAGAGTTGAGGTCCACAAGTCTTAAACTTGCCAAGTTTGAAGGCCCTCGCAAGAGATGTTTCTTGTTGATTTTGAGCAGCTGTAGAGAGCTTGGTAGGAAAAGCTCTAACCAGCATCTCCAGTAGCTAGGGACTATGGGGATCATGGTGCAGGTTGAATCATCTTAGCCTTTATTGGGAAACCTTGTATCACCCATTTTGCTCTGGATAGTGAGGCGGCATGTAAATTTAATAAGTTTCTTCTCCCTAGAGAGGGTTGCATTTGTATTATGCTGTACAGTATAAATGTTTGCCCAATAGACTCTGTTTTGCTGATGGCGAGGTTAGAAAGTGGCAGCTGAGCTCTACAGCAACAATTTGGGAGAATCAATTAACATTTAATAATAATAAGCACCTCAACATTAAAAAAAAACACATTTAAATAATCTATAATAGAAAGCTGTCACTAGACACTCTAGAAATGTTTTAGAATTATGTACTTAAGTCCCTTAAGCGCTGCATTTGAGCAAAAGTTTATATATTCTTGAAACCAAAAACAATTTATCCTTCCCTGGAACTTTGTACTGTATTGTTCTTTTAAAAAAAGATGTCAGAGCTAAATAAGTTGCCAATTAGCTGGACCTACTTAAATGTCCATATTTGCAAACCTACCTGGATTGTCTTCATTCTGCAGATTTTTACCTGCGGCAGTGTGAATAAATATTGGCTTGATTTCTTTTAGCCACTAAACCAAGAGCCTTCCTGTTCCCCCTATAGAGAAGCCCCTAAAGAAGTCAAATGAAGCAGGTAGATTCATTTAACAGCAATCTTTCATTTAGTGACCATTCAGTGCTGCAATGGCACTGAAACAAATGACTTTACAGCTGGTCCTTACCTTTTGAGCGGCCCATCGCTGCATCCTCCTGGTTACATGTATTCAGAGTTTTGCAGTGTTAATTCAGCACCAGAAAAATAAACACAGTTGGCTGATGCTTCATTTAACATCTTTATAAACATAATAAATAAGACTTTACAAACCAGTTGTAGATTTCTCCAACATGGAGCAAACTCAGACCGAAACATGTTGCAAGTTCAGAGCACAGCTCGTCTTCAGCAAGCAAGTTAGTTTCTCTTTTAATTTAGTTCAGCAGGCAAGCAACAGGAGAGAAGCAGTTTCATTTTCAATAGACAGACCCAGAGCTTAACATAGCTTCAGAGTTGCAGAACTTAATATAGAGTCATATTAAGAAGAAACTACTTCTAGTTTCAGTTTCCAAACAGTCCTCATTGGCTGACTTAGTTGCTATGCCTATTCATTGGCTGACCTTGTCACCATGCTCTGTTCCAGTTCATGAATATACTCTGACAACATGATCAAACTTTGACCATCAGCATGTATTTAATGTCAGCGTTCCAGAAAACCTCAATTCCAATCAATAACTTCAAGACAGACATCTTCTCCAAGGTTCCTTTTATTAGAGTAGTAAACTGGCATATCTGGGAAATCCCGAATCTGAAAGTTCCAGGTTTCCTTTCCATAAGTAAAAAAATTACAAATCCACCCCTTGCATCCCTCATTGCATCACATGCCTCAATCACCCAACTTGGGATGTTCCTTCAACCAGTCTTCAGTCAGGTGTAGAATTAACATGACCTTAACGAATACTATTAAGTCTAACCACATTGAACTGAATTGGCATCCTTTAGCCTCAAGAGACTATGGTATCGTACCATGAAACTGGTAACTGCCACTTCCCAAGTTGTTCCAATGCTGTATGCAAAGCTGGAGTGTCCTCTCCAGAGCACGAGGTCTGGGTAATTTAATATGGAGGATAAACTGTTACCCAAGCAGCAGATCCACCCTCTCCACGTCACTGAAATAGTCTAATGGAACGGCAGAGCTGATCCGTTTAGTTCCAGCTGAGAGGTGGTATTCAGCCGGTTCTGACCAGTTCTGGAGAATCGGTAGCGGAAATTTTGAGTAGTTTGGAGAACCGGCCAATACCACCTCTGACTGGCCCCGCCCCCATCTCTTCTCCGCCTCCCATTGAGTCCCAGCTGATTGGCTGAGTTGCATTGCACAGGAGAACAAATTTGGGAAGCAGGTTAGTGGGGTGGGGAGGGGAGGGGATTTTTCAGTATCTTTCCCCTGCCATGCCCAAGCCACACCCACCAAGCCAAGCCACGCCCACCAAGCCACTCCCACAACTGTTCCAGCTGCATCTCAGGAGTTACCAGAACGTGATTGTACACAGTCATAAGCTGCTTCTGGGACTCCGGCTC
The DNA here is from genome assembly GCA_015471245.1 of Laticauda colubrina. Classification (NCBI taxonomy): domain Eukaryota; kingdom Metazoa; phylum Chordata; class Lepidosauria; order Squamata; family Elapidae; genus Laticauda; species Laticauda colubrina. The sequence continues at coordinate 5,887,119 of BLBF01000072.1, forward strand.
TGGATATTGCCTCGAGGTTGACTCCTGAAGCCTTTCCCAATAATAGATATAGCCACAAGGCAGTGGAGGTTTGAAATCAGAATCTAACCACATACACTCCAAGAAATTCCCCCCTCCCATTTTCCCAGGCTCAAGAATGTGGCAGTGCGGAAGCATCGGGTGCTAATATGGCTTCCGAAGCTGACATTTACGATAGTTGCAACATCCCAGGGCCTTGTGATCCACCATTTGCAATCTTCCCAGCTAAGTCAATGTGAGGAAGCCAGATTCGCTTAATGGCCACATGAGTCAAATCGCTGCAGTGATTCACCAAACAGCCACAGCAAGAAAAGTCATAAAATTGAGTGCAGCTCCCTTTGCAGCTGCCTTGCTTAGCAATAGAAATTCTAAAGTCCCCATTCTGGCTGTACATCGACTAGCTGTACTATTGCAGGTGATGGTGATGCTCCTAGAAAAACTCTTTTACTCCTATTTGGAGAAACGGTGATATTCATCATCATCCCAAGCTTATTTTTAGACTGAAGTGATTGGAAGGGGTGCCTTCAGAGCAGTGGTGAGTTTCAAAGAGGTTTATCACTGTTTTGATGGGTGGGTGCGCTTTGCATGCATGCACACAGTTTGCGTATGCACCAAAGGTGCACTTTGTGTGTGCTCAGAGGATTTCCTACTCACCTCCTGCAATCCCTGTAGCTTCAGCATCTGACGCGCGGCAATCTGCCGTGCCGTGTCTCTTCAAAAGCAGAGAATAAAAGTCAGTATGGGAGCTCATGTGGGTAGCAGCTCATCAGAGAGAACCAGTTCTGTCTCCGCTGATCTTTGGCGCTGCCAGTACGCCAGAACCAGGCCGAACCGATAGAAGAGCACCACTGCTTCAGAGGTTGTGGGTGCTCCATCACTGGAGGTTTTAACAAAGAGCCAGAATAGTATAGGGTCTCCTGTTTGTGCAGGGGGTTGGACTAGAAGGCCTCCAAGGTCCCTCCCAACTCTGGTATTCTGTTCAAGTTATACATGCCTGAAAGTAAATCCCTTTTTTGCATTCTCTCTGTAAATCGGATTAGATTACTTTTAGGCCACCAGATGGCAGCACTGTTTTGCTGCCTGGAATCTCATTTTCCATTGATTTAACAAGGATGGTAGCTTGGATGGGTCTTCTTGTTAGTTGCGAAGTCCTGTCCGACCCATCGTGACCCCATGGACAACGTTCCTCCAGGCCTTCCTGTCCTCTACCATCCCCTGGAGTCCATTTAGGCTCACACTGACTGCTTCAGTGACTCCCTCCATCCACCTCATTCTCTGCCGTCCCCTTCTTTTTCTTTTGCCCTCAATCGTTCCCAGCATTCGGCTCTTCTCCAGTCAGAGGTGGTATTTCCCGGTTCTCCAAACTACCCAAAATTTCTGTTACCAGTTTTCCAGAACTGGTCAGAACCTGCTGAATACCACCTCTGATTTGGATGCTATAGCCAACTTTGGGTCCTAAACTGGAAAGCTTTCATGCCTGCAACCTACTTGTTTAACCAAGTTTGCTTAGCACAATATGGAGGACTTTTCTTTGACTTTGATTCAATATATACATGATGATGTTATCCATTCAGTTGTGTCCAAATCTTGGCAATTTTATAGGCTGGGCCCCTCCATGTGGTTGGAAGAAATATCCATTTGGTTCAGTTCCAAGCAGGGAGAAAAACACTGGAAACATGGAGGCTGGTTGGAAAGAAGGTTTGATGATGAAGCAGAACCACCAAGGACATGGTTCTGGACAGCTGACTACATGGAGTTGAGAGTGGGTGGCTTTTATCCCTTCTCTTGAGCTTTGCTTGAGCTTCCTGTTCCTGTGCAAGAACATACATTCTATTGGTGGTTGGGATCGTAGCTGGCTCTGTCGGTTGTCTGAGCTAAGTTTGGTTGAAGTTTGGAGGGTGATACAATGTCCTTCAGAGATTGTGCAATGTGATGAGCTCTGCTGCAAGATGGTAGTGGGTTAATCCTATTATGTCTTGAAGGGTCATATCTTAATCCCATCACCCTGGAGCTGAAGGTCTTTTGTTTTGCACATAGGCTGGGCCAATCTTTCTCAATGGACACAAAATACCTGCTGCGGGAGGGAGCTGGGCTCTCTGAGTTTCTGTCTCCTTTAAGATTTTTAGTTCTTTTTAGGGGAAATACTTTATCCTGCCATTTTTAATATTTCTCAAAATATTTAATTCTTCTAGGAGGGGGATGTAGCTTCCCACAACATCTTCAGATTTTTCACTACTTTTTCTATGCTCTGTCCGGTGTCAGCTGTGATGGAGTCCAGCCACTGTGTTCCACATATAGTATATGTACATAGGGCCATTTCTAAAGTGGGACAGAAATTCCCTTATTTCATTCTTTTTAATTGCTTTTTGAATTATACAGGTAGTCTGCAATTAACATCCACAATTGCTAAGCAAGGCAGCCAAGTGAGCTATGCCTGATTTTTTTTGCCCTTTTTTTCCTTTTGCCACAATTGTTAAGCAAATTATTGCAGTTGAATCAAGTGACTGATAAGTGAATCCAGCTTCCTCCACTGACTTTGTTAGCAGCTGGCTGGGAAGATCACAAAATGGCCATTCCATGACCCTGGGATATTGCAACCGTCATGAATTCATCATCCTGTTTTAAGAACCCCATAATCCCTTGCAGAGTGGAGTCTGGGCAATTGAATGGAGCTGAGTATTTACTGGCCGGATGCCCTTCCTGTCACCAATGCAGTGTTTTATTCAGCAGATATATTCTCAGTGTGCCCAGAGGGAGAAATATCTGCCTCTACCTAGGATCGAACTCACAGCCTCCTGATTGTGAGGTGAGAGAGCCATCTCTAGGCCACCACACCACCCAAATTGTCATAAATGCATGCCGGCTTGAATTTGATCACACAACCCTGGGGATGCCGCAACAATTGTAAGGGTGAGGTTTTGGTTGCAAGTCACTCTTTCCAGGACTGCTGTATCTTTGAATTGTTGCTACACAAATGCTTGTAGGTCAAGGACAAACTGTGTTGAGAAGGGATGGGGGGGGGAAAGGAGGGTTGAAAGGGTTAAAGACAAACAGTTAATGAAATGCATGAAGCTGGTGCAAGGAAGGAGCAAGGGAAAAACAGAAGAACAGTTAGAGGGCTCCTGAGGCTTATTTCCCTGAGGCTCCAGCCTGCAATCTTCTCTCTGCACCAGTGGCTGCTCGCTCATTTCCATTTATGCATGAGATGCATTTATTTATGGACCGATGGCCTCCACACGCTGCAAAGCAGCACGTCTCCTTCCAGGTTGTCTTCCACACTCTGCGTGATTAATTATCAGTGCCTGTTTCCGAACCAGAACTGAGGAACGAGTACAATGCCTTTCCTGAACGAACAGGACTCAACTTGCTACAGTAATCAGTTCCATCTCGTTTTTCAGGGATTGATTATTAATGCAAAAGAGTGCGGGAGTTAATCAGGAAAAGGAACTGATTTAAATAGACACACATGCATACACATACACACCCAAGTATCTATTTAGAACAAGTCCCACTTTTCCAGATTAACTGCAAATTATCTGTTTATCACTATATATTACTCTAACATACAAGAACAGCTCACAGAATAAGCAAAAGATGTTATTTATGCCCCCCCGCCACACACTTAACAGTCTTAACCTAATGTGAGTGTGAAGACTTAATTTAATTAAATTAAATATCAAACCCAGTGTAGGAGAAGGGCAGACAGAGCTGGAGCTGAGGAGGCGGGGGTGAAGTTAAGCAGATCATGACCTTAGAATTGTTGCATTCCCACAAGTGCTCCAAGTTGAACCCCTCCTGAATTCCACTGATCCTTATGCGGTGCCAGTTTAGTCTGGAACTTTAGTCAACCAGATTCTTGTATATAGGTTTGAATAAACATTCCCTGTTGCAACCTTATGAATGGTCTTGATTCTTTCCACCTGACATCCAGTTGGTTAGGGCAAGAATGGACCACGCAACACCTCACAATTCCTGGATGGTCTAACCAACAGTTTGAGTCTACAAGAATTGTGTTTATAGGAATTTGGATGAAATCAACATCAGTCAGCATGGCTTATGTCTAGGACAGAGGTCTCCAAACCTGGCAACTTTAAGACTTGTGGACTTCAACTCCCAGGATTCCTGAGAAATTCTGGGAGTTGAAGTCCACAAGTCTTAAAGTTGCCAAGTTCGGGGACACCTGGTCTAGGAGTTGTAGCCTAAAGTATCACTTGTGAGCTTACACTTTCTTGCTGGTCAAAATATTTCTCCATTTGCCCATTTTTCAATCAACAACGCTCTCCACAATCGATCTTTCAAACCCTACCTCCATCATACCTCCAGCTGCTGTCTGGATCCTGCTGCCACCTGCCAGTTCCATCTGCCAACCTTCCTCCTTCAGATATTTTTTTGCAAGGGTGGGACTGTGGGACATTAATAGGCAAATTAACATCGCGGGCTAATAAGACGATGGAGTCCATACTCTAATCAGCTCATTAATTCCAAATTATTCATACTGGTAACAAATGTCTTCCATTTGTTGTGGATGTTCCTTTGCTGGAGGTTTTCAAGCCAAGATTGGACAGCCATTTGTCTGGGATGGAAATTAGACTACAAGACCTCCAAGGTACCTTTCAATTCTATGATTTTTTTAGTAATGCTCTAATTGCCTTTTCTAAGAAAGTCCCGTCTTTCTTGAAGAATTTCTCCTTTGCCTGGAGGAATCCCAATAAATCATTCCCGAATTTCTTGCCCCTCCCTCTTTCCTGCCATAAATTCGGTAGAGAATTTTGAAAGGTCATTTTTCCCCACCTGCCAAAGTCATTTCGTAGAGACAGAGATTTGTGTTGGTTTGCAGGGAGGGAGGTTGGGGAAAGCAACCTGAGAAGATGAGCTTTCTCTCTTTCTATCAAACAGTCAGCCTTTTATTCACCCAGTCTTTATTAGGTTAAAGGAAATAAAATCAAAAGCTTGATTACAAGGAAGTTTTGAGAAGCATCTGGCTTGAAATTTCAGCAAAATGGGCACCAGCATTTAGGAAGCCTGGTATTTCTGACATGGTTTATGGAATGCAGCTGATTTGAGGGTCTACATGGTTGATTTAAATTCTTTTTTTTTTCCCCAAAGAGTTTTTTGTTTTTTTTATTTTTACACATCTCTTCACATGAGCAACATGGTTCCGGATTACAACACTTGTACGTAGTCATACCACCTCATATCATTATCCATTTCATTCATCTTTAAATAAATTTCCATTTCATATTTCAATTCATTAATTCAATATCAAAATCATTTCATACACACATAAATTTTCAGTTCTTTATCCCCTACTATTTCCGTTTTCAGCTTACTACATATTTTATTTTACACTAGACATCATTATTATCCTTAAATTTATCGAGGCCAATGTTTAATAAAAAATCTAAAAAGAGTAAAAATAAAATACAACTAATATATTTAGGAACCATGTAGTATATCTCCTCAGTCTAATTTAATATTTTTTCATTACCCTACTTTAATCATAATAAAGTACTCTCATCATACATTTCTATTATCCATTAAATAATCAACTGTATATTTTAAAATGTATATACAGTATATTAAACCCCCCCCAAATCACTACAATAATTTCTTAATATCTCTCATTTTATCTTCACTTTTCTTATATATCATTAATAATCTTTTTCTTTCTTTCTTTCCACTTAGCCAAAGTTTATCTATCTATCTGTCTGTCTGTCTGTCTGTCTGTCTATCTATCTATCTATCTATCTATCTATCTATCTATCTATCTATCTATCTATCTATCTATCTATCTATCTATCT
>BLBF01000072.1:5892948-5904475 GCA_015471245.1 Laticauda colubrina
TCTATCTATCTATCTATCTATCTATCTATCTATCTATCTATCTATCTGTTTTCTTAAGTTTTCGTGGGTACTTACATGTATGCTGTTCAGCTTCCTTCGGGTATTATCCCACGTCATTGTAGTTGTGCTTTTAAAGTTGTAGCAACGTTTCAGCAGAATCTCATCTGCCATCATCAGGCTTCTGTATTGTATATGTACAATACAGAATGTACAATGTATTGTATATGTACAATATGTATGTACATATGATGATGCTACAAAAATCACATGGTGGGTTGACAACGTGAACCATATTTTTGGGGCAAGCAGGTTGGGGAGAATGTGTGTTAACCAAGGCTTCTAATTGGGATGTGGGTGTTCATCAAAATGTTGCCATGCTACTTTAGGATGTAAACTTGCTTTGCAGCAACTTCCAACCCAGCCTAGTTGAGCACAATTTACTCTGCAATTTATCAGCTGCACAGAATGTTCCTTGTGCTTTAACAGATGCCTTGTATGCACAATCTGGTCTTGCTGGCACACTTTGGTGGCAACACCGGTGAAGTGTGGCATGAGAGCAGGGAAAAGCTCCGACGGTGCTTAATTACTTGGAAGAACTTCTAGCACAGGTTGGTGAGAGCAATTCACGTTTGTGTTCAACTCTATATCGCTGCCCATCTTAAAAACAACCCTGGGCAGTTTACAACCAGTCAGAGGGTATAAAACAATATAAAATTGTGTAAACAATCAAACTGAAAATGGAAAAAAAAAATCTGGCAGCAGAGCCCACATTCACATCCCACCCTGGCTTTACTCTGTCCCAACACCTGGGTGAAGAGCCAGGTTTCAAGGAAGGGGTGTCCAACCCAGGCAATTTTAAGACCTGTGGACTTCAACTCCCAGAATTCCCCAGCCAGCCATGCTGTTTTATGGGCTCTCCAGAAAGAGAGAAGGGTGGAGCCTGCCGGATCTTAAGAGAGAAGGATATTCCATAGGGCAGGGACTGCAATGGAAAAGACACACTTCCAAGAACCCACAAGAGGGCAACATTTTAAGGAAGTGATCTGAAGCATGCCCATCCCTATCTACTCTGGTGAAATGGACCAATGGCTAGTCTAGGGAAGAGAAGGACCAGGGGAAACATGATAGCAGTCTTCCAATATTTGTGGGACTGCCATAGAGAGGAGGGAAGGGGTCAAGCTATTTTCCAAAGCACTCGAAGACCAGACAAGGAATAATGAATGGAAACTGAACAAGGAGAGATTCAACCTGGAAATAAGGAGAAACTTTCTGACAGTGAGAACAATCATCCAATGAAACAGAAGTTGCCCTCAGAAGTTGTGGGAGCGCCATCAGTTGAGACTTTCAAGAAGAGATTGGGCTGCCATTTGTCAGAAATTGTGTAGGGTCTTCTGCTTGTGCAGGGGATTAGACTAGATGACCTACAAGGTCCCTTCCAAATCTAGTTATCTGTTATTTATCTGTTAATGTCCTCAGGTTCCCACAGATAACCTGGTCCTATGCCATGTAAAGCTCCAAAGATAATAACCAGCATATTGAATTGCACCTGAAAGAAAACTGGAAGCCAGTATAGCTGAGACACAGCTGATATACTGGCTTGATACGCCAAGTGTGATATATGGGCAAACCTAGGAACACTCAACACTGTGCGTGCCACTGTATTCTGATTCGGTTGAAACTTTCAAGTCATTTTCAAGGACAGCCTCATTATAGAGCATATTGTAATCCAAATGGAAATTGACCGAGGTTGGAAATGATCAATTTTTGCTCTCCATGATAACAGTACAGGTAGTCCTCGGCTTGTGACCATAAATTGAGCCCCAAATTTTTGTTGTAAAATGAGACATTTGTGAAGTGAGCTTTGGCCCATTTTTGTGACATTTCTTGCCTCTGTCATTAAGTGAATCACTGAAGTTGCTAAGTTAGCAACCTGGTTGTTAGGTGCAACTGGCTTCCCCATTGATTTTGCTTGTCAGAAGATTGCAAAAAGGGGATTGCATGCCCCCAACAGCAACCGTCATAAATGTGAACCAGTGGCCAAGCTTCTGAATGTTGATCACGTGACCATGGGGATGCTGCAAAGGTTGCTACTGTGAAAAATGGTCATAAGTCACTTTATTCAGTGTCATTGTAACTTTGAACAGTCACTAACTGAACTGTTGTAAGTTGAGGACTATTTGCAGCTCTTATGCAGGGGTCCCTAAACTTGGCAACTTCAAGACTTGTGGACTTCAATTTGTGGAATTCTGGGAATTGAAGTCTACAAGTCTTAAAGTTGCCAAGTCTGGATGCATGGGCCCAAATGTTTCTAAGATGCTGCACCGCTTGTCTGTGAGTAATGGTTCTCTCCAGTTTGGGGCTTTTGACTTCCTTTTGTCCTCTAAGTCCAAATTAATTGTGGCTGTATAGCATTTGCACATTACTTTCTCTGACTTCCACCACACCTCATTTCCCTTGCCTTGTGCCTTCCCATTCCACCAGGTTATTTTCATCATGCACCATCATGCCTTTGGAGCCAAGGATCATTTCACTGTTCAAGAGCTGTGTGCCAAAAAATAAGGGCTAGTTAGAACAATGAAGATAGCAGGCTTGACTCAAAAAAACAAATGCAATCAATGTGAACTGATGGTAATGCTCTCCAGTGAACACTCCGCATGGATTTTATGAGTTAACACTTTCTCAAACCTAAGGCTTGGGAGGAGATGCAAGTTGTCAGCCTCTAATTCATGTGCAAACTGATAATGAATAGAATAGAATGGAAAACAGAATTGGAAAGGACCTTGGAGGTCTTCTAGTCCAACCCCTTACTTAAGCAGGAAACCCAAATGGTTGTCCAAGTGCTTCTTAAAAACTTCCAGTGTTGGAGCATTCACAACTTCTGGAGGCAAACTGTTCCACTGGTTAATCATTCTAATTGTCAGGAAATTTCTCCTAAGTTCTAGGTTGTTTCTCTTCCTGATTAGTTTCCATCCATTGCTTCTTGTCAAGTGCTTTGGAGAAGAGATTGACCTGCCCAATTCTTTGTGGCAGTCCCTGAGATATTGGAACACTGCTATCAATGTTGACCAGAATGTAATGTAATAACCAGAACAAATGGCACCTAGGATAGTGTTTCTCAACCTTGACCACTAGAAGAAATGTTGACTTCAACTTCCACCATCCTGGCTGGGGAACTCTGGCTGTTGAAGTTCACACACCCCAAAAATGGCTGAGATTGAGAAACATGGACCTATAGCATGCTGATCTTGACAGGGAAGATCATTAGGCCACTTAGAGGTAACCCCAAGGGTGGCAAGAAGCTATCTCTGGAGAATGGGTTGAGTTGATGAATTCTCAATATGAACTGCACAAACCTACTTCTGCTTCTCCTTTATAATGTTCTCAAAAGCAGACTGACCTACATTGGTATCCCTGAACTTACTCCCCACTCAGCTTTCTATGATAGTGGTTGCTATGGAGAAAAATGACCAACGAGCTTTGGGAGGAGGCAACTGGAGGAGGAATTATGGTTTCAAGGAGGCTGACCACAACAGGAAATATCAAGTCCACTTAAAATCTTTGCTTTAAAGCAACAAGTAGCCCGCAATGCATAAGATCTCTTGTAGAGACTTTAATTGGACTCTTCTGAGCTGATCTGCTGCTTCGTTGATGAGTTTAGGTCCTTCTGTTTCAATAGAAATTGTTAATGGATGCATTTTGCCCCTCTTAGGAAATATAACTATGATCTGCTTCTAAATGGTCTTTGTTGATAGAAACCAGCAGAATCTCACTTCTACACAAGTAAGTACTACATCTTTTGCAGTCCAGCAAAAGAAGCATTTATTTGTGTCTCTGATGATTCACTGTGGTTTCTATAATGTGCCCATACCTAGCAGGGCGCAGGTCATATGGTAGCCATCAGCTAAACTCTGGGTAAGCCAATGCTAGAATTGTTAAACCTGGTCTACCCAAATATGGGATAGAGCATATTGATTTTGCCCTCAAATCCAGGAGCCTTAGCAGGCAGTCGCTTTTGCAACAAGCTATTTTTGTGTTAAATTTATATTTACTGACAAAGAAGTAAAGGGAGACTAGTAAAGATCTATTTCAAGATCTCATCAGCTAGCCATACCCTTCTGGGATTCATACCCTGGCTATTTGCATATTAGGTAGATGTATAAAACTCTAAGCCATGGGCTTTCCTCACTTTGTCTCACTCTCCTTACTCATCTCTTCTTAAAAGTCTCAAGTGGAAATTGGACTGCCATTCATCAGAAATGGTGTAGGGTCTCCTGCTTGGGCAGGGGGTTGGACTAGATGACCTACAAGTGCCCTTCCAACTCTGATTATCTGTTATCTGTTATTTATCCCTGGCTGTTGGCTATACCAGGGGAGAAATAAAGTTTTTTTTTTAAATCAGGGCAACCTGGTCTACCCCAAATTTTTTTGTCGGTAAATATAAATTTAACCAGTGCTAGTATATTTGCATTGTGATAAGGCTTTGGGCATTTCTTCATTTCTAGTTAGGGATGTCAGGTGTCATGCTAACAGTTCCAATATCAGAGAGGTCTGGAAAAGGAGGGCCCTATACTGTAAGAGAAAAGATCTGATGGAAGATATCAAAGGCAAAACTTAAGTAGTTTATCTGGAAGTTGCGTCATAGCAACCAGATTTCTTTTCTTTTTGGTTTGAGATGTTTTGTTTGCTTCTCCAAGTAGCTTCTCCATTCTGAATAAGTTAGTTAAGGGGACCCCATAGAAACGTTATAAACAAACAAATGAAAAGTCCAGTTGCTATGACTTCCAGACAACTCTATCTGTATGACTGAGAATCTTCATCAGTTCAAGTCGATGAATATTCCAGGGCAGATGGAGTTCAATGCAGCAATTGTCTCCAAATGTTCCTCTCCCATTTAATGAGACCACAAGCTCCAACAAAATCTGGATTCTGTTTTTCTGTCTCCCCAATGGCCTTTGAGTTAACAGATAACAGATAATCAGAGTTGGAAGGGACTTTATAGGTCATCTAGTCCAACCCCTCACACGAGCAGGAGACCTGACACCATTTCTGACAAATGGCAGTCCAATCTCTTCTTGAAAGTCTCAAGTGATGACGCTACCACAACTTCGGAGGACAAGCTGTTCCATTGGTTGATTGTTCTCACTGTCAGAAAGTTTCTCCTTATTTCCAGGTTGAATCAGTTTCCATCCATTATTCTTTATCTGGCCTTGACCCCCTCCTCTCTGTGGCAGCCCCTCAAATATTGGAAGACTGCTATCATGTCTCCCCTGGTCCTTCTCTTCACTAGACTAGCCAAGCCCAGTTCCTGTAACCGTTTGTTGTATGTTTTCATCTCCAGTCCCCTAATCATCAGTTGTTTTAGTATGTTTACATACACCTTGATTCAGGGCTGGGCTTCAAATTTCTTAGCAAGGGACTCTATGCCCTAATGACTGGCTGGCTGGGCATGTGACTGAGTGGTGTGGCTAGGTGGTTATGTGACTGGGAGGGTGTGGCCAACTCAACATCGCTTTTTGCCCTAAATACTTTTAAAAAGATAATATACCAAAACGTTGTTTATTATTTTGGGCATTTAATACTTAAATAAAAGACTGGATGAAACCAGACTTAATAGCAGTGACTGTGAGACGGATCTTGGAGTCTTAGTGGAATTTCTGATGAGTTACATGATTCTTATTATTTCAGAATTAGCCCTCAACAAGCACTTTATCTAGCTTGACACTTTTATGAGGTGTGAAATGCTCTTGGCTGAACACCCAGAAAGGAAAAAAGCCGAAAAGGGGTCCATTTATTATTCTAGGTTGTTTTGAAATTATTGGGGGCTCTCTGAGCCCCCACAGAGTCTTTGCTAGAGGTTCCCCCAGCAGCACACCCCTGCCTTGATTTGGCCTGGAGGAACCAAACACAACAGGGTTGCTACCTCTCACAGAGTTTGATGGTCTCAGTTGTGACGCTCCGGGCAACAAATGCTCAGGTTTTTTTTTATCATAGAACATTGAGGGCAGAATGTTAGATGGTGCTCCATTCAAAATCCAAGAAAGACCCTCTTAGACTTCATTGTTATAGAGAAAAGAAACTTTTACTGGAAATCAAGTGGTAGCATCAAAAGAATCCTAGATCTAAGGATTTATGAAAAACACATATACAAAGTTATGGCAACGTTCCCACCCACAATAGTTCAAACAATCCATCCAATTGGCCGTTGACCTTGGCCTATTTTGATAAAGAGCTGCAGTTGTGCAGAAAGCAAGCAAATAAGCATAAACAATAAAGTTTTCCCCCAGTTATACAGTTCATTCTCCAGAGCCTCCAGCACTCTTCCCACCCCACAAAGCCCAATTAATTCACCCTCCCCCCCCCCGCCATTACTATGGCAGCCGAAGAGATAGCAAAAGAAAGTAATCTTGAAGGCTGACACAGAGCTTAGAGCAAAGCACCATTGCTCTGGTAAACCGCGGAGAGGTGAAAATGGTAAGACGCAGCAGGCGAGATTTGAGAGAAAAAGTGGGCCTCCGCTTTAAATTACAGGCTGATGTCACATATAACATTAGCTCGTTTTTAAAATATGGTTCATTTTTAAAATACTGACCCTCCAGTATTTTCAGGTGATTGTACATGACTCACAGGCAGTCAGAGAGAGATCAAAGCTGGAAAAGAGAGTTGCGTTGCTGAGTGAGATGTGTGGCATATAAATTTAATAAATAAATAAAATGAGGGGAACCAAAGGCAGAAGGAGGAAATGAGGAGGAGAATGGGGATGTGTGGTGACATAAGGAAGGGAGGGGAGTTGCAGAATAAAGGGGAGAAAAGGCAGCTTTTTAAATGGTCTAAGACAGGGGCCTCCAACCTTGGCAACTTTAAGACTATTAATAACTATGTATTCATAACTATGTTTTTACTTATACCTATTATCTTGTAAGTAATTGACAAACCAAATAAAATAAAATAAAAATGAAGACTTGTGGACTTCAACTCCCAGCATTCCACAGAATGCTGGGAGTTGAAGTCCACAAGTCTTAAAATTGCCAAGGTTGGAGGGCCCCTGGTCTAAGATTATGGAAGCTATTATAAGTGGTCCTTGACGTACGACCATACTTAGCCCAAAATTTATGTTGCTAAGCAAAACATTTGTTAAGTGACATTTTTCCCCACGTTGTTAAGTGAATCTGACTTCCTCATTGACTTTGCTTGTCAGAAGTTCCCAAAAAGCCATCCCATGATCCTGGCACACTGCAACTGTCACAAATATGAGTCAGTTCAGCGCCTGAATTCTGATCATGTGACCGTAGGGATGTGGAAACCATCGTAAGCATGAAAAATGGTCAATAGTCACTTTTTTCCATCATAACTTCAAACGATCACTAAATGAACTGTTATAAGTCAAGGGCTACCTGTACTTTGGTCTTTGCAGATCCTCCAGATTTTCACAAAGGTAATTCAAGTAAGGGGCAGAGGTTCTGTCCAGTTCTGGAGAAACAATAGCGGACATTTTGAGCAGTTCGGAGAACTGGCAAATCCCACCGCTTACTGGCCCCGCTCCCATCTATTCTCCGCCTCCCATTGAGGCCTAGCTGATCGGCTGGATCTTCTTTGGTTGCCCTGCACAGGAGATTGGAGCTGAAAAGCAGGTTAGTGGAGTGGGGAGGGAATGGGGATTTTGCAGTATTCTTCCCTTGCCAAGCCCACCAAGCCACACCATGCTCACCAAGCCAAGCCACGCCTACCAAGCCAAGCCACGCCCACCAAGCCATGCCCACAGCTGATCAACTGGGTCTTCTTTGATTGCCCTGCACAGGAGAACGGAGCTGGAAAGTAGGTTAGTGGAGTGGGGAGGGAATGGGGATTTTACAGTATCCTTCCCTTGCCAAGCCCGCCAAGCCACACCCACAGAAGCAGTAGTAAAAAAAATTTAATCCGATCATATGTAAGGGGTAATGGAAACTGAATTCCTACATATCTGGAAGAAATTGTAGTAGGAAAACTTGCTACAACCTTTCCCATCTTGTTTAATACAGTGAGCTATTTTCTGTCATTCCTGACTAACAGCTTCTTGTTTAAACCCAACTGGTGCAGTCGACTTGCCTTTCATCCATTGCTCCTTCTTCCTGTTGCTAATGCATGGAGTTTGTCCATTTCCAAGATGCAAGTAACAACTGTGTGTACAGCCAGGAACCAGGAGATGTTTGTACAATCCCTGAGCCTAGCAGATTCCCTCCGTGCAAGCCATTCTTGCCTCATGGAAATATGGTGGTACAGCTGCTGTGTAGGTTACAGCGGCATGCAAAAGGCATTTGGTCTCAGCGTACAATTTACCAGGTGGGAGTAATTAAGATGCAATTTCTATGAATAGAAACTAGAACATCAGGGTTCTGATCCAGCTTCCCAAAATGACAAACCCTCTGCAGTTGACGAAATGTTCCCTTTATTAGGAGCACCAGCAATCTTGGCAAAAGTTTTCTCTCTCAATGCAAGTCTGTCTGGCAGGGAGATGAAAGGTTGTGTGCCATATCTATTCATCTCTGCCCCCCTGCCTTTTATCCCCAGAGTGAGGGTGGGGCTTCGCTAGCAGCAGTGGCTATTCTGTCCCAAGGACCATCCCATAGATTTCCACTGCTCTCCTCTCCTCAGCCTTCTACGCATCTGGGTGTTGGGCACTGGACTCAACTGTTCCTCCTCTTCCTCATCAGCCACCTCCAGATCTGAAAGCTGTTGACTCTCCATCTCTGCCTCTCTCTCTCTCTCTCTCTACCAGCTCCATTCCCTCTTCCCCCTCAGAGTCCCAGGTTGCCTTGATGCTGATCCTGACTCTCACATCTCCTCCTCCTCCTGATTCAGCTGCCGGAGGGACCAGCCAGCGGCCGACAGACCACAACAATCAGCCTGTAGCAAGAACAAAAATTGTGGTTCTATTCATTGAGTTTCTCCAACCATAAGCTAGTTTAGGGCAGAGGGAATCTAAGCCTCTCAGACAGCTGCCTGAAATGAGAAGTGATTGTTTTCCAACCACACCTTTAGCTTTATTGATTTGAAATCGAAGAATTCCAGCAATGGAATCAATTTCCCATTTAAAACCAAAATGGCATCGTCTGGATTTGATCCTTCAAGGAGGTAAATCTCTTCATTGTTAATGGAGAAATTTGTAGGCAGTGGAAATATCTTTGAATATTAGTAGCTTGGGTTGATAGTTATGCTGTTGGGTTGAACTCTGAGCTTGGAGATTTGCTTGCAAACATTTCATCCTCATTTGAGGCAACATCTTCAGTGTGCTTTGGATTGTGCTGGTCTAAAGGCCAGTGTTCCCCCAAACCAGCACAATCCAAAGCTCACTGAATATGTCACCTCGAATGAGGATGAAACTTTTGCAACCAAATCGCCAAGCTCGGAGCTCAAACGAACAACATTTGTTGGTGGTGTTTTAACATATGTTGCTGAATTTTATACAGGTAGTCTTTGACTTATGATCACAACTGAGGCTTCTGTTGCTAAGTGAGACATTTCTTATATGAATTTTGCCCCATTTTACAACCTTGTCACAGTGCCGTTGCAACTTCATACGGTCACTAAATGAATTGCTGTAAGTGGAGGATTATCTGTATGGGTCCAACAATGGATAAGATTTGAACTGGGAATTTCCATTTCTGGCTAAGATGTGGTTCTTGGCTGGTTGTCAGTTATGTGTGTTAAAATACCACAAGATCCATCCGGACATCTGGAAGGCAGCAAGTTATGGGAGATGTTCAGCGTATGCAATTTCTTATGCTAATCATTCATTTTATTGCCTGGCTTGCATTTTTCTGGATTTTTAAAATATGTTTCAGAATCGTTCATTGTTTTTTAAAAGATGCAGCAATTTCGACAGTTACTGGGCTGATTAAAAATCAGAATGATGATAACGCAAGCAATTCGTTTCACCCACGTGCACGCATCCGTTCGTAGCACACAGAACATCAGATCATTGCTTAAGGAGATTCAACATAAGAGTTCATTTTATTGATACAATACTCAGTCATTTAAAAACCTAGCATGTACATGCAAGAAAAGAAAATTCACTCTGTAAAACCCTATCTTTGCACATCATCCTTCCCCGTGCTGTGTATACATACAACTCTGTCTTGACTGTTTTGTCAAGAGTATTTCATTTCAGCATAGTTTGATTCATTGAATCAGTTGTTACATCAGTTCAGTGTTATAAGAGCTGTTATGTTGTAACTAGCTGTAACTAACTAGTTAGCTGTAACTAACTAGTTGTAACTCATGTTTCGCTCCAAAACTATGTGATCGGGCTTAGTTTTTGTGGGGGAAAATAAGGGGGGGAAATTGTGCCTCTGCCTACCAGCATCCATTGGTATTCATCTGGCTAGCATCCTGTCAGTGTGTGAGAGAGTTGAAGGCTGTTTGGAAACTGAAACAGTATTTGCTGTGTGAGCAAGGAGACAGCAAGGAGCCTGGGCATGGCTTAGCTCAACTGTTCTGTACTAAAGCTGGTTGCTACTGTCAAACTAAAACTGAAACTGAAACTCCTCTGCTTGTGTTTTGCACAGATTTTTTTTCAGGTGGGGAGGTGGAGTAGAACTCCTTAGCATCAGAGTGGGTTAATAATAGTATAGGAAATACTAATACTCTGATGGTCATTTCGAAAACTCTTTTCTTAGTGAGCACCTAGAAGCCAAGAGGAACACATGTCCTAAATGTCAAGTTTGTAGGCTTCACGGTTCTGGACATTTTGTGATGATGCGTGAGTGGCATTTCACTTTTGCTTTGGAGAATTCTGGATCTTTCCTTAGCCTGGAAACTCAGTTGGGTGACTTTAGGTCAGTCATTCTCCCATCAACCCAACCTACCTGAGGGTTGTTGTGCACAAAAATAATAGGAGGGGGAGTTTTGAATGCTTCTTCAGCTCCTGAGCTTGGTATATAAATTGAGCAAATAAAGAAATTTTTTTAAAAAAAGAATACATTACCTTATAGAACACACAGTGTTTGCAAGCCAGCATAGAATAACCGTGTAAGTTTTAAGGTTCATCGAAATGAAAAGATCAAGCTGTCTTAGAATAGTTTGCAGGGATGAACACAGGAGGGTCTCAAAACAGCCAAGGAAATGGCTGGAAAAAAGCAATTGCAGCTCATTGTGTTTTTTAGGTGTGTCTCATTTGCATAAGAATGGGTGGAGCTTTGGTCACATCAATGCAGTTGCCATCTCTACCTTGTGGGTACCCTGCCTCTCTGCAAGGAAGGTAGGCAACTTTTTCATGGCCCTGGGCTCAAAGGTGTGGAGAAGAAAGCCACAAAGGACAAGCAAAGAACTCAAATGTGTGCAGAACTGCCTTGACTGTGAATCTTTTCAAAAAAGTCTTTCGATAGATAAATGGTGGATAGATAGATGATAGATAGATAAATGATAGATAGATAGATTAGATAGATATAGATAGATAGATAGATAGATAGATAGATAGATAGATAGATAGACAGATAAACAGATAGAGATAGATAGATAGATAGATAGATAGATAGATAGATAGATAGATAGA
>BLBF01000072.1:5904485-5915683 GCA_015471245.1 Laticauda colubrina
AGATAGATAGATAGATAGATAGATAGATAGATAGATAGATAGATAGATAGATAGATAGATACAGAGGCAGACAGAAAGATAGACAGAGCAGTGTGGCGGCGTAGTGATGAAGATGTTCACCTCCCATTCAGAAGGTTTAGAGTTCAATCCTAGGTAGCAGCAGGTAATTCTCTCCTAGGGTGCAAAGAAAAAAAAAAATCAGCTGTGTACTCAACATGGCCTCAAGAAGGGTACCCGGCCAGTAAATGCTCAGCTCCATCCAGTTGCCCCAATTCAATCCCAAATTAAGGGATTAGGGTCCAAAAAAAGGGAGATTTTTGACAGACAGACAGACAGACAGACAGACAGACAGACAGACAGACAGACAGATAGATAGATAGATAGATAGATAGATAGATAGATAGATAGATAAACTGACAAAGAGAGAGAGAGAGAGAGAGAGAGAGAGACATCCCCACCTTAAGATGACAGGAAATTCCGCTCCTGATATTTTGGAAATCGTGCCATTAAATTTTGGCAGTAGAACCGAAGAAGGCTTGTATATCGCAGGATCTCTGCTGTCTTTGTAAAAGAACTCAGAACACCAAATTAATTCCGTTCTTCTGCATCTGGCAGGAATTGTGCTACACACACAAGAAAAGCAAACAAAGGCTTTAATTGTCGCTTGTTTAAGGATTTTTAAAGCCATGTTCAACTAGGCACTGGCTCTTGTCTCATCAACTGGCTTCAGAGGGCAATACAACCTGAAAGATGGGTTAAAACAAAATACATTTTTAAGTGTTCAGAAGTAGTTACTGTAATTGATAATTTCAACTGAGCATTGGACTGTACAGCAGACACCTGGCTTTCTATGGGCGATAGTCAAAGAAGTCACAATGGCATCCACAATGATGCAGTGAAAGCTCAGCTTTTTTTTTTTATGTACATCAAATGTGATATGCATATTAAAAATGGGCAGAGTTTCATTTAGTCTGTTATAGGCACAATCTCCCCCCAACACACCTTTTTTAAAACAATCCCTTGCAAACCTCCTTGTAACAAATGGAATAACTTATCTTTATCCAACCTTGCAGCTGAATCCACACTTAGAAAATTGTGATTGAAAAATTAACTATTCGGCATGAAGAAATAACATAATTGTGGCTCTCCCTGTCTCTCTCTCTCTCTCTTTCTCTCTTTTACTACAGTAAAGGACATAGCACAGCTAGATGGCAGTAAACTAGCATTGGCTGGTCTCAAAAATCCAAACAGGATTGAACCTGTTTACCCATGGGTGGGAGAGCACCAAAAAAATCCCAAGGTTGTAGACTAAACAGGGCATTTAAAAAACAACAACCTCCAATATCTTCAGAAAAGACTACAGTTGCAAACTTCCTCTTCACAACTGCTTCTAGTTGAGAGGAAGATGTGCTCATAGGATTATCTGGAGTAAAGCTTCACCTTACTTTAAAGGGCTCAACAGGAATACTATCCCCTCTATTTCTTTTTGATCTATCAAGACTCAGGGAGATGCTGTTGGACTGACAGAAAGATTGGATGGGAGCATCCTGTGTTGTATGGCAACTGTCATACCCCTGGTGGAGACTGAGGGAGAGGAGGAAGAGCCGACAAGGAGTGGGAGTGTGGCTCTGGAGGTTGTGGAGAAAGCTGAGGAAGGACACAGTCCAGCTGGACAGTCAGAGGAAGACCCAGGCCCATCCCCTCTTCATTCTAGGGCATGCAGGGAGGAGGGGATAAGGGAGAAGCATGAATGATCTGGTCTACAGGGGAGGAAGGGGCCCTGATCACCTTCATGGGCTGCAGCTGTGAGGACTATTTAAAAGGACAAACTGCTCATGGCCCAGCACTGGAAGAAAAGTGTGAAATAATTCTAGTCTTTCATTGCTTATCTGAGTTCTGGCATACTTCCCAGTGTGTGTATTTTGATATCTGTGGATGTCTTCAAGTCCTTATCCTGCCTTGTCTCCCTATTCACCTCAGTGTGGTTTGTGTTGTTTTGTCTATTTATAATTTATATGTATTTTGAGTGTGAATGGCATTTCTTCCTTTTTGCAACTGTTTGTGGGGGAGTTTTTTCTCCAGTCAATGATAACTGGAGCTTTGAAGCCAAGTTGAAGGAATTAAAGGTACTTCACCTGTTTCTGTGACTTTGTTGCTTTTGTATCCCACCCTGGGTAATACTAGCAACTCTAATCCCCTCTGAAAACAAGCTATGTTGGGATTACTTGCACCAATTTGCTTATCTCTGTTCCAACAGACTAACTGATGGGAACTGTTTACACATTCCTGAAATGGATTTGGAGCAGCTCCATTGCTGGAGATTTTCAAAAGAAGATTGGACTTTATTCAGGACAGTATAAGATCTCTTACCTTGGGTTGGACTAGAAGACCTCCAAAGTCCTTTCCATTTATGATCCTATGCTTCTAACCTAGTGACAGGTGGGCTATTATTCATTCCCATCCTAGGCAGTTTTTCAAGCACAGAAACCACCAAAGTGGTCACAGGGCATAAAAAGGCCTTTAAGCAAGGACCTGTGGTTTTCAAATGTTGCATGCTCCAAGCATTGAGCCAACGTCTGAATCCATGTCTTCCTTCCTTCACTGTGGCTATCAAAAACATGCAGCACACAAACCAAGAACTTCTTTCATTTGGCCAGCTTAATTACATCTGGATGCCTTTTAGGTTTGCTAGCCTCCATCTCTTTCTTTTTTTAAAAAAAAAAAACAACTTTTTCAAACAGCTGTTTCTCCCCTTTAGAAACATCAAATCTCAGTTGGAAGGTACTATTAGGGCCAAGGAGCTCAACTCCTTGTTCAATGCAAGAATCTAAATTAAAATACCCCTGGCCATCTGGCTCTTCAGGCTCTGCTCAACCACTTCCAAAGAGAGATGACTGTTTCCACTATCAGATTGCTAAAGAAATTGTGTTTCATTGTGTGCAGCCTATGATGTGACTTGACAGAACACAAACTGAGATGATGACCAAGCCTGTTTTCCTGGCCACCAAAAGGGCAGACAGATTGTGCCTGGGGATTGCCCTGTGCTCTTTTCCTTGAACAGAGTGGACTCCAACCTGTTTTCCAAGGCATTTTGCCATTGGCTAAGCACTAGTTCTGGATGTGGTCAAGATGGCCAGAGCGAACATAAAAAATTTCAACCCTTTCCCTCACCTGGAAAGGTGGGAATTTTCCAATGTAAAGAAAGAAAAAAAAAGACATAAATATGACAATGGTGCACCTGTTTAAAAATATATATAGCAAACTTACATTTGGAAGAAATTTCACTCCGACTTAATAGATGATTCGTTGCTCTTCTGCAAAATTGAGATAAGCTTAAGAATGCCACATCAGTTGGTCTTCTAGATTATGCTGTAAGAGCTAAAAAGCATGGTGGATGTTTAGAGTGCTGTTTTAATTATTAATACCTACACTTCCTTTTGTCTGGCTGCCCATTTTCAGATGTTTGTGTGGAAAGCAGAGAACTAACTACAGTAGTTGACTCTCTGCGGTCTCATTTTCACCTTGACTGCAACCATGTCAGTTCTGGTGTCTACTCAAAAAACAGTCTTAGTTTTAGTTTTCTTCCTAAAACACCTTCTTACAAACCCAAGGAACATTGATGGAATTTCAAGAGAAACCCAACAATATCTGTATCTTCATCCACACAGGGATATGCAACAATACAGGTAGTCCTTAACTTACAACCGTAATTGAGTCCCAAATTTCTATAATTGAGGACATTTGTTAAGTGAGTTTTGTCCCATTTTACGATTTGCCATTGTTCTTAAGTGAATCACTGCAGTTGTTAAGTTAGCAACCTGGTTGTTAAGTGAATCTGGCTTTTCCATTGACTTTGCTTGTTAGAAGGACACAATAAGGGATCATGTGACCCCAAGACACTGCAATCATCATAAATATGAGTCAGTTGCCAACTCTCTGATTTTTGATCATGTGACCAGGGGGATGCTGCAATGGTCATTAAGTGTGAAAAAATTCACAGTTCTTTCATTCTGTTGTAACTTCAAATGGTCGCTAACTGAATATTGTTTAAGTCAAGGACTATCTGTAATAACATACTACCTGTGTGTTACCAGAAGTTATGCAGCCCCTCTGATTCAAAAGATAGTATGGAAATCCTAGATAAATGCCAAAGAAATTATTTTTCTTACATTTTTAAATTTCAAAGTAGTCCAAATTTGATCAAAGAAGTTAGCCCTGAAAGAGAGAAACCTGAAGGTATATCATTCTTATTCCAATTCCTGTCACTCAACTAACATAGGAAGAGATAAAATAATGGCATGCTGGTTTCCCCCCTCAAAAGTCTGTAGTTCTAATGAGAATTTGATAAAAGACAAAAATTGGACAAATCTTTTAAGGTGCATTCCAACAAGGCCCCTCCCTCCTCGCTCCTTCATTTTTCCTTGGTTGCTAATTAAAACCAAAACTGTTTTTAGGTTTAAAAAAAAAGACAGAAATACCTTTCTGCCTGCTGTCCCAGGTCAGCTGTTCTTTGACCTGATAACAGGAGGTACAAAAGTAAATTAATGGTTGATGTGTTGCAATCATATGGCCATGCTTGTTTAAAATTGTTTTAGGAGCCCAGGGCTAGTCAATATTCATGGCTTTCTTGCTGGAGGCACATGTCAGTTCTGCAGTTTGAAATCACCATACCTTTATATTCTTGGCCAGAGAATGTAAAAGCATAAATGGACTTGTCTAGGGTATATGAAAACATGAAAGAATGCAGCCCCTGGATCACATTAACCAAGATGCTACGCATGCTTAAAAGCATTGTTTCAACAATAGACCACTGCTGTGTTCTTGTATGATTAAGTTCTCTAGTCACATCAGCAAGAAAGGCCCAATGGTACTGGTCTCTGATCCCTTCAGAGTGAATTTATTTATTGTGACTTGCACAATAAATTCTGCACCATTCTATAATGGACTGTGCCAGTGCAGGTAACAGCAGTATACATTTGACATGGCGAAATATAGGAAACACATCAGCAACAAAATTCAAAATCTGCATGTCACAAAGAAAATGAGGCTTTGCCCTTGATTTTGTCACCTTTCTCAGAACAGAGAATTAACAACGGGGCATAAAAATGCAATTTCTCTTTTACCTCTAGAGATTTTAAGGGAGGCAGCGTGTGTGATATTTCTGAGCTACTTTCTAACAGGCTAAATTAGGAATTGGCAGAATGCCTGCAAATGCCAGTGCATCTATTATTGCTATCCGAAGCAGTGCATACGAAGTCCTCAAATAATTATTTTTTAAAAAATTTTAAAAATGGCTTTTTCATACATTTTCATGCATTTTTAGCTTTATTGTCTGGTGAGCTCCTTGGATGGATTTTCCAGCACCTCAAGAAGTTAGATGAGAATTGGCTGGGTGGGTGGATGGGTTTTACATTTATGAGATTGTTTTTAACTCTGCAATCCTTCTGCCAGATTGAATAATAATACTCAGGGATGGAATCCATAGCTGACTGATTGACCTAAATCAATCCTCAGCTTTAGCAGTTCTAGTTAGTAGCAAAAGATCTTCCCTGAGACACGCCATGCTGGCAGTAAGGGACACATGATTCAAAACCTTATTCATTGAAAAAGACCTCTATCCTTTATGGCACACATGCACGAGATAAAAAAAATATTAGCAATAGGCTTTTTTTGCTAACCCCTTTTGAAAGGAGAACTGGCCTTGGAGAACAGTGGTGCAGTTGAGTCATTTTTGATTCTGAACACTGCAGTCTAACTGGGGGAGGTGCATAAGGGATAACATGCATCTTTTCACTTGGTCTACATTGTAGTTTGTGAACCCACAATAAGTGGCATCCCTGACTTAAGATTTCAGCTACAATTTAATGAAGAGCAGGCAGTACAATGCTCTCTCAATATCAAGGTGTTTCTTCCCCCCACTTTTTTTTCCTGCTGTGGGAAAAAAACACCCCTATAAAACCCACTGAGGATGAGCCTTTCGCCTACTATAGAACTGCATAGATTGAATATGGGTAGGGCTGCAGTCCTGTCTTTAGAAAGCCTATCAAGATGGTTACTCCATCTCCAACCATGCAGATAATTTGATGCATGCTACAATGGCTTAATTGACTGATTTTCCCAGCAGTGACATAAAATATATTCCCCCTTTGGGCTCAGCTAGCAATTCTGAAAAGATTCCCCAATCAGCAGGCACCTCAAAAGCAAGCAGTCTCAAAACCCAGATCTTGTTGTCAGTGCTATTTTCTTTCAAAGGCAACTTGTTTGGAGGCCAAGATCCATCTGTGGAAGAAAAGGGAAATGCAAAGGAAAAAGGGCTTCCAAAGTCAATATCCCCCCTCCTTTCTTCATTATTCTATTTCTCCCATATGGAGCTGTGAGGGTTGTGTATGAACAAGGACAATCATATCTTTAAAAGATGACTCAAACACCCTCATCTGCAAAGGACTTCTGGAAAGCCTTCCAAGGTTATGATGTACAAATTCAGAAAGCATTTTGGATTTCAAAGAAAAGACTACACCATCCAGTATATCGTGACACACGTACATGGCTGTTTTTTTGAACCATCAAATCAGAGGGATGCAGCTGTCTTTTAATTTCTGGAAGATTAGGATGCAAAATTAATGTCTTATGGATAATCAACACGCTAATTAGAATCCCTAAACCCTGATCTGCTTTGAAAACTCAGCCTCTGAATATTTTCTCACAATCACCTTGTTTCGCGCAGCACGTTGAAGTGTGCTGTGCATGCGTTATGTGTACCAAACCATTTATGGTGTGTTCAGCAAAATGTTGAACACAATGTCATACAAACCATGCTTTAGTTTAGTGTATGAACCCTGCCAGAGTTAAATAGGTCTTATTTCCAAATAAATATGCAGAGACCGTGATTCTGTTTCTACTTTCATTAATGGGTATAATACAAATTATAAACAGGGAACAAGGAGTGAGAACTTTGCCTTGGTTTGGTAAAATGAGACTTTCTCGGATATTCTAAATTGTAAATGCAGTTTTGATGATTCTTGTTACAAAAGCTATTGCTGAAAGTAGTGTAGACCTAATGTAATAAATCCCTTTTAGGTCGCTCTGCTCTTGGGTCTGACTAAAAAAATAATTATTAAAACATCTATAAAAGACTCATAAAATACTACTAACAGGGCTTTTCTTCTGGTACATCTCAAATCTGTTGACAGAGATGCCCCAAGTTTTAAATATTTAAAATGCGCACAATGACAGCAGGAGTGAGCAATAAAGGTTTAAATAAAGAGCTATTTAAGATGGCGCTATGCTGAGTTCCCTGCTCTGCTCTACTTGGGAGGTGGCAGTGGAGCTGTGGAACTGCCCTAGTGCAAATGCCACATCCTTCTGCGTGTGCATCCTTCAAGCCAGTAAAGATTTGAGTTTTTTTAAAAGCCGAATTTCTCTCCTAGGCAGGTTCCTTTCTTCCAGCTCTGTTTCAAGAACAGGAAAAATGGAAAGCCTGGCTAAGCTCCATCCAGAGTGCCTAAACTGTACTCTTACACACAGCTCCTTGGGAGTACCATCTATGGCTTTGCACAACAGGCCGGTGGAAAAACCCGAGCTCTGGTGGTTGCAAGTGGGATCCCCTGTGCTGGATATTAGACAGCACAAGCAATAGTGAATGCGTGTGCGCACGCACATGCACACACACACACACACCTCTCTGGAAGAAGGGGAAAAAAGCCTGCCTTAGCATATTTGAGCCCTCCACTTCCCTGCCTAGAAGGGCTGCAAAAATAGGAACCTGGGAGCCTTGTAAGGACAAAATAAAAATAAAAATAGGCCAGGCAGTCTGCAGAATGCTTTCAGCATCACGATTAAATCTGGAGGCCCAGATCCAAGGTTCTGCCTTCCTCCCTCTCCCTTCCTCCTCCTCCTCCTCCCCACCCTGCTCCTTCTTCTACCCACCGTTCGCGAATTTCTATTTTTCTCTGCTGTTTCCCCCACTCCTCCAGCCTTCTGTCCTTGAGAAGGCAAAAGGTCGCCTAGGCAGATGGCGAAGACCGCGGGGGTGGGGGTGGGGAAGTGGGATGTCGGCTCCTCCCTCTTCCTGCAGAAAGCAGCCCAAGAGATGGGCACAGCGGGGAGGGGAAAGGTGGGGGAGAGCGAGGGACAGCGACAGCCCTAGTTCCTTGGCCTCGCAGTCGTAAAAACAGGGCGCTCCGGTGCAAAGCTTTAAAGGGGCCCAGCAAGAAAGCAAGCTCGGTTTTACTCACACGACCCCCCAAGACGCTGCCTTCCCTCTCTCTGTCCCAGGCTTTAAAGGGGGGGGGGAGAGAAAGGGGTTTGGGGGTCTCTCCGCGTGCCCGAGAACCTTATGCCAGGGCAAGAGACCGCATGGATTATTTCGCGAAGAGGCAGAAGTCCTCACCCCCACGCGCGATTGCGGATTTCACTCCATTTCGTCCCTTTCCACCAGAGGAGAAAGAAACCCCCGCGGCCTTGCGATCCAGCCAAGCCCCCCCCCCCACCCCGAAAGGAACTCTCCGTGGTGCTGAAACCCTCCGGAGTCCCTCGGCGCCTCGGCGAGAGCGCTTTCCTCTCCAGACAGAGGACAATCTTGTCCTCCCGTAGGTGTTTGGACTACAGCTCCCATCGTCCACACCGCCTGGTTTAGCATTTGTAGATTTACCGACGTCTTAAGTGGAACTCATCTGAAGGGCTAGAAGCCGAACTAGGGTGAGGCTTTTCATGAAGGAAGGGGTGCCAACAGGTTAGGGATTGTGCGCCTGCAACACGCAAGAACTCAATCGGTGATTAGCCAAGCAACCGCATTAGCACAAATTGCTAAAGTTAGCCACTTTTGTGTGTGTGTGTGTGTGTGTGGCTTAAGTTGCGGTATGAAACCAAGACCGCTTGCTTATTGTGGTGCTTTACTGTGGTGGGCAAATTTTAATCAGGCCAACGTTGTTGGATAAACAGAGCGAGGATAAAAATAGACCTAGCTGGGACGATTTTGGGCAAAGACTTTTCTTTTGAACCCAGTTAATAAGATGCACAGACCTGCCACTGTTTCTCCTCCTGTTCTGATCTTGGGACATAGAAAAGGGAAGGGGCAATTCTAGCCTCTCATTTTATTTGGCGTGTTTGTTTTCAGACGCGGAATTTGAACTTTAGACGCTGGCTAGAGACCCTTTCCTTTTTAAAGAGTTCCTCTCACCAAAGGGAAATATTTAAGGGAAAAACGCAGCCTCTTCCCATCACGTTGCTCAGCTCCTCACCATCCTTGCGCAAAATATGCAATGCAGGTTCAGTCACATAGAAGGCCCACAAAACGGTGCTTTTAAAAAACGAATCGGATCTGACTTTGAACATTGATCCAGTCTAATCCCCTTCCGATCAAATAATTTTGGACAGCCGAAGGTGGGAAAAGCTGATACATGATAAACCGGGGACGGGGACGGGGGGGGGGGGGGGGGGACGTGCGGGCTAACCTTCCCACTGCAGCATTTGCCGCCACCCCCTCTTTGCCCTTCCCCTTCCCTTCCCCCTTCCAACAGGATCTACAAAGCCACCGCTCACATCTCCACCCCCCTCCCCTTTAAAGATGCGCAGGACAATGCGCATACGAGCCGCATACATACACTCGCCCACAACTGCCACACATTTGCCAGGGCTGCCTGGATTTCATACCCCTTCACTGCCGGGTTACACGTACGCAACTACCCTTCAACCTGCCAACTCTAGCGAAAGGGGTTCTGACAAACGGCCAGGCAGCTAATTACACCCCCCCTCCCATTCCCTTCCTTCGGAGTCTCTCAGCACCACAGTGTAAAGCTGCTGAATCGTCTTAATCTCCACCAGCGCCATTTAATATATACATGTATACATACATCCTCCGCCGAATTTTCTTCTGCCTCTTACATTTAGGTAAGACCCAAAGCTTCTAAACCAGGGGTTGAAACAGTATTTATTGCACGCGCTGTCGCTCGCTCACTCCCGCGCGCGTGCACATACATACACACCGCCTCTCTCTCTCATATTACACGTAGCCAACGGTCCAATAATTAAAGCCAAGTAAAACCAGGAATGTTAATACCCCACTCGCACCCTCACCAGCCAGGACGTTTACCTTGCTTTTAAAAAGCGAGCGAGCAAATCTGTCTTTGGCCCTTTGTATCCCGGATTAGATGCAGCCGAGGAAGAAACTGATCCGAGGCGGTCCGACCTCATCCTTCCTTCCGTGGGGCGCTGGATCGGACCGGACGGCACCTTTGGAGGAAGCGAGCCGAAGGGGGGCTGGACGTGGCTTCTCTCTTGGCATTCACCGCGTGCCTTAATTGTATCGAAATTAAATCAAGGTCCGCTGTGAACACGAAGGGCTTAAGCCAAGCGGTGTGGGGGGGAAGGGGGGGGCAGAAGAATAGACGCGGGACATGGAAGAGGAGGAGGAGGGTGGAAGTAGAAGAAGAGCGAAACAAGAAGGATCCAAGCTGGTGGCCAATGTTGCGCCAAGCCAGGCCGGGGTGGGCTTCTCTGCGTCTCTGGCTCTCGATGTGTGTGGGGGGGAGGGTGTTGCTGGCTGGGGGTGAGGAGTTGCTTCGCCTCGGCTCGCCCTCTTTCTTTCCGTGGAAGAAAGTCGCTGGGTTGCATCCTCGCTTCAGACTTCGCCGAAAACGGGATGCGGAGAGCATCCGCTGGGAGAGGCAGGGAGGGAGGGAGGCTGCCTTGTCTCCGTTACTGCTGCGGTCCCCCGCTCCCCTCTTTTAACTGTCCGCTGCTCTCCCGGCCTTCGCGAATTCTGCTTTCAGTCCTCTCCCCCTTCTTTTTGTCCCCCCCCCCCCAACGCGGAGAGGTTCTCCCACCTCAGCTGCCGAAGTTGCGGCGAATGGCTGATCCGCTGCTTCGCCCTCCCCGCCGCTTCTCTCCTCTCTCAGCTTCCAATTTGCTTCTACTGTAGGGCTTGAATTCAAGCATCCCGGACCGGGTCGGGAAGGGGGGAGGGAGGGGGGAGGAAGCTGGAGGGGAGGGGGAGGTTCTTCGCTCGGCTTTCGCCTGTCCTCAAGTGCTCTCCTCCGACGTAGCTCTTTGGTCGCCGAAAACCACCGCAACATCACAACCAAATCGAAGGTGGATTTTTTTTTCCTCCTGGGGCTTAGTTGGAGCAATGGAGCAAGCTCAGGAGTAGGGCACTTCTTTCTTTCTTTCTTTCTTTCTTTCTTTCTTTCTTTCTTTCTTTC
>BLBF01000072.1:5918471-5943723 GCA_015471245.1 Laticauda colubrina
AGGCAGGCAGGCAGGCAGGCAGGCAGGCAGGCAGGCAGGCAGGCAGGCAGGCAGGCAGGCAGATAGACAGACAGACAGACGCTACACACACAGAGACACACACAAATGTATAGACACACAATCATGCCTTATGCAACCTTCCCAAAAAACAATCTCTATAAACACACACTTATCTCTACTGTCGCACAAAGTCCATATATATATAAACAAACACACACACAAACGCCTATCTTGCCACCGCATACACATAGGCACTCAACTCTCCCTCTCTCTCTCTCTCTCTCACACACACACACACACACAAAACCTCTCTCCATCTGCACGCACGCACATACATGCACGCACACGTCTCTGCATTTACACAGACACCCAACAAATGTCGGCTTTCGGCTTTTTTTAAATAATTGAACCGTAAGTAAGGTCAACCTCCGAGTCCCTCTAACCGTGTGTACCTTCGAGTTTTTCTTTTTTTTTAATAGAACCTACAAATAACAAAACCGGACCCCTCCCCCGGACATTAATAATTATTCCGCCCGTGCCCAGAGGCCTCTTTCGGCCAGGCGGAGGAAAGGGGAGAGTTTCAAAACCCAAATGCAACTGGGACGTTGCGTTTCAAACGTCGGGATTCGCCTTCGGGGTAGGATATTTGCGCGGGGCAGCGAGCGATTGGCCTCGATTTTCCTTCTCCCGGTTCCTGTACCAGGCCAAAGGGGTATAAGTCTCCATCTTTTTCTGCTGTAGGGAGCAGGGAGCAAGGGGGAAAGGGGGAAAAAGATGGGCGGGGAGGGGCCGAACGCCCAATGCAGGCTTGGTAAGAAGGTTTATTAGGCTTGGGGGGCGGGCGGGAGGAACAGCCCCCTTTAAAGATGAGGGCAATAAGGTTTCGAAGAGATGTTTGAAAAGCCGAAACGGGTTTGTTCCCCTTCTTCCTTAAAACACAAACAAACCCAAAACACAACTACAACAGCTCAGGCAAGGCGAAGATGTTCAGGTGCAAGCCGGGAGGGTGGGGAGAGAAATCCACAGCCCCCCTTTTCACTTTTTTCTCGCCTCCCGCTTGTGCTATATATCAACCCCACCCCCGGGGAAATGTGACTTTGATGGCTTCCCATAAATATTCATAGAGGCGCTGCTTTTACCCTATAGAAAAAAATTAACCCTTTGGGCGAAGGAAATCTCCCCTCGGCCGCTTTATTGGAAGGCTGCAGGTGCTTTTTTCTGTTTTTCGGGGAGCGGGGACAGGTTTGCCCCCACCCATTTGTCTGAAGCTTCCCTAAGGTGGCCTAAAGTTTTTCTACCTACACCTATTCAATGAATAAGCGCACTTGGGGGGAATGAATAAAAGGTCGGGTTTGTCCCGCCCGCTAATTGGGATCTGGAAGGGTGGAGGGAGAGAAATCTGGGATCAACAGGATCTAGGAAACAGCGACCTTTTTGGATTTCTTCCAGCGACCGGCCCAAACCCCGGACCGGTTTTTGTCCCGGGTGGGTGGGAGGCGGCCAAACGGAGCAGAATCGGACAGTGGCGAAAGGCAAGGAAGAACGGCGGAAAACGAAACGAGGCCAAGCAAGTTGACGCGTGTATTTATAAAGCGAGGGTTAGGTGGTCTAATAATGGACTGGATTCACACATCCACTCGCAGGTCAGCTAGAAATCCTATGCCTGCCTCTGCCCACAATGCGAGGTCGGTTCCTATGAACCTGGTTTGTTTGGGAGGGCGCGAGTGGTGATCTTAACATGTTTTTTTGATCGCACGTTGGGTTAAGCCTCGGGTTCATTGTCCCGGGTGAACGTAGAAAATGGGTTAACCCAGCAACAGGGTTAAATGCACGTCGTGGGAACACGGCCACTGTGCCTGAGAGGGAATTAAAGGAGGAAGAGAGAAGTGGAGCTGCCTTAGCTCATTCCAATTAAAAACCCAATGTCTCTGAGATTTTATTTTAAAACCGGAAGCCTTCGAATTGCGCTTAGAAGTCAAACCCGTTGGAGGACTGCAGCCCGTTGTAATCGATGAGACGCATGATTTAGTCGAGGGGTCCCATTGATGTCAACGGGACAGCCTGAAGCAACCGCTCAGCCGGGACACCACGGAAATTTAGAAACATTTCTAAAACTGACTGGGTAATCTTGAATTAGTAGACGTCTCCCTTCTTTTTGGTCTTTCCCTTGTGGTTTTGCTTGTAAGCTGAATTATTATTATTATTGCGGTCTGGGCCTTCGTCCTTTAACCATATAATTACCCCCCCTTAAAAAAAAAACAGAACAAAACAACAGCAAAAGAGCACTAGACTGAAAATTTGGATCTTTATTTTAAGTAAAATAAAACGGAGTGTACACCTATGAAATATTCATCGAATAAATAAATACTGCATATTTTTTCTCCCTTTCCTATTCATGCACTGACCTGTTTTCAGATTTGCTACTGTATATTTTTGTTTCTTTTCACTGTGTATTCATGATTATACTTAAGGTTACAGGGAAGTGCAATCCTTATCAGAAAAATCCGACATTGTGCTCCTGGTCTGGTAACAAATAATGGGAACAGCTGAAGCCGAAGAAAATTAAAACTGAATAATACACAGAACTGCCTGAATCTACTCTCCTCAGCAGTGTCTCAGTCTCTCCTGCACTTTCACAAGACACATTCCAAGCAAATAGATGTAGGGTTGTACAACAAGTATCTATTTGAAAATTAATGTTATTCTTTTCAATCAACTTACACTCAGGGAATTGCACATAGATTGGCTTCCTGAAAATGAGAAATAATATAAGCAGGTTGTTTAAGGGAAGGGAAGGAAGGAAGGAAAGAAGGAAGGAAGGGAAGGGAAGGGAAAGGAGGAAGGAAGGAAGGAGGGAAAGGAAAGGAAGGAAAAGGAAGGGAAGGGAAGGAGGAAGGAAAGAAGGGAAGAAGGAAAGGAAGGAAGGAAGGGAAGGGAAGGGAAGGAGGAAGGAAAGAAGGGAAAAAGGAAAGAAGGAAAGAAGGAAAGAAGGAAAGAAGGAAGGAAGGATTTTATAAAATAGCTACATAGGAGCTAGGCAAAATTTTTGGATCTGGTAAAATGATGAACATGGATTCCAGCAAGACAATGTTCTCACTGGTAGGATTGTCATTTAATCCTTCAGACAATCAGACTGTGTGTCCCTTGGAAACTTCACTTGCATCCAAAGGATTTTGATGGCAAATTCAAGGCCAGACAAACGGTTCCCATTAAGTACCCACCTAAAACCATCTATACCCTTTTCATTATTTACTAAGAGAAACTGTGTCCACCCAATATCTGAATTATTCCATTGTATGGTTTCATACAGTTCACCAAATCGTAAATGGAACCGAAGGATTTGAGATTTCATGGCGTTCCAAGTCGTCTGACGGTAAATGTCTCAGGCACTCAGCAGGCTGAGTGAGGCTGGAAGTAAGCTTGTCATTGACTTGATCAATCCTGTTGTGTGAATAGAACTATATTTAGTTATAGTCCGTGTTCATCCCACATGCTTAACCTGATTATTGGATTAAGCCAATGTCCTGGTTTTGCACAATACCTGGTGGATCCCTAACCAAACAATCTGGCATTACAGCAATAGTATTTAGACTTATATACCACTTTATAGTGCTTTTCAGCCCTCTCAAAGTTTGCAGAGTCAGCATATTATGTCATGAATTGAAATTTAAAAAATAAATAAATAACCAAGGTTAAAAGCTAAGCAGCTTAGCAGGCTGCATAGAGGCAACCATCGGGGCTTGAAAGTATGTGGCATGAACAAAAGCATTGTGTGAGCATGTAAACATCTTGTACATTCCCTTCCTTTGTTCCAAGTCCATGTTTTCTCTTCCAGAGGAAAGGAATTCAGAGATGGCAAAAACAAAAAAAGATGAAAATGCCAGCCCTTTTCTCCTGCAGAGAGCAGTTCTTCATTCCTGGCGGAAAACCTTTTCTAGGGGGATTTCAAAATTCAGGATTCAATCCCTCAACCTTCTTACCCCCAAATTCCAGACAGAACAAAATCGATATGCTGAAGAAAAAAAAAAATATCCCCGCCCTAGAATTACAGAAGGTAGGCTAGTTGTAAAATGAATTGATCAAAGGTAGAGTTTTTAAAGCATGAATAATAGGAATTTTTGATATTACTGATGGATTTGCTTCACTTTTTACAGAGAGATGAAACAAGGGCAAGCTAGCTTCTTAATGTCCAGTCCTTTCAAAATAGTTTTAAACTGAATTGGGGGGGGGGGGGGGGAAGGAAGACAGACATTCACAATCTTTTCCTTTCATCTGACTTCCCTGATCTATTACTGAGAGTCACTGGGCTGGATGCAGACCTATTAAGGGAAAAATCCTTTTTCTTTTTTAAAAATAGCAATGTTTACCCAGTCCAGAGAAAAGCATGAATTGAAAATGCTGAATCTTAATCTCTGTTCACCTCACCAGCCCAAAAAGCATGTGTTTCCCCCTCCACTTTATTGCAAACCCTAGAAATTGCTTGCCTCCCCATTGCCATCAGAGTCACACAGTTCTTTTCAATCAGCCCTAAAGTCACTGGATGGAATTGCACCCTGGGGACCAAAGGCTGAAACCATGGAAAGATCCATTGGGGAAAGAGCAGCACAGATGGGCTAAAGTGGGGATGGGGGCAGGAGTAGAAGCCTTGCCCTACACGGTACATTTCTGAAAGGAGAAAGAGACCTAATCATTGATTTGCCTCCCTAACCCAAGAGAAGGCATTGGATCCAACTTTAAACTGACTTAAAGCCATGCAATGCAGCCCAGGGACTGGCATTTGTCACAAGGAACTGGATTGAAACAGGTTTGTTTGTAGAGGGATGACATCAGGGTCTAACCCATTTCTCATTCAATCTGTTTCATTGTCAAAATGTGGTCTTCTTCCTAACAATCAAGGTTTAGGGCAGGGGTCCACAACCTCAAACACTCAAAGAACCACTTGGACCCATTTCCCACAGAAAACACCAGGAGCCAATAATTAAGCAAGTGGTGTGACTGAGTGGGTGTGGCCAACTCGACATCACTCATTCCCACCCAGTCACCTCCTGCTCTGGAATATGGGGTGAGCCTCCATCCCCTGCCATCACCTTTACCTTCTCGGGCCAGGCAAGGAGTGACAGGGAGGGGAGGGGCCATCCAGTGGTGGGATCAGCCATCAGGGAACCACAGCAGAGAGCCAAAAGAGCCGCATGTGGCTCCAGAGCTGCAGGTTGCAGACCCTTGGTTTAGTAAAAGGAAACCAAGTTGCCAAAGAGCAGTGACTGGACACAGTTGAAGCTGCCACCAGCCAAAGCCTAGAACAACTCAAAGAAGTCATGCAAGATTTTTCAGCAAAGTGACAAAATTAGTCGACCAGCAAAATACTGTGGACATAATATATTTAGATTTCAGCAAGGCATTCAACAAAGTAGACCACAACCTACTTCTTAGTAAGCTAGAAAAAAGTGGAATGGATAGCACCACCACTAGATGGACTTGCAACTGGCAGGCAAACCATACTCAACTGAGTAGTCCTTAATGGGTCTAAGTCTACATGGAGGGATGTAAGCAGTGGGGTGCCACAAGGTTCTGTCTTTGGCCCAGTACTCTTCAATATCTTCATGAACGACTTAGATGAGAGAATAGAAGGGGAACTTACCAAATTTGCAGATAATACTAAGCTGGCAGGACTAGCTAACATCCAAGAAGATAGGCTCAAGATCCAGATGGATCTTGACAGACTAGAATACTGGGCCGTATCTAATAAAACAAAATTCAACGTAGAGAAAAGTAAAGTCCTACACTTAGGCAAGAAAAACTAAAAGTACACATATAAACTGGGTGAAACCAGGCTCAATAGCAGTAACTGTGAGAGGGATCTTGGAGTCTTAGTGGACAACCAGCTAAACATGAGCCAGCTGTGTGCAGCAGCATCCAAAAAAGCTAATGCAATCCCAGATTGTATTAAGAGAGGGATACAATAAAGATCAAGGGAAGTACTAGTACCAATCTATAAAGCCTTAGTAAGACCACAACGAGAGTACTGCATCCAGTTTTAGTCACCACACTATAAAAAAGATGTTGAGATTCTAGAAAAAGTGCAGAGAAGAGCAACCAGGATGATTAGGGGACTGGAGGCTAAAACATACGATGAATGGTTGCAGGAACTGGGCCTGGCTAGTCTAGTGAAGAGAAGGACCAGGGGAGACATGATAGCAGTCTTCCAATATTTGAGGGGTTGCCACAGAGAGAAGGAAGGGGTGAAGCTGTTTTCCAAAGCACTGGAAGGCCAGACAAGGAATAATGGATGGAAACTGAACAAGGAGAGATTTAACCTGGAAATAAGGAGAAACTTTCTGACAGTGAGATCAACCAATCGAACAGAAGTTGCCCTCGGAAATTGTGGGAACATCATCACTTGAGACTTTCAAGAAGAGATTGGACTGCCATTTGTCAGAAATGGTGTAGGGTCTCCTGCTTGGGCGGGGGGTTGGACTAGATGACCTACAAGATCCCTTCCAACTCTTGATTATCTGTTAAATCTGTTAAAGATTGGAAGATGTGTGGAGGGACCTGCTTCCAAAAATTCCCGCACAACTGAATGAAGAACCTCACCTCACCAACATCATCTGTCAAGGTTTAATATGGAAGCTTGTCCTTTGTTTTTTAAATGTTTTAACCATCGTAAGAGTTGAATATACATTTCAGCAGCACATACATTTAATAAATTACTGCTTCTATTGTTGCTGTATTTATTTATTTAGTTGGTAACTGAGGATTCCACTTGGAACACAGAAAATATGTTTTCTCCCTACAAATAGTATAGGAATCCGGCAAAAAGGAAAGAGGTGATAGGGATGGAGAAATTGTTGAGAAGGAGGAACTCCACTTCTGCCCGAGACTCTCCTTGGTACTTCTATCCAGATATGAATTCAGTTGTAAATAAACACCAAACCACAGATGTTGAGAGTCTAGAAAGAGTGCGGAGAAGAGCAACAAAGATGTTTAAGCCGATGTCACACTGAACCAATGGATGCAAAGAGGATGTAAAACAGACAAAAAAGCTTGCCATCCGTTGGAAAACACGATGTACTCACTGCCTCCGTTTGGCTTCCTCTGTTTCCGTCCAGCATCCGTTTATGGACGTTTCATCCGCTCCAAAAGTTTTGGGCTGCCCAAAACTTTTGCGCGGAAAATGTATCCAGTTCGTCCGTTCTGCATCCGTTACGCATCCGTTACGCATCCGCTATATCCGCTAGGCATCCACTGCGCATCCGCGCAACTCGCATCCGCCCGGACACAGGGAGGAAGCGGAACGGACGCAGAACGGACGCAGAACAGATGCAGAATGGATGCAGCATGGAAATAAAGCGTTTAAAACGGAAAAAATGTCTGCAGAGGGGACCTATCTCGGATATTAAGGATGTCTAGAGGATGCCTAGAGGATGCAAAGAGACACCTATACTGCCTATAAAAAGGGGGAGCAACTCGCCTGCATCTCACTTTCAGAACAGCAGCCCAGCTGTGCAGACCTCTGCAGCCTTCATCTGGCTCTTCCTCTTCCACAGCATCCAGTCATGTCCACCGTGGATTGTAACACAGTCCTTTTGGCAGCCACCATCCTTCTGCAACAGTGCGAAACCATCTACAGGCTCTGTGAACTCTACTACGGGAAGAAAAGGAGGCACCCAAAAAAAGTCTGGGTCCAAAGATGGTTCACCAGAAGAGCAGAGGACGGACTGTACAACAAGCTGATGGTGGAGCTCAGGAGCGAAGACACTCGGCGTTCCAGAACTTCATGAGGATGCCTCCAGCCATGTTTGACGAAGTTGTGCAGCGGCTGACACCCAGGTTGACCAAGGCAAACACCAACTTCCAGCCCAGCCTGGACCCTGGGCTCAAGGTGGCACTCACTCTGCGCCACCTGGCCTCCGGGACCACCTACAGGAGCATGCAGTACGGCTGGAGGGTGCCACACAACACCATCAGCTTTGTTGTCAGAGAAGTGGTGCAGGCCATCATCGAAGAATACCTGGAGGAGCTCCTCCAGTGCCCCTCCACTGAAGAAGGATGGAAGAAAGTTGCAGAGCAGTGGTATCAGAAGTGGAACTTACCCCACACCGTTGGAGCCATCGATGGCAAGCACGTGGCCTGCAAAGCTCCAGCCAAGTTGGGCTCCACTTATTTCAACTACAAGGGCTTCTTCAGCATCATCCTCTTCGCCATGGTCGATGCTGACTACAAGTTCATGTACATCGATGCTTCAGGCAACGGCTCATCTTCAGATGCCCAGGTATACAACTCCAGTGACCTCAAGGAGGGGCGGGAAAGCAACCTCATGGTGGGCTTCCCAGATCCAGACCCCCTGCCCAACGACACGCAAGATGTGCCCTACTTCATCGTGGGGGATGATGCCTTCTCCCTCACAACCTACCTCATGAAGCCCTACACTTCCAGACTCCTCACCCGTGAAGAGAGGATCTTCAACTACAGGCTGTCCAGGGCAAGGCGGGTGGTGGAGAACGCCTTTGGCATCCTGGCCAACAGGTTCCAGGTACTACTCACCAACATGCAGCATTGCCCAGATACCATGAGGAGGATTGTGG
The DNA here is from genome assembly GCA_015471245.1 of Laticauda colubrina. Lineage (NCBI taxonomy): Eukaryota > Metazoa > Chordata > Lepidosauria > Squamata > Elapidae > Laticauda > Laticauda colubrina. The sequence goes on from BLBF01000072.1 coordinate 5,927,057, forward strand.
AAGCTTGCTGCATCCTGCACAATCTCATGCGCACCCGCTACCCGGTCTTGCAGAACAGGCTCGTGGACCTTCAACAAGGCAATGGGGACATGGAGCCTGGGGAATGGAGGCAAGGGCAAAACCTGATCGACACTGAGGATGTGCAAGGCCCCAACAGAGCCTCACATGAAGCGAAGAAGCAGCACAACCTCCTGAGACACTGGTGCAACTCCCCAGCTGGAGCAGTGGAGTGGCAAGACAGGATGATAGATGCTTAATGGATGCTTCCTTCAGCCTGTCTCATCACATGGATGAGATTGCGCCATGTATGTTTGGTTGGCCTACAATGAACAGGGCGTTTAATAAAGAGTTGTGTTTATGTTGACATGTGTGGATAATTATTACATTATTATTGATAATAAAGGGCCGTAGGTGTGGCACCTGGGAGGGTGGACCATACAGTCCCACTATGCTTGCACTGGAGGTTTATCTATCCCACTGCTATCCTAACCCATCCCACAGCTACTACCCATCCCACAGGTATCCTAACCCATCCCAAAGCTATCCTTACCCATCCCACAAGCATGCAAAGGCTTAAACCATTTCTAAAAGTTTCCACCAAGACTTTATTAAAAAAAAGAAATGAAGCAAGTGTGTGAATCATAAATAGACTTTATTAACAACAAGCTATAAGACAAAAATGAGTCTCTGGCACTCCTCTTGGTCGCTCAGTCCCAGGGGTGAAGGGTGCAGGGGCTTTGGAGGTGGCTGGTGCTGGAGTGCTTGTCATCAGCTCATCCAGAAGCAGAAGCAGCAGAAGCCCCAGCCCCAGAAGAGCGAGCCCATGCTGCAGAAGCCCCAGCAGAACCAAAGTGAGGGCCAGGGGGCTGGATGGTAGCCCTGTCCCTCTTGCAAGGGCTGGCAGCAGATGGCTGAGGCTTGCTGTGCTTCTGCATGGTTGTGGGGTTGCTGGCTGGCAGGGAGGCTGGCAGGAACCAAGGCTGGCAGGAAGGCTTGCAGGCAGGCAGGCACCAAGGCTGGCAGGCAGGCAGGCAGGCAGACAGCAAGGTTGGCAGGAAGGCTGCCAGGAAGGCAGGCATCAAGGCTGGCAGGCAGACCGGCTGGCAGCAAGGCTTGCAGACAGGCTGGCACCAAGGCTGGCAGCAAGGCTGGCAGGGAGGCTGGCAGGAAGGCTGGCACCAAGGCTGGCAGGGAGGCTGGCAGCAAGGCTTGCAGCAAGGCTGGCAGCAAGGCTTGCAGGCAGGCATGCAGGCAGGGCAAGCAAGGCAGCCAATCCGTCCGGCAGCAGGTCTTTCCTCTGAATGGCGACCTGCTTCCGAGCTGCTTCCGTTATATCCGCGGGGCTGACGCAATGCATCCTCCCCACATGCGCAATTAATGCCAGGCATCCATTAGGCTTCCGCTCTGCATCAGCTGTGCATCCGCTGTGCATCCGCTTCATCTGTTCTGCGTCCACTGTGCATCCGCTGTATCCGTTCCGCGTCCGCTTTGCTGCGGCCCCCCCGGAAGCCCTGCGGATGTGCCATCCGCTCTCATCCGCTTCCATCCGCTGGGCTTCCGTTCCGCATCCGCTTTCCATCTGCCCTGCGTCCTCCCCGCGTCCTTGTTATCTGCTCCGGTTATGCAAATTTTTGCCCCTTTTGAGAGCGGATAACAATGGATGGAACATTTTGCTCGTCTGTTGTGTCCTTTTTGCATCCGTTGGGCAGTGTGACATGGGCTTTAGGAGACTGGGGGCTAAAACATATAAGGAATGGTTGCTGGAACTGGGTATGACTAATTTAATGAAAAGAAGGACAGGAGAGACATGATAGCAGTGCTCCAATATCTCTGGGGTTGCCACAGAGAAGGAGTCAAGCTATTCTCCAAAACACCTGAAGGCAGGACAAGAAGCAAAGGGTGGAAATGAATCAAGGAGAGAAGCAACCTAGAACTGAGGAGAAATTTCCTGACAGAATAATTAATCAGTGGAACAGTTTTGCCTGCAGAAGTTATAAATGCTCCAACACTGGAAGTTTTAAAAGATATTGGATAACCATTAGTCTGAAGTGGTGTAGGGTTTCCTGCCTAGGCAGGGGATTGGACTAGAAGACCTCCAAGGTCCCTTCCAACTCTGTTGTTCTCTTTTCCTCCCCTACTGATTATAAGATGTTGAGGTGAAGAAAAGCCTTTGAAATGCTTTGGAAAAGAGAAGAGAATTCTGGTGACATTCTCATTTGTCCTTATAGGCCTGAGTAAGGAGGTGGGGGTTCCTTTAATGAGGTCCTCTGTGTGGCAGAGGTGACCAGAGTCTCCTCCCTGGAACAAAGAGGTGATTTCATAGCTTAGAAATCTGCACACCTGCAGCTTAAAGTCCCATCTTCTCAGTTATTGCACATCCAGTGATTAACCGAAAGCTCTTCCAGCTGTTGTAAGTGCCAAGCTAAGGCTACTTGAGAGGGAAAACCAAAACCAATTTCACTTCTTCTTCCTTTTTAAAAGTGGGAGGTGTTGTTTGTTTGCAGATCTGCTTCACTAGAGCCTTTGGTCAAATCTGATAGAATCAAGTGGCCCCACTGAAACATTTAGCAAGCTCAGTTATAAGGTTGCTAGAGGAGTACAGTACATGGGGACCTTGTTTTTTCATTGCACAAGCATCTCTCCAAGTTCTTCAGGGAGGGACCTCAGCATTTGATCGACAGAGTTCAGAAACTCCACAAAGCCTCAAGAGCCAATTGCTGCTTTTGTTCCAGGTGGATCACCGTCTTTGAACGATCCCATAATCCCTTGTGGGGAGTGGAGTCAGGGCAGCTGAATGGAGCTGAGTGTTTACTGGCCGGATGCCCTTCCTGTCACCAATGCGGAGGTTTTTCCCCCCAGCAGATATATTCCCAGTGTGCCCAGAGAGAGAAAAATATCTGCCTCTACCTAGGATCGAACCCGATTGTGAGGCAAGAGGCCAATGCACCACTCACTTTTACTTCAGACAGATGTGGCAGGTGAATTTGAATCCTTGTGTAAAGACCTGAGATGGCAAACAATGGATGTATTTAAAGTGGAGGGAAGAAACAAATGGAGTGGACTGATGAAGCAGAAATTCTTAATGGGCTGGAAAATAAAATGATGGTTTCAGGACTATTAAGTAGAAGCAAGGTTTGCAGTAAAACATTGTTCTCTATGGAAGCTATTCCAGTATACCTTCCTTCTTTTCTACTTTCTTCTTTTCTGATCTTTGTTGGTCTAGGCTACACGTTTGAGACCTCAAGACTTTGAAGAAGGGGGGGGGGGAACTTAGCTCGCTGTGGATGTTAGATTGGCCACTGACTTGTAAGAAGTCACTATACAGCTGGTTTTTACCCTTATTGGGACACTCAGAGGTAGGTATCCTCCATACTAAATGTACGATGTTCAACCTTTGAACAAGATTTGAACCCAGCAGCCTTGCATTTGTTGACTATACACAGCATTTAACTTTAGAACTGCAGTTATTCCTCAGTTTACAGCTATACTACTGCAGGGTCTTTCTGCTGCCTGCCAGCTGTCTGCAATTTGGCAGTTTGAATCTCACCAGGCTCAAGGTTGGCTCAGCCTTCCATCCTTCCGAGGCACTAACCTGGGTGTAGCCAACTCTGAAATATGTAATTCACTGTCACCCTTGATCCTGCTTCTCCCCCCCCCCCCCCGTGTATCATCCAATGAAAAATGTCCATAGCCAAGAGTCTTCAATCATGCTCTCCAATTAGATTTTTGCATGGTAGAAGCTTTAGTCATCTAATCAGTCTTTGAAGAAAAAATGAATGGAATGTACTTTCGATTCCACACTGCCACCTGCTCTTTGAAACCCCCCATTCTTTCTGTTGACAACTATAAAACGTGTATACAAAATGTTTTATGAGTTGACACTGGCATGGATTTACAACAGTTGCAGTGCCTCATTTGATCACTATTTGCAAGCTTTGCAGGTGGCTTCCCACAAGTAAGGTCAACGGGGGGGGGGGGGGGAAACCCAATTTGCTTAACAACTGCATGATTCATTAGCACCTGCAGTGATTCAGTGAACAACCATGGCAAAAAAAAAAAAAGATCATAAAATTCAGTGCCACTCACTTTAGCACTGCCTCGCTTAGCAACAGAAATCTTAGTCTCAGTTGTGGTTATAAGTTGAGGACTAGCTGTATCTTGGCTTAGTTGTCAACAGCTAACTAGACAGTAGCCAATAAAACATGTTGTATTGTGTCTTCAGCTCCTAATGGGAGTAGACTTCTTCTTTAGGATTACAACCAGCCTTGGTAATATATTCATTTTGATTGTGGATATTCTCCCTGTTAAAGATAATTGTAGGTTTTTCCATTTTTCCAGGTCTGTTGCAATTTGTTGTTTAAGTTTATAATTATTATCTTCCTTTAATGTTCCTTTAAAGCTGTCAGCTGTTTTCCCAAGTATTTCACTTTATTTGTGATCTGGATATTCAGTCTGTCAATTCTTTCCTTCTTCTTTCTGTCACTTTTCTGATTCCTTTTTCAATAGTTTACTAGGGGATGACCAGGCTGAGCCCAATAGTTTACTAGGAGATGACAAGGGGAGGGGTCATCAGTCATGAGTGTCTTCATGCCCACAAGAAATCTAAGTCCAGTCCAAATTGAATTCTGTTGATTCCTATCTACCATCAATTTGCTTTGAGTAGTTGAGATTCTTTGGTAGTAATAGTAGTAGTTCAGATTCTTGTAGACAGTGTTCGCATGCAATAAACCGGTACTCATTTCAACCATCTTGCTTCCTGATTTATTGTGCCTGATAGCAATCCTTGTCTCACCTGACACTCATTGGGTCAAAACACGCTGACAGTGAGCTCCACTTCATGCCATTGCCTTCCATGGGAGCCAGAGATGTTCCAGTCATGAGCCTCTTCATGCCCACAAGAAATCTAAGTCCAGCCTACCTTGAATTCCATTGACCCTTATCTACTGCCAATTTGCTTGGACCAGAGGTTCTGACCAGTTCTGGAGAACCGGTAGCAGAAATTTTGAGTAGTTCAGAGAACTGGCAAATGCCAGCTCTGTCTGGAGATTTTACAGTATCCTTCCCCTGCCACGCCCACCAAGCCACACCCACAAAACAGTAAAAAAAACTTTGAATCCCACCACTGGCTTGGACCATTCGTGGATCAGATTCTTGTCGAGAGCTGCAATAAATCTTTATACTCATTTGAACTGCCTGGATCTTCTGATTTCTCTGGCACTTGACAAATTGAGTTTCCAGTCTTCTCTGACTTCACTGGGGCACCTTTTGAGCTGCTGCTTCTTTTCCATGTTGCTTCTGCAGTTGCTTTTTTCTAATAGTTCACTCTCGCCAGGCTGAAGCAAGTTTCAGATTAACCAGTTCTATTTTTTGACTGAAGATTTGGGAGATGCCGTAATAGAATTGAATCATCATCAAAGAGGCTGGTGGTAGCTCAGCATGCACAGTTTTAAATATAATTTGCTTTGGTGATTTGCAGTTCTCTCAATCCGCTGCATAAATCTGCAGTGTGCTGTAATATTTAAAAGTGTATGTACTTTTAAAAATTGTTTAGGGAGTTTTAAATCTCTGCATTTGCTCCCAAAAAAAACAAATATGCTACCCCCCACTGGAACTGAGTTATGATGGTAGATCTCCTGCTGCATTTGTCCTGAGAGGCCCTCTTAATTTTGGAATCAGAGCTTGACAATTACAGAAGGTTGAACTTACCAATAAATGGATCTAAGTTGTAGTTAGGATGAGCCAGGAGCCTTAAATGCTAGAGGAGGTCATTGGTGTTTTTATTTCCCCCAGAGAGGTGGAAATAGTTGGAGGACAGCTTTGTTCCTCCCTATGATGTAACCATTTCTTTTGTCCTGCTGCATCTTCTCTGTTCTTTGTTTTGGAGGACAAAGCAAAGCCAAAATCTTTTCGACCTCTTTGAGAAGAACACATAGGACAGTATGGCTCCAGGGTTTGAAGAAAGCTCTTTCAAATCACATTCTTTGGTGAGTCAATTGTTTGTTTCCATCTTGGCCTGACTGATTTTAATAGAATTCTTTATTGGCCAAGTGTGATTGGACACACAAGGAATTTGTCTTTGGTGCATAAGTTCTCAGTGTACATAAAAGAAAAGATCCATCCGTCAAGAGTCAAGAATCATAATTATAACACTTAATAATAGTCATAGGGTACAATAAGCAATCAAATCATACTAGGAAACAGTCAATAAAAATCATTAGGATACAAAAGACATAGTTACAGTCATACAGTCACAAGTGGGAGGAGATGGGTGATAAGCAGAGATGAGAAGATTAATAGTAATAGTGGTGCACACTTTGTAAATAGCTGGACAATGTTGAGGGAATTATATGTTTAGCAGAGTGAAGGCGTTTGGGGAAAAACTGTCCTTGTGTCTAGTTGTTCTGGTGTGCAGTGCTTTATAGCATCGTTTTGAGGAAAGGAGTTGAAACAGTTTATGTCTGGGATGTGAGGGGTCTGGAAATATTTTCACAGTCCTCTTTTTGACTCGTGCAGGATACAGGTCCTCAATGGAAGGCAGGCTGGTAGTAATTTAATGGGACTCAGGTATATTGAAAGGTTGCATAGACATGCATCCATGGTGACAGCAATCAAACTAAGGTCCTTTGGACTACAATACTGTACACAGGCCAGGGTTTATGACAGATGGGTTCAAAACATCTGGAGGGCACCAAATTTGAAAGGGATGGATCAGAAGTATCAGATAAGAGGGTTTCCTTCAGTTCAGTGCATTCTTATCATTTGGGTTCATGCAACAACATGCTAACCCATAAATCCAAATAAATAAAACAGAATGGCTATGTTCATATAGCCATAACCAATAAACCACATTATGACTTAATTTGGCATTCTGGTCCATACAACATGCTCAGAACATTATCTACACTGGCCCATCCATGCTCATATTGTTTACAGCCATGTACCTCCACTTTGGCCATAGCTGTATGGATTTTAATTTCCAAAATTGAATTGAATGCTGGATGGGGAATTCTGGGTGGGAGGTGAAGTCCAAATAGCTTAAAATGGCCAAGGTTCTGAATCACTGGATTATAAGATTATGCTAGCCTACGAAATCAAGCTTTTGAACAGAAAAAAGTGATCAGGAGATCCATTTTTCACCCAAAACATATTACACATGTATATAGGTTCATTCTATCAGTTTGGAACAAAATGAATTAAAACATCATAAATTATTTTTTGAAATCACGTTCAGCACCCACTAATCATAATATTATTTATTGTACTTTTAAAACTCTCTCTGTCTTCCTTGTTTTCCATATTTGGCCAACAACAATATCCTACCCTTTGATTTCTGAAGATCTGTAGCATTGGTAATAAGCTGCTGACAACCAATACTAAAATTACCAAAATTAAACAGTAATCAAAATGAATAAAACACAATAATCATATGGCAAAAAATGAATAAAACACAATAATCACATTGCAGAGCAAAAGCAGGAGATTAGGAAGCAATTAATTAAATAGCAGCAAAACAGCCAGCAGGAAATTCTGAGGAAAGGGAAAAGAAATAAAATATTCACACACACACACACACACACACACATTATGTCTGAGCGCTTAAGGGCATTGAGTAGCACTAATAAGGATGAAGCTTCATATCTGTATAACACTTTCAAATGTTCAGAGCCTTTTCCATCATGCTTTATCTGGTTGTGCTCTTAATAACAACCTTGTAAAATAAGTTTGAACGATCATTTCCCATCTCATGGACGCTGGGAGGCATGGAGAATTGACTTCATAGTAGAAGCAAAGTATTTGCAGAGACAGCCTTAATTGTAGCTTGGAATCTTTAGCCACTATGCTGCACCGACAAAACTACTTTGATGAAAGGGACTCCCTAGGAGGAGGGAAGAAAATTAGACCATCTTCTCACTTGTGACCAAAGAGGCTATCCTCTTTGAAGTGCCTTGAGGAGCTTCAAATGTTCATGGGTGTCTATTTAGGGTGCAGTTTCCAGGGGGGTATTTTGCAGGCAAAATAATCAAGGGTCCCATGGAAGAGTAACACACAGGGTGGTTTTGCCATTAAGTGGAGCAAAGAGATTAAAGTGATGGACACCGAGGAACAAAACAATGACCATCTCCGGTTGGGGAACAGTAGAGTCCTTTGTGCCCTCTGAGCATGGTTGTTATGGCAAAATAAGAAAATCTAACCAATCTGACAGCATTTGTTCCTTCTTTCCAAGAACCTCTTCTCTGAACAGCAGGCTGCAAGTAGGTACAACAAGCTTCCGCCAGAGATCTTAAATGATTCTTTATATAAGATGTTTTAAAATTAATTCAAAGGCTACATGGAGCTGTACCGCTGCAGGCAGCCCTGTCCAGTCTTAGCAGAAGGCTTGATTCTGCTTGAATACTGCTAGGTTTGAACATTTTGAACACCCATAGTTTCCCCCCCTCAAAAAAAATCCCTGTAGACATAGTTGGATTATGTGAAAAATTAGCTGTCATTTTATATCTTCCACCTAGCTCGTTCAGGCTTCTCTCCTCCCCTCTGCCCTCCCCTCCCTCCTTCCTTCCTCTCCCCTCCCCCTCTCTCCTCTCCTCTCCTCCTCTCCCCTCCTCTCCTCTCCTGAACAAGTCATTTCTTTTTAATAAAAAAAAAACAATTAAAGGCATTAAAATAATTAAAGGCATGCCCCAATTCCTATTTTGCCTTGGTACCATCTCAAGGTCATTGCTGTTCCCCGTACCTGCTTGTTTCCACCCATGTAGCTGCTTTTTGCAGCACCCTCAGCATCTGCATAGAATGAAGGTGAGGAAATCGGGGCCAAAGGACCACATAGCTACTTTGACTAGGATTTATGAGGTGCAATTGTAATGAGAGATATTTTTTTTCATGCTTTGAACAAACATAAGGACGATGTCTCTGATCTGGGCACTGTTGTAGATACTTGCCCAGTGTGTGTGTGTGTGTGTGTGTGTGTTTATCTGTGTCTGTGTCTTTGTATACAGGGGGTAGGATATTTCAAGTCTCATTTGGCAAGGAAAGGAGACAGAGGAAAAGAGGTTATAATAAAATAATCTTCCCGAGGGGAAGAGTAATTTTGCACAAGAAGAAAAGTCTCTGCATGGAGAATTAGATCCATCAGACCCTCTCCAGGAAGCACGGCTTATATCAGTGTTTCTCAACCTTAGCAACTTTAAGATGGGAAGTTGTCAACTCCCAGCATTCCCCAGTCAGCATGCTGGGGAATTCTGGGAGTTGATTTCCAATCATCCTGAAGTTGCCAAAGTTGAGACTCTTTGGTTTATATAGTCGAATGAGATGGAAGGGATCAAGAGGAATGGGTTTGGAAAAGAGCCTGGACAAAATTTTCCTCCATTTGAATACAATTAAATTCCACAAATTGCATTATAGGGTTAGGATCTTCTTCCCCTAAAATTCCCACACACATTACTTGCTCCAGAAGGCATTCTAGACTCTTCATTCTTTGGCTTTCTCATTTTGATCTCTTTCATCAGCCTTTAGAGTTGATATCAACCCTTGCACCGAGCACTGCTTTTCTCTCTCGGGGAATACAGTAAGTCCTTGTCTTATGACCACAACTGAGCCCAAAGTTTCCACTGCTAAGTGTTGTGGTTAGCTGGCAGCAGGTGCAGACGGCTGAGGAGAGCGAGGACTCAGATGAGGGGCCAGGACCATCAGGGATTGTGGGGGCTGGCAGCAGCGATGAGGAGGTTCCCGAGGAGCCTGTGCCAAGTGCGCGTGCATGCAGGGTTGTTCATAGGAAAGAGCAGTTACAAAGCATGGGCGACTCGGGAGTAAGACTGCAAGGTTATGGCCCCTCCTTCAAGAATATAAAAGCCAGCTGTGAATCTGAAGTTCTTGTAGGAAGCAAAAATGTTTTGAAACGCAGCCTCATGGACATTGCAGTATCTTAAGTTGGTTTGAAGACTCTTGTGTTGTGAAATATTTCTTATCTGTTATTCTTGGCAGCCTCACACAGTTTTGGCGAGGCTCGTGCTTATCCAAGTTAATTAGGTTGCAGTAGCCTTTTAACCAGGGATTGGTAAGAATCATTAAAAGGTTTCTGTTCTCTTTAGTTCATGTTTGTTTTATTGGAAAAGGGTTTGGGTCAGAACACTAAGTGAGACAGTTGTTCAGTGAGCTTAGCCCCATTTTTTGCCACAGTTATTTAGTAAACCATCACAGTTTTTAAGGAAATCATGCAGTCATGAAATGAATCTAGCTCTTCCCATTGACTTCGCTTGTTGGAAGCTGGCTGGGAAGGTTACAAATAGGGATCACATGATCACAGTGCAACTGACATAAATGCATGGCAGTTGATCACGTGTCTGCGGAGAGGCTGCAATGGTCATTAGTGTGAGAACTGGACATCAGTTACTTTTTTCAGTGCCATTATAACAGCAAATGGGCATTGAACGAATGGTCAAGGACTATTATATTAAAAAAATAAACCTTAAAATAGTAGCTTCATTTTCCTTATATTTTTCTAGCCTTTCTTTTTTTGCTTTTTTTTTTTTTTTTTGCTTTTACAGGCAGCAATTCCCCAGATTCCCAAGTCAGATGCCTGGGTACTTGCTTAGCAGAAGGAAACCAGGGCCCTAAATGCAGAGGAAAAATAATACTAAGCAGAACACGAAGTCTATTTTTAAAATGATTTGCGGATGCTCTTGTTCCATCCTTTGAAATCATCTCTTGTGTCCACGAGATGGAAGGATGTTCTAATTCTCACCCAGCCTGCACTTCGTGGCCTTGTCCCACCCTAGCAGAAGAAAATGGGGCTATTTGCTCGCCTTTGCAGCAGCCAACTCAATGCAGTGGCATTGCAGAGGGCACCCTGTGCATAGCTGACTGCAGTGCAGCAAGGAAGACAAAGGTGCTGCTGTCCTTCAGGCAGCAAAAAACTTGCAAGCTGAAAGGTTTTTTTCTCCAATCGCTGAGCAGGAATGTAGTCTACGACTAAGTGGGATCATCCTACACTGACAGAAAATGATGTAGGTTCGGTTGATATCAACTCCGGGGGTACAAATTCTGGAGTAATTTAAGGGTAGCTTTGGGGGGAATGGATTTCAGCTGTAGCTCTCCTTATGCAAAACTGATTCCTTCTCTGGAAATTCAGCCATCTTCCCTGGAAGAACATCTTTTACTCCATAGAAAAGGAAGGGGATTTATGCCATGAAGACCTTAAACAGCAACACCAACGCTTTGTAGAGGACAAGTTGCAAATTCTAGAGGTCCACGAAAGAAGCCTTGATTCAAACTTTTGCCCAAAAGATGCCTTCCATCTCTTTCCTCTTAAAGTGGAGAAGTGTCTTCTCCTTTCCTCTTGACCTTTACAGGAGGAGAAGAGGAGATCCTGGTCTTTCAACTGGTATGGAGTTATGTTTCCAATGGAGCTTGCTTGGTGACCTGAGCAGAGGTGATGTAACAGACCAGATGTTGCAGCCATGAAGGCCCCAAACTCAATGCTATCCAGTGATTTAACCCACCCACCCCCAATAATTTAGAGTATGGTAGAAACCCAGCCAATCTGATTGCTTCGGGTTTCGACGTATTGTACAAATTCTGAAACTGATGGTCTAGTAAGGAAGGCTAATCTAATCCTCTTGCATATACTGTACGTGTTTCCATGCCATCCAAGAAAAAAATAAACATTGCTGTTGGATAAGTGGCCTCAGGGACAAAGGCAACTAAAGAAGAATGAATGAGGGTTGGAGAGAGAGAGAGAGAAAGAGAGAAAGGAGAGGGAGAAGCAGGGAGAGAGGGGAGTGAGTATGAAAGAGAGAGAGAAAGGAGAGAGTGTGTGAGAGAGAAAAGAGCGAGTGAGGAGAGGGAGAAAAAAATGAGAGAGAGAGAGAAGAGAAAGACAAAAAAAGGAGAAAGAGAGGGAGGAGGGAGAGAGAGAGAGAATAGAGAGAGAAATAGAGCATGTGATGGATGGATTGTGGCGGGAAACTGGGAGAACAGAAATCTTTGCAGAGCTAATGAACACAGCCAGAGGCCAGAAATGTTAAAAATCATCCTTCTGCAATACCTGGAGAGATGTGACTTCCCTACCACTGCTCTGTCAAAAAAAATTTCATTTTAAAAAAGCATACTTTTTAATACAGATTCATTTTAGCTGTTTTTGCAGCTACCCGATTCTTCTCACATGAAGGGTTCCATTCTAAGTGTTCCATTATTCCATTACAGAAATATTTGCTAATCTCTGTCTTTTCTTTCAAGGAACTCAAAGCAACATACACCATTCCTCCACTCCCGGATACATTGCTCCATTATGTCAACTCTGTGAAGTAGCTAGGGTAAGAAATAATCACTATCTTAACCTTCCCATGGAAGAGAATAAATGTCTATGAAGAGTTTCAGCCATCCGGGTCATGGCTGTCCCAGTTGTGTTTTGTTTTTTCAAGAGGTAACTGGTTTCTTTGTTTTTCCTTCAAGATGTTTCGCTTCTCATTCATAAGCTTCTTCTGTTCTAACTGAATGCTGGGGAATGGAAGGATTTATATTCCTTGCAGTCATCTGATCATTAGCACTCTTTCTGAGTGGTTCCAAGTGGCCTCCACGACTCTCAGAAAGAGTGCAAACGACTAGATGACTGCAAGGAATATAAGTCCTTCCATTCCCCACCATTCAGTTTGAAGGGAAGAAGCTTCTTGCATGAGAAGCAAAATACCTTCAAGGGAAAACAAAGAAAGTCTAGTTACCGCTTGAAAAAAAGCATCTTTTTCAAGAGTTACTTTTTCAAACAAGGCTCAACTGTGGAGTCCTTGGTGCTCTCTAAGCTTTAGTGATTTTCTTGCAGACATTTCATCATCTAACTAGGAAATAAAGTAAGGACGTTACCTACGGTAATTGGATAATGAAACATCTGCAACAAACAAACTCATACCTCAACATTTTCAAGTGACCTTCATATCTGTGCAGGCATTGGAGCTGCCATCTTAATCTGGTCCTTTGATCATTACCCTGTAACATATCAAACATATGGCATACTGGATATAGGCATACACGTGACCAATATTTATCTCTCTTTACCCATGCACCAAAGACAAATTCCTTGTGTGTCCAGCCACACTGGGCCAATAAAGAATTCTATTCTATTCTATATCACAAATTAATGCAATATAGACCAAGCCTCCAGCTTTGGTTCTAAATCTACGCAGGGGTCTCTCCGTGAAAAAGCGACCTTGCTCTGACATTCACCAAAGACCATCCACATCCATCAGAATGGTAGGGAATACCGAATCATTTTGGGTCTCTCCATTTGTTGCGTTACTGAGCTTAACCCACTGAATCTTTTTTTTACTGCAAATCACCTTCCTGGAGATCTTCCAGTCCACCCTACATCCACGCCAGTCTATTCTACAACTGTGTTTGCACAACATGCTAACACCCTCTGCTCAGCTAAGCATGTCATATAAACACCGTCAGTGTGTCAGTGAGTACACCAAAGGAATGCTAGATGCCACAGAAAAGGGTAGCGGCTTGCAAGAGTTCACACACACACCCCAGAACAAAACTGCACAACCCCTTCTTATGCTTCTCTCTGCATCAGCCACAGCCTGCTTGGGGATGTATAGGCGAGAGGCAGGGCCTCTCACCCCCCTGGCCAATTAGCACTGAAGCTGGGCCACTGCAGTGCACCAGCCCACAGCTTCTATTGACGGAAATCACAACTGTCCTGACCTTGATTGATTGGGATCCAAATCCACTTGACAGCAATTAATTTTTTGAATTAACTGTCTCCCTTCCTCTCCTGCCAGTAGCCTCCTTTCTTCTTTCCTCTATCCTCCCCCATCACCTTGGACTGGCCTCAACGCACCCCATCCTGGCCCAAACAGATGAGAATCTAATCAATATTTGTAATTCATTCCTTTGGAGTGCAAAGCCATCAATCATGCTGTCCTGGCCGGAGGAACCACCTTCTCCAGCTCAGTGGAAAACAGGGGGGAAAAATGGGGCTCCCTCAGCAGGGGAACAATGGACTGGCTTGGGGATCCGACTGCTGCAGTCCCACAAGAGCAGAAGGCTGTGTGGATACCTAATTGAAGGACACAAAATTTTTGACATCCGTTAGCAGAAGCAAAGTGTTCCAGAAAGTTAAGTTTCTGCCAGCTTCTGGATGTCCAATGCAATTCTCCAGACATTTCCTTTTCCTCCTGTACTTTGTTTTATTATTTATTTCTTTGTATCCCTCTTTATTATTTTTACAAGTAACTCAAGATAGCGAACATATCCAACAACCTTTCCTCCTTCTATTTTCCCCACCACAACAACTTTGTGAGGTGGGTTCACAAAGCCACCTCAGGTGGGCTGAGAGAGGGAGGGACTGGCTTAAGATCTCCCAGGTGGCTTTCATGGCTAAGGCAGGTCTTGAACTCACAATCTCCTGCTTTCTAGCCTGGTGCCTTCACCACTAAACCAAACTAGTTCTCCTGTTTTGATTGTTTTGGCTGATCCCAACTTACCCTAAACCAGGAGATGGGCTACTATGGCTTTACAATCGGTGGACGTCTTCAACTCCCTGAATTCCTGAGCCAGCTTAGTTGAATCAGGAGCAACAATTGAACACGTTCTTGTAGAATCCTACATCTTTACCGGGGGTGTGAAAGCTCAGTGGTTAAGATGCTGAGTTTCGGATGGATAGCTGACAACCTGGGTTTGAGACCTGAGTGCAATGGGGTGAGCTCCTATTCCTTGCTCCAACTCCTGCCGATCTAGCAATTTGAAAGCATGTAACTGCAAGTAGATTAATAGGTACCACTTTGGTGGGAAGGCAGCAGCATTTCATGCATAAAGCCATGCTGGTCACACGACCACCCCCAAAAATATTTGGACAATGCTGGCCCCTTTGGCTAAGAAATGGAGATGAGCAGCATCCCCTAGAATCGGATATAACTGGATAGGGGAAACCTTTATCTATAAAGTTACCTGGAAGCCTATAGTGATTATAGCGGAAGTTACTTTTGAGTGAATCTGTCTACAGTTGAGCTATAAGGAAGCAGAAGTAAAATGCGGGTAAGATGGGCGATGGTCATAAAGCAAGTCATCTCAGTTGTTAAGTGAAACATATAGTTGTTAAAGAAATTGCATGGTTGTTAAATAAATCCTGCACATCCACTGGGTGTTTTTTGCTATTTTGTGTTGACAAATGCAGACATGGTGCCAAGATGCTGCCTTCGGAGCCAGAGATCAGTGGGGCAGAAGAACAGCTGGAGCCTGTTCCCAGTGTGCACATGTGCAGAACCGCCAGGAGAAGCGAACAGTTAAGGAACAAGGGTCGATTTCGGAGTAAAGGCTGAGGTGGATGGTGAATGGCCCTCCCATAGGGAATAAAGAGGACAAGGAGTCTGCTTCATGATCTTGGGAAGCCTCGGTCAGAACAATTAGCTCACTCTGGACCGGAAAAGTCTGAAGAATTTAGCAGGTGGAACCAGCAGCTCCAAATATTTGGATTACAGTTCCCATCTTCCCCAAGAAATGCTCCTACCTGAGGGAGGTGATGGAAGAGGCTGCCTAACCCTTCCAAAAGGACACCCGGTTGGGACAGATGGCCAAGATGATTTTGGTGGCAGCTTCATTAAATGACCCACTTTCATTATGCAGAGGAGGATGGTGGGGACTCATAGTGGAAAGCTAGGTAATAAATATGTCCCTTGATTTCACCTCCTTTGGGGTCATCCATAACTCAGAGAGGTCAGCTGAGGCACAGCTGCACCAGGCCCCATGCTTACTCTTGCCAAATGAATGAAAATGAAAGTATCTTTGCCCATCGCCTCCCCTAGCAGGCCTGCTCCTGCCAAAGGTTTTGTGCTTGTGCATTGGGTCTTGAAGAGTGTTTTTGTTTGCCTGCTCAGGAAAGAGGGGTGCTGGCTGGGACAGGGTTCTAGATCAAGAGCAGAGGGGGAGATGGGATTCAGCCCCTCGCCTCCCACAGATATGCCTTCCAAATCCTCTCTCTGCTTTGATTTTAAATTAATAGCCAGCTTTTCCTCTCGGAGTTCCAGATGGCTTGCATAGCGATTTCTCCTCTAATGTTATCATCACAGTCACAAACCTGTCAAGTAGGCTGGACTGAGAAGGAATGAATGATTCACAGTCTGATCTGTCCAGCTGTCTACATCCTCCTTTCCCTTCCCTTCCCTTTCTCCTTCCCTTTCCTCTTTCCTTTCCATTCCTTCCCTCCCTTCCCTTCCCTTTCTTTCTTTTCCTCCCTTCCCTTTCTTTCCTTTCCTTCCCTCCCTTCCTTTTTCCTTCCCTTTCCTTTTTCCTTCCCTTTCCTTCCCTTTCTTTTCCCTTCCCTTTCTCCTTTCCTCCCCTTTCTCTTCTTTCTTTCCCTCCCTTCCTTTTCTTTCCTTTTTCCTTCCCTTCCCTTCCTCCTTCCCTTCCCTTCCTCCTTCCCTTTTGTTCCTTCCCTTCCCTTTCTCTTTCCCTTTCCTTTCTTTTCCTTCCCTTTCTCCTTTCCTTCCCTTTCACTTCTTTCTTTCCCTCCCTTCCTTTTCTCCTTCCCTCCCCTTTCTCCTTCTCTTTCCTTTCCTTCCCTTCCCTTTCTTCCTTTTCCTTTTCTTCTCCTTTCCTTCTCTTTCTCCTTCCTTTCCCTTCTTCCTTTCTTTTCCTTTCCTTTCCTTTCCTTTCCTTTCCTTTCCTTTCCTTTCCTT
>BLBF01000072.1:5945014-5968107 GCA_015471245.1 Laticauda colubrina
ATTCTATTCTATTCTATTCTATTCTATTCTATTCTATTCTATTCTATTCTATTCTATTCTATTCTATTCCATTCCATTCCATTCTATTCTATTCTATTCCTATTCCTACTCCAACTTCTATTCTCTTGTAAGAAGCTGACTGTTAAATTTGCTGATCAGGGATGATCACAAAGAGCATCTATCTATACATCTATTAGTAATACCGTGGTCAAAAAATACTTAATTGAGAGCCCCAATTAAAGGGCTCAGCCTCTGCATGCTGTGTTCATTTTATGCACATACACGCACCATACTTTGAACGTGTGAGCGTGCGTGCACACACACACACACACGATCAAATGGAAGAAACAACTCTTCCAATCATATCAGTGCTGACCTACACAGACCTGCTTGAGATTAACACATAGGTTAGTGGACATATTTACCCATAAGAACCAGTGATGTGATTCAAATTTTTTTATAACCGGTTCTGCGTGGCGTGGTTTGGTGGGCACAGCAGGGGAAGGATACTGTAAAATCCCCATTCCCTCCCCACCCCACTAACCTGCTTTCCATCACTGTTCTCCTGTTCAGGGCAACAAAAGAAGACCAGCCAATGAACTGGGACTCGTGAGGCAGAGAATAGATGGGGGTGGGGCCAGTCAGAGGTGGCATTTGCCGGTTCTCCGAACTACTCAAAATTTCCGCTACCGGTTCTCCAGAACTGGTCAGAATCTGCTGAATGCCACCTCTGATAAGAACGGAATTCAAAAACTCTAAAATGGAGAGAAATAGTCTGTGACAGTTCTATGAAGAAATGAAGAAGCCACAGGAGGTGATGACATCCCCTTTCTGATTTGCTAAATTAAATCTGCTCCACCCAGCAGGAGAGAATGTCAAAATTGCAGGTTGTCCTGGACTTACAACAGTTCATTTAGTGACCTTCTGAAGTGGCAACGGCACTGGAAAAAGTGATTTAATGATCTTTTTTCACACTTAATGACCACTGCAGCATCCCCGTGGGCATGTGACCAAATTCACATGCTTGGCAACTGACTCATATTTATGACAGTTGCAGTGTCCTGGGAGAGGCTTCTTTGGTTGCCCTGCACAGGAGAATGGAGCTGGAAAGCAGGTTAGTGGGGTGGGGAGAGAATGGGGATTTTGCAGTATCCTTCCCCTGCCATGCCCACCAAGCCACTCCCACAGAACTGGTAGTAATTTTTTTTACATCCCACCACTAACATGGAGTGGACTAAAATATTCAAGTTCAGAAATTGAACACCAGCATTTTCTTTAAAGGCCTTTTGATGCTGATGGTGTAGAAGAATAGTGACCTTGAGGTCAGAAAGAGCATCGGTCGAAGGAAAAGTAATATTCTCCTGCTGCTTTTCATAATGTTCTCATTTTTAATGTTCAGGCTTTAAAAAACAATATTTCTCATCTGAGACAGGCCTGTTATCCTAAACAAACAGCTACAAGCACAGCTGGCAGGCAGGTGAAGACATATATTACATTGCAGGATATGGGTGAATGATGTTCTGGCTGAAAGAGCTGGTCCATTTGAGTGCCACCTCAGTAGACAGAAGAACAGAGCCAACAGCTGGAATTGCTATAAATCAGTCATGGATCTTGTTCCTGAGGACAAAGTACTTTAGATTTGGAGTTTGTAGATGAGAGATGGTCCTTTGAGAGGGGAAAACAACTGTCAGAAAGTCTCAAGTTTTTTTCTCCCTCTTAAGGACCACATGGTGACTGAAGTTGAAGAAAGAGATAGATGGGGTTCAGTTAAAAGGTAGGTGGAAACACTTATTCTCGCTTTTCCTTGATTATCTCTCTTCTTTACCTTAAATAAAGCAAAAAAAAAAGAGGCAGATATTCTTCTCAAAGATCTGAGATGATCTCTTGCAGAAAAGTTTTGAAATTAGGTTGAGAATTATCTGGAATTAGGAGCGGGCTTTGATTGTACAATCTTTACAATCTACAGAGGAATTATTGAGTCTGTCATCTGCACCTCGAAAACTGCCTGGTTTGGTTCTGCAACCCAACATGACAGACACAGACTTTAGAGGATAATTAGGACTTCAGAAAAAACAATTACTACCAACCTGCCTTCCATCGAGGACCTGAATATTGCATGAGTCAAAAAGAGGGCTGTGAAAATATCTAGAGACCCCTCACATCCCAGACATAAACTGTTTCAACTCCTTCCCTCAAAACGACGCTATAAAGTAGTGGTTGCCAATCAGTGGGTTGGAGACCACTGGTGAGAAAATTTTCTCTGTGAGATAATTTTGGTGGTCCACAGAGAAACGTCACCCCCCAAAACAATTAATCTATGCTGCACGGGAACACAAGGCTGCATCTCTCACATGGCCCGCAGGAACACAAGGCTGGCGGTGTTTGCATTGCGAACAACACATGGGGGGGGGGGGGGGGGGGGGGGGGGACTTGCCCCACACATCCCACATGCCTAGCCTGGCCACAGGGCTGTTTCTTTCCGCTTCTTTCTTTTTCTGCTTCTGGCTGTATGCAAGGAAAGCAGCAAAAGTCTTTCTTTCTCTCCCCCAAACTCTGCCAGAAATGAGTCTTTGGGATCCTGCAAGGCCTCCTGCTCCAAGAGGCTGTGTCGACAAAGACTCATTTCTGGCAGAGTTTGGGCTTCTGCTGAAAGACTTCTGCTGCTTCTGCTGCTTTCCTTGCATGAAGCCAAAAGTCTCTTTCTCTCTCTCTCCCCCCGCCCCAAGAACAGAGCTGGAGATGGTATCCTGCAATCTCAAATAAAGAATGATCGATTGGTAGGAAAACAGGGTGGGGAATTTTCCTGCAGACTTTTTTTGGGATTTTTCCAGGGTCTCTGGTCCACGGGATTTAAAATTATGAGTTTGGTGGTCCCTGAGGTCCAAAAGGTTGGCGACCCCTGCTATCGAGCATTTCACACCAGAACAACTAGGCACAAGAACAGTTTTTTGCCATCACTCTGCTAAACAAATAATTCCCTCAACACCGTTCAACTATTTACAAAGTCTGCACTACTATTACTATTAATCTTCTCATCACTGCTTATCATCCATCCCCTCCCACTTGTGACTGTATGACTGTAACTTTGTTGCTTGTATCCTTGCAATTTATATTGACTGTTTCCTAGTATGATTTGATTGCTTACTGTACCCTATGACTATCATTCAGTGTTGTACCTGATGATTCTTGACTCTTGACAAATGTGTCGTTTCTTTTATGTACACTGAGAATATTTGCACCAAGACTAATTCCTTGTGTGTCCAATCACACTTGGCCAATAAAAAGAATTTTATTCTATTCTAGTACAAGGGAGCAGTTCCCATTTCATGTAGACTATTGTTTAATCCCTGAAAATGAACAAGATTGCGAGGAAAATAAGGAGCCAGAAAACACAGACTTACCTCTGGGAACCATCATGCATCTCAAGACTGAAAGCTGTTGGGAAATCTGCCATCATCGTAAAGTAAAGGTAAAGGTTCCCCTTGCACATACGTGCTAGTTGTTTCTGGCTCTAGGGGGCAATGCTTATCTCCATTACAAAGCCAAAGAGCCAGTGCTGTCTGAAGATGTCTCTGTGATCATGTCGCTGGCATGACTAAACGCCAAAGGCGCATGGAATGCTGTTACCTTCCCACCAAAGGTGGTCCCTATTTTTCTACTTGCATTTTTATATGTTTTCGAACTGCTAGGTTGGCAGAAGCTGGGACAAGTAATGGGAGCTCACTCCATTACGCAGTGTTAGGGATTTGAACCACCAAACTGCTGACCTTTCTGATTGACAAGCTCAGTGTCTTAGCCACTGGCCCACCGCATCCATCATTGTTAATGAGTACAAATGACAACACTTGGTGGTCTCCTGCTTACAGTGCCCTTCTACTTTCTTTTTATGATAGTCACAAGCAGTCAATCTCAAGATCAATGTGAAATAGGCATACAACAGGCGTTCCCAAATGACAACATTAGCAGCGAAGGAATGTTTTGTTCTCCTGATGTCCTAGGAGAGCAAAATAAGGACATCATGTTTTTGCAAAAAAATCAGGGTTTGAAGCTGCTGAATGAGAATTTGACTGGATTCAATCCTCAAAACCTGGCAGAAAAGACCATTAGTATTGTTATCGCACATGGAGACTGTTGCAGTTTTAGCCACAGCTCAGATTGCTCTGAATCACTGGATTCTTCTATTATATTGCAAGGAAGGCACATTTTAAATATAAATTATTAGCAGGGTACCTGTGCTTCACTATGAAACTATGTGATCAGGCAAGTTTTTGTGGAAGAAAATAAGGAGGGGAAATTCTGCCTCTGCATACCAGTATCCATCGGTATTCATCTGGCTAGCGTCCTGTCAGTGTGAGAGAGAGTTGAGGGCTGTTTGGAAACTGAAACAGTATTTGCTGTGTGAGCAAGAAGGAGACAGCATGGCTTCGCTCAGCTGCAGTTGGAACAGATTTCTTTTCAGGTGGGGATGCGGAATAGAACTCCTTAGCATCAGAGTGTGTTAATAATAATAATATATAAAATATTAATGCTCTGATGGTCATTTTGAAAAATCCTTTCTTAGTGAGCACCTAGAAGCCAAGAGGAACATACATGGCAAATTTCAGGTTTGTGGGCTTTATGGTTCTGTAGATTTTGTGATGGTGCATGAGTGGTATTTTACTTTTATATATATAGAAAAGCAGACCCAACATTATATGTTTTTTTCCACAAAAAACATCACTGGACTTTAGCTATTGACAGGACCTGCAGAACAACTCTGAATTTTTAGATACAAATGTCACATATTTATCACATTGCAGATAATATTCATGGACACAGCCAAGCTAAACGAATGTAGAGATGGCAATTATTTATCAGCTGTTATTAGAATTGGCAAGATGCTGCACCATTCACACATCTGTATTTATAGAAATACAAAGACCCTAGTTGTTCAGTCAAAATCCCTTACAACTTTTCACGTTGCTATTTGTGTTGGAAGATGTATGGCAGGGATTAGAACCTAGAGTGTCTTCATTTAAAATAAGATTGGGGCATAATTTGAATTTTTGGCTTAAACTAGTCCTTAACTGCTCAATTCTCAGTCCTGAAAAAAAGAAATCTGACAAGATAACCAGGATGGGATTCATCCTAACCACTGATCATCTTTGGGTTTAGATGGGGGATTGGTAAGAGATCCTTTATTCCTACAAACTTCCTGACAAATACAGTTTACAAGGGCATTGGAGAAACATCTTCCTAGCGAGGCAAATTATGTTGTCCTCTATGTTATTGAAAAGAAAATAGCATAAAATTCCAAGAGCAAACAAACTATGCCTATGTGAATTCAAAAAAGCACACAATGTAATACAACTTCAATATCTATTGCACACAAGACTTCAAATGTTTCATGCAACCATCCATCACTACATATCCAGTTATGTTGGAGGCAGAATATGTGAATTTCTTGCTGGGTGATTAGTTCCCATATTTATCAGAATAACAGAGAGGGAAGGGACCTTGGAGATCTTCTAGTCCAACCCCCTGCTTAGGTAGGAAACCCTACACCACTTCAGACAAATGATTATCCAACCTCTTTTTAAAAACTTCCAGTGTTGGAGCATTCACAACTTCTGGAGGCCAGTTGTTCCACTGATTTAATTATTCTAACTGTCAGGGAATTTCTCCTTAGTTCTAAGTTGCTTCTCTCCTTGATTCGTTTCTATACATTGCTTCTTGTCCTGCCTTCAGGTGCTCTGGAGAATAGCTTGACCCCTTCTTTTTTGTGGCAGCCCCTCAAATATTGGAACAACTGCTACCATGTCATCCCTAAGTCTTTCTTTTCATTAAACTAGAAATACCCAATTTCTGCAACTTTTCTTTATCAGCTTCAGACTATATCAAAGGAAGTGGCAAAACTTTGTTCAATCTCCATTCATATACGAGGAGAATTGTTGCAAAACTCTGAAAAATCTACTCTTGTATGATTCATTGTCATGTATTAATAGTTCCTCTTTTAAATCACTATCCTCTTCTTTCCTGCTCTGTATAAATGACTTCTTTTTTCTTTAAAAAAATGGATCTTTGATCATAATAAAATTGAACAAAAAGATTGGAATCAGATAGGATTTGATGTTGACTCTGGGAGCTAAGCTACATTGTCCATGTAGTCGTAGGGAATGCTGCTTTACCAACAGGGGACATCAGCAAAAATGTAAACAAAACAGAACCCAAAAACTTCAGCACAAAGAACAAATACAGATCACAAAATAGTAGAATATTTTTGGACACCAGACTTCTCAAATTTGAGAGAAATTTGCAGTGAAAACAATTCTCAGTTGCCATCGGCTCCAGGGAAAGCAAGTGGCTAGTTTAAAAAAGCACAGAAAAAAAGCTATATATTCATATTTAGCAACCAATGGAGCTGACTCCAAAGGGTTCCATTACTGTATATGTTCTAATACTATTTTATTAATCTGTCCTTTTAACAGCACATTTTAATAAAAAGATCTATGAAATTTTAAACATACATTTTATGTATTATTGGATATCATGGCCATAATGTGTCACATTTTCTCAGAGAACAAATATGTTAACAAATATAAAATACCACAATATAAAATACTTGCATGAAATTGAGCCACGTATTTCTAATCCGATTGGTGAAAATTTGAAGGTTTAGATTTTAAATTGTTACTTTGTTCTTCAGCATCTTTGTTCTATAATACTTGTCAATAATTTTGATACCATAATATTAAACATCATTCTGCAGAACCTAATCCTTTTATGTTCAAACAGAACCCTAAGGGTGAAGCTAGGAATGCTGAAAAAAAATAAAAATAAAACCTCAGATAAGGTTAATATCATTTTAAGTGATTAGAAGCAAATTCAAGAGAGCAGAATGTGGAGCCGTGGTAAATTTTCTCTGAGATGACTACAATAATAGCTCGTTTAACAGAGGGTTTTGGAATTTAAATTTTGTCTTTCCTTTGTTATTAATAATTTTATTACTTTTCTACTTTTATATAATATTCTTATTGTTCTTCCTGTGAACTATTTTGTGATTAATATAGTATATAGGCAACAGGCTAACAATTTATAAATAAATTTATAGTTTATTAGTTTAACATTCTTTTGGCCTGTTTTGCAAGGGATGGGAAATTAACATTTTGTATT
Organism: Laticauda colubrina; assembly: GCA_015471245.1. Taxonomy (NCBI): domain Eukaryota; kingdom Metazoa; phylum Chordata; class Lepidosauria; order Squamata; family Elapidae; genus Laticauda; species Laticauda colubrina. Next base: position 5,952,167 of record BLBF01000072.1, read on the forward strand.
ATATTAATCTGCATCCAACTAAGAAGAACATTGTGTGTATCAGTGTTAGTCTTTATTTTTATAAGGCACCATCTCCTTTTTAATGTCTTGTTCGTTGTGTTCCTTCTTTCCTTGTCCCTTTTATTTAAATATATTGGTGTTCTGTATTTTAACTTTTCTTGAATTTTAAAAAAATGCCATTGGGGGAAAAAAAGAGAGCAGAATGTGGAAGACAAATTATTTTCCTTCTCTCGATTGCTTCCTCCGCCCCATCCTTTTCTCTCTATTTTATCAGACTCCCAACCCCTCGGTGCCTGTTTGAGCATCTGAGTGAACAATTCCAAGGGCAATTCCAGTCTGCAAAAAGAGGGGATGCGTCTGCATGAAAGAGAACAAGTGAGCCATGCTTTTCCACTAGCTTCATCTGCAATTCTTTCGGTGCCAACATATATCTGGCTTTAGCCCTGCAGTATGCAGACAAATTCCTTTTGTGGGGGATGGTTGAAATATTCTGTTTCAGCGATGCCTAGCTGCCTCTATATAGGTCAGCTGATATGATGTTTAATGCACAAACCCCAGGCTGCTTCTCCTTCCTATAGAAAGAATGAATGGGGGTTGGGGAAGTACTTCAAATAAGATTTGCTAGCTTTAAGCCAAATATTTTACAGAGAGCTTCATTTTTAGAAAGATTTAATGTTTGTGTGCGTATATGCATGGTTTTTTTCAATGGTTAATTGTGGATGCTTGCATTTTAATTCTAAAGCAGATCCTGGAGGTTTGCTTTTGGTGTATTCAAGCACGAGGCTTTGTCCTAACAATCAACCAACAAATTCTTGAGCTGACTACATGGCCCAGTGCACTCTGACTTGTATGAGCTCTTCTTCATGGTAGAGGTTCTCCAGCCAACTCTCAAAGAGCTCATCTGGAAGGAAAGATGGTTCCCTTTCTATCATTTATGTCTCTTCCAAGGTTTCCCTCCTGCAGAAAAGGCTCACCCCAGGTTGTCTTCCAAAGTCATTGCCAGGCTCTTAATGGAAGAGCTTGATTGGAATTTCATAATCATCAATTCTTTAACTTCCAGTTGCCAGGTGCAAGTAACTAGGAGCAGGAGTTGAGTTCAAAGCACTGTAAGTTTATACCATGCAACCTACACACAAGAACCTGATGTGTTCATGGTCAAGCCAAACTGGCGCTAGATAAGAGTTAATGGAATTCATGGGGGAGAGGGTTGGAATTGGGATGTCTTGTGGAAGCGCAGCAATTCCAAACTGATTATAGGTTTGACTCTATCCTCTCATTCAAGCCTGCTCATCTCCTACTTTATATCCATTGATAGCCCACTCCCACAAAACACAGAGAATGCTTGATTCTAAGTTTTGATTGGATGCCATTGTTGTAGTTGTGGTTCCAAACCTTTGCTGGCAGCTTTTGGTTATTGGAGGAAAGGGACCAAATCCTTAGCTTTGCAAACTATCACTTTGCAGGAGAAAGTGGCACCAAGTAGCATACAGGTAGGCATGTACACCAGTTAGGCTCCTGGTTATCTCAAAGACTCATTGTGTAGTGAGTGACTCAGATATTGCTGGATCTGGGAGAACCAGGGAAGAGAGGTCTGCTTCCACTCAAATATCTCAAAGAGATATAGCTGTCTTATGTTGAGTAACTAGGTTCAAACATGCAACCAGGGTGTAGATTTTGAAAACCATGATTTGTTGAACAAGCTGCAGTGGTCTGGTTTATACAACACTCTGGCTAGAATTATAGAGCTCCCAAAAACCTTGGATGTATCTCTAGAAAGACCCAAATTCTGCTAATTGCAATTTTCAAAGTGTCTGAAAGATAAACATGATCTCATACATAAAAATGTATGACTGGAGCAGGACCTTATTAACTATATTTAATTTTAATTAGAGAGAAGGGGAAACAAAACCTTTATTCTTCTCCTATTCCCTACTTTGTGGTCTGTGGATGCTGCCATAGCTCTTAAAAACCAAGTTCTGCCTTCCATCTGGAACAATTTCTTTATCCCTAACTTAAACAGGAGTCTATCAACCACCTAGTCACATGTTGCATGAAACCAAAAGAGCATCATATGGCTTAGGACAAGGGTCTTCAAACTTGGCAAGTTTAAGACTTGTGGACTTCAACTCCCCAAATTCCTGAGCTAACATGACTGGAAAAGGAATTCTGGGAGTTGAAGTCCACAAGTCTTAAAGCTGTCAAGTTTGAAGACCCCTGGTTTAGGATGATGGGTGAAGAAACCATGAAAGCCACATAGCAGACATCTACTAAGCCTGGTCACGCTTGACTGTTAGATGGCCTCCATAAAGATGGGCAGAATTTTAGCAGACCAACTTAGTGATTGCAATCAGATTATGCAGATTATGTAATCAGATTATGCAGATTATGCAGATTGTGTAATCAGATTATTTCCTCTATTGATACCACCCCTCTAGCAAAGAATTACATTAATGAAGAGCTATGTCTGGTTGTTGTTGACTTATTATTCAGTGCAAGACCAGGTAACCATCTGGTTGTGTACAATAGGTTTTCCCCCCTCCCAGGTCTGCTATCAAGAATTCCCCTTTAGGAGTCAGGTGGAGGTAAAAGAGATAGCAGTTATTCTTGTCCCTTGTGCTTTTTGGAAGAGAAAGAGATTTTATCTAAGACAGTAGAGGAAGCCAGCTACATAATTTTTTTTTTTTCAAAGTACAAAGATCTATTTACAAATATGTCCATTGCTCCATGTGATGTTTATGAGGACATCAGGCAAACATCAGGTGTTAAATAATACAAAAGGCCCAAAATACAGCAGGAACAATTTGGGAAACAAGATGTTGAAGATGCAGCTTGCAAAAGTATTCCAAAGCCCACCACAAGGTACATTCAGCAATAGCACTTAGACCAGGGGTGTCAAACTGGATTTCTTCGAGGACCGGCTCAGCATTGTAGTTCTCCTTTGCGGGCCAGTGGGGGGTGGGGACCATGGTGGGAGATGGGACAGATGCCTCCTGCAGCACCCTGCCAGCCAAAACGGAGCATGGGGCCAGTGGTGGGATTCAATTTTTTTTACAACCGGAATCTGTGGGCGTGGCTTGGTGGGTGTGACAGGGGAAGGATACTGCAAACTCTCCATTCCCTCACCATCCCACTAACCTGCTTTCCAGCTCAGTTCTTCTGTACAGGGCAACAAAAGAAGACCCAGCCAATCAGGACTCAATGAGAGGCAGGGAACAGATGGGGTTAGTGGGGCCAGTCAGAGGTGGTTTGGGCCGGTTCTCCAAACTACTCAAAATTTCCACGACCGGTTCTCCAGAACTGATCTGAACCAGCTGAACACCATCTCTGCTCCTCACTCCACTAACCTGCTTTCCAGCTCCATTCTCCTGTGCAGGGCAACCAAAGAAGATCCAGATGATCAGCTGGGACTCAATGGGAGGCAGAGAAGAGATGGGGGCAGGCCAGTCAGAGGTGGGATTTGCTGGTTCTCCAGACGACTCAAAATGTCTGCTACTGGTTCTCCAGAACTGGTCAGAACCTGCTGAATACCACCTCTGATGGGGGCATGTGTAGGTCCCCCATGCCTCGTTTTTGGCCTCCCTGGCCACCTGCAGCACTCTCCTGTCTGAAAACAGACCATATGGAGGCCTTGTAGGCCAGTCTTTTCATATTTCCAGGGCAGCCCTGCAGGCCACATCCAGCCCACGGGCCTTGAGTTTAATACCCCTGACTTAGACTTATATACCACTTCACTGTGCTTTATAGTCCTCTCTAAGCGGTTTACAGAATCATCCTATTGCTCCCAACAATCTGGCTCCTCATTTTACCCACCTTGGAAGGAGTCAACCTCATTTAGTGAAAGAAAGCAATAAAATTTACTTCTGCCACAATATCCCCCAACAAAGCAGCCTGGGGCAATTTACCCCATCTGATAACCATCAAATCGGAACAGATTAAACCTCAAACATCCGAAAACACGGCCCATGGAAACAGCAACTATTATAATCATCAAAATGGATCCGTGTTTCTGACATTCTCCTCTCAAATCTGCATGGCTGGGGGGGGGGGGGGGGAGGACAGGAGGAAAGAGTGTCAAATCCTTCCCTCTCCCCTTCTGCACCCAAGGCTTTCCTCCTTTTCATCAGCTCTCTTGAGCTCCCTGCTTGCCTAAGAGGAAAACTGTAAACAATGGGGATGATTGCAAGGATGGAATCTGCCTGGAAGGGAAGGATGCTCTAAAAGCAAGGGCCAAAAAGAGATAGGGAACTTCACGCCACCTCTATTTTATTTTATTTTATTTAAAAAAGGAAGAACCGTGGCGGAGTGAAACAACTGTCTCTTTAAGAAGCTTCCTTGGGCTTCCAAATTTGGGTCAGGCGTGTGCATTTGAGGTGAAAGCAAAACTGCTCTCAAAGTGTTTCAATTAAATGAGCTGCAGAGCAAAGGGATTATTCCACAATTTCTCCTGCTCTGCTGTTCCCCATCAGCCCCCACGAGTCCACATTTGGTGTTTGCCTTGCAACCAAAGGAGCTCTCTGCCTTCTCCAGTTGAGGGAGGATAGGAAGAACAAGGCAGCTGCAGACCTGTTTTGTTCCTTGAAGAAGATCCCTGGAGGTTCATCCTCGGTCTAATTTTTTAGGAGTGTTGCTCTGGATCTGCCATCTGAGAGGGTAGATCCAGCTAAATGCAGCTTTAGCATTTGAATCACCCAACTGGATGGTTTCACTGCAGGGTGCTAACAGGAGCCAATCTGGTGCTTAAGGAAGGAAGCTAGAAACTGTGAGACCAAGACTTCTAGTCTTGCCTTAAGCACAAACAAATTGGGTGACCTTAGCCCCTTTCTCTCAACCCTAGAAAGGAGGCCCAGGCACTTCCGAAAGTGGGTCAAGAAAACTGCAGGGATGTCTAGACCAGGGGTGTCAAACTCACGTCGTCATGGCTGTATCACATGATGTTTCGGGACTTTCCCCCCTCCCTTGCTATACCAGGCATGGGTACAGCCAGCACATGAAGCATCTGGCCTATGGACCAGGAATTTGACACCCTTGGTCTAGGCCAGTGGTCACCAACCAGTGGGCTGGGGACCACTGGTGGTCCATGAGAAAATTTTGGTGGTCCACAGAGAAATGTCACCCCCAAAGCAAAACCAAAAGCAATTAATCCAGGCTGCACAGCAACACAAGACTTGTTTCCCTTGCATTGCGAGAGGTAGTAAAGGGAAGGGGTAAAGGACAGAGGGGGGGAACTTGCCCCACTCGCCCCATGCGCCTGGCCTCGCCACTGGGCTGCTTCTTTCTGCTTCTGCTTTTGGCTGCATGCAAGGAAAGCAGTAAAAATCTTTCTTTCTCTCCCCCAAACTCCATCAGAAATGAATCATTGGGACCCTGCAAAGCATCCTGCTCCAAGAGGCTGCACTGGTATGACAAGTCTCACAAAGACTCATTTCTGGAGGAGTTTGGGGGAGAGAAACAAAGACTTCTGCTGCTTTCCTTGCATGAAGCCAAAAGTCTCTCTCTCTCTTTTTCTCTCTCTCTTTTTCTCTCTCTCTCTCCCTCTGAGAATGGAGCTGGAGACGGTATCCTGCGATCCCAAATAAAGAATGATCAATCGGTAGGAAAACAGGATGGAGAATTTTCCTGCAGACTTTTTTGGGGATTTTCCCAGGATCTCTGGTCTGCAGGATTTAAAATTACGAGTTTGGTGGTCCCTGAAGTCCAAAAGGTTGCTGACACCTGGTCTAGACCAGTGATGGAGAACTTTTTTGGCACTGAGTGCCCAAACTGGAATGTGCATGCATATGTATACATGTGCATATGCCTGAGTGCCAGAAACCCAAAGACCGAAGACCAGCTGCCCGGTGCATGCATGCTTGTTTTTAATCATTTTGGGTCATTTTTCAGGTCATTTTCAGGCCATTTCTTGAGCCATTTTCAGGCCATTTCTTGAGCCATTTTGGCCTGTTTTTTGAGCTGTTTTCTGATGCTCCAGCACCCACAATGACCAGCTGGCTGGCGTCCATGTGCACATCGGAAACCAGAAGAACAGCTGGAAATGATGTGCGTGCCTATAGTGAGGACTCTGCATGCCACCTCTGGCACGCATGCCATAGGTTCGCCATCACGGGTCTAGACAATCGCCGACTAACTCAAAGGAACCACACTTTTTTTAAAAAAATAATAATATAGTAACCATAGAATGTCAGCATCTGGAGTGTTTCCACCTACATTCCAGTTGGAAGAGCATTGAAGAAAAACGAAGTGATTGGATGCTGTTTACAAAGGAAGAGCAGTTCTCCAGCAATCCTTCTATCCTAAAAAGTTTTAAAAACCTTGTTCAGAAGTAGCAATTTTGAATTGTCTCTCTCAAGGTGACCACATTTTGAAAATCCTAGGACATTTATTACAATGTTCCTGTCATTAGCATCTTTCTGCAGATTTCCCTGGGTGCAACAGGACAGGAGCCTGTGCATAACACTGCCGAGTGAATCCTTTAAAACAGAAATACTTTTGCACCCTTTAAGTGTCCTAATTCCCAACCCAGAGTGACTTGGTCATGCCCAATCCTCCTCATGTTACAATGGATTGAATACTTGGCTATGGAGTTGCCACTTCCTTAACTGGCCTTTGCTATGAATCTTGCATAGCAGATGAGATGATTTTGTCTGGTTCAAAAAAAGCTGTTTAGTCTTAAATGCATAGAGATAACTGCATTGCTCTTGCATTACAGACCAAACATTCATTGAACCTGCAAGATGCTTATCAGTTAAGAGGCATCATTTCTTCCACCTTACTCTCAATTGATAAACTCTGCAAGTAAAGTTTGTGCATCCTAGACCCCAGGAGGGAGATATTCTAAAAAACATGAGATAGCTATTAGCAAAGAGGGACCATTTCAAAGGTGTCTTCTTCAAGCGCCAGCTGTAGCTTTCCACCCTGATTTTTATCACTGTCTCCTCTGGAAATTATGCTCTGGGATTGTCTTTGGACCACAGGCCTTATGAACAGTTGGAGGGAAAGATGCTTCAGGATGCTGAATTGGAAGGGAGCCTCCTGATTGAATGCCAGTGATGTCATAGCCCTGCCCACATTCTCTGGGCGGTCTGTGGCCAAGCTGCTACTTAGATTGCATTCAGGGTTTTCACTGCAGCATCTGCCTTCTCCTTCGAACCGCAGCAAGCATTGGACAAGAGAAGAAACTACAGTTTGCTTAGGAATCTGGCCTCCTGTTTCTCAGCATCCCATTTCTAGGCTTTTAGACAAGGAAGGAGAAATACAAACATCTCAAGTTTTGGGTTTTTTAAAAATCTCCAATATTGAGTTGCAATAGTACTTAGACTCATATACCACTTCATAGTGCTTTACAGCCCTCTTTAAGCGGCTTACAGAGCCAGCATATTGCCCCCCCAAATCTGGGTCCTCATTTTACTAATCTTGGAAGGATGGAAAACTGAGTCAATCTTGAGCCCTGTCAGGATCTAACTCCAGACTGTGAGCAAAGTCAGCCTGTAATACTGCACTTGAACCACTGCACCAGAAGGACTCATCAAATCATTATTTTAAATCATTAATCATTTAGTAATCGCTACCCAATTTTATAATTACTCTGAGCTGTCTACAGTACAGTAAAATCAATAGCAATAGTACATATAAACTGCTTCACAGTGCTTTACAGTCCTCTCTAAGCAGTTTACAGAGTTGGCCTATTGCCCCCTAATAATCTAGGTTCTCTTTTTACCCACCTTGGAAGGATGGAAGGATGAGTCAATGCTGAGCCTGGTGGAATTTGATCTGCCAAATTGCAGGCAGCCGGCAGTCAGCAGAAGTAGCCTGCGGTACTGTATTCTAACCACTGCGCCACTGTGGCTCAGTAAATGATATCTCTTGGTTAAGGCCAGTTTCTCCAGCCTGGTACCCTTTAGGTACCTCAATTTACAATCATTTCTTTAATGCAGAGATCCTCCTCCAGTCATGTTAGCACAGGAATTCTGGGAGCTGAAGTCCACAAATTTGCTTTAATGACTTTTTGAAATTACAACGACACTGAAAAAAGCGACTTACAACTACACTTGCAGCATCTCCACAATCACATAATAAAAATTCAGGCCCTTGGCCAATGGGATCTATTTAAGACAGTTACAGCATTCTGGGGGTCGTGTGATGGCCACTTGCGCTCCTTCCCAGCTGGCTTCAACCACAAAATACAAGAGCACACAACAGATACAAACTCAATTGCAAACTTGATTGCAGAAAGTACGACTTCAGCAACAGAGTGGTCAATACCTGGAATGTACTACCGGACTCTGTTGTTACATCCCCAAACCCCCACTCCTTTAACCTCAAACTATCCACTATTGACCTCACCCCATTCCTAAGAAGTCTGTAAGGGGTGTGCATAAGTGCACCATTGTGCCTCCCGTCCCTGTCCTATTGTCCCCATTTAATCGTACCTATTTCCTGTATTCTTACTCATGTTTATACTTATACCTATTATCTTGTAAGCGATTGACAAATCAAATAAAATAAAAAGATAAAAAAGCAAAGTCAGCAGAAGAAGCTAGCTTTCCTTAATGACCAACTTGATTCACTCACCACTTAACTGAGCTGCGGTGCCGCGGTGGTTAGAGTGCAGTACTGCAGGCTCCTTCTGCTGACTGCCGACTGCCTGCAATTTGGCGGTTTGAATCTTACCAGTCTCAAGGTTGACTCAGCCTTCCATCCTTCCCAGGTGGGTAAAATGAAGACCCAAAAATGTTGGGGGCAATTGGCTGACTCTGTAATCTACTTAGAGAGGGCTATAAAGCACTGTGCAGTGGTAAGTACTATTAGTAAGTGCTACTGCTATCAACTGCAGTGATTTGCTTAAAAACCTTGGCAAAAAGCATAAAATTGAGTGTGACTGAGTTAACAACTGCCTTGCTTAAGTACAGAAATTCTGCTGGTCATAAGTCAAGGACTACCTGTGCTCTATGGGGCTATGATCTCATGATCTAAAATCAACAGAAAATCTGCTATACAAGCATCCCATTACAGTTCCAAATGGCCTCCATGCCACTATAATGCATTACACAACCCAAGGAAGGATGGTGAATTTGTAAAAGGCAAGCCAATATTTCAAGAGTATTCACTTCCTCGTGCTCATTTGTATCTGGAAAGCTTAATCAAGAGCTCTCCCATGTAAAATTTCTCTCCACCTAGCCTGAATTTATCTTTCTCTTTGGGGCCTTGATTTCAAAGGTTGTTTTTTTTCAAAATAGCATCAATTTCTTTTTTAAATGAGGGAACTGAAATCAATGCACAGAATAATTTTTCAATACTGAATTGAATCAGAATGAACCAAAATATTGAGATTCACTCACATAGAATGCTAAAACCCCTGTTGATTTAAACTACAGATTGCTAAACAGAAAAAAAAAAAGAATTTGTACAACACACTAAATTATCAGCCATGCCTTCCCAATCAGAAAGTCTAGATTTACACAACACACTAAGCCAATTCCAAATGAATCATGGATTACTGGAATATAGGGACCTAGTCTAAGAATTTATATTTGCAGCAAGCATTTCATCCTGAGAAATACTGGAATACGGATAAATCTACTAGTCGAGTTGTTTGAATAGAATTCAATGAGGGGAAAATAAAAAAAATAAAAGCAAGTATGTCACACAATCAAAGCCATTTCAGAAAATGCCCCTATTCAAAGTTTGTTTAATAGAAACCAAAATTGGTCAGAAATTACTCCAAGGTTTCTTCTCTAAGCATGGAATTTCTTCGGGGAAGAATACATTATCCGACCATTTCTCAAGGACAGATGCCCGTTTCTGGAATGATGGTAGCTGTAATGGAATTCTTTCATCCTGGGAATGGGAATTACAACTTAAAAAAAAAAAAAAAAAGCAGGACAGGAATATTTGTGCATTCCTTCCTATCAGGTGATAGGTAGTACCATCTCACCTGTGTCAAGAAGCAGTTAGATAGAGGACACATAACATGGAAGATCTGCCTTAATGTTCTTATGGCTAGATGCTCAAGTTACCATTTTTCCTTTCAATAAGACTGACTAATGAGAATCTAGACTAGTAGATTAGACAATACTGAAGGAAACCTTCCCCACTAGTTTCCTCCTCATATTCTTCCATGAAATCCAGGGAGGCTGTAGATCACGGGTCCTCAACCTTGGCAACTTTAAGACTTGTGGACTTCAACTCCCAGAATTCTCCAGACAGCTGGCTGGAGAATTCTGGGAGTTAAAGTCCACAAGTCTTAAAGTTGTCAAGTTTGGAGACCTCTGCTGTAGATCTTGAAGCCTCCTAACAAATGCCAGTTACTGAAATTTACCAGTAGACTTCCAGAAACAAAAACTAACTGCACAATTTTCTACTTTGGAGAACTCAACATAATAAGTAAGATGGATGCATTAATCCTCTAGCAGAATTAACCTTGTGTTACATTAAAGGTAAAGCAAAAATATTAATCAGATTTATATACCCTTTCGATAACAAATCAACTCTGTGGTGCACATTTCAGTAAACGGGGAAAAAAAGACAATAGCATAACAATACATGATCAACACATATCGTGCTGAAGAACAATTGTACCAAAATAACTAACCTGTATTTGCTCCAGGGGTGTGTGTGTCAAGTTTCAAATCAGATGCCAAAGACTGGGTGGGTGGGAAACAGGTCCTAAAAGTTGACTAAGGACCACGAGAATTGATACTGTCCTGGTCCTGAAGAGGATGTTGTTTCACAGAAGGGGGTCAACAATGGAAAAATCCCACTTCATGGCCCCTGTTCGTGGCATTTTTCTGGACAGGGAACCTGAAGGTAGCCTCTCTCCCAGATCTTGCTAAATGTACAGATACTGACAAGATTAATCAAAGTCAGGCTTTATGAATGACAATCACACCTTGAATTGCAGAAACTAACTGGTAACCAATGCAGTTGCCATAATAGAGGTACCTCATTATACCTTACTTATTGAGATGAGATACCCTCATACCATCTTGAGCCACTGCATCTTTGATCTTTCAACTTTCAGCAGGCCTTCAAGGGAAAATCTGTATAGAATGCATTGCAGTAGTCAAAACAAGAGCTGACTAAAACATGCATGAGCATGAGTAGGGCCTTCTTATCTAGGTACGGTTGTAACTAGTACATTAGATACCAAAAGTTCATAAACGGTTATAATTAGTCACTAGATAGAATCATGCAAAAACCATCCTGGTCACAGCCACTACCTGCTATTTGAGGATCTCAAGTTTCCACATTCAATTTTGTAGAGCGCAACCAACCAAAAATGATATATCTGCCACTTCAGTTGGTTTCCAATCCACTGAGATCCCACTTCATCTTGCTAGGATTAAGCCTGACTCTATTCCTCCCCATTCAGATCCATATATCCCCCAGGCACTAGATTGAAACCTTCATCCCATATCCCAGGCATGAGATACACAGTTGAGTATCGTTAGTATATTGATACACTAGCAGTGTCATGTAAGTGTTAAATAGGAGTGGAGAAAGAGTTGAACCCTACAGCAGGGTTCTCCAACCTTAGCAACTTTAAGACTTGTGGACTTCAACTTCCAGAATTCTGGGAGTTGAAGTCCACAAGTCTTAAAGTTGCTAAGGTTGGAAAACCCTGCGCTATAGTGCCTGCATTAGAGGGTCTTAGACTCCAGTCTAGACTAGAACTGTCCATGGAAGAAGAAAGGATTGCAGTGAAAACTACTAGAGATCAAGCAAGACCAGGAGGATTGCTCTGACTCACTTGGGTTCTGCCACAGGTGATCCACAAGAGCAACCAATGGGATCTCAATACTATATCCTGGCTAACAACTGAAATAAAAAGGCCACAGAATCATAGAACAGTGGAACTGGAAAAGATCTAGTCGACCTCTCTGCACTGTGCAAAAAAACACAATTAAGCCATCTCCAGGACTGATGACTGTCTAGTGACTAGTCTGTGGAGGTTTTAATCTTCATGTTTGACTATTTCCAAATTGAATAGATCTTACTACCAGGACATATTTTTTTTATATTGAAGCATGATTCAAGGAATTGCAACTTGCATCCAGAATGTCTAATCCTAGATTACTTCCTGACTAGCTTCCCTACAGCATCCTTTCATATACTTGGACATTGAAATAATCACTCCCTTCAATTTGGAGTTTTATCCAGAGCTCTCTGCATTTGCACAGACAATTCCCCCACACACTTCTCTCCCTTTTACTGGCAGTCCCTATCATATTTCTGTGTCCCTGCCATGCCCCCTGCAGTCCTTGAGGAAAAATAAATACATTAAAAAGATAGTTTGGTCGCACAATGTCGCTCGCTATGTTCTAAATACAGAAGCCATTCTGTTAATGGTAAATCTGGAATCACATGGAAGCCAGCAAAGAAAAGATTAGCTCTGGTTTGCTCTCCAATATGTCCAGCCCCTTTCAGAAAGCTACCAGGTCAGAATTAGAGCTACTGTTTTATTGATGTCCTTTGGGCAAGAGGGAGAAAATGTATGTGTGTGTTTATCCATGCAGTCCCCATCTTTGCAAGCTAAGAGAAGCATGGAACTTCATCAAGCATTTTCTCTGCCACTAAACAAATTGAAAAGAGAGAAGTAATGGACTGTGGGTTGAATAAAAAACATCATACCCTCCACTATAAAGTCACCCTCCTATATGGCCATGGTGCTTTTTTGATGGTGAACACTATAGATTAATTAATCATTGGGCTAATTTAATGAATTGGTTCGAACATTATAAGGGATGGAGAAAAATGTATTTCTAATTTATTGGAGTCACTTCTATAAAACTCCCTTACTTACCGTTTGCTGGGGGGAGGGCGCAGGGGAAGGGATGATCTTAAAAGCTCCTCATCTTGTACCTTGATAAGAAAGAAAGTTGTTCATTTTGGTAACAATTTCATCCCCCTGCATTGAGGAACACCTAATTTTAAACTGGTTTTCATTTACCCTGGTCAAGTATGAACCACATCACATGAGTTCCTATTTTACAGACATGTACCTTCTCAAACTTGAGAAGCATCAATCTTCTCAAACTTTCTTTCTCAAGGTGGGAGAAGAATTAGAGTGTTCTGCATGAAAACCATTCTGTGGGTGGTGTGCCTTGTGTAGGAGTAGATGACACAACTGAAAAGTAATGTAAAAACTCATCTCTGGATGACTGTGAACGACTCCCAATGCAAAGGGGGAAGCACTTTGTCAATGTAATGGCTGGGAACTCTCCATGGTACAGAAGTAGAGCTATTTGTCATATTTTCTGTTACTCCTGAAGACAAGAATGTTTGCTAGCTGCCTGTTTCTGTTCAAAGGCTGATTTAAGCCCTGCTTCGTTTTCATCCACACTTAATAAATCCGGTCTGCTTACAACATATTCTAGAAATACAGCAGTTTATTTTTATTATTGTTAATGTTTATTAAGGAGATTTTTGCAGAGTGAAAATGAATTTCAAGGAAAAAAGAATAGAAAGAAAAAATGAGTGAATAAGTAATAAATAAAAAAGAAAAGAAAAAAGAAAAGAAAAAAGAAATATAAAGGCTTTGATTCTTCCTTACAACAGTTACAAATGTGTTTATAGTCTAGTCTTGCTATATATAGCTGTATCGTGTCTTCCTCCTTTCTACGGTATATTTTATCCTTTTTAATCATCCAACGTGTTAATCACAAGTTCATGTTTCTCCATTTTCAGCAAAAAGTCCTATAAACTCATAAAACAATCTCTCAATTTGCAACAGTGAAATAAAACAAGTCACCAGTGATTTAGGTGTGTGGTGTGAATCCCTTCAATAACATTTTCTTTTGGGTAAGAAAAAGAATAAGAAAACTTCTTTTAAATAGGAAGGGGGGCACTTTTGCCTGCTTTAATAAACTATCACAAATTCCTATGCTGCAAACAATGAGGGGTTCAAACATGTGAAATACCTTTTCAAATGAGGAATGTTATCAATATGTTAAACTACAATTGCTGTCATTTTGAGCATGCCAGGGAGAGGATAATGGGGTATGTAGTCAAATCTATCTGGAAGCTACCACTGCAGGGAAGCTGAGGACTTACACATTAATTTACTGGTACCACTTCATTGGTATTTCTAACGTTTCCTCTCTCTATATGCATGATTTGATGAGAAACCATTAGGGAGCACTTCTGATGTAAGAATGACATGATCGCATGGGCAGAATCTCATCAGGCTTTAGGAAAGGATCGGATTTATATCCCCTCACCCCTGCAGCTAAATGCAAGTTTTAAAAAGCATGTATCACATACAAAAAAACCCAGGCTGAAGCTTCAATCATTCCATTACAGTTGTCATTTTGATTTTTGGGAGGGACCCAAAATTCTCAACTCACCCTTGCGGAAGTGAGCAAGATGAGGTCAGCAACGGGAAGGGCCAGAAATGGATAAAGCATTTTTTCCATTTTTTTTCTCTTTCTTCATTTCTTTTCAAACCATAATCTGTCCGTAAACATTCTTCTCCACCTCCTCTTCCTCCCTACTCGACTTCTGGCAAAGGGGCACCTTCCCTTTCTGTGCTTCGAACCAGATTCTATACTTGTTGCTAAAGAGAAATATGGGCCCAGTTTTGTGTTGCAAAAATGCTAATGTGACGCTTGCATTAATTACAGGAGTAAAAATGAGGTTTGCATCTGCGGACAGTGAACGTGGCTAGGCAGATGCTGAGAGCAAGCCAGTGGAAAGGGTGAATTAGTAAGCAATCTGTGGCTCAGCCAGCCTTGGCATAACCAGGCCAACAAAGCTGATTGCCCCTCTTCTGATTATCTCCCATCCTCCGGGAAATCATCTCCCTTTACCCCCAAACTAGTTTTAAGTTTCTGGGTGTTCCCATAAAAGAGGACCTGACCTGGGATGCTCATTTTGCAGCCCTGGTTAAAAGGGCCCAGCAGAGATTGTACTACCTGAGACTTCTCAGGAAACAACAACTGAATGAAAAACTGCTGGTGATCTTCTACTGCTGCACCATAGAGAGTATCTTAACTTACTGCACCTCTGTGTAGGGTTTGCCAATTGCACAGTGGCAGATAGGACAGCACTCTGGAGGGTTAACATCATTGCCCAGAGTATCATTGGGTGCCCTCTCCCCTTTTTGGAAGAGCTTTATAGCTCCTGCTGCCTTAAGAAAGTTCAAAACATTCTCAAAGATCCATCTCATCCTGGAAACCCTTTTTAAAAATAATTATTACCATCTGGCAGATGGTACAGGATAATAAAAACAAGGACAAATAGGCTGAAAAACAGCTTCTATCCCAGGGCAGTAGCTCTTTTGAATTCTACTGTATAATGCAACATTAATGCAATATCAGGGGTCTGATGCAAGTTTGATGTGGGTCAAAGAATGGATAACATTAAGAAAGCATAGATTGTTGACATTAGAAGGACATGATTTACTGTTGGGCTAGCATGCTTTTTTATGGTACAAGGGAACGAAAACACAGGGGTATTTCAGAAGACATTATATACGGGAGTCTTTGTAGTTAAATTGGGAGAAGATAAAAAAACAATGTTATTTGAAAATTCCAGTTTGGTTATCGACTATTGAAGCATTTTCCTATACTATGATCTTTAAAAAGGAACAAACAGTTAGATATGGGGAATTGTTGGATGAAAAGGGTGGACTTAAATCAATCCAAAACTTAGAGGAACAAGGTATAAGGATGAATTGGTTTTCATATGCGCAAATACACTCAAGATATGATGAAGATTTTAAAACGGAAGGATTCTATGATAAACAGACTGATTTAGATAAGATATTGATGGGTACTGATGAGAAGGTGATTAAAAAATTATATGGTTATTTATTGGGAATTAAGTTAGAGGAAGAACAAGTTAAAGAAACTATGATTGCTTGGGGGAAGAATTTTGGATATGGGATTGATTTAGAGAAATGGCAAAAATTGTGGTCTCAAAATTATAAAATGACAATGTCAATA
>BLBF01000072.1:5977638-6025666 GCA_015471245.1 Laticauda colubrina
ATATACATATACATATACATATACATATACATATACATATACATATATATTTATTTATTAATATATAAATTAAAAAGAAAGAGCAACGTGTTCTTTATATACCTAAGGTGACCAACTTTCTTACAATGAAAAGAAGGACACAAATAAACTGAAGAAAAAAACAAAACAAAGCCACTTGCGCACAACGCACTCTCTCAAAACAATTCTCCTGTGTGGAGCACATGCATCTCATAATCGCGTCTCGCCGCGCTGTACTGAACCTTGACGAATCGCCATGTCAAATACAAATACGTCACATCACAAACAACGGATCAGATCGGCATCGATCAAATATGGAGATTTACAGATTAGTCTTCAAATATCAAATAGGAGGACACTTTTCGAGAGAGGAAAGAACTTACAAAAAGAGGACTGTCTTCTCTAAAGGAGGACGGTTGGTCACCTTACTATACAGTGTGTTGCCTGATTACCTTTTTTGGAGTAATATTCGTCATAATCATAGTAATAGTCTTCTCTCATGATAATTTCATGATAACTGTGCTTTTTCCCCTCATACCATTGGTAGATATTAATTAGTAAAACAAATCAAAATGAATCACAGTCAGTTACAATCAACAACCTTGATCATGAGATTGTTCTTTCTCTTGTGATCTTTGAATTTCTAACTCCTGTTTCTCTTATTTATTTAACCAATGATAGAACAGATCCCATACCTCAAAATATTCAGTGTCTTCCTTTTCTTTAATTTCAAATGTAAGTTTATTCATGTCTGCGCATTCTAAAAATTTTGTAATTATCTTTTCTTCTGTGGAAATCTCACCCTTCCAATGTTGTGCAAACACAGTTCTACATGTATTATTAAATATGCCTTTCTTTTACTATATTTATCTGGTATGATGCCCCACAGGAATATTTCTGGTTTTAAATCTATATGTTCCCTTATCATTTTTTCTAGCCAGATGTGTATTTTTTTTGCTTTCGAACATGTCCACCACATGTATCTTTTCTTTTATGTATACTGAGAGCTTTTGCACCAAGACAAATTCCTTGTGTGTCCAATTCACACTTGGCCAATAAAAGAATTCTAATTCTAGTGTGATAATACGTACTCGGAATTTGGTTGCACTTCCACTACTTGGCAGATATATCTTTAAACATTTTGAGTAGTCCTGGCTCGCCTCTGTGAACCAAGAGACGGAAGTCCCAAGATCGTCCACATGTTTTGCATAATAGAATAGAATATAATTTTTTTCGGACGAGGAATTTGTTTTGAAAAAATAACATATATTCATCAAGAATTATAAGATACAACACTTAGTGATAGTCCTAGGATTCTAAATAATCAAAATCATACCAGGAAACTAAATATAACCATATACAAACAACAAGGTTATAGTCATAAGTGGGAGGAGGAGATAGGTAATCGGCAGGATGAGAAGAATAGCAATACAGTCTTACTAAGCAGTTTGATGGCGTTGTGGGAATTAGTTGTTTAGCAGAGTGATGGCATTTGGGGAAAAACCAAATAAACTAAAAAATAAATAAACATAAATAAAAACTAAATAAACATGTAAAGGTCTTAGCAGTCATCAACCCTGAAGCTATCCACACTCCTGAAGTCAACGGAGCTGCCCTGCTTCTCCAAGCAAGGTGCAGAAGGAACCAAAACTTACAAACTCCAGCACTTGGCAGTGAGCGGAGCAAAGGTGAAGCAATTTCCAGGATTGACGGTTGATCTTGGGACTTTGGTTTGTTTGTTGGCAAACACGAATTTTTCTGCTCTTTTTTCCCTGCAGCTCTCTTGCACAGGGGTCTCCAACCTTGACAACTTTAAGACTTGTGGACTTAAACTCCCAGAATTCTCCAGCCAGCATAGCTGGCTGAGGAATTCTGGGAGTTGAAGTCCACAAATCTTAAAGTTGCCAAGGTTGGAGACCCCTGCTCTTGTATATTCCAAAAAACAAGGGTGACTTTGAAAGGGATTAGACAGAGCAGGAGGCAAGCTAACTAGGGGGGGGGGGAATCCTTCTTTCTCCCCCCCAAAGAAAAGGTTTAGCCCCACTAAGATGTATATTCGCACTTACAATTGACATAGCTCCCCTACAGTCATGTGACCAAAATTTGATGGATGGGCATCTGGCATGTGTTTACAATGGTTGCAGCATCCTGGGGTCAGTGGGTCACCATTTATAGCCATCATAGCTGGCTTCCAGCAAGCCAAGCCAATGGACTCATTTAAAGACTGCATGGTTCACTAAACAACCATTGGAAAAACAGATTGTAAAATTGGGTGTGACCCACTTAACTGAGCCCGAGGGAGGGGTCAAATGCGCCATCAGTCTTGAGTCCCTTCACACCCAAAAGAGATCTAAGTCCAATCCACCTTGAATTCCTTCGACTCTTATCTCCCGCTGACGACCCTTGCCTATTAGTAGTTCGGATTCTTATAGAGAGCTTAGGCTTACAAAATAAATCTTTATACCCATTTGAACTGTGTGGATCTCCTGATTTTCCTGGCACTTGACATAAACAGCTGCCTCACTTCACAAGCAGAAATTCTGATCTCAATTGTGATCATTTCACTACCTGTGAAATAAATAAAATAAAATGTTGTTACTTCTGGCCTTAAAGCCCCTGTCACACTGCACCAACGGATGCAAAGAGGATGTAAAACGGACAAAAAAGCTTGCCATCCGTTGGTTAACGCGATGTACTCACTGCCTCCATTTTGCTTCCTCTCTATCCGTCCAGCATCTGTTTATGGACGTTTCATCCGCTCAGAAAGTTTTGAGCTGCTCAAAACTTTTGCGCGGAAAATGTATCCAATTCGTCCGTTCTGCATCTGCTACGCATCCGCTACGCATCCGTTCTGCATCCGTTCCGCATCCGCGCAACTCGCATCCGCTCGGACGCAGGGAGGAAGTGGAACGGACATGGAACGGATGCAGAACGGATGCCTAGCGAATGCAACACGGAAGCAAAGCATTTAAAACGGAAAAAACGTTCGCAGAGGGGACCTATCTCGGATATTAAGGATGTCCAGAGGATGCCTAGAGGATGCCTAGAGGAAGCAAAGGGACGCCTATACTGCCTATAAAAAGGGGGAGCAACTCACCTGCATCTCACTTTCAGCCCAGCAGCCCAGCTGTGCAGACCTCTGCAGCCTTCATCTGACTCTTGCTCTTCCACAGCATCCAGTCATGTCCACCGTGGATCGTAACACAGTTTTGGCAGCCACCATCCTTCTGCAACAGTGCAAAGCCATCTACAGGCTCTGTGAACTCTACTATGGGAAGAAAAAGAGGCGGCCAAGAAGCGTCTGGGTCCGAAGATGGATCGGGAGAACAGCAGAGTACGGACTGTACAACAAGCTGATGGTGGAGCTCAGGAACGAAGACACTCGGGCATTCCAGAACTTCATGAGGATGCCTCCAGCCATGTTTGACGAAGTTGTGCAGCGGCTGACACCCAGGTTGACCAAGGCAAACACCAACTTCCGGCCCAGCCTGGAACCTGAGCTCAAGGTGGCACTCACTCTGTGCCACCTGGCCTCAGGGACCACCTACAGGAGCATGCAGTACGGCTGGAGGGTGCCACACAACACCATCAGCATTGTGGTCAGAGAAGTGGTGCAGGCCATCATCGAAGAATACCTGGAGGAGCTCCTCCAGTGCCCCTCCACTGAAGAAGGATGGAAGAAAGTTGCAGAGCAGTGGTATCAGAGGTGGAACTTCCCACACACCGTTGGAGCACGTGGCCTGCAAAGCACCACCCAAGTCGGGCTCCACTTATTTCAACTACAAGGGCTTCTTCAGCATCATCCTCTTCGCCATGGTAGATGCTGACTACAAGTTCATGTACATCGATGCTTCAGGCAACGGCTCATGTTCAGATGCCCAGTATACAACGCCAGTGACCTCAAGGAGGGCCTGGAAGGCAACCTCATCATGGGCTTCCCAGATCCAGAACCCCTGCCCAACGACACGCAAGATATGCCCTACTTCATCGTGGGGGATGACGCCTTCTCCCTCAGAACCTACCTCATGAAGCCCTACACTTCCAGACTCCTCACCCGTGAAGAGAGGATCTTCAACTACAGGCTGTCCAGGGCAAGGCGGGTGGTGGAGAACGCCTTTGGCATCCTGGCCAACAGGTTCCAGGTACTTCTCACCACCATGCAGCATCGCCCACAGACCATGAGGAGGATCGTGGAAGCTTGCTGCATCCTGCACAAACTCATGTGCACCCGCTACTCAGTCTTGCAGAACAGGCTCGTGGACCTCCAGCAAGGCAATGGGGACATGGAGCCTGGGGAATGGAGGCAAGGGCGAAACCTGATAGACACTGAGGATGTGCAAGGCCCCAGTAGAGCCTCACGTGAAGGGAAGAAGCAGCGCAACCTCCTGAGACACTGGTGCAACTCCCCAGCTGGAGCAGTGGAGTGGCAAGACAGGATGATAGATGACTAATGGGTGCTTCCTTCAGCCTGTCTCATCACACTGATGAGATTGGGCCATGTATGTTGGGTGGGCCTACAATGAACAGGGCGTTTAATAAAGAGTTGTGTTTGTGTTGACATGTGTGGATCAATGATTACATTGTTATTGATAATAAAGGGCCATAGGTGTGGCACCTGGGAGGGTGGACCATACAGTCCCACTATGCTTACACTGGAGGTTTATCTATCCCCACAGCTATTACCCATCCCAAAGGTATCCCTCCCCACCCCACTGCTATCTTAACCCATCCCACAAGCATGCAAAGGCTTAAACCAATTCTAAAAGTTTCCACCAAGACTTTATTAAAAAAAAAAGAAATGAAGCAAGTGTGTGAATCAAAGATAAACTTTATTGAACAACAAGCTGTAAAAGAAAAATGACCCAAGTCAAGTGTCCAAATAAAGTCTACAGGTAGCCACCCAGTCTCTGGCACTCTTATCGGTCACTCGGAGATATGCCCAGTCTCAGGGGTGAAGGGTCCAGGTGCTGTGGAGGTGGTTGCTGCTGCAGTGCTGGTCTGAAGCACCACTGGGGTGCCTGGCCCCGAGAGGACAACAGGTGACAGTGTGTTGAGAAAGCTCTCGGACAGCTGGCTCAGACCCGTGATGCTGAGAGGTCCTTCCTCCATGCCATGGGGTGTCAGCCCCAGTACCGAGGACAGATGTACTGAGGCCGGGCTTGGCTGTGGGGTGGAGGAAGGAGCAGTGTATTGGCGCTGTCTGTCTGCCCCAGTACTGATGACAGATGTACTGAGGTCGGGCTTGGCTGTGGGGTGGAGGAAATAGTAGTGTAGTGGGGCTGTCTGGTCTGCAGCTGGGTGAGGACAGGCGTGGGTGGCATCGCTGTTGTCGGTGGCATCATTGGCGTGGGTGGCATCGGTGGCATCAGTGGAACCGGTGGCAATGGTGTCGCCCGATGACTCTGTGCCTGGACTGGGAAGGGCTGCTGCCTGTGCTGCTGGACCTCCTGGTAGCCATAGCCCTGGTAGGTGAGGGGCTGTGGGAAGCCTTGGAATGAGAGGGACATCACCTGGGGTGGAGGAGCAGACCTGGACTGGGTGGGAGCAGGTTCCTCTGGATCTGGAGGGTTGTGAAGCAGCTCGGTGATCCGGTCCTTCACCACCTGGTACTGGGGTTCCTCCATGTTCCTGAGGGTCTGGTTGACATAGGTGAGGAAGGGCTTGTAGTTGGAGGATGAGGAGTCGGTGTTGACCAGCTGAGAGAGGAGATCTATGCTGGTGTGGATGGTGTCCCTGATCTCCAGCAGGTCAGTGTGGCTCTGCCCCTCCTGCTGTCTGGCTCTCTGCCTTTCTGTGGAGGTGGAGCTTGGGGGGGTGGATGCGGCTACGGCTGTGGTGGACACGACGTCTCCTTTCTCCCACCGCACCAGGGAGTCCTCCACATGCTCCACCATGGTTACAACACCTGTCCGCGGGTTCTTTGCCGTGGCACGCTCCACAGAAACCTGCCTGGAGACAGGGACTGACTCTCGGCCGGAAGAGGACTGGGTCTCAGCAGGCTGCCGGAGAGAGAGGGTCATGAGAGGGGCTGTTGGTGCTCCTCGGTGGCGGATCTCACCCTCCAGGAAGCTGCACCTGGCCATGACGTAGGTCTCTCTGTCCGTCAGCTTAACCGTGGCCTGGCCAGATTTCTTCAGGTGCAGCTTCCCGTACCAGATGTGCATGTGCTTCCACCAGCCGAGGAGCACCTCCGAAGTGTAACCCATACTCTCCGCCCTCTCTCTCCAAGCAGCCTGCTTCCTTTTGGTGTCCCTGTACAGCCGGTGTCCCTTCCGCCACAGATAGTCATTCTCTCTCAGCCATTCCAGCACCTCATCCTCGTGTTCCTCCTCAATATAGTATTGCCTCCTCTCCCGTTGTCGCATACGCCTCTTCCTCCCTTTGGCAGGACCAGATGGGCCCTCATCAGAGGGGCTTCCAGGTAGTAGGGGCTGCTCCTCCACACCACCACCACCAGCAGCAGCAGCAGCAGCAGGATCATCATCATCATCACCAGCAGGATCATAATCATCATCATCACCAGCAGCAGCAGCAGGATCATCATCATCGTCGTCATCAGCAGCAGCAGCAGCAGCAGCAGCAGCAGCAGCAGCACCAGCACGAGCAGGACCAGGAGCACGAGCAGGACGAGCAGGACAAGCAAGACCAGGAGCACGAGCAGGACGAGCAGGATGAGCAAGTCCAGGAGCACAAGCAGGACCAGCAGGACCAGGAGCAGCTTCAGCAGAGTAAGCACCAGCAGAAGCACCACCACCAGGAGCAGCTTCAGTAGAAGCTCCAGCACCAGAAGAGCGAGCCGGAGCAGCAGAAGCCCCAGCAGAAGCAGAGTCAGGGACAGGGGACGGGAGTGTGGCCCTGTCCCTCTTGCCAGGGATGGCGGCAGGTTGCTGAGGCTTTCGCTTCTTCCCTGTGGTTGTGGGGTTGCTGGCTGGCAGGGAGGCTGGCAGGCACCAAGGCTGGCAGGAAGGCAGGCAGGCACCAAGGCTGGCAGGCAGACTGGCTGGCAGGGAGGCTGGAAGGCAGGCTGGCAGGCAGGCAGAGAGGATGGCTGGCAGGGAGGCTGGCAGCAAGGCTGGCAGCAAGGCTTACAGGCAGGCATGCAGGCAGGGCAGGCAAGGACTCGATGTATCCAGCAGCAGGTCTTTCCTCCAAATGCTGGCCACGTGCGAGCTGCTTCCCTTTATATCCGCGTGGCTTATGCAATGCATCCCCCCCGCATGCGCAATTAACGCTCGGTATCCGTTCGGCTTCCGCTGTGCATCCGCTAGGCTTCCGCTCTGCATCCACTTCATCCGCTGTGCATCCGCTGTGCATCCGCTGTATCCGTTCCGCATCCGCTTTGCTGTGGTCCCCCGGAAGCCTTGCGGATGTGCCATCCACTCCCATCCGCTTCCATCCGCTGGGCTTCTGTTCCACATCCGCTTTCCATCCACTCTGCGTCCTCCCTGCGTCCGTTCTTTTCCGTGTTATCCGCTCTGGTTATGCAAATTTTTGCCCCTTTTGAGAACGGATAACAACGGATGGAACATTTTGCTCGTCCGTTGTGTCCTTTTTACATACGTTTTGCATCCGTTGGGCAGTGTGACATGGGCCTTAAGTGCAGGCAAGCAATGGTGGGATTCAACTGATATAACAACTGGTTTGACGAGCATGTGTGCACAGTGTTTTAAAAACGGCCATTTTCAGCTAAAACGTACCTTCTGCTGCAGCCCCAGTGAGTAAAACTGTCGAGTTGTGGCACTCCACTGTGCCACGCAAATCAGCTGGGCTTCAAAACAAGGAAATAAAGGGCAGGCTGGGGCAGGCAGGTGGGCCCAACTGATTGCCAGAACTACCAGTTCACCCAAACTGGTCCATACCAGCTGAATCCCACCCCTGCATGCAGGTTATGCCTGGTAGGAGTGAAGATGCTGACTCTGGAAAAGGCTGCTTCACCCCTGGATTTTAGAAGCCAACTTCAGTTATTTGCTCCTCTCCTCCCCCTCGCCCACCTGAAAGTTTAGAGACTTGAGCCTCAGAGAGAACAGCATACATTTTGCAGCCCCCTGAATCTTGGACAGTGCTGTTCCTGCCTCTGCATTCCCTCTGCAGTTGGCAGCCTCTTGCTCAGGAATGAGAGCTGGGTGTGCAATATGGTGTGTGTGTGTGAATGTCTGTGGTTTGCTGATTTCCCAGCTGTTCCTCCTGACCCCCCCCCCCCCAGTCATCTCTGTTTACATTCTGAACATGTGCCAAGAGCCAATGCTCTGGAATGATACCCTAGCTGCTCCCCATGTGCTGATTGGGATGGGGCATACGGCACTTTCCATGGCAACGGATACTGTTGCTAGGAGATGGAGGAATAAAAGACTTGGAGGGATGCCTGGCAGCCTTTCTCCCCCGCCTCCTTGTCTTCTGCTGTCTCCCCATTTGGAACAAGATGGTTCCTGAAACATGGCAAGCACAGTCATGACCATGAGACAGAAGCACCAGGACACAGAGGAGTTTGGGACAATTAAAGGCTGGGCATTTTCCAGGTGCATTTCTTGGCTGTGTGAAGGACCAACTGTTTTATGCTGAGTTTATTTCAAGCAGTGGCGTGCCCATCCATTTGGGGGAAGGTATCTTGATCATGGCTTTAATCTAAAGGCAGGTGCTGTGCATGGATATGGCCATAATGGGCTCTAAAAATAAAAATCTTGCTGGCTCAGGTCAGAAGAGGGTGAGGACAGTCCCTCCCTAATAGTTCCCACAGTATTTGGTCGGTGCAGATACTGGAGTGTTTTAGTTTGGCAAGATTCTGTCCATAGGTGAAGAACAATAAGGAACTTAGCCTGGAAGAATCACCACATGTCATTCTCGAGGCCTGACTGATTTTAAATGAAATAAATTATGAGTTTCCAAACATATTACTCATATTATTTCCCTGTCCTTTAAAGGGAAATTATTTTAGATTGGCAGACTGTTTTTCTTTTGTAAACTCCTTTGTCATTCTTTTACTAGTTCAAGCATGAGGATGGATCAACTTAAGTTGAAGAAATGTAAGAAATAGTTACATTTGTCTTGGGGTCTCCTGATTGGATTTTGACTAGTAGATAATGGCGAGGCAGGACAAAAGAGAATGTAATCCTATCCATTATTTGCTTAGAAGAGGAATAAATATTCACTGCAGTTAGTCGATGAATCTAGAAATAATGATCTCTCTTGATTATTCTAATGATAATCTTATCTACCACCAGTAATACTTTTTTTCAAAAAATTAAATGCTGTATCAGCAAAACATGGAAAATAAAAACATTATTTAAACAAACAGCAAAGCAAAACAGATTGGAGCAGACCATGGAGAAACAGGTATAGAATTCTTTATTGGCCAAGTGTGATTGGACACACAGGGAATTTGTGTCTCTGGTGCTTAAACATGGCATGGTTTGGGAGTTGTATAGCTGTCCCATGCCTCTCCTAAGGCAGAGGTGGGGAACCATGGCCCTTTTATGACTTGTGGACTTCAGCCCCAGAATTCCTGAGCCAACAGGAAGCAGGAACCAACAGCCCCTAAGGCAGGGGTGTCAAACTCAATTTCATTGAGGGCCGCATCAGGGCTCTGGTTGACCTTGGGATGTGTGTGACTGGGTGTGGCCAACCAGATCGGTGTGGCCAGCTTGACACCACTCCCCAAACTGCTAGCATGTTTCCTCTTTGCATTGAGTAGACCGAGCTGAAGCCATGATGGCTTGCTTAATTGGGTAGATCGGGCTGAAGCTACATTGGCCTGATCTTTCCTCTTTGCATTGGGTAGACCGGGCTGAAACAACGTGAGTAGACTGGGCCAAAGTAATGCAGGTAGACTGGGATGGCCCTGCAGGTCAGATCCAACTGCATTGCAGGCCAGATCCAACTACATCGCAGGCCAGATCCAGCCCACAGGCCTTGAGTTTGACACCCCTGTTCGAAGGTGACTGAGCAAATACTTTTATTTCAAAGCAAACAACTAAAAAAGATCGGGTAGCTTTCGGAAAATTCCAAAGCTGCCTCCGAAGATCAGTACCAAACCAGGCTCTTTGTTTCCCACAATTTGCTGGCCAGGAGGGAGCTGGTATAACAACCAGAAGAGGAAAGTATTGCTTTGAATTTTCATAATGCACTTGTCAGGGTTCCGATAGATGCCCTAATTAAACCATGAACCTTGAGCCAAGGTTAAAAAACAATCCAGTTATTTATCAGGAGCAACATGTCAGCACCTACCGAAATGAAGTCACCCACCCCCCAGAGTGTGTCATAAATCACATTCTCCAACCAGAGTACTTTCAGCACAGTTTCACACCTCTCAGGCTGGTCCCAGTAGCCTGGGATACAACCTTGAAGAAGGTATGCGTGGAATATGCTTCCGGTTGTAGCTTCCATGCTGTTCTTTCAGTTTTTCCCCTCCTGCCTATGGCAACTCAAGAACAGGCCTTCTCTGTGTTTCTTAAACTTGGGTTTTCAGCCTTTCATACAAGTCAATACAGGTAGTCCTTGACTTACAACCCCAATGGAGCCCCATATTTCTGTTCCTAAGCAAGTCCAGTGAGTTTTGCCCCATTTTATGACCTTTCTTGCCCTAGTTGCTAAGTGAATCACATAACAACTTGTTCTCAGACCAACTCTTTTCATACTTTACATAAATGACCTCTGTGATCATATCAAGAGCAACTGTGTTCTCTTTGCTGATGATGTAAAGCTATTCAACACCACAGACAATACTGCTACCCTCCAAAAAGACTTTGACTATGTTTGAGAATGGTCAAACAAATGGCAACTTCAAATTTCAACAAATAAATGCTCTTTAACCTTAGACTGTCTACTATTGACCTCACCCCCTTCTTAAGAGGCCTGTAGGGGGCATGCGTAAGCGCACCAATCGTGCCTACTGTCCCTGTCCTATTGTTTCTTTTTATTTTTCTTATAAGTATCTATCTCATGTATTCAAAACTATGTTTATACTTATACCTGTATCTTGTAAGCGATTGACAAATCAAATAAATACTAAAAAATACTAAAAGTTAAGTTAGTAACACAGTTAATAAGCGAATCTGGCTTCCCCATTGACTTTGTTTGTCAGGTCACAAAAGGTGCTGACATGATAGCAATAGCACTTAGACTTATATACTGCTTTACAGCCCTCTCTAAGCGGTTTACAGAATCAGCCTTTTACCCCCAACAATTTGGGTCCTCATTTTACCCACCTTGGAAAGATGGAAGCAGAGGTGGTTATTCAGCAAGTTCTGTCCAGATCTGGAGAACCGGTAATGGACATTTTGAGTAGTCCAGAGAAGCAGCAAATCCCACCTCTGACTGCCCCCCCCATTTATTCTCCGCCTTCGGAGTCCCAGTTGATTGGCTAGGTCTTCTTTGGTTGCCCTGCACAGGAGAACGGAGCTGGAAAGCAGGTTAGTGGGGTGGGGAAAGAATGGGGATTTTGCAGTATCCTTCCCCTGCCACGCCCACCAAGCCACACCCACTGAGCCATGCATGCCACGCCCACTAAGCAACACCCACAGAACCTGTAGTAAAAAATTTTGAATCCCACCACTGGATGGAAGGCTGAGTCACCCTTGAGCCTGGTGACATTTGATCTGCCAAATTGTAGGCAGCTGGCTCCTGGGACATTACAACTGTCCTAAACATAAGTCAGTTGGCAAGAGTCCGAATTTTGATTACATGATCATGGGGATGCCTCTAATGGTCGCAAGTGTGAAAAACGGTCATAAGTAACCTTTTTCAAAGCCGTTCTAATTTAGAATGGTAACTAAATGAACAGGTTAAGTCGGAGATTACTTGAATGCAATTTGTTTTAGGCAGTAACAGAATAACAGAGTTGGAAGGGATCTTGGAGGTCTTCTAGTCCAACCCCCTGCTTAGGCAGGAAACCCTACACCACTTCAGACAAATAGTTGCCCAATCTCTTCCTAAAAACTTCCAGTGTTGGAGCATTTACAACTTCTGGAGGCAAGTTGTTCCACTGATTCATTGTTCTAGCTGTCAGCAGACAATAATAATACATATTCCTTTCTACTTGTGGTTTGTTATTGTCTGCTAGTCATTTAATATTCGTATGGGAAATGTAGTCCCTGTGCATGCAGTGAAATAGGCAATTTATCAAATCTTTCACAGATGAGCTTCCTTGGTTGATTCTGTTCAGCATGGCGGTCTTCCATTGTATAAAAATTGTTCTGAGTTTGTTCCTCTTTATTTCTGGTTTGCTCCTTTCAGTGCAGTGTTGGAAGAAACTTCACAGAGAATTGAGGGTAATGCAGTTAGCAATTACCTGTGTTGAAATGAATTCCCATTTCATCTGAGTCAAGAAATCACAGTTTTTCCTGAGTAATCTGGACTATTTGAGTTTAATGTTGGGTTAATAAACCAAGACCATTCCTTGGATATAATGTCTTGAATATGAAAGTTAATAGAAAATTTTCCAGTTCATATGAACCCCCAGAAGTTTCAAGTGTGAACAGACGTTCACTCCTACTTTATAAATCGAGGATCACATTTTCTTCCAGAGGAGTGGAAATTTTGAAATAGAAGTTTTATTAGAAGGAATGGTTTCTTGATGTATACAATGGACTGTATGTTGGTGAGCGGCAACTATCTGGAATTCATAAGGCGACAATGTTTTAAGGCAGGAGAGTTCAAATTTTTGGCTGCAAGGCAAAACTCTAAATGTTTTTTGTTGGGGATAAGAAACCTGCAGTCAACTGTAGTTGGTGAAAATTTTGATTTCAGGTTTTACATTATAGATTGTCAGTCCTTAGGTAATGGCCACATGTTGAGTGCCTGAACTTGCAACCGTTCTGAATAAGTGATACTTACCACCAATCTTCAGAATTCTGGCCATCGCAGCCCCCATGGTCACATGATCGCCATCCAGTTGACCATCACAGGATCACAATTTGTAACCTTCTCTACTAGCTTCTGATAAACAAAGTTTACTTTGCTTTACTTTATTTTACTTTACTTTACTGTCATTACACCTCGTACAACAAAATCAAACACCATCTTCAGTGCACATCATGACCATGACCATGAAAATAAATACAAACACACATCCTTCACACTCCATACATTGAATTGAAAACCCCCAACACTGCACCAACACTACACTATACAGCAGAATTCAAAAGAGCTATTGCCCTGGGATAGAAACTGTTTTTCAGCCTATTTGTCCTTGTTTTTATTATTATTCTGTACCATCTGCCAGATGATCATAGTTATATATGTTATATACATATACATAGTTATATACATAGATCTTCAAGAATGTTTTGAACTTTCTTAAGGCAGCGGGAGCTATAAAACTCTTCCAAAGAGGGGAGAGGGCAACCAGTGATCCTCTGGACAATGAAGTTAACCCTCTGGAGTGCTTTCAAGTCAAGGAGTCATGGTCATGTGAGATCCTCGCTTAGCGACCCCCGATGATTTGCTTAACAATGGTAACCAAGGACTCCATTTTCTCACCTTGGGAAGAAATGATTGAGAAATATAGCATGTAAAAATTTGAAGAGCCAGTTTTCCCTCTGAGCTATTTGGATAATTTTCTCCTCATTTTCTCAGCTAAGGTTGAACATGGGGGTTGGTTTAAAAAACAACAACAATGGAAGGAATTGGCATCTCTAAAGGTACATTTGTTCCCTCTACCTCCTTCTGCCTCCTCCCTTCTTCCTCCCTGTCCCATGATGCATTGTACCTCGGCAAGCTGATGCCATATATGTATAAAAAACAAGGGGTTGTTATGCTGCCCATTCTTTTGATGGCAGAAGGGTGGGAAGAACCTGGCATCATTTGGAGAGGGAAAAACTCCAGCCTTCCGACAGTAGCCTCCTGGGCATGTATGGTCTGACTTACTCCATCCCTTTCCTGGTATCCCTGAGCCTCCTGCAGTCAGAGGGCACGGGGTGGGCATCCAAAAAAACCCGGGTCTTAGTCCCGAAGGGAACCAAGAACCGCCTACCCAAGGGGGTAAGCTTTTATTTGGACTCTGTTCCTTCTTCTCTTCTTCCCTCTTCCCTCTTATTTATCCTTTTTTTTGGGAGGGGGGTGGGAGAAGGAAAATAAAACTACAGTACTGTCTACGAATGTTCAGATTGTTCAATATTATCTTTCTCATTTTTGGCTCGGTTTCTGAGTTCCTACAAGCAGCAAAGGGAAAGGGCGCATGCGAGAGAGAGAGGATCACGACTGTTGGGATGAAGGTTGGCAGGGAAGCCGTGAGACAGAGGGAGAGAGGGAGGGAGAGAATAAAACTGGCACAGGCTGGAGGTTTGCCAAGGCTGCTTGGCAGAGATTCCATAGAAAGCTGGGCGAACACACACATGGTAATGTATATTTCGGAAGAGAAATGCTGAAAACCAGGGGGTGGGTTAGGGGAACAGAATGAATTGCAGATCCTTGATCTGGGCACCTGTTTGTATTCTTTTTAATATGGCAAATTGCTTCCATCTTTTCCTTTAATTTTTCTTTTCCCCTTCTCCTTTTCTTGCGGTTATTGGATGTTCATTATGTAGCACATGGATACCAAATGCAAAGAGTTGCATTTAGGGAGCGAAGCAGTTCCTATGTTGATTGATTTGAATCTGGGCCAAGGAAATAATGTTGACTGTTATCTTGCCTGGAAGAAGGAGGAAGGAGGAAGAGGGTAGCAGGATTTGGCTGCCAGCTACCAAACTGCCTCACCACCTTGGCAGGGAATCGTCGACCGGATCCATACGGGCCTCCAGTGGTGCCTTTGGACTTCTCTTGGATATTGGTTGGGGGGGGCTGGATTCCCCATGTGACTTTTTCACAGGGACCCCTTTCAACCTTCGAGGCAGGTAGCCCCGAACAGGTAAGGAAAACCTCCGGGCTAACTGTGGTTCCTTTGTCTGGTTTAGTTT
Source organism: Laticauda colubrina (assembly GCA_015471245.1). Lineage (NCBI taxonomy): Eukaryota > Metazoa > Chordata > Lepidosauria > Squamata > Elapidae > Laticauda > Laticauda colubrina. Next base: position 5,992,545 of record BLBF01000072.1, read on the forward strand.
TCGAAAGGAAACTTTTGCATCCAAAATTCATGAAGATGGGGTTGGCACGGGGTGTTGGGTGGGCATGGGTGGCATTTTTAGGGGTGGGCGTGCAGATTTGGGGGGGAAAATAGTCAAGAGCCGATGCCTGCTTTGTCATGCCTCCTTTTTCAAACTGTATGGCATGTTTGATGTAGCCAAGTGTCTATCCTCTTGAGATGGCTCTTTGGCCAACGTAGGGCAGCCCCTACCTTGCTGACATCCTTTTGGCATCTGGTCTTTGGTCCTGGGCATCCAGAGGCTTTAAGGAGGTGAGGCAGAAGTGTGGCTGCAGCTTTGCTGGTTACCACACACACCTTTGGTGGGTGTGGTGCGAACGATGGGTTAAAGCTGGCAAGGAGTTCCTGGGTGAAGGAAGCTTGAACAAGATGCTATTTGTTCTAAGATGGACCTGGGGAAAGAAGGAATTCTTGCTAGGATCTTCGCTATGCTGCTCACTAAGAAGTCTCTTCGATAGAGTTGCTAGTGTGCTCAGTTGCCTTTGTAGGTGTGAGACATCCAGACAAAGAAATTACAGTCTCGCTGAACTTAAATAAGGATTTCAAGAAAATGAGCCAGCCTTGTGCTTGGATACTCCTTTTCTTTCCTGGAGTGCCCCCAGTCAACTGTCTCTGATGTTTTGATCATAGTATAATGTGTTTACACACACACACACACACACACACACACACACACACACACACACACACACATATATATATCAGGAACATAGACACGCCCAGGTGAGGGATACTATGCTTCAGCCTGAATTTGTCTGGGTTTCTGAAAATTAATTCATTAGGTAAACTGAAGGTTTGTTTTTTAAAATATCTGAATAGAAATGAGAAAATGTTTCAGGGAGCATTATTTGACACTGCAGCCAGCAGGCTCTGTGTTGAAGTTGTAGATATAGAAGAAACACCAGCAGAGATCTGATTTAATGCAGTGTAGCTAAAAGAAAGGGAAATATCCTTTTAAAAAAAGCATGTTCTAAGATCGGAGGCAAAGACAACAGAGATGATTGTAGGGGTTAAAGGAAAGACTGCATTGTTTGTCTGTAGCTTAGAGCCGAGGTAGACAGGAAGAAACTCAAGGGTACGTAAAGGTAGTCCTCATTTAGTGGCCACAGTTGGGACCAGCAATTTTCATTAAGCACACCAGTCACTAAATGAAACCAAGACTGTGCTTATGATCTTACTTCAGCCTTACAGACTTTCAGAAGTTAATAAATAAAAGGATTGGTCATAAAATTACCTTTTCAGCACCATTAAAACTGCAAATGGTTGTTAAACGAAGCAGTTGCTAAACAAAAACTCCCTGTAGTCATACATGGTGTGGAAAATGTAGGTAGATATATTATTCCACCTGTTAGGGTTATCTCTGAATGTATAACCAAAAAAATAAAAAATACTTTTTACACAAGATGGACTTAAATTGTAGAAACTTCTGCCATCATATAGAGCAAGGGTCTTCAAATTTGGCAAGTTTTAAGATTTGTGGACTTCAACTCCCAGAATTCTTGAGCTAACATGACTGGAGGAGGGATTCCACAAGTCTTAAAACTTGCCAAATTTGAAGACCCTTGACATAGAGCAATGGTCACTTTAGTTTTTAAAAAGAAGCCTGAACAAATTCATAGACAAATTTCATGTCAGGTCATTTGGTATTTGCCTAACCTGAAAGTTAACTCTTTTTCAAACTCTACGATGCTCATGGAGTTCTCTTGAGCAATATTTATTGAGAAGAAAGTTGTGGAGTTAAAATTGTTTTCCTTCTACAACGGAGATGGGCTGCTGCCGGTTCGTACCAGTTCTACCGAACCGGTAGTTAAGATTCGGCATAGTTCAGAGAACTGGCAAATCCCACCATTGGCTGGTCCCGCCCCTAGCCATTTTTCAGCCTGTTTTGGGGGGCATTTTTGGACCAAAATATGGCTGAAAATGGCTTGAAAAATGGCTTGAAAAATGGCCATTTTCAAGCCCAAAAACAAGCCAAAAAATGGGTAGGGGCGGGACCAGCCAGTGGTGGGATTAGCCCCAACTGGCTGAACCCTACCTCTTCCCTTGAGGCAAGTGGCTGGGAGGCAGGGCTGAATGTGATGAGTGACATCACCCACTCAGTCACATGACCAACCAGCCACGCTTACCCAGCCAGAGAATGAGTTGTTAAAAAGTTTGCAGCCCACCACTGTCCTAGAACTAATTTATGTTCAAGTAGGTTAGCAGAAAGAGTTGATTGATCTTTTTAACAGTCATTCTCTGACCCCAGGTAGCAGAGGAATTTGGGGAGTTGAAGTCCAACCATCTTAAAATTGCTGAAGGTTGAGAAACATTGTATTAGGATAATGTGAAGTTTGATTTGGCGTTTCAATTTCAATAATACAAGAAAATACAGGAATAAAATATATATCTGGTAAATACAGTTGTATATGCTTGCACTTTTTTATACAAAGTCACTTTACTGTTGCAATCAGTAGATCCTCCCAACTCTGATAATGCAGTGTTTGTGTGTGTGTGAGACACAGAGAGACAGATAGATACATGGATAATCTATATTGCATTAAATTGTTATTTAGAGGGCTCTCCAGATGTTGGATGGGATGCTGTAAGAGAATGAGGAAATAACCTTGATGAAAGGATGAGTGAGCTGTCAAGACGAAGAAGAATTCAGGCTTAGGAAATGTAAAGCAAGAGGAAGACATTCATGAGAACCTCACCTTGACTTTAAAAGGGGCAAAGATGAACCTTGGCAGTCTTTCAAGACTGATATCAACTTTTTCAAGTAGGCCAGATCAGGGAATAGACACCATAAGGATTCCAGGAATAGCAATAGCAATATCACTTAGATTTATATACCGCTTTATGGTGCTTTACAGCCCTCTTTAAGCAGTTTTACAGAGTAAATATAAATATAAAAAAATATTGGCCCTGACAATCTGGGTACTCATTTTACCCACCTTGGAAGATGGAAAGCTATGTCACCCTTGAGCCTGGTGGGATTTGAACTGCAAAATTGCAGGCAGCTGATAATCAGCAGAAGTGGCCTGCAGTACTGCACTCTAACCACTGCACCACTGAGGAATGCTAATTTATTGAGGCTAATTTATTTATTGAATGCTAATTTATTGATAAATAATGCTAATTTATTACTGCTTTGTTTTTGATGCTTTCATATCTGTGTTGACTTCTGGTGACTGAACTAGCCCCTGTGATTTACTAGGCCAGGTTTCTCAAAAGTGGTTTGTCATTGTCCCTTTCCTAGGGCCAAGAGAGAAGGACTGGCCCAAGGTTACTCAGTTGGCTTCATGCCTAAGGTGGGACTAGAACTCACACTCTCCTGGTTTTTATCCTGGTGCCTTTGCCATTATACTAAACTGTCTCTCTTTTACTTTATTATTGTAGGGTAGAATAAAATAAGCTTCCACTTCACCTTAAGAACTAGTTCTTCCTTGATCACAACAGATACAGATTAACAGAGTTGGAAGGGACCTTGTAGGTCATCAAGTCCAACCCCCCACCCAAGCTGGAGGCCCAACACAATTTCTGACAAATAGTCATATTTATGATAGTTGCAATATCCTGGGGTCACATGATCCCCTTTTGTAACCTTCTGAGAAGCAATGTCAAATGGGGAAGCCAGATTCACTTAACAAACAAGTTATTAACTCATCAATTTCAACGATTCACTTAACAACTGTGGCAAGAAAGGTCATAAAATGAGACCAAACTCACTTCATAAATGCCTCACTTAGCGACAATGAATTACAGCCTTTACCTAATCTTTCAAAGGTCTCTAATTTAAACAGTTTTTATCGACTCAGGTGAAGAGAGAGAGAAAGAGAAAGAAAGGTTTAGGGTTTATGTGGCCTTAATCTGGGAAAGGGAGGGATGTTTGTACACTCACTTTTGTGGATGGCCAGTTTATGAGACAGTGGAGGAATCTCTGAGATGAAGTGAGTATTTCTCAGCTGCCCTCGGGCAGTTTAGCATTTAGGAAGCTTTGAGAAGAGCATTCTGAGCCGTGGTGGTGCAGTGGTCAGAATGCGGTACTGCAGGCTCCTTCTGCTGCCTACCGGCTGCCTACAATTTAGCAGTTCAGACCTCCGGCAGTTCAGTGCACCGGTTCAAGGTTGACTCAGTCTTCCATCCTTCCGAGGTGAATAAAATGAGGACCCAGATAATTGGGGAAATAGGCTGACTCTGTAAATCACTTCGAGAGGGATGTGAAGCACTGTGAAGCGATATATAAGTTGAAGTGCTGTTGCTATTGCTATATGCAACTTTGTTGCTGTATCTTTCTCCCTCCCTCCCTCCCTCCCTCCCTCTCTCTCTCTCCATAAAACAAAGTGGCTTCGAGATTTTTGAGAAGGGCCTTCCTTTAGAATCCTTCTCAACAATGGTTCCTTCTCCTCTCACTGCCAACATTATGTCTAGTTTTGATAAAACAAAGTTTGCTTTGAGTCCTTTCCCCACATAACACAGGTATCCCTCAACTTACAGTCATTTGTTTAGTGACCGTTCAAAGGTACAGCGGCACTGGAAAAAGTGACTAATCACACTTACGATTGTTGCATGTGTTCAAATTTTGGGCACTTGACAATTGGCCTGTCTTCATGATGGTTGCAGTGTCCTGCGGTCATCTGATTACTTTTTGCGACTTTCTGACAAGCATGAGGAAGCCACATTCGCTTAACAGTACAGTGGCTAACTTAACAATGGCAGTGATTTACTTAACAACTGCGGCAAAAAAGGTCATAAAATGGGGCAAAACTCACTTAGCAACTGCCATGCTTAATAATGGGAATTTTGGACTCAATTACAGTTGTATGTGAAGGATTACCTGCAATGGATATGTATATCCTGCAAAGGTATACTTTTAATATTTGGAACTCCTATTTTTCAGGACAGAAGTCCTATAAAAAATGGCCTACATGGTTTGCAGATTTTGGGAGAGGGGGAAGAAAACCTCAAGAAATCCTTGACTTACGACCCTTTCGTTTAGTGACCATTCAAAGTTACAACAGGACTGAAAAAAGTGCAATGACAATTTTTGTCATACTTATGGCTGTGGTCGTGTGATCAAAATTCAGATGATTGGCATTTATGACAGTTGCAATGGCCCCGGGATCATACGATCCACCTTGTGTGTCCTTCTGAGAAGCAATGGGGAATCCAGATTCACTTAACAACCTTGTTGCTACCTTAATTGCCATGATTCCCTTAACAACGGTGGCAAGAAAGGTCATAAGACAGGGCAAAGGCTTGTTGCTAAGCTACACGGTTATGAAGTGCAATGCCACATGACTGCCCCGCTTAGTGGTGACTGTTTCAGCAGTCCCAGTTGCTATCATTAAGCGAGGATCTCGCATGATCACTACTTGTGATATCCAGCCTGTTTCCCCATTGACTTTGCTTGTGGGCAACTGGCAATCGAGGTCACAAGTCATGTGACTATGGGATGCTACAGGTGACATAATGACGAGCTGGTTGCTAAGTACCCAAATTGCAGGCACAAGGCTGCAGGGACCCCGTAAAGGCTGCAGTTTGGGGGATAAGTTTCTTGTTCAGTGCTGTTTCCACAGTCACTGAGTGAATGGTGATGGTAATTAACTGAGACTATCTCTGATGACTTTCTTTTCCCTGTTTTTTTGCAGCTGTCCATGCCGTCAACAACAATCTGACATATCCCCGAGACTTCCGGTTTGCAAGGCTTCAGCGGTGGCAGGAATCCGTGATTGTGCACGGTTTCTGCTGCGCTCGCCATTGGAGTGCCCTCAATGCAGCTGGATTTGGGGGCTATAGTTACCCCATAGAGGTAACTGAAGATAGGGGAGATCCAGCAGGGGTCCGGGGGAATCGCAATCCCCCTCCTCAGCTGACTTAACTCCCTTTTTCGAAAGCGGTGGAGCAGCGGTCAGCAATGGCCGCCACAAAGAAGCTTTCATCCGGATAAGAATGTGCAGGAGGAAGCTGAGAAAATGAAAGTTTTTGGCTAACTGGGATAATAAGTAAAATTTAAATACCCTGGAATTTAAACTTCATTAAAGATACATCATTCCCAACGAAGACGGAAAAAGCGGCGAATGAAAGTTAAAAGGGAAAGTTTGTTTTTTCTCATTCTCCTTCCTTACGGTGATAGCAAATGAATGGAGAAATCAGAAAAACCCATTTTGGCATCAGCAGGTAATCTTGAAAACTAAAGCCAAGGGGACAATAAAGATTTCTGAGCATCGGGGGGAGGGGGGAAGAGAACTCTTTTTTGCTATAAGTGGGAAGGGAGAGGAAAAGAATAAATATTAAGATTTTGTTGGAGGAGGCTGCTCGCAATTTATAAGAACAGAGCTAAACTGTAACAAGACTTCTAAAAGATATATTTTAATTGGAGCTTTGTAACCGAACTATAACTCCAGGAAGAGAAAGTATAAAAAGAAGAAAGTGTTAAATGAAACAGTCTGTGTATATTTGGATTGCTTGGTGACTTTGGGACTTTTGGAAATCATTATTTGAAAGACTAAAAACATTTGGGTTGTATAAAAAAAACTTTTTACAATGGCACTACTTGTTGATGAACTGAAAATTGAATTTAAAAAGCTAAAAGAAGAGGAACAAGAAGGGAAGGGGTCTTTTGGATCTGTTTTCCATTTTTTAGAAATGGTGATTTGAAACTACAAGAACAAGAAGACTGGGATGAAGATGAAGACATCTTTAATGAACAAACAACTTTAGCTGGAGAAGAAAAGGGAAAGAGGGGAAAGAAAATGGAGAATTTAAGGTTTAAAAAAAACAACCAAAAAAGGGAAAAATAAGGTGAAAAATCAACACAATGTCAGAAAGCTACAGAAAAGAGGAATACAGAAGAAGGTGGAGATTAAGAGACAAGGGGGTAAAAAGGAGAAGAAAGGAAAGGAAAAAGGAAAGAGAAGTTACAAAGGTTTAAAACAAGATGTAAAGAAACAAGATTTATTTAGAGATAGTGGGTAAAAATATGATTAAAAAAGAGATTCTGCAAAAGTACACACGATTGTATTGTATTTATATTGGAAATAATGTTAGAAAACTGGATTTAATAGAGCTTAATTTGCTATAGATTATTGTTTTAATTATATCATAAACTTGTTATTCTTTCTTATTTTATAATATAGTATGTAGCTTCAGAATGTACTAAACAGAATCAGAATGAAAAGTAAATTTAGGGGAAAGATTTAAAGGCGTCATACTTCAATCAGTGATTATAGGAGAAATCTTGGGTTAATGAGAAAAGATAATAGAAAATTGAAATAGAACAGACAAAAGATACATGCATAATGATTTAAATTGAGATGAAATAAATAAAATAGAATTAAGAGAGTGAAAAGAGGGGAGAAGCTATATGGAAAATGTTGAATGGTAAATAAGATATGAAATGGGATAAAAAGTGAGCATGAATTCAAATTTATCTCTATATAAAAAGATGTAACCCGGGAAGCCGCTTTCAAAAAAGAAGTTTTATGTTTTTATGTTTTGTGTTTTGTTTGTGTATGTTTGTTTATTGAAAATCAATAAAAAAAATTCAAAAAAAAGCAATCCAACATATCCCCCATTTCCCGAAGGAATGCAAGTGGCAATATTTGGTGAGTGATGATTTGTCCATGGCCAGATTTAATTACACCCCTTCCCCCGCCACTTGGAACTATAGTCCTGGATGGTAATTTTAACGAGGAAGTAAAATTTCTGGAACCAGCAATAGAGTAATAATGTAGTTGATGCCTTGTTGTGACTAGCCGGGGAATTCTGGGAGTTGAAGTCCACAAGTCTTAAGATTGCTGAGGTTAGACACCTTTGACATAGAACACCTTCATGATTCACTTATTAAGACAGCTTTTCTTTTTCTTTGCTTCCTTCCCAGGCACGGGATGTTTCTGGGGAAAAAATGTTTTGGAAACTCCACACAGGTGGGATTCTCAGGAGGCTTCACTGCCAATCCTACCTACCAAGAAGTCTGCAGCGGTAAGTCTTTTTGAGAAGAATTCTGGGTGGAATCTCTTTCTCCATGAAAGAGATCGGAGGGCTTGTCCATACGAGACTCACGAGCAGCGGTGGCAGTCTACCGGTTCGGACTGGTTCTATAGAACCAGTTGTTATGATTCTGCACAGTTTGAAGAACTGGCAAATCATGCCCCTGCCTGGCCCCTCCCCTCCTCACCCAGTCACTTCCTTACTGTGCACAAGCGACATTATGTGCATGCCGGACATCACTAACTGCGTTCTTCCCGCCCAGTCACTCCTTAAGGTATTTTTCTTTTTTCCCCCTGATGATCAGCTGTTTTGATGATCAGCTGTGCCGGGATCCCTCTTGCTGTCTTACTGCTTTGCCCAGGAGGCTTCCCCAAGGCCCAGGAGGCAAAAGGGAGAATGTGGGGGTGGGAGTAGGGTGCTCACCATACCCATGCTCCATTTTTTGCCTTCCTGGGCACCAGGGAAGCCTCCTGGGAGCAAAAACGCCCCTCACGAAGCTCCCAGGAGGCCCAGGAGACTCAAAAATGGAGCCTAAGGTGGTGCTTTATGCCCCCCCCATGCTCGGTTTTTTGCCTTCCTGGGCCCCAGAGAAGCCTTCTGGGAGCAAAAATGCCCCCCCAGGAGGCTTGCCTGAGGCCCAGGAGGCAAAAAAAAACAACCCCAAAATGGGGGAGGTTTGCTGCAAAACAGCCACATCCACCCTGTCACATGGCCACGCCTACCTAGCCACGGCCACAGAACCAGTTGTGGAAAAAATTGAATCCAACCCCTGACTCACAGTCTTTACTTTCACCCCAGTTGAAACAAAGAAAATACGTTGAGACTCACTTGCCTTGATTTTCTGATTTCTTTATACTGGTGTGGTTGTTTGACGCTGCATGCTTCACCCAGTCAGTTTCAAACCAAGCTTGTGCAGATCATTGGATACAGTTCCAAAAAATTAGACTGCTGAGCTTGTAGGATGGCATCACCTACTACCCAAATTGTTGGGGGCAATATGCTGACTCTGTTAATTACTTAGAGAGGGCTGTAAAGCCCTGTGAAATGGTATATAAGTCTAAGGGCTATTGCTATTGATACTTCTTAAAGCAGCTACATCATTTGATTACCTCATATTGAGCTCGTCCACACAATCTTTCATACAAACCTACCAGTTACATTTGAGTCACACACACTAACCATGCTTAGTGTGCTATTCTAAGCCTGGTTAGTTTTAATTCTGGTCAGGTTTTATCTTTGTATATAATTTAGCCTTTGTTCACTGTACATATCCAACCATTGGTTAATGTAACATTTAAGGTTTGTTCTGGAGAATTCTAGAATGATCTGGAAAATGCTGGAATGTTCTTTTCCCCTTTGGACCATGATGGACCTGCAGCTAGACTGTGCAGTTCCTGGATCAGCGAGTGTCGTACCTCCTTAGAGGCAGAATTGCCTTTTATGAACCTCAGAGAGGAACACTTGTGTCTTCTCTGGGCAGATGTGTCCATTGGCAGAGTTAATCCTCCCTCCCCAATCTGGATCCCGTAGAAATCAGACCAAACAGTTCTGTAGCTTAACTGCAAAAGCATTTAAATGTGGGTGTGGAAGATTATCTGTCTGAAAGAAATGTTCCCCACATCTGTCATCTACATTATGGGTATTAAAACAATATTAAGGAAAGGGGGGGGACACAATCTCTTAGACACACAAACACAAGTGTGTGCATACACACACACACACACGCCTTTCTCTCCAAAACAATCTGTCAAATTGCACTTATATTTCCCAATTTTTGTCTCGTTTTTACGTAAATCAGGAATACACTGGAGGCTACAAAGCAGGGAGCCAGATTTTTCCCCACACAATTTTATAAACCAGGTGCCCCAACCAGTGGTGGGATTTAGCCGGTTCGTACTGGTTCACGTGAACTGGTTGTTAAATTACTACCACCACCACCGCTATCAAAGAGGATCCTGGATGCTGCGCTGCAATGGAGAAACGGCTGGTGAGAGGGAAGGTGAAGGCCACTTTCCCTCTTTCTTCTCCCTCCTGCTGCTCCTCCTCCTCTCGTGCTGGCTGCTCTGTTGCCCATTTCTCCATTGCAACACAGCATCAGGATCCATTTTGATAGTGGAGTGTGGGGGTAATTTAACAACTGGTTCGGCCAGGGTCAGGTTGGACATCACGGGAGGCTCGTCCTGCATGTGTGGTGGAGCTGATGGATGGGGATAGGCCACATCTCCCACGACAACCTGACCCTGGTCGAACTGTTTTGAGGGTTTTGCAGCGATAATTCAGTGCCAGAAGAATAAACACAGATGGCTGATGCTTCATTTAACATCTTTATAAATATAAGTAGATTTTACAAACCAGTTGTAGATTTCTCCACCATGGAGCAAATTCAAACAGAAACATGTTGCAAGTTCAGAGCAGAGTTCCAGTCTTCAGCAAGCAAACAAGTTCGTTTACTCTTCAATAGACAGACTCAGAGCTCAACATAGCTGCAGAGGTTAACATAGGTGCAGAGCTCAATATAGAGCCACACCTAGGCTACTTTTAGTTTCAGTTTCCTGCCTAGGCTACTTCTAGTTTCAGTTTCCAAACTATCCTCCTTGGCTGACTTAATTGCTATGCCTATTCATTGGCTGACCTTGCTACCAAGTTCTATTCCAGTTCATGAATATACTCTGACAAACTGTTAAATTGTTAAATTAAATTTGAATTCCACCAGCGTTCCCAACCCTCTGGTCCACAGCCTGGTACCAGTCCGTCTCCTATTGGGAACCAGGCCATGCAAGCAGCAGGCGAGCATGGAAGCATGTGAAACTCTATTTGTGGAAGTGGCAGGTACACGCATAAAACCATCCCTTCTTGCCCCTGCCATGACCACTGCCTGTCTGCAGAGCCAGAAAAGGTTGGGGACAGCTGCTATAAGCTCTTGTGAATAGAGCATGATATCCCACACTTAATTACAGAGTGATCAAGCTTTGGGTAAGTAAATGTCCTGTGTACAAGTAGTCCTTGATTTACAAAACCACAACCAAGAGCAGAATTTCTATGGTTGAGCAAGGCATTTATTAAGGCAGTCATGCCCAATTTTACAAACTTTTTTTTTTTTGCCAAAGTTGTTAAGAGAATCACCGCATTTGTTAAGTGAATCAGACAATTGTTAAGTGAATCCAGTTTCCCATTGTTGACTTTGCTTGCTGGAAGATGGCCAGGAAGGTTTGCAAATGGCAATCACATGACCCCAGTTATCAAGCATCCAAATTTTAATCATGTGGCTATGGAGGGTGGTGTAACAGTTGTAAATCCCATTTTTTTCAGGATGGTTGTAATTTGAAACGGACACTAAACAAATGGTTGCATATCAAGGGCTACTGATAATCTTCTCTGAGGTCCGTAGTTTCCTTGGCTTCTCATGCTTTAGCAGAGGAAATTTATCCTACTGAATTTTTATGGTAGCTCCTGTTGACACTAGTAGAAGGATGTCCTTCTTCCCTTAGAAAAAAATATAGACACGTGCACACACAGAGAGACAAATTCCCTGCCCACTAATTTGAGGATGAATTTTAAAAAGACTCTGGTATTCAGTGTAAAGTGGCAAAGTTTTTGAGCTAAATGGCAAAGGGAGAATTGCCACCAACTTCCATTACAAAAAAGGATAACAGAGATAATTTCTTCTTTCACTTTCCTGCTAGCATGAATCTTTTTTAAGAGCCTTGTCAGTTACTGTTTGCTGAAAGGGGAGAAGGAGTGGTTTTCAAGAAACCAGAAAATTCCTGCAGTGGATTTGAGTTTGTCCAATGGAGATTATGGCAACCTTTCTCAACTCAGTATTTCTTGGCGTTTGAAGCAATTAACTCATGTAGGAAGGACACTGTTGGTTGACATCCCAAAAGTGATTTTTCAAAAGGCAACTGGATTTTCTTTGTTTTTCCTGGAAGACATTTCACTTCTCACCCAAGAAGCCTCTTCAGTTCTGACTGAATGGTGGGGAATATGTATTTGTATTCCTTGCAGTCATCTAGTTGTTAGCACTCTCTCTGAGTCATTGAGGCCACTTGGAGCTTTATCTGTGCCCTCAGGGTCACCTGAATAGTGCAAATGGATGTGGAACTTTCTTGGAACTGCTGAAATGATTGTATTGGAAACAGGACATAGGTGGTGCCATATCCCTCCCCTTCTGTGGAGAGATGGCTGTTCAATCTTAACATTTGACCCTTCTTTCAAACCAGTGGTCCTCTTTGTCTAGAATGTGGATTTTGCTGTGTTCAAAAGAGTGGCCTTTGTCTTTCAAATGTAGATGGATTGCTAAATCTTGTCCTGATGTGTATGTCTATAGAGATTCTCAGTCATCCAGGTCATGGTTGTCCCAAAGATGCTTTTTTAAGAGGCAATTGGACTTTTTGTTTTTTCTTTGAAGAAGTTTTACTTCTCATCCAAGAAGCTTCTTCAGTTCTGACTGGATGATGGGGAATGGAAGGATTTATACTCCTTGCAAACAGCTGGTCATTTGCATTCTTTTAGAAGGTTGTTAAGGTCACCGGGAAGTGATCCTGATGACACAGATAAACCTCCAGGTAATGACCCACTAAAGAATGCAAATGACCAGCTGTCTGCAAGGAGCATAAATCCTTCCATTCCCCACCATCCAGTCAGAGCTTCTTGTATGAGAAACAAAATATCTTCAAAGAAAAACTAGAAAGACCAATTGCCTCTTGAAAAAGCTCCTTTGGGACATCCTGATGGGTATATCTCCTGTCTTGATTGGCATCATATCATGAGGATTTAAATGTTTCAGCCCTCCAATAGAACCAGAGAATCAAGTACCCAGGAAGGCTTAAACTAACTTTATTGAGGTGGTAACAGAATTTGCTGGTTGGATTGTGCTAAATCTCCTCTTCCTTCTGATTCCTCCTGTGAATCGAGGGGTTGTCTTCCTGACCTGCTTCTGAATGTTATCTGAATGTTTTGGGCATAAATAATGTTTCAGCCCTTTTTGACTGGGAAAGCGTTCCTGTTTATCTCCATCAAGATCATCTTCCTTACTTTCTGCACAAATGAACCTGGAGATGATCTAGTTCAGGGGTCCCCAAACTTGGCAACTTTAAGACTTGTGGACTTCAACCCCCAGAATGCTATGCTGGCTGAGGAATTCTTGGAGTTGAAGTACACAAGTTTTAAAGTTGCCAGGTTTGGAGACCTCTGATCTAGTTCAAAGGGTTTTGGGATGGAGGTATTCAATTTGGGATCCACTTCCCTTTTGAACCTCATCCTTCCTGCTTTCAGATTCTTCTGCCGCTTGGGAGTTCCTTTTCAAAGTAGTGTAACGGGATAGTTGTCGCGCAGGTATGCAATTCCTTCTTGAGTGCAGCAGAGGGCAGAGATAATGTAGCTGTGCAAGTTAGGGTGTTTGAACCTGATTGTAGCAGGCTGCCTTGGGGGCTGCTATTGTTGCAGATGTGGAGTCCTTGGTGCTCCCAGAGCTTGGTTGGTTCTTGCTTGGAGGACTGAGCTGAGTGAACAACCAAGCTCAGACAGCGCCAAGGACTCTATGGTTCTATCCTGAGCTATAGATATTCCCCTCTACTGGTATTGTTGCATATGACCACCCTGGTAGAACATGAATGGAAATTAATCAAGGAGAGAACCAACTAAGGACAAATTTACCGACAATGAGAACAATTAGCCAGTGGAACAGCTTGCTTCCAGAAGATGTGGGTGCTCCATCACTGGAGGTCGATGGAGATTCTCAATCATCCAAGTTATGATTATCCCAAAGATGCTTTTTTTTTTTTTTCAAGAGGCAGCTGGACTTTCTGGTTTTTCTTTGAAGACATTTTGCTTCTCGTCCAAGAAGCTTCTTCAGCTCTGAATGGATGGTGGAGAATGGAAGGATTTATAGTTGTCCTTGCAGACAGCTGGTCATTTGCATCCTTTTAATGGTTTGTTGAGGCCACCTGGAAGCTTATTTATGTCATCAGGGTCACCTGAGTGGTGCAAATTGATGCGGAGCCTTCTTGGAACTGTTGAAAGGACTGTGTTGTAGATTGGAGATAGATAATGCTGTATCCCTCTGCTTCTGTTGAGAGGGTGCTGTTCAGTTTTGACACAGATGGCCTCTTTAACCCCTCTTTCAATCCAGGAGGCCTCCCTGTCCAAGACTTTGTTGTCTTCAAAAGAGTGGCTTGTGTCTTTTAAATGCAGATGGACTCAATCAGCTGGGACTCAATGGGAGGTAGAGAATAGATGGGGGCGGGGCCAGTCAGAGGTGGGATTTGCCAATTCTCCAAACTACTCAAAATTTCCACGACTGGTTCTCCAGAACTGGTCAGAACCTGCTGAATGACACCTCTGGGTGGGGTGGAGGGACAAGAACTACACTGCCTTTCTTGCTTCCACTGCGTTGTGGTTGGGGGAGCCAAACAAGGCTAGGTCACCTGTCCTCTTTGCTTCTCTTGTAGCAGGAAAGCCAGTGAGTACAAGATTCCCCCCCCCCCTTCTTACCCTATCCAATCTCTGCCAGTCTCTTTTTTATATTGCCTGTTCATACCCTCTCTGCCCTGTTCTCATTGGCTGCAGCAGGGCCCAGCACAGTAGGCATGGCATGTCCACCAGCTTCTTGCCATCACCCCTTCTCTCCTCCTCCTTCCTTTTTCTCCCCTCCTAATTACCATAGGAGGGTCAGCGGGCTTGCTTGAACAAAATTAACTAGAAACCGCTCCAGGGAAATACATCTCTGATGAGAATTTCAAACTCCACAGGGGAATGAGGATTCAGCAGTGAAAGGAGAAATTCCTCCTTTAGACAGGAGATATTAATCTAATGGGAATGTGTCAAGTGTTTCCAAGCAGGATGAAGGCTCTGGATTAACCCCTGCAGTGCTGCTCTTAAATTGTGGTATGAATATTATCTGCTTCGGGAAGCATGCCAAGAAATAGCTGATGGTCTGCTTGATGACATGATAGCAGTGTTCCAATATTTGAGGGGCTGCCACAAAGAAGAGGGGGTGGGGACGTCAAGCTATTTTCCAAAACACTAGAAGGAATGGATGGAAACTAATCAGTGGTGGGATTCAAATTTTTTTACGACCGGTTCTGTGGGCAGGGCTTGGTGGGCATGGTGTGGCTTGGTGGGCGTGGAAGGGGAAGGATACTGCAAAATCCCCATTCCCTCCCCAGCCCACTATCCTGCTTTCCAGCTTGGTTCTCCTGTGCAGGGCAACCAAAGAAGACCCAGCCGATCAGCTGGGACTCAATGGGAGGCAGAGAAGAGATGGGGGCAGGGCCAGTCAGAGATGGGATTTGCCGGTTCTCCGAACTACTCAAAGTTTCCATTACCAGTTCTCCAGAACTGGTCAGAACCAGCTAAATACCACTTCTGTCAAGAACTGAATGTCTGTAAGTCTCTTTTTCCAGTGCTGCTGTAAATTCATATGGCTGCTAAATGAATGTTCATAGCTCAAGGATTACCTATGCTTTTGTAGCATAGAATTTAATTTGCAAGACAGAAGGCTCAGCAGCATCAATTTAGCTCAACAACTAGGCAGATTTCCATTGGTTGTAACAACTGCAAAGCTCAAAAAGAAGCTCTAATTGGGTGATTCTCTCCATTCTGTTTCCAGGGATGACAGGACATGCGGAGGTGGTCCGTCTAGTGTTTGACCCACAGAAGATCAGCTATGAAAAGCTCCTCTGATTTTTCTGGGACAATCATGATCCAACCCAAGGTAAAATCTAGGGTCAGGAAAGGACTTCAATTCCCAGAATTCTTCAAAGACCTATTTTATATGGAACTACATAAGATAACCTTCCCCAACTCCCAGAATTCTGGGAGTTGAAGTCCACACTTCTTCAAGTTGCCATGGTTGAGAAACACTGCTCTAGCAAATCAAGAGGAATTATGTTTGCAAGTAATCCTGAGGCAGCTGTGCTTGCACGGTACCCTGCAGCTTCTTGGATTACAGCCCCTATGATTCTTCAACCACCCAGATCAATTATGGAAGACTGTAATTTATAGATTATCAACAGCCATGGTCGCTGGGAAGAAAGAGAATTGTAGACTGACTTATAGGAAACAAGACTGCTATAACAATGCACTGAAGAAGGAAGAGCATAATTTAGTATGTGATGACTATGCGTGTTTGCACACTATAGTACATTCTTGCCATCTTTTCATATTTGATTCTCAATTTTCTCATGTCTTTTGAACATATTGATGGGGTTTTGCTTTTCTTAGTTCTATGATTTTGTAATAATAGGATTCTAATATTATATTTTTTAGATGCTTAAACACTGTTTTAAACACTGTTATACCTGGACCGATCAAAGGCCTGTTTCATTTAAGCTTGGTCAGTTTATGGGTGTACTAAATCCATACTCTGAAAATAATTTATCTTGTGGTGGAGTTCCCTCCAATTCCACCAGTAAGTTTTTCAGTTGCTGAAAATCAATGTCATGATTTCCCACCGTTTTGGAAAGGCAGACATGTGAAATCTGTACCATATTCCCCCAAAATATTGAATTGCCATTGGAAAAGCCAGATTCAGTCCTAATAATAAAGATTGTTCTCCTGATAAAAAAGGATTTCTTGTTCTACCTGCATGTGGAGTATGTTAAATTGAGCTAGGTGGGCTGAGAATGGGAAGCTTTCGAGACTAAAAATTGCTTGCTTCTGGTTAGCCTGAAAATCTGTAATAGTGCAAAGACACACTTCTACAGAGGTGTCATGCCTGAATGGAAAGCTGCTTGGGGTATTTTGAATACAGGTAATCGTCGGTTTATGACCACAATTCAGGCCAAATTTTTAAGTGAGTACTTCCCTCCTTTGTGAACCTTTCTTGCCCCAGTTGTTAAGTGAATCACCGCTGCTGTAACATGGTTGTTAAGTGTAACTTGTTAGTAAACATGGTTGTTAAGTGAATCTGGCTTTCCTGTTGACTTTGCTTTTCTGAGGGTCACAAAAGGAGATTGGATGACCCTGCGATACTGCGACCAGAGGTGGTATTCAGCAATTCTGACCATTCTGACCAGTTCTGGGGAAACCTGTAGTGGACATTGTGATTAGTTCAGAGAACCGGCCAATCCCACCTCTGACTGGCCCCGCCCCCATCTATTTTTTGGTTGCCCTGAATAGGAGAATGGAGCTGGAAAGCAGGTTAGTGGGGTGGGGAGGGAATAGAGATTTTGCAGAAACCTTCCCTCAGGAGTGGGGATGGAATGGAGAGTTTACAGTATCCTTCCCCTGCCATGTCCACCAAGCCACGCCACGCCCACCAAACCATGTCCACAGAACCGGTAGTAAAAAGAATTGAATCCCACTACTGCCCCATCCCCATCTCTTCTCTTCCTCCCATTGAGTCCCAGCTGATTGGCTGGGTCTTCTTTGGTTGTGCTGCACAGGAGAACGGAACTGGAAAGTAGATTAGTGGGGTGGGGAGGGAATGGGGATTTTGCAGTATACCCTTCTCCTGCCATGCTCACCAAGCCACACTCACCAAGCCATGACACACCTACCAAGCCATGCCCACAGAACTGGAAGTAAAAATTTTTCAATCCTACCACTGACTAAAACCATCATAAACGCATGCCATTTGCCCAAATGTTGATCACGTGACCATGGGGAATGCCTCCCCAGTTGTAAAGGTGAAAAATAGTCATAAGTCACTTTTTTTTCCAATGCCATTACAGTATTGTCACTAAAACGAATGATTGAAAACCCTGTACAGCTCCTGGAGTAGAGTGAACCGTCTGTCTGTCCTCTTCGTGCCGTTTCTTTTTCCCCATTTGTTTGCTGAGTCATTTGATGGTTCCAGCCAAAGAATATCTAATTTTCTCCAGCCTGACTCACTCCTGACTCCTTAGGCAGAGGTTTGTTTGTTTTTTTCTCTTCAGGAATCACACATACTCCTCTTGGTTTTGTAAGCCAACCTCATTTTTCAGGCTACTGTATCTCTTTTAAATGACTCCTTTTTAAATGGCTTCTCCCACTTCCCCAGCCCACCAAGGCCACAAAAGGGGAAGAAACTCTTCGGGGAACCTCTGCTGAGATTCAGTTGTAAAGAAGGGGTGGGGGACTGGGGATTTCTAATGTTTCTCCCCCCCCCTTTTTTTTTAATAACCAGAGGAAGTGGAGGGGTGGAGGGCTGTTTGTAACCCACCTCACGTCAACACTGAGCAACAAGGGGGGTGGGCGGGGGGGGGATGGTGGAAGCCTTAGAAAGACCGAGCATTTTTGTAATGAAGTGTAATTTTAATGAGGAAATTAGCATTCTGTTTGTGTTGCCGGCTGGGCCTTCCTCTGGGTGTGTAATGGTGTGTTTGTGTTTTAATGAGTAACGTTGCTGGTGTAGATATTAGGGAAGTGAGCACGTGGGGAGAGAAGAAGTCAGGCCTCCCTCACACACACAGTCATTGTGTGCTAGATTTCAAAAGGAGAGATGCCCTAGAGCTGAGGATCATTGCTCTCCCTCAGTGACATTATCAGGCACAAAAGAAAGAGATAAGATTTCCTTGAAGTCAAGCTTGACCCCCGGTGACTTACATGGCTACATCCAGGCAATTTTATTTTTCTTTGCAATAATTAAGAAATGGGTTGCCACTGCCTTCTCCTGAGCTTTTTGGTTTAGAATAGAAGAGAATAACAGAGTTGGAAAGGACCTTGGAGGTCTTCTAGTCCATCCCCCTGCCTAGACAGGAAACCCTACACCAGTTCAGACAAATGGTTATCCAACATCTTTTTAAAAACTTCCAGTATTGGAGCATTCACAACTTCTGGAGGCAAGTTGTGAATGTTCCCATCTCACTAACCTGCTTTCCAGCTTTGTTCTCCTAATGCAGGGCAACCAAAGAAGACCCAGTTGATCAGATGGGACTCAATGGGAGGCAGAGAATAGAGGGGGGCGGGGCCAGTCAGAGGTGGGATTTGCTGGTTCTCCAAACGACTCAAAATTTCTGCTACCGTTTCTCCAGAACTGGTTGGAACCTGCTGAATATCATCTCTACTTGTACCATTTCAGACAAGTGGCTGTCCAATTTCTTCTTAAAAACCTCCAGTGATGGAGCACCCACAACTTCTGGAGGCGAGTCGTTCTACTGATTAATTGTTCTAACTATCAGGAAATTTCTCCTTCATTCTAGGTTGCTTCTCTCCCTGATTAGTCTCCACCCTTTGCTTCTTGTCCTGCCCTAAGGTGCTTTGGAGAATAGCATGATTCCCTCTAAGTTATATCTTCGTTGTCCTTCCTAAAATCCTTGGAGATTGCAAGATAAAAGCCTTGTTTGGAAGTATAGCTTTGGAGAATAGCTTGACTCCCTCTTCTTTGTGGCAGCCCCTGAGATGGAACACTGCTATCATGTCTCTCCTAGTCCTTCTTTTCATTAAACTATAGACATACCCAGTTCCTGCAACTGTTCTTCTCCAGTCCCCGAATCAACTTGGTTGCTCTTCTCTGCACTCTTTTTAGAGCCTCAACATCTTTTTTACATCATAGCAACCAAAACATGAATGTGGTATTCCAAGTATATGTCCTTACCATAAAGTGGTACTAATACTTCAAGTGCTCTTGATTCTATCCCTCTGTTTATGCAGCCTAGAATTGTCTTGGCTTTTTTGGCAGCTGCTGCATGCTGCTGTTTACATCTGGACTCTGTAGTCCAGTGGTACCCAACCTTTTGGGCACCAGGGATTGGTCCCACCGTGGAGAAAAGTTTTTCTGTGGACCGGAGGGGGTGTGGTTTTGTCTGCATCCAGTTGTTTGCGGAGGCTGGATGTTGGCATGCCGTGGGCGAGTGCCAGTCCATGGACCAGGAATTGGGTACTGGTCCAGGCTATAATCCTGGGACTTCGTAGTGTTCTCCCATTTTTGCTGGTTGTGTTCATATTTAACCTTGTGTAGCTTTTTATTTTTATTATATTTTTATTTTATTTTCCTTATGGTCACTGAGCTTGTCGATCAGAAAGGTTGGCAGTTTGGCGGTTGGAATCCCTAGCACTGCGTAATGGAGTAAGCTCCCATTACTTGTCTCGGCTTCTGTCAACCTAGCAGTTCGAAAGCACATAAAAAATGCAAGTAGAAAAATAGGGGCCACTTGGTGGGAAGGTGACAGCATTCCATGCGCCTTTGCCATTTAGTCATGCCAGCCACATGACCATGGAGACAGTGGTTTTCGGACAGTGCTGGCTCTTCGGCTTTGTAACGGGGATGAACAATGCCTCCTAGAGCCAGAAACGACTAGCACATATGTGCAAGGGGAATATTTACCTTTACCTTTACCTTTTTAAAGGCTCGGATTTCGTAACCTTAACTCATAGGTTCATGAATAGAGCAAATGACCTCATTTCAAAGGACCTTTATAGAATATAGAATCATAAGGCTGCAAGGGACCTCAGAGGTCTTCTAGTCCAACCCCCTGCTGAAGGCAGAAAGCTTACAGCATCCCACTCAAATGGCTGTCTAGTCTATTTTTGAAAACCTCCAGTGATGGAGCACCCACAGTCCTCGGAGAGAAGCGATTCTACAGGTTAATTATTCTCATTGTCAGAAAATTTCTCCTTACTTCTCGGTTGGATCTTTTTTTAACAAGCTTCCACCTATTATTTCTTGTTCTGCCCTCTGGTACTTTGGAGAATAAGTCAATCCCCTCTTCTCTGTGACAACCCCTCAAGTACTGGAAAACTACTATCATGTCCCCACTCCCAGTCCTTCTCTTCAATAATCTAGACCCGTGATGGTATGCCGAGCCATTTGTGTGGGCACATGAGCCCCAGGCAAACTTACCTCACTGAGCGTGCACGTGCCTCCCAGCTGATTTTTGGGACTTTTTTGGCCTGCCATAGGCTTGAGGGATGCCTCTGCAGGCTTTGCAGGACGAAAAATAGGCCTGTTTCATCACTTCCTGTATTTCCCGAAATACCTGAAGTGATGAAACAGGCCCATTTTTTGGCCTGCAAAGCCTGCAGATGCATCCCTCAAGCCTCTGGCAGGCCAAAAAAGGCCTCAAATGGCTCAAAAATCAGCTGGAAGGCTCAGAGCAGGTAAAAGGGCAGCGGCAGGGAATCATGTGCACATGCACAAGAGGCGTGAGGGGGCTCCGTATATTGCGCATGTGCAGTTTTTGGCAGAGGAGCCCAAAAGGGTTAGCCACCACTGGTTTAGGCATACCTAGTTCCCTCAACTGTACTTCATACAACTTAGCCTACAGATCTTTTTTCATTTTTGTTGTTCTTCTCTACGCACTTTCCAGGATTTCAACATCTTTTTTGTATTGTGGTGACCAGAACTGGATGTGGTATTGCAAGTGTTGTCACAGCCCAGGATTGCATTGTTTTTTTTTTGGCAGCTGCAGTACACTGCTGGCTCATACTGATACACCTGGACCTTAGATTTCTCTTTCAGTTGCTACTGTTGAAGCTGTGGATTCTTGATAACAATGTTAATTTGTGTTTGATATTTTTCCTAAGTCTACCCTTCCTCCAGGGGGCAAGCATGTCAGGATCAAATTGCTTTCCTTCTTCTGAGCTCCTATCACTTTTCACCTTGCCATTCAAGTGGGAGTGGGTAGGTGGGTGGGGGAATGGAATGAAGCTTTCATTTATGACTGGGAGAATCTGAACTTCACCAAGGTCACTATTGCAGATGTTAGACAGAGACATGGACTGCTCCCATAGCAAAAGGGAGTTTTATAATCGGAGAATATTAATAACCAGGGATGGGGAGAAAGGGAATCTATTCCTTAACTAAGTGAGCGTTTGTGTGGGAAAACCAGAGCTGGCTTTGTCTCTGCAAGTTCTGAGATGGTGTGTCCAATAAAGTTATATTTCTGGGAATTCAAAGAGTGTTTTATTCTTTTGGGTCCACTGGTCAGGCCTTGACAGGAATCACTTATTTGTTCCCTGTGTTTTTTGCTTTTTCCTGCCTAAGTGCAGGACCTTACTTTTCTCACCACTGAACTACATTGTCAGCTTGGAAACCATTTTTCTTTGAGGCTTCTGGGCTGTCACATTCAGTGCCTGGGAATTTAGGAGGGGGATTTCAAGGATGGTTGGAAGATTAGCCACAACAACATTCTTTTCTCAGAAAGTCAAGGACATGTTACCCTGCACCTGAAGGGGAGTGACTGGGGTATAGTTTCCAGTTGGAACAAAGTAATGATTGGACCATGTGATGGATGATTGAGTGCAGGGGTTGGGTTTTGGGTTTCTTTGGGCTAGGGGAAACCTGGAACTCTCAGATTCAGGTTTTCCCCAGATGTGACAATATAACATCTCTAATAAAATAAATCTTTGGGACGATGATATTCTCAGAGATGATTTTTCTCTGGAGGTTGTTACTTGGAATGCTGACATACGTATTATAAGCCCTCAGTGATGGTAGCTGACAGGAGAGTCTGTTCCTTCCCTGACATCCAGCTGGTTGAGAAAGGAAACCAACTCTTCTCACCCACATATGGCTGCCCACTTCTCTAGCCGTTCCACTATTGGCAAGCAGTCCCGTCCTTATTACTAAGAGCTCCTCTTCAGACAGGCTTTTTCCATTGCTGCCCTCAAATCGGGATTAAGATTTAAGACTCATCCACTGATAGTAAAAGGATTCTGAGGATGGACCATCTGGGCTTATGAGTGAATGACGCTGGTGGTTATAATAGTACCTCTTCTGTTGCATTAGCATGATTCCTCAGTGGTACAGTGGTTAGAGTGCAGTAATGCAAGCTACTTCTGCTGACTGCCGGCTGACTGCAATTTGGCAGATCGAATCCCACTAGGCTCAAGGTTGACTGCTTAGAAAGGGCTGTAAAGCACTATAAAGCGGTGTATAAGTCTAAGTGCTATTGCTTTTCGTATTTTATGTGTAAGTCCTTGACTTTTGATCACAATTGAGCCCAACATTTCCATTGCTAAGTGAGAGAGTTGTTAAGTGAGTTTTGCCCCATTTTAATGATCTTTCTTGCCCCAGTTGTTAAGTAAAGCGCTGCAGTTTGTTAAATTAGTCACAGGGTTGTTTAGTGACTCTGGCTCCCTCATTAAGTTTGCTTATCAGAAGGTCGCAAAAGGGGATCATATGACCCCTGGAATACTGCAACCGTCATAAATATGAGTCAGTTGCCAAGCATCTTAATTTTGATCACCTAACCATGGGGCTGCTGCAATAGTTTTAAGCGTGGAAAACAATCATGCCACTTTTTTCAGTGCCATTGTAACTTTGAATAGTCACTAAATGAATGTTGTAAGTTGAGGACTACTTATATTTTTGTATTTGCTCTTGAAGAAAAAGCTTTCGCAGATTATTGTAAAGTACAGATTCCCTTTTAGATGTTCACCTTTTGCACAGTGGTGGGATTCAAATTTTTTTACTATCAGTTCTGTGGGCGTGGCTTGGTGGGTGTAGCTTGGTGGGCTGGCAGGAGAAGTGTTCTGTCCTTTAATCACTATCTGAATATAAAAGCAGACAGATTAAAGTCTACAAAGGCTTCTGTACAAAGTTTCTTTATTGATTCACCCGGCATCCTCAAATATAACTCACGGTTATGTCGAGATTCATCTCAATGTCCAAATCTTTGCATAGTTATCTTCATAATGTAAAAGAATAGTGATCTTTTCATCCCATAACGAAGGAACAAGGGGGTGAGGCACCAGCACTCTGCTGGGGTCCAGTTATTTTTTCTATGCAGTCACTGTTCTATCTTCTACACTACAATTTCTATCTCTTTCCATTAATGAAATGGATAAAATGGAAATACTCAAGGATAATAACACTTTTTCCCCTGCAACTGTTTATCACTAAGGTTGAAGTGGGACAATATGAATCAGTTTGGTCATCTTCTGTCTGATAACATGCATTGTTGTGGTCTCATTTCCCCTCCCCCCAGGAATGAAGCAGTATGAAGACTTTGGTGCACAGTATCACTCAGCCATCTACACAATCGGAGCAGAACTGGAATCTACTTTAAGATCCAAGGCAATGTATGAACAGGTATAGGAGAATTATGGGGGACAGGATGGGGGACAGGAGATTGAGGTCATGGACTGTGGTGCTGCTTTTGATATGATTACAGTTGACTCTTATTGTCATTAACTTTGTAAGGCATAGGTGCCTAGCTATGGATTTCCATTTAAAGGTAAAGATAAAGGTGCCTCCTGCCCAGTTGTGCCTGACTGGGGTGATGCTTATTTCCATTTCTTCGCCAAGGGAGCCACTGTTGTCCAAAGACACTTCCATGATCATGTGGCCAGCATGACTTATACACCAAGGTGCACAGAACACTGTTACCTTCCCACCCAAGTGATACCTATTTATCTACTCGCATGTATATGCTTTCAAACTGCAAGGTGGGCAGGAGCTGAGGCAAGTAATGGAAACTTTTTCTAACTGATAAACTCATTATCTTTAACCTCAGAGCCATCATGCCCCCTGGCTTCCCATCTAAGAGCTTTTAATTGGAGTTGTCACTACTGAAACCTGGGACTTTCTTCATGGAAAATATACGCTCCACACACCTGGGTTGTAGTTCCGTTAGGATGGCCTAATGTATTCCTAAACCTGGAGTTTGTTCATTGTTGGATTGTTGGATTCTAAGATTGTTAGAGTTAGGAGCTAAACTACATAGTTATGGTGATTATCTTCTCATATTCCACATCTGGCCCAGTTAGCAGCTCTTCTGCAGAAAATAACTTCATGGACTAGGGATGCATGATCACAGCTGTCCCAAGCAAATGGAAACTCTTTGTTAGGATCTCAGCTGCCACAGTATTTTAATTGCCAGGGTTAAGCATGTACAGTGGGTGATTCAACTGTCACCAGCAACACAAAGTTTCCTTACCCATCTTACTTCTCCAATGTTCAGTCCTCCCATGTGGCCAGAGGGGTAGAGATAAAAAATAATAGTAGAGGCAGGATACCTAGAAAAGTCCCATTTTTTTCAGGATTGCTCTGTATCTACATTTCTCTGCCAGCAGGAAGAAGTTAACCTTCTCTTCCATGTTTGCCTAACATGGTTGACCAGGGGAGAGTATTTAATTTAAAACAGATAGATCTTTTCCAGATTAAAATTGAATCCTGCAAGTCCACAATTAAGTAGGCTATGGGTTTGCCAATCCTGTTCATGTCCCAGTTAAATACAAATATAAATAGTTTCCCCCCTGAAATACATAAATTTATTTTTAATCTGCTTGTTTCTCTGTATGTGAGTGATTGAGTCAATATTTACTCAAGTCTGTGCAATTTTCTTAGTGACAATTATTAGAAATATTCTTCCTAGGGCTGAGGGGTGGTGGTGGTTCAAAGCCACCCAGGTGGCCAAGGAAGGACTAGAATTCATGGACTCCCAGTTTCTAGCCTGGTGCCTTTAACCAAGGCACCAAACTGGTTCACTGCTGAATTGTTTGGATGTTAAAGAAGTTTTTATAAGAGCTAAGTAAAATCCTTTTCTTCTTTATTTCCCATGGGATTTGAATTCAATGCTCTGGAGTCTTGTTAGAGGAGGCCAATACTTCAGATATTTTCGCTAACATGTTGCCTCTTAATAATCTCTTTTTAAGGCTAAACAGATCTTCATGCCTTCAGCTTTTTTCTTGTAGGGGCTCATTAACCAACAGAGGTTTGAAGTGGCAATCTAATTATGCCAGGAAGGTATTGTTCTTGGCACGCCACGCTTTCATGCAAGCCTCATTTTTACAGGAGCCGCTACTTATGCTTAAAGAAAATAGTATAGCTTTTAATCTCTAATGCCCTAAAGTGCTCTGGACTCTCGGCCAATCTTGTCTGCCAAGCTGTCTAGGACTGTAATTCTCATAATACGCAGATGCTGGTTCAGCAATAACATGCACACAGGGTCAAGTTCCATAAGCCAAGCAAAATACAAGCAGTTTTTATCTTACAATTATTCATTTAGAGAATATTACAATAGCATTGAAAAAAGTAGCTGACGACTAGTCCTCACACTGATGACTATCATAGCAATAGGTCACATGAGCAAAATTCAGGCATTTGGGCAACCAACATATATTGGTAGCCATGGTGGCGCAGTAGTTAGAATGCAGTATTGCAGGCTAACTCTCTGGCGGCTGTCCGTAGTTTGATCCTGACTGGCTTCAAGTTGACTCAGCCTTCCGTCCTTCCGAAGTGGGTAAAATGGGGACCCAGATTGCTGGGGGCAAGAGGCTGACTCTGTAAAACCATTTAGAGAGGACTGTAAAGCGTTGTGAAGCAGTATATAAGTCTAAGTGCTGGTGCTATGTATCAGAGTGCGCACAGCTTTACTATGTGAGACAACCCAGGAGCGATAACAGCAAACAGAGGTTTGTAATAAATAGTGGTTTTTATCTACAAAAGAATATATTCTATGCATACACATATTATAGGCAATTACAGAGGTCAAAGAAACAGCAATTACAGTAGGGAAGAACAGGCTCTTAAAGGGATAACAGCCAAAAAACTTGCTGACTCATTCCCATCATTGCATTATTGCAGCAGTTGCTCAGCTCTTAAATCACTACCCTGGCACTATGGCTGTATATTTACAAAGGATGCAGCATCCAAGGGTTGTGGGGTTGTCATTTATGACTTTCCTAGCTGGCTTCTGACAAGCTGGGTTAACTTAATGATTGTGTGAGTCACTTAACAGCTGCAGTGATTCACTTAACAAGCATGGCAAAATCAGGCACGACTCACTTTACAACTGTCTTGCTTAGCAATGGAAATGGGCCTCAAGGTCGCTATTCCTTTGCACCATCAGCATCAGGCAAAGGCCTTGAAAGAAAATGCTGGGTTGTTCAATTTCTGGACTTGAGTATTTCAATCCACATGATTATAATCAGTGCACAGGTAGTCCTTGACTTACGACCACAATTCAGCCCCAAATTTATGTTGTTAAGTGAGATGCTTGTTAAGTGAGTGGGCCCCATTTTACCACCTTTCTTGCCACAGTTGTTAAGTGAATCACTGCAGTTGTAAGTTAGTAGGGTTAGGGACTCCTGCTTGGGTGGGGGGTTGGACTAGATGACCTACAAGGTCCCTCCCAACTCTGCATCTGTTAATCTATTTATTTCTGTTAATCTAGTAACAAGTGGATCTGGTTTCCACATTGACTTTGCTTGTCAGAAGGATGCAAAAAGGGATCACATGATCCTAGGGACACTGCAACTGCCATAAATACGAGTCAATGGCCAAGCATGTGAATTTTGATCACCCGATTATGGCCGTTGTGAACTTTGGTCACTAAATGAACTGTTGTAAATCAAGGACTACCTGTATAGAGAAGATGCTTGTTAATCTGTTCCAAATTTGTCTTGTGTCATGTAAAATATATATATATATATATATATATGTGTGTGTGTGTGTGTGTGTGTGTGTGTGTGTGCGCGCTGTTTAGTTTCCTTCGGGTATTATCCCACGTCATTGTAGTTCTGTTAAAGTTGTAGCAACGTTTCAGCAGAATCTCATCTGCCATCATCAGGCTTCTGTATGGATGTGTTTCAAATTTGAGGCTGGTCTATTCTGATTGGCTAGGAGCCTGGGTCTGTGTTCACTGGACTTGGAGTTTGATTGATTGGTGTTTCTGGTTTCTTCTGTCTGTTTTGTGGCTTTGATTGGCTGGCAACACTCTGTTCCTGTGTTGGAGGCTTTCAGTGCAGCTTGGCTTCGTGTGAAAGGACGGCTGCTCTTCATTAGGAAGCCAGGTTTCACCTGGGTGCCTGGTGGTGGGGTGTTTGAGTTGGAGCTATCAGGGGGAGTCTGTTTGTGCTCAGGTGTTTGCCTGGCTTGTGGTGTGGAGATCTTTCTATTTGAGAGTGCAGGCTTCCAAATGATTGACAGTCTGGTGGAATCATCTCTTCTATTCATGCTTTCATGTGAAGAGATGATTCATAGAAGAGATGATTCCAGCAGAAAGCATATATATATGTTTTTTTAAGCTTTCGCCGGTACTTACATGTGTGCTGTTTAGCTTCCTTTAAAAGCACTTTAAAAGCACTACAATGACGTGGGATAATACTCGAAGGAAGCTAAACAGCACACACACACACACACACACACACACATGTATGTATGTATGTATGTATGTACACACACACACACAATGTGACAATTTCTAAAGCGGCTGGGAGTTATATGGAACCATAATTTTCTACATTACATTACCCTGACAGATGTTTAACATGATGGTTATTTTATTGTCTTAGAAAAAAGAAGTAGAAAATAGAAATTGGGAAAATAATATTATCTATACTGAAACATAATAGAGCATATTATAATTGCTAGGTATACACAAATCTTAGAAGTTGAAAAATTACGATGATGTATATTTAAATGGCAATATCTTTGTCAGAATTGTTTATGATATATATTGACCCAGACATGACATTGTTCACCAGATACTTATGGATGTTAAAGAAAAACAAATCATAATAAAAAAAAAATTCTATGTTACGCTAGCCTGACAGATGTTTAGGTGCATCCAGTACAGTAGTTTTTCCACAATTATATACAGAATGCTCTCTTGTCAAGATGTCTGCTGGTCTCCATCCTTCACAGTTCGACGCCTTTCAGCAACTTCCTGAAAAATTGTGAGGCTTTCAGCCCCTCCCCTGCTCCCATGTTGTGGCTTGTGTTCTTTTGTATACAATGTGGTTCTTTTATGGGTACAATCTGTTTTGGAAACATGTTTGGAGAGAGACCCTTGAGGTGTCACTTAAATAAGCAGTCGCCAGGAAGATGCTGAGTCTTTCCAGCAAGGGATTCACCATGGAGTTGGTATTTTTCTTTTTCTCTCATGTGCTCTCTCTCTCCCTCCCTCCCTCCCTCCCTCCCTCCCTCTCTCTCTCTCTCTCTCTCTCAAACACACACACACACACCCTCAGGGACTCTTAAGAGGCTGTTTTTTTGTTTTGGTCCCCTCCAGTGAATAAAACCTGCCCCCAACGCCTTGCCCCATAACAAAGGCAGAGAAGCGAATATAGATAATTGCTCCTCCAAGACCATTCATGTACTCTGGATGGAGAGAGAGGTGGGGGGGAAGGGGAGGAGGAGGGAGAGATGTCTTAGTTTCCCTGGCAACTTGCCATGGTGGTGATTGGCAGCTAGAGAGCAAAGGTCATGGGAGAGGCAGGTGCAATATCTCCCCTCTGCCTGGGCCCATTTGGAAATGATTCATTGCCCTAAGCAGTTGCCCCCTCCCCCCAGTAGGACAATTAAGGGGAACCCCAGCTTAAAATTGGCACGTGCTGGCTGGACATCAGTGTGTGTATTGTGGAGGGGGGTATTTCTTGGGAGCTGGCAGTCTGAGAGGGGAGTGTGTGTTGTGTATTTCTAAGTGGCTAGTGAGGTTGAGATTCAAGTGGACTGGGACAGTTTTAGAAGGGTCTCCTCCTTCCTGGAGGCAGACCACCTCCCCAAAGTGCCTCAGGTGAGGCAGAGTCATTCCAAGGATGCCAACATTGCTGGGTTTTTATGATTGGGGGCGAGGGGTAGGGGGGTTGGGGAGGGCTAGGAGAACAGCCCTTTTCTTTTCTTTTTGCAGATGGGGGTTGGTGTTTGCTTTATTGTTTCTTGGCAACTGCAGAAGGCAAGCCAAGATGTGCTGAAGGAACAGGGATGATTGAAACACCTTTGGAGGGTTTTGTGAACAATTCCAAAATTGGGCACCTTTAGACTGTCGGAGGCTTTACCACTCTGATTGGGTGGCTTGTGGTTTTTAAGTAGAATTAAAAATAGGCAGCTGAAAATTGGTATTTGGTTGATACCATCTGGAGGAGGGCTTCCCCAAAATGGAGGTAATGTTACGTGAGGTACAAGGATTGTCCTTCCTTCCTTCCTTCCTTCCCCCCCTCTTTGTTTCTCCCTCTTTCTTTCCTTCCTTCCTCCTTCCTTCTTTCTTTGTCTTTCTTTCCTTTCTTTTTTTCTTCCTTCCTCCTTTCTTTCTTTCTGTCTTTCTTTCTTTCCTTCCTTCCTTCTTTCATTTACCACCTTTAGTGCTTTATAAATAACTCAAACTTACATAAAACTCCTTCCTCCTATTTTCCCCACAACAATCCTGTGTTGGGCGGAGGGAGTGTGAGTGCTCCAAAATCACCTAATTGGTTTTCATCCCTAAGGTGGGATTGGAACTCACAAGTCTGATGATTGGCCCAAAGTTATCCAGCCAGCTTTTGCAGCAATAAGGTGGGACTTGAACTCATGGTCTCCTGCTTTCTAGCCTGCTGTCTTAAGGAAACAGATAAAATACTATTCAGAATTTAAAGCCTTACATACAAATAGTCCTTGACTCCTAGCCATTCTTTTAATGACCATTCCAAGTTACAATGAAGTCACTGAAAAAAAGTAACTTATGATCAATGTTCACACTTATGACCATTGCAGCATCCTTGCAGTCATATTATCATACTTTGGGTGTTTGGCAATCAGCTTGTATTTATGATGGTTGCAGCATCCCGAGATCTGGAATGGTCATTTGCAACCTTCCTAGTTTCTGACGAGCAAAGTCAATGACGGAAGCCAGATTCTCTTAATGACAATATGATTTGTTTAACAACTTCAGTGATTCGCTTAACAACCATGGCAAAAAAGTCATCAAATGAGGCACAACTCACTTGTGCCTCAGCTGTCTTGCTGAGCAAAAGAAATTTTGGCCACAATTATGTTCAGAAGTCAAGCGCAAACTGTATAGATAAATTTGCTTTCTCTGATAATTGATCAGAGTACTGATATTTAAACGGCACACAGTTACACAATAAGTTTTCTATTATTACATTTTTATATTATTACTATCTTTATTACAAGTAGTCTTCGACTTATGAGCCACAATTGGGACTGGAATTTCCATTGCTAAGTGATACAGTTGGTAAATGAGTCATCAATTACCACACATCCAATTTTACAACATTTTTTGCTGCATGATAGTTAAGAAAATCCAGCATCCTCCAATGACTTTGTTGTCAAAAGCTAGCTGGGTAAATTATAAATGCTGATCACATGACACTGGGATTCAGCAACTGTTATAAATCCATGCCAGTTGCCAAGAGCCCGAATTGTGATCATGTGACTACAGGGATGCTGCAATGGATGTTTAGTGCAAGAACTGGTCCAAGGTCATCCTTTTCACCACGATTGTGCCCTCAGTCACTAAGTGGTCATAAATTGAGGACTACTTGCAACATCAAATATACAGTAGAAAATAATTAAGCAGCCAATTAAATCTTTGTCCTGCTTTCCAGACATTTTTTTGGCAACATGAAATAGATCCAACTCCTAAACTGCCTTGGTGGATAGGGGACATTAGGATTGAAGCCTCAGAGAAGAAAGCCCTACCCACAACATAATCCGTTTTTCTAGGCAGGAAGAGATGAAGAAAAATATTGATCAGGAAAGGCCCAGGAAGTGCCCTTAGATGGCTCATTGATGGAAACCGTACTTCTTGTCAATGACTGACATAAAAGGCCCAAAACCACGTGTGTGCACCAGGTCTGAAGATAAAAACTGCTCTAGTGGGAACAGAGCTCTATAATGCTTGAGAAATTGACTGAGGTCTTCTCCAAGAAAGAAGAAACAATCATGAATAAGAAATTATATTAGAGCATTGGTGGTGTGATTCAAAAAGGTTTGAGCAAAGCTATAACTTGAGAACATCTAGTGTTAAGGACAATTTTAAAACGTTTTGCCAAAAGAAATATTATAAATGATATAAGGACACTTACAAAGCAGTAGCATTTCTGGCCTGTTTGTCAATTGGTGTTATTAATACTTTAGAGCCCATAAGGTTGCATCATTTGGTATTTTGCATTGGCCCTGGGATTTGATCTACAACTTCCAATGTTCTACGCCGGGGACATTGTTGGCTGAGGCTGCTAGAACTGGGCATTCAGTAGGATTTGGAGTAATTCACCCTTAATTGCTAAGACACAGGCTCTGGGGAACTAAAGGCTAACTTTATTCAGGGGAAACTCATAGCACCTCTCTATGCCTTCAAAGCCTGAGGCCATAGTTTTCTCTTCAGGTTCAGATTTTTTTTCATAGTTCCTGTGATTTTCCAGCCATGCAGAAAAGAACAGAAGATATTTAAAATCAACTCACTAGCAAGATGGGTGGCATTGGGGCTGGCTTTTTAGTCTTGACATACTGGTTGAGCTTGGACAGGAGCTGGTACAACAGCTCTTAGAATTAGATCAAGCGTGATTATCTGCCCTGAGCAGATAATGGTCCTGAAAATGCTTACAGCACTGTATCTGTGAACAAACCAGCTTTGCCTCTCGTAGCATTAAGTTAATTTTCTTGAATCAGGCCAAACTAGGACAGACTTAAAACCAGAATAAGGCTTATTAAAGAAGAGATGTGGCAGAATTATTTCTAAGAAGACAAGACTTAGTTTCATTCTGGACACAGATTTAAGCTAAATCAAATTTATATAGTTGGTTTAACATTTGGTGAATACTTCTCATTTGATGGCATCACCTTCAATTTTAGTCCCACTTTAGTGCCACTGTTCCTCTAGTATGCTTTTTGGGGTACAGAGTCTTTGGAGGAAGAGAGATAATGTTTTTGTATATTTGTGATGTTGTGGCATAGGACTCTGTTTTTTCAGCTGCATTACATAAGCATGAGGTTTCAGTATCTGCTTGGAAAATCGGGTAATGCACAAATCAGGTTTTATTTTATTTTTTTGTAATGTCAGAATGTGAGATTCACCAAGTGTTCAGCAATGCTCCTGCTTGCACTGCTTTGGGCTATCTTATTATTGGATTTGTACACTTGTTGTATTGCCTAATAAAGTACCAAATTAACACCCTCTCTCTCACCTCCCCCATTTCCTGCCCCTCAGCAGCCTTTCCTAAGCTAATATCCTTGAGAGTGAATCCACAGCCAAATTTGTTGATGGCAGTGAATGATGGGTTGTGTAGCCCAATCAGCTAGAGACTGTGGGTGTTAGATGCTGCAGGCCATCTTTTTATATAGGTTTGTCTTTTGAAAAAATAGTGTCGGCAATGAACCTTAATGATAACCATCTTGTGAATATTCACACTGTAAGCTTCTCACAGTTCCCTTGAATTGTGAGATGGGCAGGCATATAAATCAGATAGATAGATAGATAGATAGATAGATAGATAGATAGATAGATAGATAGATAGATAGATAGATAG
>BLBF01000072.1:6025676-6061668 GCA_015471245.1 Laticauda colubrina
TAGATAGATAGATAGATAGATAGATAGATAGATAGATAGATAGATAGTTCAAGTCCTTCAGCATAGTAGCCCTCACTGAAAATAAGTTATAATGAGCTGCCGTGGCGTGGTGGTCAGAGCGCAGTACTGCAGGCTACTTCTGCTACCTGCCAGCTGTCTGCAATTTAGCAGTTTAAATCTCACCAGGCTCAAGGTTGACTCAGCCTTCCATCCTTCTGAAGTGGGTAAACTGAGGACCCAGATTGTTGGGGGCCATAGATTGATTCTATACACCGCTTAGAGAGGGCTGTGAAGCACTGTGAAGCAGTATATAAGTCTAAGTGCTATTGCTTTAAGCCTGCGAGAATTGTAGCTGTTCTTTCATATAGAGTTCCCCTGTTGCTTCTGCCAGTGCAATTAAACATCTGCATGGTAGATGAACTGCATGGCATGAATCTACTTGTGACCCAGAATATTGCTGTCCATTAGGGAAGAGGGAAGGGGTGTCCATGATAGGACATCATAACTGAAATCAGATTCTGGCTGTTTGGAAGATTTTGACAGACATATCATTCTTTTCTGACAGGTTTCCTTCTAGTGGCCATTAAACATGCTAAGATATTCCCCACCAGGGGAGGAGAGAAAAAAAAATCGATAGCTCCCCTCCACATCCCTGAGGGCAGGAAGACAGCATGTTGCCTCTAGGAGCAATCTGTTATTTATATATTCTGTTCCTTGGTATGGCTTAAATACCAAGCACTTGGTCTCTGCTCCTTGCTCCCTGCAGAGGCCCCTAGAGCTTTGCTCAACCCATCCTCTGGATGTGACAGAAAGAAATATCTTAGTATTTATTGATCACTCCAAAGGAGACAGACCTCCTGTTTGTCCAGATCCATCTGGGATCCTGTTTCTGGAGTTCAGACATAGTGAGGTTTTCCTCCAAGGAGGTGTTTCCCTCTCTTACATGCTGGGAGTTTTGCAGGACTGGATTGGAAGAAGACTAAAACCAAAGCATTATTTCCAAACAATTGCATTTGGTGTTCAAATGTTAAGGCAGGGGCCCTTACTTCCAATTTGCATCCCTGGGATCTGAAGTTTGAAGCCACCTTTGAGTTGAAATTCTGAAGCTGTTAGGAAAATAGGCTTCCAATTCTGTCTCTTGTTCTTCCTGGCCTCTGCAGAATCAGCTAGAGGTCTGAAGGACAGCTGTGCTCATGTTTGCCTAACCTGTTTATTCAGGCTCTTCAATGGGGGAAGGTATATTGGTTTCTTGCTCCTTCTGTCCATGATCTCTAGCCAAGGGATCTTTCCTGGTACTGCAGTTTGAGTTCATCTTCTATAAGAAATGTTAGGGGATGAATTTAGCGATGGATGGGTGGAATCTATCCATCTATCCATCCCATGCCAAAAGTGGCAAATTGGAATTGTATATCTGCTCCATTGATCAGCTAGGAGAGCTAATATACCTTCTGAGCAGGGAGAGTGGAGAGAAGATTCCTCAGAGCTTCAGGATGAAGGATTCAAGGTGGAGAAGACCTTGCTTTCTCTTTGAGCCTTACCCAATTCTTTCCTGCTACTGGAGTACATTTGAGGAGAACTTGTAGGGGTGTTGAGCATCAGTGTTGAGTAGGCAAACACTATAGCCTGGAAGTAAGACAAGAAAATCCTTTGCTTGGAACATTTTTCCTCATCCATCATCCCCTACCACTTTGCTTCCTTAGGATGGATTTAGCAGAGACTGGCTGAGCCCTCCTACCTCCTTCTCAGCCTGAGTGGGCTGAGAGAGGATGTTGAGAGCTCTAACCCAACTCTATTAGAAAGCAACCTTAGAACCCTTTTATAAATACAGTGGTACCTTGGTACTCAGCTGCTTTGGAACTCATTGAATTTGGTACTCAGTGCATTTTGACCTGAAAATTTTGACCTGAAAATTTTCATTTGTTTGATACTCAACGCACAAGCTAGGACTTGTCCATGTTGGCTGCCTTGTGACTCACTACATTATTGCTTATGGGAAAAAGTTGTTTGGTACTCTTCATTTTTGGTAGTCATCGCACCTCCCAGAACCAATTAATGTTGAGTACCGAGGTATCACTGTATAAAGAACGTATATATTTTGGCAATATTTGCATAAAAAGCCAAACTATATCACTTATGAGCCTAGAAAGTGCCTTCACACAATCTGCCAAAAGTGGTTAATTTTAATTTCACTTGTTTGTTTTTTCAGAATAATCATGGAATACTATTAATGTGCAATGTCCAATACTAAACTGCCTGATTTTGAAATTGTTATGGTTGTGCCTACATAAATAAGCAGAAATAAGCAGTATTTTCTTCAAACGGCTGGAATATATATCCTATATTTTCAAAAGCAAGAAAGGTGTCAGGTTTCCAAGTAATGAAAAAGGGACATAGGAATGGAGTAATAAAGCTTGGATTAAAACACAAGAGGACCTAACTCAGAGCTATCTAAAAACACTCGGTTTACCAGAAGATATTGAAGCTTCAGATCCTCCGCTTGACTTATTTGGAGAAAATGTTTGTGAAAGCTCACCCTAATGTCTTCTGATCGTGATTTAGATATTGGCTATTCCTCTTGAATTAGAAACAGTGAACATTCCTAGGAGTGCTGCTTCGATCATTGCAAAATTTCTCAGATTGTTTAAGAAGCAGGAGAAGGATGTTGTGTGAATGCAGCATTTCACGCTCTGTTAGAAGCCCCAGCAAATCCCCTTCCTTCCTTCCTTCCTTCCTTCCTTCCTTCCTTCCTTCCTTCCTTCCTTCCTTCCTTCCTTCCTTCCTTCCTCTTTCTTTCTTTCTTTCTTTCTTTCTTTCTTTCTTTCTTTCTTTCTTTCTTTCTTTCTTTCTTTCTTTCTTTCTTTCTTCTCTTTTCTTTCCTTTCTCTTCCTTCCTTCCTTTCACTTCCTTTCCTTCCTTCCTTCTTTCTTTCTCTTTCTTCTTTCTTTCTCTTTCTTCTTCCTCTCCCTCTCTCTTGATGCAGAAGCTGACTTCCACTGCTCTTTTCCTGCTGCAGCGTCTCTGCTGACGCCAGGCTCAGCTGGGTTCCAGTTAATTAACCATGTTGTCTTATCGGCTCTCTTGCACACATCATCCAGCCTGCATGCGAATTAACTCTGCCTGCGATAAGCCTCATTGTACTTAGCCCTGGAGAGCCACACACTTCCTTCTCAGACTTCCTTTCCCCTGACATAAACAATCCAGCGTCCCTGAGCCAAAAAGCCTCCTGAGCTATCCACGATTCCTTTGAAGTGGGCAGGCCCACTTCAAAAATTGAATTCAAAAATTAAGCCACGTTTCCTTTCTCTCTCCACTCGAACGTCTCCCAAAGCCAGCCTCTCCCCCAATCAATTGACAGGTAGTCCTCAAATTAACCACGGTTGGAACCAGGATTCCTGTGGCGAAGCAAGGCAGTTGTTAAATGAATCGTGCCCAGTTTTCTTGACTTTTTTGTTTTGTTTTGCTCTGGTGGTTAAACGAATCATTGCAGTTGTTCGGTGAATCCAGCCATCCTCATTGACTTTGTGTCAACCCTGAAGCCATTTCTGGAGCATCTTCAGGGCTGCCACAGCTACGCTCCTTGGACCTGTGGGAACAGGGCAGGGGGAATATAGATAGCTGGGGGCTTGTAGCCAAAATATTTTTTTTTCCTCTGGGGAACCAAGGATGTTCTCACTAGTGCTGGGGAAGCGTGGATTGAATCCAACTGGAGTTGGGGCTGTGGCTGGATTGGACCATGTAGTGGACATGAGGATTGGGGGAGGGGACGGAAGAACTTTGACTTTTAATTTGGGTGGGAAAAACCATGGGACCTTTTGAGTAGGGTTTTCACTAGATGTGCCAATATGACATGCCTAATAAACAGGTGTGGGATTCAAAAATCCCAGCAACCAGTTCGCTGCCCAGTTGCTGGGTGGACATGGCCATGATGGACGTGGCCTACTGGAACTTCCGGGAGGGCCCTTTTTCACTTTCCCAAGGGTCTGGAGGTTTCCTTGGGAGGGCAAAAACAGTCTTCCCCGGGCTCTGGAGGCTCTCGGGAAGCCAGAAACAGGCCCGTTCCTGGACTTCCGGTACTTCGGGAAAGCCCATTTTTCTCCCTCCAGAGCGTCCATGAAGATCGTGCACTTACCTGCATTGACAATGGGCCAGGTGGAGACTCCTGAGAGGGAAGGGGCAGGTTGGGTGAGGCCAGCCAGTCAGTTCAAATACTGGTTCAGTGAACCAGATGCAAAGTTAACATCTGGTTTGCCCGAACCGGTCTGAACCGGTAGAATCCCACCCCTGCCAATCAATCTGTCCTTTGAGGAACTCCTAGGCCTCTGAGTTTTGATTGCAATAGGTCTGTTACTTGGAACCCTGACACTTTGCTTGTTGGAAGCCAGCTGGGAAGGTTGCCTATGGCAACCACACAACTCTGGGATGCTGCAATTGTCGTAAATGCATGACCACAGGGATGCTGCAATGGTTTTAAGTGTAAATACTGGTCGTAAATCACTTTTGTTTCCCAGTGCTGTTCTAACTTTGAATGGTTCATCCTAAATGGATGGTTGTAAATCATCTCCTCTTTCTGCCTCTGCATCCCCACTATTCCTCAGGAGAGAAGATAAAATCAGGGGTGGGCTTCAAAAATTTTAACAATGGGTTCTCTGCCTGGTTGCTGGGTGGGCGTGGCCATGGTGGGCGTGGCCTAGTCGACCTTCTGCACCACAGCAGGGAGGGGGCATTTTTGCTCACCCCGGGCTCCAGAGGCTTTCCTTGAGCCTCCAGGAGGGCAAAAACGGTAGGGCGAAACCCTCCAGGAGGGTGAAACCCTCTCCTGGGCTCCAGAGGCTCTCTGGAAGCCGGAAACAGGCCCATTTCCAGCCTTCCTGAACTTGCAGGAGGCCTGTTTTCCACCCTCCCTGAGCCTCCATGCGCGCCCTACACTTACCTACATCCTAAACAGGCCATGTGGGGACTCCTGGGAGGGGCAGGGTGGGCAGGGCCAGCCAGGGTGGCATTTGGGGATTCTCTGAACTGCACAGAATCTTAGTTCGGGGCTCTCCCGAACCCCTGAGAACTCCCAGCAGCCCACCCCCAGATAAAATCATTTTCACCTGGTAGGGGCAGATTACAAAGGGAGAAAGTGGTGGGAGGACCCCACCAGTCTCTGCTAAACTCATCCTATGGAAGCAGAGACACTGGATGGCATTTTTGTGGCTGTGCCTTTTTAGACCAATGGCCTCCAACCTTTCAGGCATCAGGAACCAGTTCCATGGAGAGAGAATTTTTCCGTGGACTGGAGGGGGGAGGGGTTTCATGTGCTGCCTGCATCCTGTGGATGGGGCTTTGCTTATTTGTGCGGCCTGGTTTCTGGCATGCCACAGGCCAGGGGTTTGGGACCTCTGTTCTGGACCTTTGATGGATAGAGAGAAATGGTATTTAGCCTTCTGTCCCAGGGAAGACCCAGGGAAGCCATGCATTTAAGAAATGGGGGATTGAATGGTATGTGGAAATGGCCTTGGGAGACAGGAGAGCTGCAGACTGGACAACAGGTGGGTAAAAGATTATCTCAGCTCACAGAAGGAGGGAGGGTGGGAAAAACTATTTCCTTAGTTTCCTGGAGAGTACAAGGGAAGGAGGGGAGAAATAAGTTGAATCTTGCAAGATGCTGTTCATGTAACCTTGCAACAAAGAGCCAACATTCCCAGTTGTGCTTCTCGTCAAGGCTGCCTTGAAGGGCTGACAGGGGACTAGGTGCCAATGTTCATCTAAGTCTCCTAGTGTTTTGTTCATAGGCTGTAATGAAAAAAAATGGTTTGCCATTGCCCAAGTATTACGCTGTTCCCCCACACAACAGTTCTCAAGTGAAGAGGGGAAGACATCAATACAGAATAGTATTAAGAGCCCAAAGGAAAAGATGTAAAGTCTATTTTACATGACAGTTTTGGTGTATTTCTCTCCTGAAAATGGCTGGGGAATGCTGAGAATTGAAGTCCATACATCTTCAGATTGCCATGGTGGTGGAAAATTAGAGAAATGGTGGAAAAAGCAATGTGGAACTGCTTAAGCAGAATAATAGAATAACAGATCTGAAGGGAGCTTAGAGATCTTCTAGTCCAACCCCCTTCTATTCCGTTTCAGACAAATGGCTGTCCAATCTCTTCTTGAAAATTTCCACTGTTGGAGCATTTACAACTTCTGGAGGCAAATTGATTAATTGTTCTGTCAGGAAGTTTCTCCTTAGTTCTAGGTTGCTTCTCTCTCTGGTCAGTTTCCATCTATTGCTTCTTGTCTTGCCTTCTGATCCTCCTCAGAATAGGTTGACCTCTTTTTTATGGCAGCCCCTCAAATACTGGATACTGCTATCACCCCATCCCTAATCCCTAGATTTGTGATTTGCTAGTCCTTAAATTTGCAATTTGGGAAATGATCTTGCCCACCAATAATCATGATGCCAAAATCAAAGCACGGGCTTTGATTTAAGGATGCCATGAGGGAAAGAAGCAGATCCTTTGAAATGTCCATCTCGAAAGGAGAACTTTTTTCCCAAAGTTTCTCAACATCCTGGAAACCCTTCTGGGGGTAAGTTGTTCCACTGATTGATTGTTCTAACTGTCAAGAAATTCCTCCTTAATTCCAGTTTGCTTCTCTCCTTGATTAATTTCTACCTGTTGTCCTGCTCTCAAGTGCTTTGGAGAATAGCTTGACTCCCTCTTCTTTGTGGCAACCCCTGAGATATTGGAACACTGTGATCATGTCAATAGAAAGTTGTATCTCTGCTGTCCTTCCTAAAATCCTTGGAGATTGCAAGCTGCTTCTTGGAGATTGCAAGATAAAAGCCTTGTTTGGAAGTATCTGTCTTATATACAGGTTACAACGGCACCGAAGAGGGTGAATTATGATCATTCTTCACATTTACAACCATTGCAGCATCCCCATGGTCATGTTATCAAACTTCAGCTGCTTGGCCACTGGTTCATATTTATGACAGTTGCAGTGTCTTGGGGAATTACGTGAGTCCCCCTTTTGCAACCTTCTGACCAAGAAAGTCAAGGGGAAAACCCAGATTCCATTAACAACTGTATTACTGATTTAACAAGAGCAGGGATTCTCTTAACAACTGTGGCAAGAAAGGTCATAAAATGGAGCAAAGCTCACTTAACAACTGTCTTGCTTAGCAACAGAAATGTTGGGCTCAATTGTGGTCGTAAGGCGAGGACGACTTGTGCAGTATGGGTACATATTAGAA
Organism: Laticauda colubrina; assembly: GCA_015471245.1. Taxonomy (NCBI): domain Eukaryota; kingdom Metazoa; phylum Chordata; class Lepidosauria; order Squamata; family Elapidae; genus Laticauda; species Laticauda colubrina. The sequence continues at coordinate 6,032,908 of BLBF01000072.1, forward strand.
GGAGATGGTGTGAACATCCAGATGCATGGATTGCAGATTTTGGAAGAATTTGTATTGTTGGTAGAAGTCAGGATCATACCAGCAACAATTATTAGTGTTCCATTATGCTACCCACCCCATTGTGAAATATCTACAGTCCCCTCACATCCTGGACATAAACTGTTTCTACTCTTTCCCTCAAAACGACGCTATAGAGCCCTGCACACCAGAACAACTAGACACAAGAACAGTTTTTTCCTGAACGCCATCACTCTGCTAAACAAATAATTCCCTCAACTGTCCAACTGTTTACAAAGTCTGCACTACTATTACTCTTAATCTTCTCATCATTCCTTATCACCCATCTCCTCCCGCTTGTGACTGTATGACTGTAACATTGTCGCTTGTATCCTAATGATTTTTATTGACTGTTTCCTAGTATGATTTGATTGCTTATTGTACCCTATGACTATTATTAAGTGTTATACTTTATGATTCTTGACTCTTGATGGATGGATCTTTTCTTTTATGTACACTGAGAACTTATGCACCAAAGACAAATTCCTTGTGTGTCCAATCACACTTGGCCAATAAAGAATCCTCTCCTCTCCTCTCCTCTCCTCTCCTCTCCTCTCCTCTCCTCTCCTCCCCTCCCCTCCCCTCCCCTCCCCTACCCTACCCTACCCTACCCTACCCTACCCTACCCTACCCTACTCTACTCTACTCTACTCTACTCTATTCCTATCTTTTTTCCTTCTATCCTTCTGAACTCTGAATGAATACATCTTACTGAAACAATCTGGAAGCTTTGGAGGAAGGAACTCTGTAAATAGACAGGGATCTTGGAGGCCCTCAAGTGGCCACATAGGCTGTGGCAATCCTTCTGGCAGTCATGTTTCAAGTCAGAAAAGATTCCTTAAAAACTATTGAAACATAGCAAAACCTTAGGACAGAGGTGGGGAATGATGGCCCTTTTATGACTTGTGGACTTCAACTCCCAGAATTCCTCAGCCAGCTACTCCATTCCTCAAAAACTGGGAAAATCCTTCCTGCCCTACAATACCATGGATTGCAATTCACACTTTTCCTAGCCAATATGCAGAGCCACAAGGACCAGAAACTTCTTTTCTCTTTATGACTGCCCGCTTTTCTTAAAAACATTAGTTTCCCAACACTGAAATTCCAACATGAATGGGCTGTTGCAAGGGGGAGGAAGAACTTTGAAGTTCTTTCTTGTGCTAATCCTATAAAGTTAACGTAAGCCATTTTTTCCAGGTTCTCTCACTTGTGAAATCAGGAAAAGATCCCTTTTAAATGGAAATATTTCAAATAAAACATAAATTAAATGATTTTCCTTGTCTCGGTATCATAAAAGGGGTTTAGTATACTGAGGCTCTTATGTAGAAGCCACATCTGGCAAACAATGAGGATGGAGAGTGAAGATAAGCTACAAGGGTCTTTAGTGCTCTCTGACCTTGGTTATTTTCTTGCAGATGTCTATGGAGATTCTCAGTCATCCAGGTGATGGTTGTCCCAAAGTCGCTTTTTCAAGAGGAAACTGGACTTTCTGGGTGTTTTTTTTTTTTTTTTTTTTTGAAGATGCCTCACTTCTTATCCAAGAAGTTTCTTCAGCTCTGACTGGTTGGTGGGGAATGGAATACTAGCACTGGTGATGTTACCTAGTTTGGTAATGAAACGTCTGCAAGAAAGCATCCAGGCTCAGAAAGCACTAAGGATCCTTCCTTTCAATCCCGAGCTATCAATATTTTCTTTCATTTGTAACCTAGAAGTAAAGAACTTAAGCACTGTTGACCCTGCAGGGGGACAAGATTTCAATCTGTTCTTTCCTTGAAATGCGTTTTTGTCTCCTCTTTGGCAGGAGTTGGCTAAGAAGCAACTGGGGCCAATAACGACGGAGATCTGGAAGGCTGGCAAATTCTACTACGCCGAAGATTACCACCAGCAATATCTGCACAAAAACCTGGATGGCTTTTGCGGCCTGTAAGGCACTGGCGTGGCCTGCCCCATAGGCAAATGAGAGTTCCCCAATGGGAGTATCCTTGGGAGCCACGGTAATCATAACCCTTGAACAGTTACCATGGCAACCGGTGGCCTAGCATTTTTGTAATTCAACTGTGATTTAGCAACGGAGGGTGGGGGGGCTTTGTTCCTTTCTTTTATGTCTTGTAGGTCCTGGTTAAGGTTTGGGGATCAGGGCAAAAAATGGGCAGCCTGCTGGATGAATTTTACTCTGAATGTTACTGCTTTGTGTGGGAGGGTGATAGATATAATTTCCATCCAAGGCAGATGTTTGGGATCACCTGACAAGGTGCTGATAAATACACATGCCTTTATCCCTTTCCTTGTTTCTCTTACCATCCCCAAGAAAGCGGGTGCAGCTCTGACTCCTCCATCTTTGCAGTGGATTTAGTTATCTAGGACGAGTAGTCCTCAACTTACAACTGTACTTGGGACCAGAATATCCATTGTTTAAGCAAGACAGTTGCTAAGTGAATCATACCTGATTTTACGATCTTTTGCCATGGTTGTTAAGCGAAACGCTGCAATTAACTGAACCATGCAGTCGTTAAGAGAATCCAGCTTCTCCCATTGGCTTAGCTTGTTGGAAGCTGGATGAAAAGGTCACAAATGCAGGTTTCCATGAAGGTCCCAAACACTAATTATAAGTCACCTTTTCAGTGCCTTTGTAATTTTAGCTGGCCACTCAACAAATGGTGTTAAGTCAAGGACTACTGTGTTCGTCCAAACCCACTTCCCTATTTTGCCCTCTCTTTGGGACTTAAAGGAAGAAAACTCTGCAGACAAGAACTTTGCTCTTTTGATCTCGTGAAGGACCGGTGCTTGCAATGAAAATCTAGCTTTCATTCTATCCTGCATCTACCTCGGCCCAATGGATCTTTTGATACTCAATTCCTCTACAAGGTGCCTAAGGGCTGAACAGATCTGCAGCACCCCTTTTGGCATGAGACAATTTCCCCATCTCTTTTCATTTTCTTTTTACAAAATGCATTCGAATGTCATTTCTCTTTTTAGTTGCATTCGCTTGCCTTTCAGGTAATGAGATGTTTTGTGTCCCACAAGAGCCAATTCTTTTGGACAACAGACAATTGTAAAGAATTGGCAGTTCTCTGGGGGAAAGCCCTCCTTTGGTGGAGCCTCTCATTTAAAATGTATATACTATTTATCACGGTAAATATCCAGTATCAAATTACTTGCAAGGCCAATTCAATTCTTTGGGAGGTTTTTAAAAAATTTATTTAAGTAAGTAGAGATAATACTGTTTTATGCAACTAGGTTGGAATTTGATGTCTTTCTTTTTTTAATTTGAATCCTTAATCAGAAAAAAAATTGTGCCACAAGAGACAGGATCATCCACTTTGGGGAAACTCAAATATTTTCAAAAGTAGGAAGTATCTTGGAGTAGGAAGGACTTTACTACACAGCTGGTGGTTTTGCCTCACTGCTTACACGATAAACCACATTTTTATACAGTAGGATGGGCGGGCAAGTCAGCTTAGCTTCCTGCCCTTGAACCAGCCAGCTGGCCAAGATAGAGCACCAAAACTGGCAGCTAGCTGGCACCCTTCGCCCTTCATTGCTCTTCTGTTGGTTCATGCGCTTTTCTCAGTGGGGTGTGAAGGAGACTCCAGTGGGCTTCCCTATGAAAGTGGGGGGAGGTTGTATGAGGAATAGCCATGTGATGGAAGATTTGCAACAATAACCACAGTGCCTTTGCATCTCAGGGAGCAATCCCAAGAGAATCCTCATGGAAACAGACTCTGCTGCAACACTCAAAAAAATGTAGCAAAACTCTGGGGACAACTTTCCCACTGGCACAAGAGTTGAGTCAACTTCTGAAGCTCTCTGGAAACTGCACAGATTCATGGGGCTGTGCAAAGCAAAGCAAATCAGCCTCAGAGCCACACGTAGTCCTTGCCTTATGACCAAATTGAGACCAGAATTTCTGTTGCTAAGCAAGATCATTACTGAGTCTCACCTGCCATGTTTGCCAGGGTGGTTAGCAAATCACTGCCATTGTTAAGTGTTCATTAAGTTCATTAAGTGAATCTGGAGTTCCCTATTGACTTTGCTTGTCAGAAGCTGGCTGGTTGCAAACAGGGACTACCAGACTTTGGGAAGCTTCAACTGTTGTAAATGCACACTGGTTGCCAAGCACCCAATGTCAGGTTCCAAGTAGTAGATCCATAGCAAGCAAAACTCCCAGGCTGGTAGATTCCTCAAAGAATAGCTTTATTAGAAATATCATATTGGCACAGATCTGATGAAAACTGACTCTGAGGTCTCCTGCAGTTTTCACCTAATTAAAAGTTTTTCTACTTTCTCAAAACAGTCAGTCACATGATCCAAATCACAGTGCGGACTGCTAGCTGGGTAGTATCACTCCATCTTCCTCCGACCAGGTGTGAGAATGCCCTTGGTTCCCACGAGAAAATACTTTGTTTTGGCTACAGAGTCCCTTCTATCTCAAGTCCCCCCTCCCTATCCCCCACTTCCAACACTGTGGCAATACTGAAGCGGTAAAAATGACTTCGGTCAAGTCAGCTTCAGGGTTGACACCCAAATTTTGACTCTGGGTATGTGGTGTGTGTCATGCCCCTGTTGGACTCTGAATCCAAGGAAGAAGATGAACAGCTGACAGGGAGTGGGAGTGTGGCTCCATTGGCTGTGGAGGAAACTGGGGAAGGGCAAAGTCCGGTTGGGCAGAGCAGGGGAGAGGTAGAACAAGGGAGAGGGAGTTCAGAGGAAGACCCACCCCCTCTTCATCCTAGGGCATGCAGGGAAGAATGGAGAAGAGAGCAACGTGGGTTGTGTGGTTTAGGGGGAGGAAAGGGCCTTGATTCCCTTCATTAGCCACGGCTGGGAAGAGAGTTTAAAAGAGATGCATGCTGAGTACGGGATCTGCTGGGCACAAATGTGAGTTTATCTTGTGTTGACTTCGGTTATCTGTGTTCCTGGCATCTTCCCAACTGTGTTGAATTTACTGCCATTCCTTCTCTTGCCCTGTCAGACTAATTACCTCATTTTACCTTGATTGGACTTATAATTACAGTTTTTGTTGACCATGTTTTGAACTTGATTCTCTGCAGCCAAAGGCTGTTCCTGGGAGAGTTTTTCTCCAGCCCAGAAGGTAACCAGAACATTGCGGGCAAAGTTGGAGCTAACATAGGGACTCCTACCAATTATCTGATTGTGTTGCCTTTGTGCTATGCCCCAGATCATCACAGTTTGATTGTAATATTGAGGATCGGTCATAAGCCACTCTTTTCAGTGTAACTTTGAACAGTCACTAAATGGTTGTTAAATCAACCAAATGGATGGGCCCTGAGCATGTTTAGGCCACAGGTGTGATTGTGGCCCTAAAGTGCTTATTGGAGAAAAAAATAGAATTGGAAGAGAATGTTCCATGATAGGACATGATAGGCAGAACAAGAAGCAATGGATGGGATTTAATTAAGGAGAAAACCAACTAGAACTAAGAAGAAATTTCCTGACAGCAATTAATACAATTAAACAGTGGAGTGTTTGGTTTCAGAAGTGGTGGGTGCTTCATCACTGGAGGTTTTGAAGAAGAGATTGGACAGCCGTTTGTCTGAAATGGTATACGGTCTTCTGCTTGAGCAAGGAGTTGGATTAGAAGACCTTCAAGGTCCCTTCCAACATTTGCTATTCTGTTATTTTGACTTAAGGGATGCCATAGTTCAGTGGCTAAGACTGAACTTATTGATCAGAAAGGTCGGCAGTTCAGTGGTTCGAACCCCTAGCACCGCGTGATGGAGTGAGCTCCTGTTACTTTGTCCTAGCTTCTGCCACCCAGCAGTTCGAAAGCACGTAAAAAATGCAAGTAGAAAAATAAGGACCACTTTGCTGAGAAGGTAACAGCATTCTGTGAATCTTTGGCATTTAGTCATGCCAGCCACATGACCATGGAGACGTCTTAGGACAGCGCTGGCTCTTCGGCTTTGTAACGGAGATGAACAGCGCCCCCTAGAGCTGGAAACAACTTGCATGTATGTGCGAGGGGAACCTTTACCTTATTTTGACTTGGCTCACTGATTGGCCAGCCAGCTTCCTAAGCAGGCACACATCATTATCAGGTAGGACTTTTGAGAAGGCCAGCTTCGGTTCATTAAATTCATCAAGTGTAGGATTGTAGGATTGATGAACAGGGTTCATCAAGGGCTGGTTATGTGATCCACCAGTGCTCCTTCCCAACTGCCCCCTCCATCAGATTAGATATCCTAAACCACATGGGAACATGGTTATGCAGCCTCCCACCATACATGCAGATACAAAGAGAATATGAAGTAGGGCTATCTCATAAGATTTGGCTCATCAACCACGTTCCAGTAGGCCTTCGAAAAACATGTAAAACTCCAAGGTTTGATAGCAAGTCTGACCTGCTGTAAAAGATCTTCCTATGCTGTCTACAGTATCTTTAAGTGGGAGGAATGGTACACCGAAACGATTTTAAAGATAGACATTTCACTGATCTTCACTGGCGAAGGAGAAATGTCCCTTCTGACATATACGGTAGTGTATTCCAGAGACTGCCAGCTGAGGGCGCTGTTTGCCTAAGCTACAAAAAGTAAGCATAATGATCATAGCCTTTCTTAAACTTGCAAACTGGAAAAAGATAAAAGAGGAAAACAAGCAAACAGATCCATCAAAAATGGAGAGAACAGACTCCCAAGACATTTAGCCAAGGCCTGATGCAAAAGATAAAATGGCCTGGAGCAGGGTTTCCTAACTTTGCTAACTTTGAGACTTAAGGATGTCAACTCCCAGAATTCCCCAGCCAGAGTTGAAGTCCACAAGTCGTAAAAGTTGCCAACATTGGTAAATTCTGCCCCAGTGAGCAAACTTTTAAAGATTCTTTCTCTCCCATCAGGGACCTGGAATTCTTGTATTATTTTTTTAAAAACAGGATATAAAGATTATAGCCTCCCTGATTCTTCAGAAACCTCTGAATCATCATGTCAACAACAATCCAGGAAGTTGCTGGCAGCCTTGAGCCTGTCATGACCTTCCCAGTTTTAAAGAAGGGTGTTAGAAAGCCTAAGAATTAACTTTCTCTTATCTCTACTTATCTTTTTGGCTTCTGAAATTGCTGTTTCCGAATTTGCTTCTCTTTATTCCCTTTAAACTGGAAAGCAGCTGCGTAACAACCGAGGTTGCTGTATCAGTCTCCAATTCCTTTTATCTGTGGGTGCAAATGTGCAATTTCTGGCTGAATAAAGAATGCTGCAAATCATTCAGGATCCCTCTTTTTGCCAGGCAATGTTTGGAAAAAGAAAAAAGAAAAGAAAGAAATTAAGGTAATTTGACAGCAGCTTAGCTTTAGAAGCAGAACACATTCTGTGCTGATGCAGGAAAACATTTCTCTGTCATTAATCATCGCCACTCCAGCTGCGATGACGGGAGAAACAGCTTATCGTGTGGATCAAGGCCATCATATGATAAATCTCCCACATTCCAGTTCTAGCAACCATGATTGGATAAAAGCCATGGCCGAGTCCTTCCTTTCAAAGTCCACTGGGATGAGCAAATTACCTGCTTTTAAAACTTCAGGTGATTCACAACAGGAAATAATGAGGGTAGATCCTAACACAGGAATGGCATGAATCACGAAGGCATTGAAAAAAACAGCTTTTGGCTTCCCAGGTCTCTGGTTCATTAATTCTGGTGGGAGAAATCTTCACGGCAAAAGTCCAGGATCCCACTTAGAAGAACAAGCAGGAAAGATCCCACACATAGCAGGAACATAAAAGGGGGAAAAATCATATTATAGGTAGTCCTTGATTTATCAAGGCTGGGGCAAGAATGCTGCACCAGAATGAAGGTAAAGGTTTCCCACTCACATACGTGCTAGTCGTTTCCAGTTCTAGTCGTTTCCAGTTCATCTCCGTTTCAAAGCCGAAGAGCCAGCGCTGTTCGAAGACGTCTCCGTGGTCATGACTAAACGCCGAAAATGTTCCTTTCCCACCAAAGTGGTCCCTGTTTTTCTACTTGCCTTTTTTACATGCTTTTGGCAGAAGCTGGGACAAGTAACAGGAGCTCACTCTGTTACATGGCACTAGGGATTCGAACCGCCAAACTGCTGACCTTTCTGATCGACCATTAAATTAACCCAAATGCCCTGGGTTTGCATAATACAGGGAGTCATCAGCTTACAACAATTCATTTAGTGACTGTTCAAAGCTACAACAGCACTGAAAAAAGTAATAATGTTAGGACTGTTTTTCACACCTATGCAGAATCCCTAAGATCACATGATTAAAATTCAGACGTGTGGCAATTGACTTTCATTTGTGACGGTTGCAGTGTTCTGGGGTCATGTGACCTTCTGACAAGCAAAGTCAACGGGGAAGCTGGATTCACTTAACGTCCCTGTAACTTAACATTTGCAATGATTTACTTAACAAGTGTGTCAAGAAAGGTCCTACATTGATATGCAACTTTGGTTGGCTCAAGAATCACACTGAGCCTTGGCTGGTGTAGTGAGACCCACAGTCCAAAATTGGGACAGGATCAGGGGTCTCCAACCTTGACCACTTTAAGACTTTGTGGACTTCAACTCCCAGAATTCCTCAGCCAGCTTTGTATTGAGCTTTGCTGGCTGAGGAATTCTGGGAGTTGAAGTCCATAAGACTTAAAGCAGCCAAGGTTGGAGACCTCTGATCTAGATTGTTGGGAAGGAGTCATTTTCTGAAGGGCTGAAATGTAGGCTTTGGCCCTTCATTTGCCTGTTAACATCCCCCAGATCCTTAAAATGGAAACCTAAAGTAGAATCCTGGACCTTAGGCATCCCAGAAGAGACTTGAGCCTACAAAAAGGGGTGCTATTGAGCCACCCCTCTTGCATTCTGGGTGACAGTCTGTAGAGTGTCTCCATCATCCAGATCATGGTTGTCCCAAAAGTGTTTTTTCAGGAGGCAACTGGACTTTCTTGTTTTTTTTTCTTTTGAAGACATTTCGCTTCTCATCCAAGCAGCTTCTTCAGCTCTGATTGGATGTTGGGGAATGGAAGGATTTATACTCCTTGCAGACAGCTGGTCATTTGCATTATTTTGGAGAGTCAGAGGCCACTTGGGTTTTTTAATAGTTTTTTGTTGTATTTCCACCATTACAACTCAAATCATAATCATATTTTCAACAGCACTTTGACATCTACCAGCAGTATTGTCTTATAAGTCTTAATACATCAAATATACATTTATCAATAGCTATTATCTTTATCAATAATTAATTCTATCTTGTATTCTTATATACTTTACATATTTACATATCCTTTTCTTAAGGTGTGTTACAGTTGGTCTTCACATCTTATTTCTTATATGTATTCGCTATCCATTCATAACATTTGGAAGCACTTGGAGTTTTATCAGTGTCTTCAGGTCACCTGAGCAGTGCAATCAAGATCAAGGGAAGTACTAATACCACTGTAAAAAGCCTTAGTAAGACCACACCTAGAGTACTGCATCCAGTTTTATTCACCACATTATAAAAAAATGTTGAGACTCTAGAAAAAGTACAGAGAAGAGCAACCAGGATGATTAGGGGACTGGAGGCTAAAACATACAAGGAACAGTTGCAGGAACTGGGCCTGGCTAGTCTAGTGAAGAGAAGGACCAAGGGAGACATGATAGTGTCTTCCAATATTTGAGGGGCTGCCACAGAGAGGAGGGAAGGGGTCAAGTTGTTTTCTAAAGCATCTGTAGGCCAGATAAGGAATAATGGGTGGAAACTGAACAAGGAGAGATTTAACCTGGAAATAAGGAGAAACTTTCTGACACTGAGAACAATCAACCAATGGAACAGAAGTTGTGGGAGCTTCATCCCTGGAGGCTTTCAAGAAGAGATTGGACTGCCATTTGTCAGAAATGGTGTAGGGTCTCCTGCTTGGGCAGGGGGTTGGATTAGATGACCTACGAGGTTCCTTCCAACTATGATTATCTGTTAATGGTTCCTGTAGTCTACAATTTTTCCTCTGGAAATCCCTTCCACCCCATTCCAAGGGTATTTATTCCAAATTGTATTGCTAAAAGTCTGTAGACATATTCAGTCATCCAAGCTTTGGTTGTCCCAAAGGTGCTTTTTTTAAAAGAGGCAACTGGACTTTCTTGGTTTTTTTTTTTTTTTTAAAGATATTTGGCTTCTTATCCAAGAAGTTTTTTTTCTTGGATGAGAATTCTGGATGACCCTTTATTCTGGGATTTTTGGGGAAAATCTCCTCGGTGACACACAATGCCATTTCCCTTCTTCTTTTACTAGAAGATGCAGCAGCCTTTAAATGCAATAACTATCGTCCTCAGCATCTGGAAGCCATCTTTAGGTCTTGATTGTGTGGGATTTTTTTGACTCAACCATGGTTCCTCCCTCCGTGTCTGCCTTACAATTTTCAAAATAGGCTTAGACAACAACATCAAAATTCTATGCAGACACCAAACCTAACAAACCACCAGTAATGAGAACTTATGTATTATTCTGGCCCTAAATTGTGAAACTCAACAGGAAGGAAAGCATCAAGATAGGTTAGATTTAGAGATGCAAAAAATACAACTTGCCAAGATTCCTTTTGTGGACAACAGAGGCCTGAGGAGGAAGCGGTCCAAAACATTTGTCACATTGTTCAGGTCTGGAGAGAATTCTAGATGGCAAGAAAAGGTCTGCCATACTTTGAACCAGTTGTAAATTCCAAGAAGTCTTTAAAGGCAGGCTCAGTGGCTAAGACACTGAGCTTGTCGATCGAAATGTCAGCAGTTTGTCAGTTCGAATCCCAAGCGCCATGTAACGGAGTGAGCTCCCGTTACTTGTCCCAGCTTCTGCCAACTTAGCAGTTGGAAAGCACGTAAAAATGCAAGGAGATGAGTACTGCCCCCGAGAGCCAGAAATGACTAGCATGTATGTGTGAAGGGGAACCTTTACCTATATAGACCAGGTTGCAATTGTCTAAGCAGGTGGTGACAAAAGCATCAGTCACTATTGCTAGGCCTTTTCAGCGAAGGGAAAACTGCATCTGCAGCTCCAGCAAGATGGTGTCTCCCATTCTCAACAGTCTCGGGTGGTTTAACCCAGGGGTCTCCAACCTTGGCAACTTTAAGACCTGTGGACTTTGACTCCCAGAATTCCTCAGCCAGCAAAGACAATGCACCAGTGGTGGGATTCAAATTTTTTTACTACAGGCTCTGTGGGTGTGGCTTGGTGGGCATGGCATGATTTGCAGGGTGTGGCTTGGTGGGCATGGCATGGCTTGGTGGGTGGGGTATGATTTGGAGAGTGTGGCTTGGTGGGCATGGCAGGGGAAGGATACTGTGAAATCTCCAGTCAGAGGCGGTAATTTGCTGGTTCTCCGAACTACTCAAAATTTCCACTACCAGTTCTCCAGAAGTGGTCAGAACCTGCTGAATACTGTCTCTGGAGGAGACAAAACTGCAGATTATGTAGCTCGACTCTAGTTACATTTGTTTAGCCATTGTGCAAAATTATAAAAGCACTGGGAAAAAAAGTGGCTTGTGACCATTTTTCTCACAACCTTTGCAGCATCCCTATGGACAAGAGGTGGTATTCAGCAGGTTCTGACCAGTTCTGGAGAATCGGTAGCAGAAATTTTTAGTAGTTCAGAAAATCAGCAAATCCCACCTTTGACTGGTCCCACCAATCCCATCTATTCTCTGCCTGCCGAGTCCCCGCTGATCATCTGGGTCTTCTTTGGTTGCCCTGCACAGGAGAACGGAGCTGAAAAGCAGGTTAGTGGGGTGAGGAGGGAATGGGGATTTCGCAGGATATCTTTCCCCTGCCATGCCCACCAAACCATGCCCACCAGCCACACCACACCTACCAAGCCACACCCACCAAGCCACATCCATAGAACCGATAGTTCAAAAAAATTGAATCTCACCACTGGTGCATTGTCCTTGTTCAGCCCTTAAAAATTAGTAGGCCAGGCAATCTAGCAGCTGCCAAGGGGGCTATTTGCAGCTATCTTAGTGCCTGTAGTAGGGATATTGTTATCTGCCCTAAACTGAGCTTCTGAAGTAGCTTAAAACTAGCTTCAAGCCCTCAACTTAACATGGTCACTCAAGAAATAAAAAGTTAAAGATTTAATATATTTTAAATGAAATATGGTAGTTATACCAAAAATGCTTTTTCAAAAGGCAAAATGGATTTTGATGTTCCTTGAAGACATTTTGCTTTTCATCCCAGAGGCTTCTTCAGTTCCATTCTTGGATGAGAAGTGAAACATCTTCAAGGAAAAACAAAGTCCAGCTGCCTTTTGAAAAAAACAGTTTGGGGACAACTGTGACCTGGATGACTGAGAATTTCCATAGAAATATGGTAATTGTATGTAGATTATGTGAGAGACCCTCTTTATGCATTCAATTTGATTGTCTGAAGCAAGGGCCTTCAAACTTGGCAAGTTTTAGACTTGTGGATTTCAACTTCCAGAATTCCTGAGCTAACATTACTGGAGGAGGAATTCTGGGAGTTGAAGTCCACAAGTCTTAAAGGTGTCAGGTTTGAAGACCCCTGGTGTCTTCATAGTCACAGAGTGGGCCGAACTGGAATATTGTTCAACTGTTGAAATTAAATCTTTTCATCTTGTAAAAAATTGTAAGACCCTGGCTTGGATGTGTCTTTGCCCTGTTTACCAGTGTCTAAAAGTATCTACAACTTTTTATATATCAGAATGGATTTATGTTCTTGCAAATAATTTTGCCACATCCCAGATTCTTTTAAACTAGCAATTTGTTTTAGTTCTTTTGCTGATAACCAACAGTGCAAATTCCACCTCTTGGCATGGAAATGCTTAATACCACATCCACCCTGCAGTTTCCCTTGCACCTGGTTTAATTGTTCGGTGCAAAATATAGTTGCAAATATTTAGAAAAGTGCGAATTAAGAGTGCGCCTCGTGGATAACAATTTAGAAATATTTTTTCAAAGCAAAGCATTTTAGTTTCCATCTCTGGCTGCTGTGCAAGCTTCATCAATGGAACAAAACCTCTTTGAATTGAAAATATGTGAACAATGAGTCATTAAATCAAAGAATCACAGAGCTGGAAGCGGCTATCAAAGTTTGACTGGTTCAGTGTTCTTCAAATTTGGCAATTATACGTTGGGTGGACTTCAACTCCCAGAATTCCCAGCTATCATAGCTGGTACATTTAGGCTGACATTCTTTTTTTTTCAGATCTCTGTGGTCTTAAGGCCTCATACATAAAAATTGTCTTAATGCAAAAAATAGAATCTAGAGCCATAAGAGCTTCATCACAATTAGTTTTTCAGTTCCCATTTTCCAATGAACTTTTGGGGTGGCATCAAAGAGATAAATTGGTAAATTGTCCATTTGAGTTCAGTTGAATCAAATTATGCCCAATTGAGTTCAACTGAGTCAAACTAGGTCCAATTGATTTCAACTGGATTGAGAGGGGCAGCTATAAAAATTGAATAGATAAATAAAATGCTGTTTGTGTTTTGCAGGGGTTTATCATACTCTTTCCATTTGTTATATCTGCCCCCCTTCACAAAGTGGATTTTGTTTCCTACTTACTTTTGAAGGAAAGTTTTTGACATGTGCTGCAAAACTTGTTGAGGTCTATGAGTTGATGAATGTTGCCTATTTCAGCTTATCTAGCAATGCTGCTTGACCTGACAGCATCTCTCTTAAAACAACAGATCAAAATAGGGGTGCCTGTCTCAAGCTCCATACGTTTGAAGGGTAAGTCAGCTGGATCTTTGAACTGATTTGATTTTCCCCAATTGGATTCAGATTGGATCAATGATCTAAGTAGAGTCCATTACCCAAATTGGATCAAAGTCGAATAGCACACACCCCAAGCAGAAAACCAGATCAGTTGGAGCACTTTCTCCACCAATCAAGTCAAAACACTATCAGAGACATTTTCAAGGACATTGAGAATAAAAGAAAATAAAAAAGAATAAAAGAGAACACCAGAAGGGCCTCTTTTGAAAGGAGAAGAAAAAACAACCTTATGAAGTTATGAGGCTGTTTTCTGCAAAGAAGTATTTTTAATTGTGAGGGAGCAACTAATTGGATCATCATCTATCAGGAATGGTTTTAATCATGTGTATCCTGCTGGGTGTTGGACCCGATCATCTCTTAAATCACTCCCTTCTCTGTGTTTCTATGCATTGTGGGACATTCCCAGTCAGGCTATATTATCTGATTTTTTTTCTGCACACACACACACACACACACACACACACACACACACACACACACACAGAGGTTGTTTCCATGTGGAATAATCAGCTGCTTTGAAAACTTACATATTTATTGCCTGCTTAGATTATTTTCTCCCTTCTAATCAGTTTATCTCACCTGTTATCAGATGGCTGTTGGTTGACATTTCCTGAACAACAGTATCAAGAAGGGAGGGGAGGAAAGATCGGTTTTGCAACTGCTGAGTCAAAACCTAGCCCTTGAAAAGTTCAAGGAGATCCTATGATCCTATTACTTCACTCAGTCCTATTGAATTGTTGCCAGCAACATCTGGGGCTTAGCTAGGACAAATAGTGGGGATTCAGCTGCTTCCAGATAAGGCTTTTGTTGGTGCCCCAGGATGATGTTTGGAGATTTAAGATAGTCCCCATTGTTGTTCGATTATCATGCTTGTGTGTTTTTTCCTGGGCTGTGTTGACCCAATGGAAAGGCTGGCTTGTCACAAGATAATCCAGGTTCATTTTCACCTGGACTTTCCTGCCTCTTAGCCAGTTGTGCAGGACCAACCCATCTACCCCACTTTTCATGGAAGATGTGGGTAATCCACCACTTACAACCCCAATGGAGCCCAACATTTCTGTTGCCAAGCAAGACCTTTATTCAGTGAGTTTTGCCCCATTGTAAGATAGTGGTGGGATTCAAATTTTTTTACTGCTGGTTCTGTGGGTGTGGTTTGGTGGGCAGAGTGTGGCTTGGTGGGCATGGCAGGAGAAGGATACTACAAAATCCCCATTCCCTCCCCACTCCACTAACCTGCTTTCCAGCTCCATTCTCCTCTGCAGGGCAACCAAAGGAGACCCAGCCAATCAGCCGGGATTCAGGAGGCAGAGACTAGATGGGGGCGGGGCCAGTCAGAGGTGGTATTTGCCAGTTCTCCAAAGTACTCAAAATTTCCGCTACAAGTTCTCCAGAACTGGTCAGAACCAGCTGAATACCACTGTTGTAGGAGTTTCTTTCCACCATTGTTAAGTGAATTATTGCCATTGTTAACTCAGAGTTAATTGAATCCAGCTTCCCCACTGATTTGCTCATCTGAAGGTCATAAAAGGGGATCCCCGGGACAATGCAACCGTCATACCTAGGAGTCAGTTGCCAAGTGTCTGGATTTTGACCACGTGACCACGGGGAGGCTGCAATGGTTGTACATGTGAAAAACGGTCAGTCTGTTTTCTCACAGCTGCTGTAACTTTGGTCACTAAACAAATGATAGTTAAGTTGAGGACTAACTGTATTATGTGAGCCGAGAAACATGGCTTAATTTGATAAACAGGGAAAGCGTGTTGTGCCCAGAGAGAATCTTGTCTTATTTTCTTCTTTGGGTTCTGCCTGTCGTTCTCTCTCCTGCAACTGGGGCGTAAGGTCAGGTGGGCGGGTGTCGATGAAAAAAAGACAACAGGAAACATTTGGGTCTTTTATTAGCTGCTGTGCTGCTGCTTCACAGCTGTAGGTGACTAATCTGATCTCTGCATCTCTGCGGTGTCCTGTTTGCTGCGCCTGCTGCACCCCATCTCTGCTCACCTGGTGCCGGACCAGCCTGCCACTCAGCCTGGCCTCAACACCCACACCCAGGCGGCTCTTCCTCCCGCCCACGGGCCTCCTGCTTTGCCGCTTGCAAGCTCACAAGGGAAAAGCAGCTGGCCCAGCTGAGCACCAGCAGCAAGGGAGGCCTTGCCCTGCTCCCTGAGTTAACAGAGAACAGGTTGACAGAGTGGGAAGGGACCTTGTAGGTCATCTAGTCCAACCGCCCACCCAAGCAGGAAACCCCACACCATTCCTGACAAATGGCAGTCCAATCCCTTCTTGAAAGCCTCCAGTGATGAAGCTCCCACAACTTCCGAAGGCAACTTCTGTTCCATGGGTTGATCGCTCTCACTGTCACAAAATTTCTCCTTATTTCTAGGTTGAATCTTTCCCCTTGGTCAGTTTTCATCCATTATTCCTTGCCTTCAGGTGCTTTAGATAACAGTGACAGCCCAGTGACCCCCGTGACAGCCCCTCAAATACTGGAAGACTGCTATCCTGTCTCCCCTGGTCCTTCTCTTCACTAGACTAGCCAGGCCCAGTTCCTGCAACCGTTCTTTGTATGTTTTAGTCTCCAGTCCCCTAATCATCCTGGTTGCTCTTCTCTGTACTTTTTCTAGAGTCCCAAAGGAGCTTTTTTCAGAAGGCAACTGGACTTCCTTGTTGTTGTTGTTTTCTTTTTGAAGGCATTTTACTTCTTATCCAAGAAGCTTCTTCACCTCTGACTGGCCAAAACCTGGCTTGGCTGGTTGCCTCTGAATCCTGATGGGGACACTATCTATTGGAGATGGCTGGTGGACTAATAGGGAAGATGCTATCACTGTACCAATCGCTGGTTTTGCTTTTTTTTTCGCTTTTTTTTCGCTTTCCATCTAAACTTTTTATTATTTATGGCTTTGTTGAAAGAAATATCCTTCTGGGTTCAGTTCCAAGTGGGGAAAAAGACATTGGAAACATGGAGACTGCTTAGAAGGTTTAGTATCAGGACCACATGTCCTGGAGCTCCAGAGTGAAAAAGAAGATCAAAAAAGGTGAGAAGAGAAGGTCAAGAAGGACTGAGTTGCTGAGAGTGCCTGGGTTTTATAACCTCTGTTGGGATTTGAATTGGTTGTCAGACTCCCAGGGGCAACTCTGTAGGCTGTCCTGAGTTCCAGGCTTGGTCTAGCCTTGCTGGGTGATTTTGCCCTTAAAAGGGATTTTGGCAATTGCTATAGCTTTACCTGGAGTTCCTTCTTATGTAAAGTATTCTGGCTCCGGCCTTCAAGGCCCACCCATTAACAAAGTTGGGGGGTGAGTTTCTGCTTCTGAGGTGAGTTTCTGCTTCTTGAGTTTCTATTCTTTTTAGGGGAAATATTCTGCCTTTTTAATATTTCTTAGGCTATTTCCATTTTCTAGGAGAGGGGTGGGTGCTAATTTCCTACAGCTTTAATTGTAAGCTGCCGAGTGAGATGGGCAGCATATAAATTTAATAAGTAAAATAAGGACAGTGGCTCCTCTCCTAGGTTTCCACAAAAGTCTTAAAAACCTAGTTTTGGGCCCAGGCCTGGGAGTATCATTTTGTTGTTTTGGGTGTTGGGGCAGGGGATGAATGAGCTATTTTGTTTAGTTTATTTGTGTTATTTTTAGATAATTTAGGGCTGTCTGTGTGGTTTTAGGTTTTATCTGGAAAGGATTTGGGGGGCAAGAGTTTTACCCTGCCCCAAATCCATTGGAATTATGTAAGGATAATAAACTTAACAGTTAAATGAACAAATCTGCTGATGATTGTAATAATGATCAGGATTACCCCTCCCCTAAAGTAATAGATATCCAATGAGGGCAAACCATAACACCTGCATTCTTTCTTTATTGTGCAAAACAAGCAATGTGCAGACTTGAATTGCCTGGCATTACAAGCTCTAGCTGTGTCATTGTTTTATAATGATGTCATGGCACAAGTCATTATTTTGACATTGTTGGGGCTTGTAATGGAAGTCTTTGCTCAGGATGGCCAGAAGCTACAAGGGACAGGCCTCCTGAACCTTCAAAGCAAAAGGATTTTCAATAATACAGATTATTCTCTCCCAGAACAGGATAAAATGCAGTGCTTAAAACTACTTTCCCCTTTTTTAAAAAAGTCCTCCACTTACAGCCGTTTGCCTTGCAACCCTTCAAAATTACAAGGGCCCTGAAAAAATGATATCAACCAGTGCTCACATTTTTGACTGGTCATGTGATCAAAATTCAGGCACTTGGCAACCAACACACCTTTACAATGGCTGCAGCATTCTGAGGTTGCGTGATTGCCATTTGCAACTATGGGAAGAAATATCCATCTGGTTCAGTTCCAAGCCAGGAGGAAGACACGAGAAACATGGAGGCTGATTGGAAAGATGGTTTATTAATAAAGCAGAATCACCAAACACACGTTTCTGGTGCAGCTGACCACATGGAGTTGAGAGTGGGGTTTTTTTCTCCAACAGCAAGAGAGAGATGCTGTGGCAGCGGAAATACTTTGATTAAATAAAAATGACAAAAAGAGTTACAAGATACCAGAGGAGAAGCAGGACAGATTCACCAAAAAACTAATAAGAGTTGAAATCCTAAAAAGAGCAAGAGATGATAGATAGGCATAGAATACTTTTTAACACGGTAGTTATTCTAATAAGTGTTAGGGAAAAAAAAGAAAGTAGAAACTGGGAAAATAATATGTATACTGAAATAAAATAGAACATGTTATGAGTACTATGCATACACAAATGCTAGAAGTTGAAAAAGTATAATTATGTATATTTAAATGGTAATATCATCATCAGAATTGTGTGCAGATATATTGACCCAGATAATACACTGTCCATTAAACACTTAATGGGTGTTAAAATTATAAATAAATATATAAATAAATATATATAAATAAAATATATAAATAAAAATTATAAATAAAATTATTTTTAAAAAAGAAAGTGAGGGTTTTTTTTAACACCTTCTCTTGGGCTTTGCATTTGAACTTCCTGTTCCTGTGCAAGAACATGTATTCTATTGGCTGTTATCAGACTCACATGGAACCATGTAAGGGTTATGTAGGGGTCATAGCTGGCTCTAAAGCACATATCTGAGCTCTCAGGTTTGGCTGAAGTTTGTGAGGGTGATGCAATTAAGGTGTGTTGGGCAATTCCTATTGTGGCTGAATGGCTTTTTCCTGTGTTGGATCTTGGATGAGAGTATTTGCTTATGAATAGAGCTGTCTATCTCTTTATCTGTTAAGTGCTGGCATCTGCTGAGGCTATTAAGAAAGGGAGGTTGCTTTCCCCCTTAAAAAAACATTTCTCCATTTTTCATCCAGGAAAATATAATATTCTGCCTTTTTTAAATATTTCTCAAAATATTTCATTATTCTAGGAGAGGGGTGGGTACTAACTTTCTACATGACATTCCCAGCTGGCTTCTGGCAAGCCAAGTCAATGGGAGAAGCTAAGATTTGCTTAACGGCCATGTGATTTGCATAGCAACTGCTCTGATTCATTTAACAGTTGTGGCGAAAAGGTTGTAAAATTTGGCATGACCCAGTTAACATCCTCTTTGTTTAGCAATGGAAATTCTGGCCCTATTTGTGGTTGTGAGTTGAGGAGTACTTGAAGTGTGGTCAGATAAAGGCAATGAAAATCAGTGTCTCACTGAGATATGCACATGCAGATGCCATGAAACCATCAAAAATTTCATGCTAACCAGGCTGAGCATGTTATGCAAATGGCATATCCAGCCTACAACTGGATATGCAACTGAGGAAGCTAAGTGCATGGCGTGGATCTAGCCACTGATTGGAAGCATCAACCTCCAAAATGAACCTGCTTCCCTCAGGTCATAAAAGTGGGCCAAACTCACTTAACAGCTGCCTTGCTTAGCAATGGAATTTGGGGGGGTTAATGGGGGGGGCATTAAATTGAGGATGACCTCGGCTGCAACCAACCAGCCCGTCACGAACCATGTATCGTGAGCCTTCCCTGAGATCAATCCTCCACTCCCATCCCCAGGCACCGAACTTAGTTGAATTTCGGTTCCTTGTTCCTCTTTCACACATTCTTATTGTTTCTGATGGTCTTCCCTAGAGTCCCCATTTTGCGAGCTGGAATTTGGAAGGCAACATATGCAGATGAGAAGGAGTTGGGCCATCCCCCTCCATCTCTGGGAAAAGCTAGTGGGGCAAAACCAGGCCTAGCTAAAAGGGTCCTATTCTTTGGTAGGCCTGCTGACTCAAAGGAAATGGCCCGTCTTGATGATTCAACATCCAAAGGGGATTTGCTGGTTTGTTTTACTTCCTCCCTGAGTGTTTTCTTACAATCTTCAGCTTGCTTTCTAGAATGTCTCCTTGCCTATTGGAAGTTAAAATGCAATGTTTTAGGATATAATAATAAAAAAAAAAGGCAGAATATTTCCCCTAAAAAAGAAGTAGAAACAGAAGCTCGCCTCCCCATCCTGCTCCTTGGTTAATGGACCATTAAGGCCTGGGTCAGTCTACTCTACATGACAAAGATCTACCTCCTTCTTTAGGCAGAGCCATAATAGGAATTGCCCAAAGCCCTTTCACGACATCATCACCCAGCAAGAGTCAACCAAGCCTGGGACTCAAAACACAACCTATAAAGTTACCCCTGCATGGCCCCATGGGAGTCTGAAAATCAATCAGAAAAAAAGCTCAAATTCAAAGCCCAACAGAGGGCATAAAACCCAAGGACTCTCAGCATCTCTTCCAGTGATGGGATTCAGCCGGTTCTCACTGGTTCGGGAGAACCGGTTGTTAACTTTCTGAGCAGTTTGGCAAACTGGTTGTTGGAAGAAAATCATTAGTGCGGAGAACCGGTTGTTAAATTATTTGAATCCCAGCACTGATCTCTTCACCCAAGAGCTCCCAGGCATGTGATCCTGTCCACCATTAAACTATCTTTCCAAGCAGTCACCATGTTTCCAATGTCTTCTTCCCCACTTGGAACTGAACCCAGAAGGATATTTCTTCCAACATGCCCATAAGGTCAGCCACAGCAGCAACAGTTGGACAGTGCCCGTCCTGCAGCTTTCCAGATGTGGATCTCCTCAAGCCTTAAGGAAGATACTCAGTGGTTTCTCAGGTGCTACCCCAGAAGAGATCACTGATTTGCATACCTTTTTGCACAGGCTTGCCATTCCACTGTATGACCTGCCTTTCATAATGCAGTCCAAGTCAGCTGCAGTAAAATATCAGCACCCTTCAATATCAGCAAAACAATTCAGTGTAATAGAAATGCCACTGAGAAATCCTAGACAAAAATGTTGATGAATAACTTGAAAGCTGACGAGCAGGAGCCAAAAGCAAATTGCAGGAGAGTACATTCCATAGCTTTGGGAATGGCCGAGTCAGGTTTCTAGTCCTCATGGAGCACTAAGAAGTGCGATAAGCATGAGTCATCAGAGTGGCATCTCCAGCTGAACAACTTCCTGCCTTGCTAAATTCAACAAGAATATTGCAGCGGAGGACAATGTAGAAATAATAGCCACACATTACTGTATTTCAGAAGAGCAATACATCTCCCTCAGGTGTGAAAATAATGATCACAGAAGGATGGTTGGAAAGTTTGTGTGTGTGATTGGCTCCTCAGATGTTTCAGAGTCGAATCCCCATCCTTTAAATTCCATCCACCCATTTGTTCGTTCATTCATTCGTTCAAATTAGTTATAACTGCTCAATTTGATGGACCCCAGGCTAGTGTTTCTCAACCAGGCTTGCTGGGGGATTCTTGGAGTTGAAGTCCACACATCTTAATTTGGCCAAAGTTGAGAAACACTTCCCTAGGAGATGTACAAAACCAAAATATTGCATAAAAACAGATCAAACCTAAAATCATGCAAGCATAACAGACTAAAATGATCTTAAAAGCAACACCAAAACCAAGCATTCCAGAATTCTAGGAGAGAGGGTGCTACCTTTATCTCTGGGGGGCTATTCACCCCACATCTTCCCAAATTGGATGACAAAATTTGGTCTCTCTCTCTCTCTCTCCTCCCAAGATTCCCAGCAGCCCAATCAATGACTCCTTGGGGTTTCCATGAGGTTGAAAGACTTGAATTGTAATCGGGGCAAAAGTTCTCCATTTTCAGGATGGACATTTTGAGGGATTTGCTTCCCTCTCCTTGGCATCCTTAAATCAAAGCCCATGTTTTGATTTTGACACTTTATTTTATTTTTGTTTTATTTGTTTGTCAGACATGTACAAGACAACAAGTATAAGTATGAATATAAGCATGAACAAAGGAAATAAATACAGATAAATGGGGACAGTAAGACAGGAACAGTAGACACACTGGTGGCACTTATGCACGCCCCCTTTAAGGACCTCTTAGGAATGGGGTGAGGTCCATGGTAGACAGTTTGAGGTTGAAGTTGTGTTGGGATTGAGGCTGCAACAATGGAGTCTAGTAGGGTGTTCCAGGCATTGACCACTCTGAAGTCATATTTCTGAAGTCGTATTTTCTAAAGTCGTATTTTCTGCAATTGAGTTTGAATTGGTTTACCTTGAGTTTGTATCGGTTGTCCACCAAACATCATGATGATTGGTGGATAAGTGACCACTCCAAGGTCATTTCCCAATTTGCAAATTTAAGGACTAGCAAATTGCAAATTTAGGCACTAGGTGTTGGATGATAGCAGTATCCAGTATTTGAGAGGCTGCCATAAAGAAGAGGGGGTCGACCTATTCTGCAGAGTATCAGAAGGCAAGACAAGAAGCAATAGATGGAAACTGATCAAGGAGAGAAGCAACTTAGAACGAAGGAGAAATTTCCTGACAGTGAGAACAATTGATCAGTGGAACAACTTGCCTCCAGAAGTTTCTGGGGCTCCATCAATGGAGGTTTTTAAAAGAGGCTGGACAGCCACTTGTCTCAAATTGTATAGGGTCTCCTACTTCAGCAGGGGGGTGATGAGAAGACCTCCAAGGTCCCTTCCAGTTCTATTCTGATTGATTGATTAAGTGGAAAATATGAAAATGCCTACATCAGAAAACCCAGGCCAAGTCCAGGCCAGGGTGCACAGCCCAGCATGCTGCTTTGTCCATCAATCCCAGCCCACATGGGCTTTTCCTTCAGAGAACCAACCGAGACCTAAGGAGCAACTTCCTGACAGATGGAACAATTCATCAGTGGGACAATTTGCCTTCCAAAGTTGTGGATGCTCCAATCCTAGAAGATTTTAAGAAGAGTTTGGACAGTCATTAGTCTGAAAAGGTATAGGATCTCCTGCTTGAGAAGGGGGCTGGACTAGAAGACCTCCAAGGTCCCTTCCAACTCTATTATTCTGCTATTCTGGTTCCCACTGGCTGGTGGGGGCAGCTGAACCCGAAGCACCATTTGGGACGAACTCAGCACAAAGACCTGAAACCTGCAAATGGTTAAGTCAGCACTTTCCCAGGGGAGAAGCAGGCCAGCCCACATTCCCTTCCTGTGCCTGCACTTTCCCTTTCAAGGTTCTCAGGGTAATTAATACTTTGCTAATGACACACCTTCCAGGCACTTGCCCAGGTGCAAAGAAAGGATTGCTCACTCTGTGCCCAGGCCTTGTCCTCACAAGTCTAGGGGAAGCGGGCGCCTTGCCTGATCGAGCAAGAGAAAAAAGGTCAATCAAATTGGCTGATTACATCGAACGCCCCCTTCCTTTTCCTTGCACACATGCGCTCTGTGCACGCAGAACACAGGCCTGCTTTTGCACCCATGCTTTCATGTGCGATCAGGCCCAACAGCACTTCCTCCCCTTTGCTTGTATGCCCTGGGGATACGCTCCATCTGCCAGGAAAAATACAAGATAGGTGGGCAACGGTATGGAAGGCAGGCAAAGTTGTGCCATCACAGGTCATAGATCCAGATTAACAGAGTTGGAAGGGTCCTTGTAGGTCATCTAGTCCAACCCACTGCCCAAGCGGGAGACCCTGCACCATTTCTGAGAAATGGCAGTCCAATCTCTTCTTGAAAGTCTCAAGTGATGATTCTCCCACAACTTCCAAAGGCAACTTCTGTTCCATTGGTTCTCAATGTCAGAAAATTTCTCCTTGTTTCCAGGTTGAAGCTCTCCTTGTTCAGTTCCCATCCATTATTCCTTGTCTGGCCTTCAGGTGCTTTAGAGCAGGGGTCTCCAACCTTGGCAACTTTAAGACTTGTGGACTTCAGCTCCCAGAATTCCTTAGACAGCAAAGCTGGCTGAGGAATTCTGGGAGTTGAAGTCCACAAGTCTTAAAGTTGCCAAGGTTGGAGACCCCTGCTTAAAGAATAGCTTGACCCCCTCCTCCCTGTGGCAGCCCCTCAAATATTGGAAGACTCTTATCCTGTCTCCCCTAGTCACTAGACTAGGTCCAGTTTGCAGGTCCAGTTCCTGCAAACGTTCTTCATATGTTTTAGACTTTTAGTCTCCATTTGAGCCCTTCTTCATCCCCCCCTCTGGCTTTTTAATTGCAGGTAATCCTCAACTTACAACTGTCCATTTAGTGACCATGCAAAGTTACAACAGCACTGAAAAGTGTGACTTACGACCGTTTTGCACCATTATGACCTTTGTAGTATCCCCATGACGATGTGATCCAAATTCAGAGGCTTGGTGACTGGTTCATATTCCCAGTGAGTCCTGAGGTAATCTGATCCCCTTTTGCAACCTCCTGGCAAGCAAAGTCAATGGGGAAGCCCAGGTTCACTTAACGCCCGTGTTACTCACTTAACAACTGCAGGGATTCACTTAACAACTGGGGCAAGAAAGGTCATAAAATGGGGCAAAAAACTCATTTAACAAATGTCTCCTTTAACAACAGAAATGTTGGGCTCAGTTGTAGTCATAAGCCAAGGACTACCTATGTTTTGTCTGGTGAAGTTTTCTTAAAAAATTAAAAGCCTGCAAGGTGTTTTGCAAACTTTTCCTGAGCCCCAAGGAAGGTAGTACAGGTGGTCCTCAACGTACGACCACAATTGAGCCCAATATTTCTGTTGCTAAGTGAGACAGTAAATGAGGTTTTTTGCCCCATTTTTATGGCCTTTCTAGCCACAGCCGTTAAATGAATCACTGCAGTTGTTAAGTTAGTGACATGTGAATCTGTTAAGTGGATCTGGCTTGCACTGCAGCCGTCATTAATGTGAGTCAGTTGCCAAGGGTCTGAAACGTTGATCAATTGATCCTGGGGGTGTGGCAAAGGCAATAAGTGTGAAAAACAGTCATAAGCCTGTTTTTTTCAATGCTACTGGAACTGCAAACAGTCACTAAACAAACTGGGGGCTACCCGTATTTCGAAACAGAACTGGGACGTTTCCTCTTTCTCCTTTTCTCTCTTCCATCACACAGCAGTTGCATTGGCATTTTCGAAAACTCCACCCTGTAGCATCCCAGTAGGGATGGGCAAGTGATTGCTACTCCAGGGAGCAGAGCGTTTGTCTCTGAGCCAGACTGGGATCGATGCTGTAATCAATACATGGGAATTGAGTTGTGTGTGGACATGTTTTACAATCGCCAAAACTAAACAAGTGAGAACATATCTTGGCATGTTGTTGGGAAAAGTCACCTAGGAACTGCAGTATACAGAAATGAAATATGTTATACAGATTAACAGAGTTGGGAGGGACCTTGTAGGTCATCTAATTAAGTGGTCATCAACCAGTGGGCCATGGACCACGGGTGGTTTGCGAAGAAATTTTGGTGGTCTACAGAGAAATGTGCCCCCCCCCCAAGCATTCCCCCCAAAGCAATTAATCCAGGCTGCTCAGGAACACAACACAAGAAGATGGGACCGACTTTCCCACCAACATCAGGAAGCCACCGTCAGTCAAAATTCATATCAGTGGTCTGCAGAATTTAAAATTATGAGTTTGGTGGTCCCTGCGGTCCAAAAGGTTGGCGACCCCTGTTCTAGTTCCACCTACCCACCCAAGTAGACCCTACATCATTTCTGACAGATGGCAGTCCAATCTCTTCTTGAAACTTCCAGTAATGAAGCTCCCACAACTTCCAAAGGCAACTTCTGTTCTGTTGGTTGATTTTCTCACTGTCAGAAAGTTTCTCCTTATTTCCAGGTTGAATCTCTCCTTGTTCAGTTTCCATCCATTGTTCCTTGTCTGGCCTTCAGGTACTTTGGAAAATAGCTTGACCCCTTCCCTCCTCTCTGCGCTAACCCCTCAAATATTGGAAGACTGCTATCCTGTCTCCTCTGGTCCTTCTTTTCACTAGACTAGCCATGCCCAGTTCCTGTAACTGTTCATTATATGTTTTAGCCTCCACGTTTTATGAAACCAACCATAGTCACCTGAATGTGAACATTCAACTAATCATGACTGATGGCTTATGAATCATAATGGCTGGATCCAAAGTTAATGGCTCAAAAGTGGCACAATGGGGAAGGGATGTTCAAGTCCACACTTGACTGATAGTCACTAGATCATTGCACTAGATGGCAACAAAGATTTGTTGCTGCGAGTTTAAAAAGAAGGGGAAGGCCTCCTTCGCCATGTGTCGCCATGTGTTGCCTTGGAAGGAAGACTATAAATAGAATAAACACAAACCACATCACAGCAGAGAGTATGATGTGCCTACATGTAAATAAACCTGACATCATAGATAGCTCAAGAACCTGAAGAGAAAGAATCCTGGTAAATGTCTATGGAGATTCCCAGGTCATGGTTGTCCTAAAAGTGCTTTTCAAAAGGCAATTGGACTGTTCCATTTTTTTATCTTGAAAATGTTTTGCTTCTCATCCAAGAAGCTTCTTCAGTTTGGAACTGAAGTGAACTGAAGAGAAGAAGCTTCTTGGATGGTAAGTGAAAGGTTTTCAAGGATAAAAAAAACCAGAGTTGGTATCCAGCAGGTTCTGACCAGTTCTGAAGAACCGGAAGTGGAAATTTTGAGTAGTTTGAGAACTGGCAAATATCATCTGTGAATGGAAATTTTACAGTGCTCTTCCCCTGCCACACCCACCAAACCACACTCACAGAACCACTAGTAAAAAAAGTTGAATCCCACGACTGAAAAAACCCCAAAGAATGTCCCATTGCCTTTTGAAAAGCTCTTTTGGGACAATCCTGATAAACATTGGGACTTCTGGGATATCTCATCACTCCCAATTGTCATAGGTACAGTCTTATTTGTTCAGCTGTATCAACTAGAGCAGGGGTCTCCAACTTGGCAATTTGAAGCCTGGCAGGCTTCAACTCCCAGAATTCTTTTCTGGCTGGGGAATTCTAGGAGTTGAAGCCCATCAGGCTTCATGTTGCCAAGGTTGGAGACCCTTGAACTAGAACAAGGTATCACAATCAAGGCCCAGGGTCTGCCCTGAAGACAGTGAAGAACCAGCCCGTGGTGCCTATGTCAGCGAAAACGAAGCTCGGGAGGGCCACACAGATACCTCCCGGGCTCTGTTTTCATTGGCAGAGGGCTGCAGGAGGCTGCCGTGGCTGGAAACGGAGCCTCAATGTGTGTCGTCAAGATGACCACACACACACCCGGCCATCCCCCTCCCCCAAGGTCAAATACAACCCTGATGCGATCCTCAATGAAATCGAGTTCAACACCCCTGAACTAGAGGGAGGAATGTTGCTATAGTCTGAATAAACACAGCCAGAAAGCAAAGACCCAATGCACGAAGAAGCCAACCTCTTCTCTCCATCAGCTAAAAAAGTCCCTTGAGTGGGTGGGTAGTTCAACAGGAGTTGATAAAAGACGCTCTCCTCCCTGCCTTGAGTTGAAGCAGGTGGGGTCTCCACATGTCCTGTGCATGGGCAGCAGGAAACTCATTTGGGGGGTGAGCTACATCTCATGTGGGCTTTGTCATCTTCATGTGCCTAGCAAAAGCAAGGAACTGAAACCAGCAAGGTAAATATGACACATACCAGGCAGGATCCTTCAGATGTTCTCCTTCCTGCCTCGACATCTAATGTACAATCAACTGGAACTCCTCTGTGCTCCTAGGGCAGGTCAGGATTGCTCTCCCTCCCCCCAAGAGCAGGCTGAATCATACTTAGAGTCCTTCCCTGCCTTGACCCCCACCCACTTCTGACCTTAGCTGTGCCCACTGCTGAAATTATAAACCCGGATAGATTTCCACTTTTGCAAACCTCAACAGGAAACCGGTCCCCCACCCCTGCTCTGAAGCAACAGCTTCCACACTTACAGGCAGAGGAAGTCGGCCAGGTGCTGGGTGGGTGGATGAGCAGCGTATTTTGCATCACAAGCTGTGCCAAGAGCCGCTGAGGCTAGAAGTAGGAACCTACCCGTCTGGGCACACCTGCTTCATGCGATGAGACTCCAGGGCTATGGGCAGCAAAGAGTCTTCCAGTGGCCAAAGACGACAGGCAGCAGTCCTCGACTAAAGACCACAGTCTCCATATCAGCTGACTGTCTTAGTTGTTTGTGAAAAAAATCTGGCTGTCATTTTGTTCCTCGCCCACGAGGTTGGGAAAGCCTAATATCTATTGTTTTGTCAGAACTCTTCACAGGTCCCGCTCTAACTTCTCAAGATTATTGGAAATGGAGGAGGTGGTGGTTAGTTTTACTTACAGATCTCTTGCCAGCAAAGAGCTCCTCAATTCTTGGTTGGTTTAGTTTTATTTTATTTTATTTTATTTTATTGTCATTGCACCTCGTACAATGAAATCAAACACCATCTTTAGTGCACATCATGACCATGAAAATAAACACAAACACACATCCTTCCCCCTCCACACATTGAACCAAAAAGCCCCAACACCACACCAACACTGCACAATACAGCAGAATTCAATAGAGTTCCTGCCCTGGGATAGAAGCTGTTTTTCAGCCTATTTGTCCTTGTTTTTATTATTCTGTACCGTCTGCCAGATGGTAATAGTTCAAAAAAAGTTTTGAACCATATATATGTGTATATGTATATGTATATGTATATGTATATGTATATGTGTGTGTGTGTGTGTGTGTGTGTGTGTATATATATATATATATATATATATATTATACAATATATACAACAAA
>BLBF01000072.1:6062068-6102399 GCA_015471245.1 Laticauda colubrina
TATATATGTTTTTTTAAGCTTTTGTGGGTACTTACATGTGTGCTGTTTAGCTTCCTTCGGGTATTATCCCACGTCATTGTAGTTCTGTTAAAGTTGTAGCAACGTTTCAGCAGAATCTCATCTGCCATCCTCAGGCTTCTGTATAGAGTTAGTTCCTGGTTTTCATGCATGGTATTCCTTATATATATATATATATAAATAAATATATGTCTATAATTTTGCAATCTTCACTGGTGGGAGAGATGATGGGTTGGTGCCATGGCGCTTCTTTCTTTTTCCTATGCCTTGTTACTCCCCAGCAAAACAAAAACTTTTGTCTGCGTTGTTGTCTCAGTTGTTATCTTCTCCCAAAAATCTTATTTCAATAAAAAGGATCCAATGGGAGTACTAAAAGTTGATAAAAGAAGATAAAACCAAGAGGAGCTGCTGCAGCATGCCCTGGCAGTAGCCGGCTTCCCCTGGCTCTTAAGACCACGGTTGAGCCCAGAATGTCTGTGGCTAAGGGAGACAGTTGTGAAGTGAAATTTGACCTGTGTTACAACTTTTCTTGCTGCCATCATTCAGTGAATCATTGCAGGGGTTTTTAGTTAGTAACATGTTTTTTGTTTTAAAATGTAATTACTGCTTGTTTTTGTTTCAAATTTCAGCATTCTAAACATAAAAAAAAAGTAAAAAGAAACAAAAAAATTCACAACAAACATTATGTTTGTGACAATCATCATAAATATGAGTCAGTTGCCAAGAATCCGAATTTTGATTATGTGATCATGGGGAGGTTGCTACAATTGTGAGTGTGACAAACGGCCATAAGTCAATTTTTCAGTGCTGTTGAGGAGTTTGAATGGTCACTGGTGAATTGTTGTTAGTCAAAAACAACCCATACCCTCAATCGGGGAGGGTTATAACCTGGTTCTGTCTCTGCTGAAACTTTGGCTCTGTTCATACATCATGATTATTAGTTATTGAATTAGCCCACTTCCTAGGTTTGTACCGGGGTGGGTTTCAACTGATGTTACTACTGGTTTGATGACGTATGTTTTGCTGCGCGCACGTGGAAAAAACCTTAAGCTATGCTGCCCGGACAGCTGAAAAGCGCTGCGCGTGGGTGCGCAGCATTTGAAAAACCACTTTTAAACTGCTTTTTCAACCTCAGCTGTGCCAGGCAAAGCAGCTGAAGTTGAAAAAGCAGGAAATAAAGGACAGGTAAGAGCCCAGATGGGCCAAACCGTAGCAAACACAGAACCGGTTTGGTGTCTACTGCTCTTCAGAGCTACCAGTTCTATAGAGCCAGGCAGAACCGGTAGCATCCCACCCCTAGTTTGTACATTAGCCAAACCATAAAGTTGCTGAGAATGAAAAATTTACCAAGCTCCACAAAAACAACAAAAATGACAACCTTATCAGGATGAGCACATGGTTGACTTTTTTATTTTTTTATTTATTTGTCAAGCATGCATTTGATAATATATGTAAGTATAAACATGATTATTAATGCATGAAATAGATCAGTGATGGGATTCAGAAAATTTTACTGTTGGTTCTGTAGGCATGGCAAGGGAAGGATACTGCAAAATCTCCAGTCAGAGGTGGGATTTGTCAGTTCTCCGAACTCAAAATTTCTGCTACCGGTTCTTCAGAACAGGTCAGAACCTGCTGAATATCACTTCTGAAATAGATATCAATAAAAGGGAACATTAAGACAGGGACGGGAGGCACAGCGATGCGCTGAAAAAAATTTCAAGAAAGGCTCAGACACACACACCCCTTCCCCATGTTATTATGGAAGGAAAAATGGAATATTTTTGTTGGCAAGTCCTCAGACCTTCATGGCTGGCTAAGGAATTCTGGGAGTTGAAGTCCACACATCCTAAAAAGGGCTACGGGTTGAGAACAAGGCTGTTAAACTCAAGGCCGTCAGGCCAGATCCTCTCCAGGGGGTGCTTAGATCTGGCCTGCGGGAGCCCCCTGGAAACAGCAAAGGCCCGCGATGCATCTGTGAGCAAAAACAGAGCTTGGGAAGACAGTATGTGCAGTGGTGGTATTGTACTGGTTCAACCCGGTTCTGCCGAGCCAGTAGTGGCGATGAGCAGCAGAGACTGAACCAGTTCTCTCCACCGCTCTGCTGTTGGGCCCACCTGTCCACCTGGGCTCCCATGCTCACCGTTATCCCCTGCTTTTGAAGCGCAGGTGCTTTGCACATCACAGCAGATTGCTGTGCGATAGCTACTAATGTGACCAGGAGAGTTGGAATGCCTCTGCGCTTGCGCAAATGCCTCTCTGCCTATGCAAGCCACGCCTACCGAACTGGTGGTAAAACTTTTTGAATTCCACCACTGAGCATGTGGCCCTTCGCTGGCAGAGGGTTGCAGGAAGCCGTCACAGCCAGAAACAGAGCTCATGAATCTGTTTTCGCTGGCAGAGCCCTCAGGCCACCACAGGTGTCCCCGACACGAGTGATGTCAAGCTGACCGTGCCCCCCCCCCCCACCAAGGTCAAACACAATCCTGATGCGGCCCTCAATGTAATCGAGTTTGACGCCCTTGGCCTAGAAGAAGGCAGTGGTAAACTTCTTCCATATTGTTGCCATGAAAACAACAGGATGGTCCATAAAATCAGCAGGAGCTGAATTCAACTGGCAGGTGGGTTGTGTTTTGGGTTTTTTAAAGGGCATTGAATGTAGGCACTCCTGGCTGTAGAGCTTAGGATCAGGGGTCTCCAACCTTGGCAACTTAAGACTTGTGGACTTCAACTCCCAGAATTCCTCAGCCAGCAAAAGCTTTATAGTCGATATATTTAGAGCAGGGGTCTCCAACCATGACAACTTTAAGACTTTGCTGGCTGAGGAATTGTGGGAGCTGAAGTCCATAAATCTTAAAAGTTGCCAAGGTTGGAGACCCCTGCTTTAGACCCAGCTCTGCTCCTTCTGCTGCAGAGGCACCATTGGCTCTCACCCCTCCAGCTTCCAATTCCTGGCTGTTTCATGATAGCTTTCCTGCAGCTTGTCTCTGACACACACATGGTGCAGTGCTGGTGCACTGCTTCCTGAAGAATACAGCTCTGTTCTTCCTCTTCAAGATATTGCATGACCTTTTTCGGGAAGGTCCATCTGCAGCCTCTTTCCATTTCTTCCAATATCTGCCTCTATCCTCGACCTTCCACTAGAGGCCTCCCTATTAAAAGCATTGGGAATTCAGAAATTCTCTTTCTTTTGTAGCTTTCTGGGTGAGAAACCAATATGGTTAGACATTCCTGGAGATTCTCAATCATTCAGGTCATGGTTGTCCAAAAGGTGTTTTTCCAACAGGCAACTGGACTTTCTTGTTTGGTTGGATTTTTTCCCTTTGAGTCCAAGAGTTCTGAACTGAAGAAGCTTCTTGGATGAGAAGCGAGATCTTTTCAAAGGAGAAAAACCAAGGAAGTCCAGTTGCTTTTTGGAAAAGCACCTTTAGGATAATGTGTTTTAAGGTTTTAGGCCACTATTGGGGAGACCTAGTGGAAACTCACTGAGTGACTTAGAGATAGTTCCTCTCTCAGCTAAACCTATCCAGGGGAGTAGTTGGAGGGGTCTGATGAAGAAAAAAAATATTTTGCAAAAAAAAACCCACACCCATTTCTTAGAATGATAATGACAACACAAATGTGTTTTTTTATTAAACATGAAACTCAATCAACCGAACATTTAAAATGTATCACAAATATTATCGAGTGGCACTGAAAGTTGATATGGGTTGCTGCCAGCATCCTAGGTATCCTCCTCCTCTTCCTCCTCATTACTGCTGTTGTTGTTTTGCTGCATTCGAATACACAGAGAGCTTTGGCCAGGGAAAGAAAAGGCACAGAGGCAGAGAAATGACCACCTCAAAAAATGGAATTTATTTGTTGATTTGATTTGTCAATCGCTTACAAGATAATAGATATAAGTGTAAACATGAGTAAGAATACAGGAAATATTTACGAATAAATGGGGACAATAACACAGGGACAGTAGGCACAATTGTGCACTTATGCATACCCCTTACAGACCTCTTAGGAATGGGGTGAGGTCAATTAAATTGGGAACTTATAGGGAATTGGGATCATGCTTTTAAATTCTCCAGCAACTTTGATTGAACTCGTTTTTGTTCCAAAATTGGCAGTTTCTGACGATTACATACTGAACATTTCAAAAACTGGAGTTTGGATATTCTTATTCTTCCCATTTTACTTAATTTCTGTATCGGTTGAAGTTACTCAATGTTTCTTGCACACGATTATTGCTTGCATTCTGCCTAGCAGAGAATTGGAGAGTTGGTTCTGGTGCAGTGCTAAAAGAGCTGGCTTAGAAACCAGGAGACTGTGAGTTCTAGTTCCACCATAGGCATGAAGCCATTGGCTGACTTTAGGCCAGTCCTTCTCTTTCAGCCCAACCCATCTCACAGAGTTGTTGTTGTTGCTATGGGGAAAACAGAAAGAAGGAGTGTGAGATATGTCCGCTGCCTTGAGTTACTCATAAAACAATAAACACAGGATAAAATTTTAATAAATAAGAAATAAATAAAATTAAGTCTCCTGATAGATCTAAGAAAACATGGTAATGTTATGTTTGGGGGTGTGAAAAAGGTGATCGTACATCAAAAGTGGTTGATACCATTTAGAATTTTGGCCTTCATGTGACAATACTGACAATACTGCTACCCTTCAAAAAGACCTCGACTTTGTGTCAGAATGGTCAAACAAATGGCAACTTCAAATCTCAACAAATAAATGCTCTGTCTTACATGTTGGCAAAAAAAAAATCAGAACATAAAATACAATCTGAATAGTCAAGACCTTGTTGATGATCCAAACTCTGTCAAGGACCTTGGAGTACTCATCTCTAATGATCTAAGTGCTAGAGCCCACTGTAACTACATAGCCAAAAAGGCATTAAGAGTTGTTAACCTAATCCTGCGTAACTTTTTCTCCAATAATATCACACTACTAACCAGAGCATACAAAACATTTGCTAGACCAATACTTGAATACAGCTCATCAGTGTGGAACCAACATTACATATCTGATATTAGCACAGTTGAGAAACTCCAGAAATATTTCACAAGCGGAGTTCTCCACTCCTCTACTTGTTGCAAGAATGCCTTATGCCGCCAGATTTGAAATTCTAGACCTAGACAACCTAGAACTACTCCACCTTCAGTCCGATCTAAGTATAGTCTATAAAATCATACATTGCAATGTCCTACCTGTCAATGAATACTTCAGCTTCAACCATAATAACACAAGAGCACACAATAGATACAAACTCAAGGTAAACTGCACCAAACTTGTTTGCAGAAAATAGGACTTCAGCAACAGAGTGGTCAATGTCTGGAATACTCTACCTGACTGTGGTTTCTTCCCTAAACCCCAAAAACTTTAACCTTAGACTGTCTACTATTGACCTCACCCCTTTCCTAAGAGGTCTGTAGGGTGTGCATAAGCGCACCAACGTGCCTACCGTCCCTGTCCTATTTTTTCTTTTATTTTTCTCATATGCATCCATTTCATGTATTCATAATTATGTGTATTCTTATACCTATTATCTTATAATTGCTTGTCAAAATTAAATAAATAAATAAATAAAATAATCACCTGGACTTCCATTCAACAAAGGTCTAATGCTTTGAAATTGCTGATTGCTATAAGGGGTGGTGGTGAAATAATGTCTTTGCCATTAGTTTTCTTTCTCTCCATCCACCTACCAGCCTGTCTGTCCATCCACTGCTATACATTTGACAAGGCATTGTTTGCCTACTGCATAGAGCCCCCTTTGAGGGGTGACATTCCTCTGGTCTCCTTGTAGCTTTGGCTGTCTTGAATATGGGTTCCAGATGGAAGAACAGACTTCTTGGAGTCAGGCAGATGCCAGAGCATTAGAGTCAGCCAAGCTGTTCTTTTCCAGGTGGAGGTTCTCAAACTCCCTTTGCCCTTAAATAAACCTTTCTTGGGCTGCTTTACAAAAATGCAAGTTATCATGTTTGAAGTGTTGTCAAACAAAGGCTATCATTCCCTTCCCCTTTGTGATGGCCTGGGATAATTGTTTAGGTACCAGGATCAAGCAGAGCCCTGGCTAACATCTGATTTTTCTTTTTTTCTCTCCATTTGCAAGGAAAACATGAATTGAACCGAAGAAGCTTCCTGGATGAAAAGCAAAATGTTTTCAAAGAAAAAAAACCAAGAAAGTCCAGTTGTCTTTTGGAAAAAATACCTTTGGAATAATCATGACCTGGATGATCCAGAATCTCCATAGTCAGCAAGAAAAACATGCATCCCAATCCCATACTTTCTAACTATATGATAGGAGAAATTCTCCTAACATTATTGTCAATTTCAAAGTTAAACAATTGAAAACATTTTTTAATGAAAAGTTTTACCAAGAGCATAAAAAATGAATGCAAATGAATCGAGAGTTAAAACAGCAAAGAAAGGAAGGAGAAAAAAGTACAGAAGGAAAGCATAAAAATAAATAGAAGAAGCTTCTGGTTTCTTTGCAGCAAATATATGTACAATTACAAAATGATCCTTTACTCTTCAAAATTAAAAGAGTTTTCAGGTGGATTTCTCCCACTCCGTCTGGGAGAATTCCACTTTTCTTTTTTCAATTTGATACTGACTAAGAGAGAGGAAGCAGAATAGCTTCCACTGTCCTGTCTCTGGAGTATAGGATTCTAAAACAAGCCAGGGAATTGGTTCACCTAGTTTAGTCTTATCCAAAAACAGACAATTGGGAAAAAGGATAAATGTACTGATGAAGAAGTAAATTGTAGCCTTCCAGGCCACCTGCTACATCTGACTTTCAGATTCTTTTAAACATGTTTTAATTGGAAATGGATATGTTGCAAATGAAAGCATCAGTTCTTGGCCTCATCTTTATTTACAAGATGCCTCTGGGGCCCTCCTTGGCCTGATAGGCATCCTTAGAACATAAAACTGGTGGGCAGATGGAGACCATGGCTTTGTTTGAAGTCTGTCCACCTGCTCAAGAATGCATCCAGGTGGATGGGAACAAAGGATGGTTCAGGGCAATTCTCCCCTTCCATTTAAACATCTGGCCTGATAAAGAACTGAAGGGAAAGAGTCAAAATAATATTGTTCTGGATGAATTTCCATTGAAGGACCTACTCAACTTCTGATTGTTTTGTCCAGGATCATTTCAGTCTCTGAGAAAAGGCATTTCTTAAAACAATTGGCTATGCCCAAAATACTAAAGGGGGAGGCAGGCACTGATTTGCATCTTTAAGGCATTTAGCAGTTTCATGTCTCCTTCCTGTTGTGATCACATCTGCATCTTTTTGCACCAGGGGCAACTGTTTTTAAATGGCCTATAACATCTCCTGCTGGGCATCTCAGGCTGAAGAGGAAAACAAGGATGGGGGCTGAGCAAATTGGCCACTGATGGGCAATTGTCTACTTAACCCTCCAGCCCTGACCATCCCAGATGGTGAAAAGGACTTTAGCAGTTGCTAAAATCCCTCCTCTAGACTTCAGATAAATAGCTGGCACTCCCTCCTTATCAGCTCATTAAAAATCCCAGTCTCACCTAAGGATGATCCTCATAGTTTGTAGATAAGAATGGTGGTGTGTGTGCTTCTTGCAGGGAGGGGAAATGCTGATAATGGACACTTTGGGTTACATTTTGTCTATTTGATCTCAAAGCTTCACTCAACAACTGGCACCCAGGTGTAAGAGCCAGGAATCCAAGGTTGTTGACTGTCATTCATTCAGTTTTGTTGACATCCCAAGTTCTTACACCATTCCTTTATCTTCAGACTCAAACTCATCTGGGCTTAGCTGAAAGAGAGTAGCAATTAATTTTTTTTTCACATTCCCATCATTCTGCTTCCATGTCTCTTAGCCATCTGAGGCTAATCCCACAGGTGGGGAGAGACAGTGCTCATTTTCTTCTTTTATAACCCATCCTCCCCATTCCCCCCCTCCCCAATCTCCCAGGTATACCTGAAGGAAATGCAAAGTTTCACCTGCACAATATGTGTTTGGAGTCATATTAAAAAACAATTACTACCAACCTGCCTTCCATCGAGGACCTGAATACTGCATGAGTCAAAAAGAGGGCTGTGAAAATATCTACAGACCCCTCACATCCTGGACATAAACCGTTTCAACACCGTCCCTCAAAACGACGCTATAGAGCACTGCACACCCAGAACAACTAGACACAAGGACAGTTTTTCCCCAAAAGCCATCACTCTGCTAAACAACTAATTCCCTCGACACTGTCCAAATATTTACAAAGTCTGCACTACTATTACTATTAATCTTCTCATCACTTATCGCTCATCCCCTGTGACTGTATGACTGTAACTTTGTTGCTTGTATCCTTGCAATTTATACTGACTTTTTCCTAGTATGATTTGATTTCTTATTTGTACACTATGACTATCATTAAGCATTATACCTTGTTTCTTTGACAAATGTATCTTTTCTTTTGTACACTGAGAGCATCTGCATCAAGACAAATTCCTTGTGTGTCCAATCACACTTAGCCAATAAAGAATTCATTCATTCATTCAGCCTCGCAATCAAAGTAATAAATTATAATACCAATACAACTAATCCTTGACTTACAACCATTTGTTTAGTGACCATTCAAAATTACAATGGCACTGAAAAAAATGACTTATGATGGTTTTTCACACTTACAGCCATTGTACATTCCCATCATCAAGTGATCAAAATTTGGATGCTTGCCAAATGGCATATATTTATGATGGGCTCATGTGATCATCTTTTATGGCCTTCTGAAGAGCAAAGTCAATGGGGAAGCCAAGTTAATTATTAAAGCTAACTTAATACCTGCAATGATTCACTTAACAACTGTGGCAAGAAGGGTCATAAAATGGGGTGAAACTTAACAATTGTTTTGCTTAACAATAGAAACTGTTGTTTTGCTTAGAAATAAAAATTTCAGGCTCAATTGCAATCATAAGTCAAGGACTACCTATATTGAAAAATGTTTTGATAGAGAAGTACGCACTTGAAATAGGTCACATTTTGTTATATTGGGGTTTTCTTAATATAAATTAATTTCATTCATTTGTCTCATGTTTATTTTATCATTTTACTTTATTAATCAAATTTACATGGCTGCTTATCTCAATGGAAATGACTGGACGGTGTATGTCAGTCTTGGAATGCAGGTGGGAAATGTAGTTCTTTTTAATATCAACACCTTGCAACTAGAAAAGGGGTACAAATAGGGTGAGGCTCTTGCTCTCTGATGGGCTAGATGTTTACATGTGGGGGATCTTTCCAAAAGAAAACAAAATATGGGAGGACCATGCAATCCCCCATCGACAGCCTAAAATGATTTAAACAATTCCTCACAATTCTAAATGATTTTGCTCCAAAACAGGATAAAGATTTAAGATCGAATGTTTCTGCTGCAGATAATAACCACTCCTCAGCAGCTTGTCCAACAGCTCACATCTGGCTGAAGGCTTATGCAGCAGTGAGTCCCTCATCTAAGGTTTGATTAAGCTCTGAAGATACTTCTGCAATTCTTTTTTTGGTTCCATCTTCCTTTTCCTTTGCTGTAGAAGAGTGCAGGTGTGATGCAGTCAAGGGTAGCCCCAGGGATGAAGGTTAGAGAAGTCAAAGGCACATGTTATTCTGCTGCTGTTCCTCCATGGTGCTACCAGTCCACTGGATTGATCTAATTTGATTGGGATTGAAGGTCTTCTCCTTGGTTGGGCAATGAGTTATGGAAGTTCCAGATGAAGAGTTTCTTGTGGTTCTCATCTTGTGCTGCTGGAATCTGCCATTACATTGCACTTCGGTGTGACCCTCTATGCAATAGAGGTGTTTTAGTACTACCCAATGATGACCTTATTTATCAAAGAATGGCAGCAAGGTATTGTAGGAAGTCCCCCTCCCCTCCTAGAAGAAGGAAACATTTTGGGAAATGTTAAAAAGACAGGATAGAATATTTCCCCTAAATGAGAAATGGGAAAAATCTTAAAGGAGGCAAGTTTCCATGCCCCAAGCAGAAACTTGAGGAGGCCAGCTTTTAGAAATGCAGATTTGGTAATCCATTCAGAAAGACTGGGTCAAGACAGAAACTCGGATAAGCAACAAACAGAAGGTTGACAAAATTAGCCCAAACACCTAGGATTTGCATTTCCCCTTTTACCTATAGAGCCAGCCATGACCTCTACATGACCCCACAGGAATCCAGACACCACTCGAAACTCCATTTTGTCAGCTGCCACAGAACCACAAACCCTGGTGCTTCTCTTCATCAATTAATGAATCCTCTTTCCAATCAGGCCTCCAGCCTCCTGGCTTAGAACTGGACCTAGATATTTCTTCCAGCAGTATTATAACCACAGACAAAAAGAACCACATCTTTGGCTGGTATTTTGGGAAAAGGAGTTCTAACTGGAAGCCTGTGCCCAGCAAGGTAAGGTTTTGTAAACCATAGTTGTGAAGTTAGCACCCATCCCTCTCCTAGAAAAATGAAATATCCTAGGAAATATTAAAAAGGCAGAATATTTCCCTTAAAAAAAGAAGTAGAAACTCAGAAGCAGAAACTCACCACAGAAGCTCACCCCCACCTTTGTTAATGGGTGGGCCATTAAGGCCAGGGCCAGAGTATTCTACATAACAAAGGCCTCTGCCCATCTCACCACCTGGCCTAAGAAGATTGCATCAGTCAGCACTCAGGTGAAGCCAGGTATTCCAGACAAAACCTACAAAGTTACCTAAGATCCCCGCCCCTTGGGAGTCTGACAGCCAATGGGTATACATTTCTTGCACAGGAACAGGAAACAGTAAGGTGGGGCCCAACAGAGGGTATATAACTAAGGGTCTCCCAGCATCTTGCCCCTTTCTTCTTTTCCTTCACCCAACATCTTGAAGCATGTGATCGTCCTTTCACTTTGGAGCTCCAAGCCATGGGGTCCTGTCCACCATTAAACCATCTTTCCAAACAGCCTCCAAGTTTCCAGTGTCTTTTTCCCCACTTGGAACTGAACCCAGAAGGATATTTTCTTCCAATAGTTGATACAGTCAAAATATTTAATTCTTGTAGAAATGTATTTACAATATTTCTTACTTGGCCCAATATACCAATAACTTAGGGATGGTTTTGCAAATTCCTTGCAAAAACATACCCATGTTGATTGTTGCATCTTTGGGTTTTGTAGTCTTTTTTATTTTTTGTTTTGTAACTATATCTAATTCTTTTTCCTTGAATTCTCTAGAGG
This sequence comes from Laticauda colubrina, assembly GCA_015471245.1. NCBI lineage: Eukaryota > Metazoa > Chordata > Lepidosauria > Squamata > Elapidae > Laticauda > Laticauda colubrina. Next base: position 6,073,309 of record BLBF01000072.1, read on the forward strand.
CCAGATCTACAAAAAACTGGTAAAAATTTAACATCATCATTTCTACCACTTTTTGATTTCTGTGTTCATACCATATTCAGAAAATTTGGATATTATAATTTCTGCATAAAACCCAGTGAATCAGAATGGCTAGCCTAGCATTATGTTATTTATAATCTGTTTGAGCAATTTTGTTCCAATTATCCACAGCTTTTCTTTATGAATTCAGCATTTGCTGCTGTTTGATACATGCTGAATTCTTATAGTCAGAAAAGTAAATAAAATTTGCTTTTCCCAATAAATTTTTAGCTCTGGCACATTGGCACAGTGGCAGTTCCTCTATAAGTGTATCTTTCTATTGTAAGTTTTAATGGAGTAGTATTTTGCCTCTGAATTATTTTTGGCTTGTTTCATTTTCTTGTACAGTAATCAGCATCATAAGATTGGGGTGTTTAATAAATACGGTAATAAATAAAATTAAACCAAAGAAAACACATTTCAAACAAATTTGTATATGTTTGAAATACAAACTAATCCATATAAAATTGCAACTATCTAGGACATGTAAATGCAGTATTAGCATCAGCTCCCCCAAACCTTAAAATATTCCTCAGTTTTAGCTGCTTTATGAAAGGATATGAAAAAAAAAATGTCTAAATTGACACATTCCTTCAATAGTACAACAATAGTGGTGATGGTAATGGTTGATGATGATAATGTAGAAATTTTCATCACTGCATCGGTGTGCAATTCAGCTTTAATCCATGGATCATCCAACCTGCATTGTTCCCTGTGCTCCAGAGACAGAAGTGATGAAACAAAATAAGTGGAGGACAAATGGCTTCCTTAGATTACGGGTCCCATGATAGAACACTTCAAGCTCTTTCTTCTTCATGAAGAAAGCCAGGTGGGTCTTGAAGCCAGAAAAGAGGTCCTCTGGTCACTGCCTTCTGCTGCAGCTCTTCCCTCAAGAGGAAGCCTTCTGCCTTCTTCCCTCATTCTCTGCTAGCCGAGAAGGTTTAGATCTACCAGATGATCAGACAAATTGGGAAAACAATGGCCCACAGGCAGGGGTGGGATTCTTCCGGTTCGCACCTATTCGCTAGAACCGGTTGTTAACATTCTAAGCGGTTGTTGGAAGAAATTACTGGCCTAATCCTGTAAGGAAGGCAGGAAGGAAACATTCTGGTGTTGCTTACCGAAACTGCCTCTCCACTAACCCTTATTATGCTCTTGGCAGGACTAGACTTCCTGTCTCAGGAACTTCTCTGGAGTTTTTTTCCTCTCCTTTGCGGATACTTTGCTTGGGTGGAGTAACCATTCAAAGTTACAGTGGCACTGAAAAGAGTGACTTATGACCAGTTTTCACACTGACAACTGTTGCAGCATTCCCACAGTCATGAGAGGCCAGGCGAAGAGATGCGTACCTCAATGTGAGTGATATTGAGTTGGCCACATCCAGCTGGTCACATGACCACCAAGCCATGGCCATCAAGTAAGCCATGCCCACAGAACCGGTTGTTAAAAAAATTGAATCCTACCTCTACTCATACCCGGATGTCCAGTTCAGCTATCCAGGCGATCATCTCTGGTGTTGGTTTGTACAGGTCTTTTAGGGAATCAGAGACAAACACACATTAATTTTAGTTAATCAACCACCCCTTGTATGAAGCTCCCTCATTGGAGGTCCTCAAACCACCTGATAGAGCCTGGCCTGGAGGTTCTTATTGTAGAAAGTTAACACCTACCCCGCTCCTAGAAAAATGAATATCCTAGGAAATATTAAAAAGGCAGGATATTTCCCCTAAAAAGAGAAGTAGAAACTCAGAAGCAGAAACTCACCTCAGAAGCTCACCCACACCTTTGTTAATGGGTGGGCCATTAAGGCCTGGGTCAGAGTATTCTACATAACAAAGGCCTCTTCCCATCTCACCACCTGGCCTGGGAAGATTCCATCAGCCAGCACTCAGGTGAAGCCATGTGGTCCAGACAGAGCCTACAAAGTTAGCTAAGACCCTCCCATCCCTGGGAGTCTGACAGACAATGGGTATACATTTCTTAAACAGGAACAGGAAACACTAAGGTGGGGCCCAACAGAAGATATAAAACTAGGTGTTTCTCAGCATCTCTGCCCTCTTCTTCCCTTCTTTTCCTTCACCCAGCACGTGATCATCCTTTTTCGCTTTGGAGCTCCAAGCCATGTGGTCCTGTCCACCGTTAAACCATCTTTCCAAACAGCCTCCACATTTCTTGTGTCTTTTTCCCCACTGGGAACTGAACCCAGAAGGATAATTCTTCCAACATTATAAAACATCAGGAGGATGGGAGCCAACCTCATGTAGGGGGCTAAGATGTTCCACAAGACAGGAGCCATGGCAGAGGCTGATTGGAGAAAGGATCAGCGGTGGGATTCCAATTTTCTCCCCCCACTGGTTCTATCAGAGCGTGCTTTGGGGATATAGGACAGGGGTAGGTGGGTGGGGCCAGCCAGAGGTGGTCTCCGAACTAGTCAAAATTCCTGCTACCGGTATGTCAGAACTGGCTGAATGCTACCTCTGGAAAGGATCCTCTTACAAATCAATATTCACTCTTGCCCAGGATTTGTAGACCTTCTGGCATTCAGAAGGCTTTCCCATTCTGATATGCAGGTGATCCTTGACTTATGACTGTAATGGAGCTGGCCAGTTGCCAAGCAGTCACATAAAAGCTGGAGGTAGGGGTGGCCATCAGAACTTTGCAACTGAGTTGGAAGTACCTCCAGGAAGGTCCATCGTAACATCGAACAGTTGCTAAGCAACCGGTTGTAAGTCGAGGACTTACCTGTATATATGCCTCCCCCTGTCCTACTAGCAAGTTGTCAGGGCAGCCAAACAATAGCAAGGAAAACAAAATACGAACTTCAGCATTCTAGCCGTTCTCTGAAGCATCACATGGAATAGAAAAAAGCAAAGTGAAAGTAATACCCAAGCCCCTCTCTCATTCATCCGGAAAGGAGCAGGGCAGCCTTGCTCACCTCTTAACAGAAATAGGATCTTCTGATTTAACCAACTTAACTTCATCCGAAGATGTAGGGTTGCAGACTAAAGCTGTTTCACCTGGGGACCTCTATACAAGCAGTTCTAGCTTTACAACAGTTCATTTAGTGGCCGTTCAAAGTTACCAAGGCACTGAAAAAAGTGGCTTGTGACCAATTCAATTTTTTTTACTGCTGGTTCTGTGAACATGACTTGGTGGGCATGGGAGGGGAAGGATCCTATAAGATCTCCATTCCTTCCCCACTCCTGGGGGAAGGTTACCACCAGGGGTGGGATACGAGAAGGTTAACTACCAGTTTGGGATTTATGAGCTTCCCTGCACATTGGGAGCTGCGCACCTGTAAATCGTCATCAGCACTCTGCGTGCAGAGAAGCAGCCTTTGAAACAGCCCTCTTTTCCTGTTTTTTTAACTGCAGCTGTACCTCATTCGGCAGCTGAAGTTGAAAAATCAGGAAATAAAGATCAGGTAAGAGCCCAGGTGGGCGGGTGGGCAAAAACAGCAGCAGACATAGAACCGGTTCTATGTCTGCTGCTCTTCAGAGCTACCGGTTCGACAGAGGTGGACAGAACCGGTTAGAAACCCACCCCTGCTTACCACCAGTTCTCCGAACTTCTCAAAATTTCCGCTACCGGTTCTCCAGAACTGGTCAGAACCTGCTGAATACCACCTCTGCTCATTACCAGTTTTCACACTTGCAATCATTGCAGCATCCCCATGGTCACGTGATCAAAATTCAGACAAATTCATCCAAATTTGACCAGCGCTTGATGCAGAAGCTGGCCAGTCTGGCAACCCCTTTGAGCAGGGGGTTGGACTAGAAGAACTCTGAGGTCCCTTCCAGCCCTACAATTCTATGTTCAACGGTGGCCACAAAAGTCTTCCTGCCTTCATGGGGGAGACGTTGACTTCCATCTTGACTTATTATACCATATCCTGTCAACTCACAGTGGTGGGATTCAATTTTTTTTACTTCTGGTTCTGTGGGCGTGGCTTGGTGGGCATGGCTTGGTGGGCATGGCATGATTTGGAGAGTGTGGCTTGGTGGGCATGGCAGGGGAAGGATCCTGTAAAATCTCCGTTCCTTCCCCACTCTTGGAAGAAAGTTACCATCAGTTCTCCGAACTACTCAAAATTTCCACTGCCGGTTCTCTAGAACTGGTCTGGACCTGCTGAATACCACCTCTGCTCCTGCCCACCTCTCCCTTTTGGGTGGGTGGTTAAAGATTTGTCCACTTTAAACTTTACTTATCCTTGATTGACCAGTGCTGATGAAGAAGCTGGCCAGTCTGGCAACAAATGTGAAGAATGTAGGAGCTGTGAGATCTCCACGCTAGCTTAGTAAGGAATTTGCTAATGAAGCAATTATCAGTGTCTGTACTTTTTGTTTCTGGTCTCCCTATGACCTCATTCTTTGCAGTTCTGCCCTTCTGTCTATAACAACTTGGTCTGTGGTTCCAAGAAGCTTATCCGTGACCTATAAGCTCCTTTTGTTTTTGAAACCATGATATTTTGCACTTATGACAAGGGGCAAGTACAAAGGGGGAACCTCCCTACCAATCAACAGATCAAAGGTTCAGAAATACACTGAATATTTCACCTTGAATTCACTTTGTTGTCTTCCTGGTTTGTTTTATCCCTTCTCCAATTTAAGAGTGAGAGCATCTTTCTCAAACTGGAAAAAGGTGTCTCTTTCTTAAGCCTTTGAGATTTATCCACCAGACCCCCTCAACAATCCAGCCATTTAACCAGCCATTTATGTGACAAAGGAATAATCAACCGGCAACTGAAACTACAGTTTCTGCCTGAGGTTTGTTCACCTGTGATGGGTTATTATTCTGGAATGGAAACTATGTCATGGAAGAGGGGGTGAAAGTGGGGGGAGATCTATGTTCCTCCTCCTTTAGTTCAGTTCAGGATTCAGACTGCACATGAATCAACCAAGTCGGTAAGCATCTATGCACAAAGCTATGCTCAATTGCACAATTTATTCAGGAATTACTTTTTAAAAAAATTTAATTATACATTTTTTCCTTCAATATACGGTACATAGGCGCTAAATGAACAGTGCATTGTCTGAGTCATTTTAGGTTTACAAAATAATAATAATTTTGATAATAATGATAATAGCAAAAATAATAATAGTAAAAATGCTGATAATGTTTGCTTATTTATCATAATAATTTTCCATCTTTTACTTATTATACATAATGGTGATTTTTCTTTCATCTTCTAATTTCTATCTCTTTTATCTAACCACTGATAAGACATATCCAAATATTCTGTTTCTTCCTTGTCTTTTGTTTTTTATGTCAATCTATCCATCTATATGCAGTCTAATATTTTCTAAATTATGTTTTCATCTGTAGGGGTATCCTCATTTTTCCAATATTGTGCAAATACAATTCTTGCTGCAGATAAAATGTGAAGCATTAAATATGTATTCCCTTTATTATAGCTTTCTGGTGTTATGTTGTTGGAAGTTAAAACCCACCCTTCTCCTAGAAAAATGAAATATTTTAGGATACACTAAAAAGGCAGAATATTTTCCCTAAAAGAGAGGTAGAAACTCTAGAGAGGCAGAAACTCAGCTCCCCCACCTTTGTTAATGGGCCATTAAGGCTAGGGCCAGTTTATTCTACATAACAAAGATCTACCTCCTTTAGGCAGAGCCATTTAATTGCCCTTCATTGCACCGCCCACCAGGTTTCAACCAAACTTAGCACACAGACAACCTACAGAGCTAGCTATGACCTCTGACAACAACCAATCAGGATATTCTTCCTATGCCCCACGAAGTTGAAGGCCCAGAGAGAGCAAAACCCAGGGACTCTCAGCATTTTCTTCCCTTTTCTGCCCAGGAACCCATCCTGTTCAGTGGTGGGATTTGAAACTTTTTGCTACTGGTTCTGTGGGCATTGCTTGGTGGGCGTGGCAGGGGAAGGATACTGTAAAATCCCCCTTCCCTCCCCACCCCACTAACCTGCTTTCCAGCTCCATTCTCCTGTGCAGGGCAACCAAAGAAGACTCAGCCAATCAGCTGAGAATAGATGGGGTTGGTGGGGCCAGTCAGAGCTGGTATTTGCCGGTTCTCCAAACTTCTTAAAATTTCCACTACTGGTTCTCCAGAACAGGTAGAACCTGCTGATTAACCACCACTGATCCTGTTCATCAATAAACCTTCTTTCCAAACGGCTTCCATGTTTCCAATGTCTTTTTCCCCACTTGGAACTGAACCCAGAAAGATACTTCTTCCAAGGTGAGAAAGTGTGCGGAGAAAAAGGCAATGTAGGGTGGCAGATTAAGTGTGAACCAAAAGAATGGAAGTTTTAATAACTTACAAGTAGTCCTTGACTTATGACCACCATTGAGCCCAAGACTTAGGTTGTCAAGTGAGACATTTGTTAAGTGAGTTTCCCCCCCCCCCATTTTATGACAGCTGTTAAGTGAATCACTGCAGTTATTAAGTTAGTAACATAATTGTTAGGTGCATCTGGCTTCCCCGTTGACTTTTCTTATCAGGACCCCGAGACATGACAGCCGTCATAAATATGAATCAGCTGCCAATCATCTGAATTTTGATCATGGAACTGTGGGGATGCTGCAACAGTCATAAGTGTATAAAAAAAGTCATAAGTCACTTTTTTCAGTGCTGTTGCAACTTCAAAGGGTCACTAAACAAATTGTTGTGAGTTTGAAGAGTATTGAGGACTGAAATCACAGTTATTTACAGGTAGTCCTGAACTTACAATAGTTCATTTCGTGACTGTCCTAAGTTACGATGGACACTGAAAAAAGAAAGGTTGTAAAATCGGACAGAACTCAACAACGGTCTTGCAGAGCAATGGAAATCTTGGATTCAAAAGTCAGGAATGGGCTGCTGGGGATTTGCAGGAGTTTGGGAGAGCTCCTAGCTAAGATTCTGTGCAGTTTGGAGAATCCTCAAATCCCACTCCTGGCTGGCCCTGCCCACCCTGCCCCTCCCCCAGAGTCCCCACACAACCCATTTTGGATGCAGGTAAGTGCAGGGTGCACATGGAGGCTCAGGGTGGGTAGAAAACGGGCCTCCCGGAAGTTTGGGAAGGCTGGAAATGGGCCTGTTTCTGGCTTCCAGAGAGCCTCCGGAGCCTGGGGAGAGCAAAAACGCCCCGCCCCCCTGCCCCCCCACCATGGTGCAGGAGGCCAACTAGGCCATGACCACCCAGCAACCTGTTGCTAAAATTTTTGAAGCTCACCCCTGCATCCAAGGTCCCTTTCAACTCTATTCTGACTAAGTATGGGTTTGGTGATCAGACTAAATATGGGTTTGGTATGTATCCGGGGAATGAATGGCTGAGTTTATCTGATCACTGTGTTCTCCTCTTTCCTTCCAAGACTGTTCAAAGTTACAAACAGGATTGCCTTCATTTTTTTCCCCCCTAACATCCTGTTAGACAGGCTGGATTGCTGGTCTGAGGCTCATGAAGTGTCACAGTCTCGGTGTGGATTTGAACCTTGACCTGAGCCGACTTAATACAATTCCTTGAATATTAAAGGTAGTCCTCAACTGAAGAGCCATACAGCCGCCAAAAATCACAACGGCCACTAATGAATGGCCAGTCCTTGCGCTTAGGGCTGTCGCAGCACACCCATGGTCTTACGAGTAAACTGTGGGTGCTTGGCAACTGGAATGTATTTGTGACCGCTGCAACATCCAGGGGTCATAAGATTGTTATTTACAACCTTCTGTTGGAAATTTAAAACCACCCCTCTCCTAGAAAAATGAAATATCCTAGGAAATATTATAAAGGCAGAATATTTCCCCTAAAAAGAGTAAAGGAGAAGTTCAGAGAGACAGAAGCTCAGCCCACCCCCACACTTTAGCTAATGGGCCATTAAGGTCTGGGCCAGAGTATTCTACATAACAAAGGCCTCTTCCCATCTCACCACCTGGCCTGGGAAGATTCCATCAGCCAACACTCAGGTGAAGCCATGTGGTCCAGACAAAGCCTACAAAGTTAGCTAAGACCCTCCCATCCCTGGGAGTCTGACAGACAATGGGTATACATTTCTCAAACAGGAACAGGAAACACTAAGGTGGGGAAACACTAAGGTGGGGGTATAAAGATATAAAACTAGGTGTTTCTCAGCATCTTGCACCTTTTCCTTCTTTCTTCGCCCAAGGCATGTGTTTCTGTCCACCATTAAACCATCTTTCCAAACAGTTACCATGTTTCCAGTGTCTTTTTCCCCACTTGGAACTGAACCCAGAAGGATAATTCTTCCAACATTTCTCAGCTGGCTTCTTATAAAGAAAACCCATGGGGGAAAGGAGGGTCAATGCAAATTCACTTAATGCTATGACTCACTTAACAACTGTGTCAAAAATGGTCGTAAATTTGGGCAGAGGTCACTTAACAACTCACTTTGCTCAGCAATAGAAATTCTTGTCCCAACTGTGGTTGTAACTCAAGGACTGCCTGTATTTTCTCCTAATTCTCCAAAGAGTTAAACGTGTCCAGGCAGAGCCTTTGAATTCCCTCCTAAGAATATAAACAGCACCTGGTGGCACCTGGATACAATCAGGATCACCTTGAGTTCTTTGAAAGAAAAGCAGAGCAAATATATGTGTAAATAGACCAGGGAAGAGCAATTTAACAGAAATACAGAGTTGGAAGGGACCTTGGAGATCTTCTAGTCCAACCCCCTACCCAGGAAGGAAACCCTATACTATTTCAGACAAATGGTTGTGCAGTTTCTTAAAAACGTCCAGTGTTGGAGCATTTACAACTTCTGGAGGCAAGTTGTTCCACTGATTCATTGTTCTCACTGTCAAGACCTTTCTCCTTAATTCCAGGTTCCAGGTTGATTAGTCTCCACCCATTGCTTCTTGTCCTGCCCTCAGATGCTTTGGAGACTAGCTTGACCTTCTTTATGGCAGCCCCTCGTATACCGGAATACTGCTATCATGCCACTTCTGATCCCTAAATCTGCAACTTCTGGAGGCAAATTGTTCCACTGATTAATTGTTCTGAATGTCAGGAAATTTCTCCTTCTAGTTCTAGGTTGCTTCTCTTCTTGATTAGTTTCTACCCATTGTTTGTTGTCCTACCATCAGGTGCTTTAATAGAATAGAATAGAATAGAATTCTTTTATTGGCCAAGTGTGATTGGGCACACAAGGAATTTGTCTTGGTGCAAATGCTCTCAGTGTACACAAAAGAAAAGATACATTCGTCAGGAGTCTAGAATCATCAGGTCCAACACTTAATGATAGTCATGGGGTACAATAAGCAATCAAATCATACCAGGAAACAGTCAATATAGATCATAAGGAGACAAGCAACAAAGTTACAGTCATACAGTCACAAGTGGGAGGGGGTGGGTAATAAGGGGTAATGAGAAGATTGATAGTAATGGTAGTGCAGACTTTGTAAATAGTTGGACAGTGTCATATGTTTAGCAGAGTGATGGTGTTCACAGAAAAACTGTCCTTGTGTCTAGTTGTTCTGGTGTGCAGTGGTCTATAGCTTTAATGCTTTAAAAATTTCATGCTTCCAGATATTTTGGACCTCAATTTCCATTATCCCTAGCCAGCATAGACATTGGCAAGCTGTAGATAGTCCTCAATTTACCACAGTTCATTTAGTGACAGTTCAAAGTTACAACAGCACTGAAAAAAGTGACTTATGGCTCTTTTTCACACTTACAACTGTTGCAGCATTTCCCCCATGGTCACATGATCCACAATTCAGACACATGGTACAGTTGACTCATATTTGGGGTGTTTACAGGGTCTAAGGATCACATGATCCCCTTTTGCAAACTTCTGAGTCAACAAAAGCCAGATTCATTTAACAACTATGTTACTAACTTAATGACTGCAATGATTCGCTTAACAGCTGTGGAAAGAAAGGTCTTAAAATGGGGCAAATCTCAACAAATGTCTCACTTAACAACAGAAATTTCAGGCTCAACTGTGGTCATAAGTCAAGGACCACCTTTATTTGTAGGCCAGAGAGCATCAGAAAATGTATAATCCAGCAGGAGTTTCTCCTATACAAGTTATGTTAAAATCTGAGCTTTGTCAATAGGACCTTATAGCAGGAAAAGTTTCTGGTGGCTTCTGCCCTTAGGTTAGTTAAAAGAAAAAAAGAAAATAAAGTATTTTTAGCTTAATTTCCAAACTTCCTTTAAGTTTTGAAGCCTTCACTCTTGATCTCACCCTGGGCATTTTTAGCACCTTCAGAGCAAGCAACCACAGCAGGAAGTCAATGTAAAGATGAGAGTGGAAAAAAATGGTTTGCTTTTTTTTTTTTGGATATGGCTTGTGCTTTATATCTAAAAATAAATACAGGTTATTAGAACCTGATAGAGATTCAGATAAAGGTGTCAAATTCTACCCACCGGAGTTTCAAGATATGCAAAAAAAGAGATCAGCATTCAAGTGACAGTTGCTCTTCAATGTAATCAAAATGATTGCAATTTGGAAAAAAAAAAAAGGTATCCTCCTATCCTGTATCTTTTGACTGATTGCTATGATTTATTCCCAAACTTCTTTGGGTGTTTCATTTTTCAGTGCCGCATATAGAGGCAAATCTCTGGAAGGATTGAGTCATCAGATCCAGAAGCCACATTACATTTTGAAACAGGAGTTCTTGGGAGACAACATTATCTCAGCGTCCCACTTTGATATTCTCCAGATGTCTCCATAAGTCCCACTTGTGACTGTATAACTGTAACCTTGTTGCTTGTATCCTAATGATTTATATTGACTGTTTCCTAGTATGATTTGATTGCTTATTGTACCCTATGATTATCATTAAGTGTTGTACCTGATGATTCTTGCCGAATGGATCTTTTCTTTTATTTACACTGAGAGCATTTGCACCAAGACAAATTCCTTGTGTGTCCAATCACACTTGGCCAATAAAGAATTCTCCTTAAGACTACAACTCCCATGGTTAAAACAGTGTTGGTGTTCCAGACAGTCTCCACACACATGGAACATAGCAGATTGAGAAAACCTGGGGTCAATTTTTTTTTCAAAGTAAATAAATATGATCATGGGCATTTAGACAGAACACCAGAACTATTTAAAAGTTACCCGATCTTTTCAGCTTAATGAAAAACAATCCAGGGCTCTGGAACCACATGTGGCTCTTTCATCCCTCTTCTGCGGCTCCCTGTCGCCAGACAGTAAAGGGAAAAAGGACACCGTGCTGGGAGGAGACTCTATGGTGGGGGAACCAAACTTCCAGAGTTGAACGGGTGGCTTCTGGTTGGCACATTTGTGGCTCTTTGAGTGTTTGACCCCTGCTATAGATAACAGGTAATCAGAGTTGGAAGGGACCTTGTAGGCCATCTAGTCCAACCCCTTGCCCAAGCAGGAGATCCTACCCCATTTCTGACAGATGGGAGTCCAATCTCTTCTTGAAAGTCTCAAGTGATGGCGCTCCCACAACTTCCAAAAGCAACTTCTGTTCCATTGGTAGATTGTTCTCACTTCAGAAAGTTTATCCTTGTTTCCAGGTTAAATCTCTCCTTCAGTTCCCATCCATTATTCCTTGTCTGGCCTTCAGGTGCTTTAGGAAATAGATTGACTCCTTCCTCTCTGTGGCAGCCCCTCAACCTTAGCAACTTTAAGACTGGTGGATTTCAATTCCCAGAATTCCTCAGCTTGGCTGGCTGAAGAATTCTGGGAGTTGAAGTCCACCAGTCTCAAAGTTGCCATAGTTGGAGACCCCTGCTCTAGAATGTCTGGAAGCTGGGAACGGGCCCATTTATGGCCTTCTCAAACTTCCAGGAGGCCCGCTTTTCACCCTCCCCAAGCCTTTGCACACGCCCTGCACTTACCTTCATACAAAACGGGCCATGTGGGGACTCCTGGGAGGGGAGGGGCAGGTGGGCAGGGTCAGCCAGGAGTGGGATGTTGAGGTTCTCCAAACTTCACAGAAACTTAGCTAGGGGGTTCTCCTGAACCGCTGTGAAACCCCAGCAGCCCACCCCTGGTTGGAAGGGATCTTGGAAGTCTTCTAGTGCAGAGGTCTCCAGCCTTGGCAACTTTAAGACTTGTGGACTTCAGTTACCAGAATTCCTCAGCCAGCTTTGCCAAGGTTGAAGACCCCTGTTCTAGTCCAACCTCTTGTTCAAGCAGGAGACCCTATTGGAACAAATGGCTGTCCAATCTCTTCTTTTAAAAAGCCCAATTATAGAGTTCTCCCAGCTTCCTGAGACAAACTGTTCCGCTAATTCATTGTTCTTACTGTCGGGAAATTTCTTCCTGGTTCAAGGCTGGATCTCTCTTTGATAAGTTTCCCTCAGTTACTTCTTGTCCTGCCCTCAAGTGCTCTGGAGAATAGACCGACCCCCCTCTTTTTTTGTGGCAGCCCCTCAAATATTGGAAGACTATTATCATGTCACCCCTAGTCCTTCTCTTCACTAGACTAGACACATAACCAGTATCTGCAACCTTTGGGAGCTGGTGGCCACTAACCACAAGGGTGACAGTAAGATCTAGAAACTGTGTTTACTGCGTGAACACTAAATGGCACATTAAAAGTGCTGATAAACTTGTAATACATTTTTTGTGCAAACTGTATGTTTTCTGTCCCAGTTCTGTGGCCAGACTATTTCCAGAATCCTTCCCCATGCAAAAAAAAAAAAAAAAAATGGATAGAAAGGAGCATTTTTAAGCATTTTTTTCCAGTTGGAAAAGGCTGGAACATACCCAGAAATTATCTTGTAATCTCTATGAAGATGACAGAAGACTCTACTTTGCCTGCAGTTGTGCAGAAATGCATGAGGAGGCTGTAGGCAAAAAAACTCCTAAAAGTGAAATCAATGAAGAGATACCCCTTTTTTTTCCCAGAACTTAACTGAGCGAGGTAATGAAACTGACAGGCAGGTTCTTTCATCCCTTTTGAAGATTTAGATCCAGGTTTTTGATGGAATAATTCCCAAACGGCCTACAGAAATTAGTTCAGCCTGTGTTTCTCAATCTTGGCAACTTGAAGAAGATGATGTGTGTTCCCAGGTGCCTGGTAAGGCCTATATGCAGAGATGGCATTCAGCAGGTTCTGAGAAGTTCTGGAGAACTGGTACTGGAAATTTTGAGTAGTTTGGAGAACTGGCAAATCCCACCTCTGACTGGCCCTGCCCACATCTATTCTCTGCCTCCCATTGAGTCCCAGCTGATCGGCTGGGTCTTTTTTGGTTGCCCTGCACAGAACCAACCCTTCTTTGGTTGCCCTGAACGGAGCTGCAAAGCAGGTTAGTGGGGTGTGGAGGGAATGGGATTTCTCAGTGACCTTCCCCCAGGAGTGGGGAGAGAATGGGGATTTTGCAATCTCTTTCTCCTGCCATGCCCACCAAGCCACACCCACCAAGCCACACCCACCAAGCCACACCTGCTAGTAGTAAATTTTTTTTACTACCGGTGGTAAAAAAATTTGAATACTGCTACTGCAGGCTATATGGGCATGGAATGTTCTGCCGTATATTTTTAAACATAAAAAATGTTTATTACTGGTTCTGAGGGTGTGGCTTGGTGGGTATGGCAGGGGAAGGTTACTGCAAAATCCCCATTCCCTCCCTACCCCACTAACCTGCTTTCCAGCTCCGTTCTCCTGTGTAAGAGAACAAAACAAGACCCAGCCGATCAGCTGGGACTCAGGAGGCAGAGAATAGATGAGGGCGGGGCCAGTTAGAGGTGGTATTTGCTGATTCTCCAAACTACTCAAAATTTCCGCTTCCGGTCAGAACCTGCTGAATGCCACCTCTGGGGCAGATTTGTGCGGGCACCACTGTTACAGTATTTGCAGCTCTGAGTTTGTAGAGTGTTCCCTTCTCTTATTCTGTAGTTGTCCTTCTGTCTTCAAATGTCTGGCAGCCTCAGTGGATCAACGTGCGCCATGTCGATCGATCTTGTGCCAGGGTTTCCCAGGAGGCTGGTCCAGGGACTTGAAGAGACTTGAAGATAGGTGGTAACTCCCAGAATTCCCCACCCAGCAAGGCTTGAAGATGTGTGGGCTTCAACTCCCAGGGCTCCCTTGGAAGATGTCCATGCATCTTTAAGTTGCCAAGGTTGAGAAATGCCAGTGTAGAACATGAAAGTGTTTCGGCAGCAGCGTTATCTTTTCCCACAGCTGCCAAACTCTTGGGACCAGAATAGGCCTTTTCTGACCCCAAAGTTCAAAACATCCTCAAAGCTCCATCTCATCCCAGATACCCTTTTTTTGAACTGTTACCATCTGGCAGACGGTACAGGATAATAACAAGCACAAATAGGCAGAAAAACAGTTTCTATCCCAGGGCAGTAGCCCTGTTGAATTCAACTGTTGGTGTGGTGTTGCGCGTTTTCGGTTCAATGTGTGGAGTGTGAAGGATGTGTGTTTGTGTTCATTTTCATGGTCGTGGTGTGCACTGAAGATGATTTCATTGTATGAGATGCAATGGCAATAAAGTAAAGTAAAGTAAACCTGGAAAAATGTCAGAAAGCTTGCAGAATGTATCAACCAGAAGGCCAGACAATGAAACTTCAAATACCTGTTAAAGACCTAAACCTGCCTAAACCTGGTGGGTGTCCCGTATGAGTCGTCTACATTTCTCTTTGAAGAAATACTTCTCAACTTCTGAGTCATTTCTAGGCATGGGAACTCCATCTCCCAGAATTCCCCAGCCAGCAGGAGACTTCTAGGAGGTGATCTACACATCGGAATAGAACAGAATAACAGAGTTGGAAGGAAACTTAGATAGCTTCGAATTAGATAGCTCAAGCAGGAGAGTGTAGTCCAAGGGTCAGAAACCTTAAACACCCAAAGAGCCATAAAGGGTCCTAACCGGAAGCCCCCCCCCCATTCAATTCTGGAGCCGACCGGAAGTCCAGTTCCCTCACCATAGAGTCTCCTCTTAGCGCAGCCTTCTTTTTCCTCTACTTGTCCTAACTGAAAGCCCTGTCAATTGTGGAGCCGACCAGAAATCCCACTGGTTGCCCTTGAGTCTCCTCCGTGCTCCCTCCCCAACCTGAACTCTGTGCTGCCTCCCCAAACGGAAGCTCCTCTCAAAAGTATGGTGCCGACTGGCAACAGAGAGCCACAGCAGAGGGATGAAAGAGCCGCATGTGGCTCCAGAGTCATGGGTTGCTGACCCATACTAGTCTATACCATTCCGGACAAATGGCTACCCAGTCTCTTCTTAAAAACCTCCAATGAAGGAGCACCCACAATTTCTGGAGGTAAACTGTTTGACTGATGAATTGTTCTAACGGTCAGAAGGTTTTTCCTTAGTTCTAGGATGGTTGGATGGATCTCTCCTGGATAAGTACCCCTCCCTTATTTCTTGTCCTGCCTTCAGGTCCTTTGATTCTTCTTAGCACTCCCTTAGATATTTGCCTGGGGCCCTTTCAAAGGCTCTGCCCAGCTACCCTTTTCCTGCCCGTGGCCTGACTTCTGTGGTAAAGCTGCTAGTCCCCCCAGAGGATATGGGATGGGCAGAGGAGGTAGTTCAGTGACTTTTTCTGAGTCACCAATGGGCCAGCACCTGTGTGTGACCTCAGGCAAGGGCTGGAAATAGACTGAGGCAAACAGGCAAAACACCTGCAAGGCCCTCGGTATTTTCTCACTCTGCTGACACCAAAACCATACATATGGACACACACACACACACACACATACACACACACACACACACTGAAAGGCAATCAGGCTAAATTTAAACTTTATCTTTTGAACAGCCTTTGCAACCCCCTGCAGATGGATGAGCCATCTAATGTGCATATCATTCTAAACACAAGAATTGCAAAACAAGAATAAGAAGATTGAACAAGAGAGAAAGCCTTAGGCAGATTTCCATAGGGAAGAAGACCTCAGAAAAGGACAGATAGTGTAGAGTGGTATTTTTCAACCTTCGCAACTTGAAGATGTGTGGACTTCAACTCCCAGAATTACTCCTAACTAATTATTTCCCTCCTTGACCTCCTTCTCCGAGCCAGGCTTGTAAAGAAGCTTCCAAGAGCTTGTTGGAAGAAATGTCCTTCTGGGTTCAGTTCCAAGAGGCGAAAACTTCCACTGGAATCGTGGAAGTTGCTTGGAAAGAAGGTTTATTGATGAACAGGATCACATGCCTTAGAGCTTCTGGGAGGAAAAAAAAGGGAAGAGATGCTGAGAGTCCTTGAGTTTTATGCCCTCTGTTGGGCTTTGAATTTGAGCTTGTTTTCTGACTGGTTGTCAGACTCCCATGGGGCCATGCAGGGGTAACTTTATAGGTTGTGTTTTGAGTCCCAGGCTTGGTTGACTCTTGCTGGGTGATGATGTCGTGAAAAGGCTTTGGGCAATTCCTATTATGGCTCTGCCTAAAGAAGGAGGTAGATCTTTGTTATGTAGAATATACTGGCCCAGGCTTTAATGACCCATTAACAAAGGAGGGGGGTGAGTTTCTGCCTGAGTTTCTACTTCTCTTTTAAGGGAAATATTCTGCCTTTTTAGTATTTCCTAAAATATTTCATTTTCCTAGGAGATGGGTGGGTTTTAACTTCTAACAAGCTTAAGCCAGCATTTCAAGAAAGCCATGAAGATATAGAAGCTGCTCAGATGTCCGGCCTTGTTGGCTTTCGTACATCTATGTTTCTTTCTCCTCCTCAGGAGGTCAAAGGCAGCCAGAGGTTTATCCTGTTTTCCCACAATGTTGGGAGCTGACGTTGCTCAAGAAACACGGTCTGGATTCACACCACGCTAAGCTAAACTGCAGTTGGATAGTTTGTGGCTGAATGTGTGGCAATACTCAGGCCATTATGCCAAGTATAATTAATGTACTTTAAATCATTGGAACGTAACACGCGCTAAAAATTCAACACGTGTTTTAGTAACACATGTTGGGGTACCTTAAGGAATGCAGTCTGTGTTGTGGCTGAGCAGCAAATCTGCTTTGGAGGAATTACAGAATCACAGCTTCTGGAGGCAAGCCATTCCACTGGCCGATTGTTCTTATTGTTGGGAAATATCTCCTTAGTTCTAGGTTACTCTCTCCTTGTTGTTAGTCCCGAAGTCATGTCCGACTCATTGCGACCCCATGGACAATGTTCTTCCAGGCTTTCCTGTCCTCTACCATCTTCTGGAGTCCATTTAAGCTCACGCCGACTGCTTCAGTGACTCCATCCAGCCACCTCATACTCTATCATCCCCTTCTTTTGCCCTCAATCGTTCCCAGCATTAGGCTCTTCTCCAGGGAATCCTTCTTTCTCATTAGGTGGCCAAAGTATTTGAGTTTCCTCTTCAGGATCTGGCCTTCTAAAGAGCAGTCAGGGTTGATCTCTAGGACTGACCAGATGGATGGCCTTGCTGTCCAAGGGTCTCGCAGGAATCTTCTCCAGCACCAGAGTTCAAAGGCCTCCATTCTTTGGCGCTCAGCCTTTCTTATGTTCTAACTTTCACAGCCATACATTGCAACTGGGAAAACCTTGACTACATGCACTTTTGTTGGTAGGGTGATGTCTGTCTCCTCAGTTAGTTTCAATCCATTGCTTCTTGTCTTGCCTTCTGGGCCTGCCCACTGCTTGAAGGTCAACTTCAAGTTCCTTGAACCTGGTCAAATCCCTCCTCCCTGTATTTTCCATTCATATTCTCTCCATTGCCATCTTTCAGAGGTCAGATCTGACCCTGGAAATGCTATTTGCTGTTCTACAGCGAATATCTGCAAAACAGTTACCATTATGAACCATATTCAGAAGCAGGTATGTTTAAGAGTTGTTTGGAACAGCCGGTCTCTTAAAATTTTTTTCTTCTAAAAGTAGGCATGCCACTTTTTCTCTTTTCCTGTGCAGATGGCACTCAATCTAAAGTGCTATTTAACCAGCTTTCTACTGTCAAGTCTGGGGCAAGGACTGGGCACAGCATATGAGGCAAAGCTCAGCAAGCTAATGGGATGTGGATTTTGAGATCTCTCTCTCTCTCTCTCTCTCTCTCTCTCTCTCTCTCTCTCTCTCTCCCTCCCTCCCTCCCTCCCTCCCTCCCTCCCCCACCCTCTCTCTCTCTCTTACACACCCACACATTCCTATATTGTACCTGCATAAGAAACAGGATTTTCCTCTTAAAAAAATATCCATGGGACACCCTGAATGTTTATTTGGGCTATCTTCACAATCACTGAGAGAAAAGTACTGGCTATTATTATTTTTAAGGTTTTTAAAAGTCCCATTTTTATTATTTTTTAAAATAAAACAAGGTGGCAAATGTGCCCAATATTCCTGTTTTTCACGCAACAGCCCTATGAGGTGTGTGGGGCTGAGAGAGAGAGTGATTGGCCCAAAGTCACCCACCCAGCTGCCTGGAGAATTCTGAGAGTTGAAGTCCAGACATCTTAAAGTTGAGAATCACTGATGTAAAACATTTCCTCTAAGTGGCAAAGGCTCTGGCTAGCTCATGTGCCGCAGCACATATTTTTCATATCTTTTCCCATCAAATTGTTGGTGGATTGCATCTTTTTTGTTTGACTCATACTTTTAAGGAATTAAAGCATTCAGTTGATAAATTAAAGCATTCAGTTGATAAATCAACTTTTCAGTTGACAGCAAAGAATTATCATATTTTAATAGGGTTAGGAAGGATCTTAGAGGTCTTGTAATCCTACCCTTTGTCCAAGGCAGGAGTCTTCATGCCATCTCAGATAAATGGTTGCCCAATCTTTCTATAGACCCCTCACATCCTGGACATAAATTGGTTCAACTTCTACCCTTCAGCCTTGTTTCTAAGCAAACCACCACATGGGCAAGTGACATTATAGAGCTTTGCACACTAGAACAACTAGACACAAGGACAGTTTTCCCCCCGAATGCCATCACTCTGCAAAATAACTAATTCCCACAAGACTGTCAAACTATTTACAAAGACTCATCCTGCCTATTACCTATCTCCTCCCCCCACTTATGACTATAACCTTGTTGCTTCTATCTTTATGATTTATATGGTTCTATTAAGTTTCCTAGTATGATTTGATTGCTTATTTAGTGTCCTATGACTATCACTAAGTATTGTATCTTATGATTCTTGATGAGTATATTTTTAATATACACTGACAGCATATGCACCAAAGACAAATTCCTTGTGTGTCTGTCCGATCACATTTGGCCAATAAAGAATTCTATTCTATTCTATTCTATTCTATTCTATTCTATTCTATTCTATTCTATTCTATTCTATTCTATTCTATTCTCCTATATTTCCATTCCATTCCTACTCCTATACTATTCTTATTCTAATTCTATTGCATTCTACTCTACTCTATATACGTACTCTACTGTATTTCCATTCCATTCCTATTCCTATCCCTATTCCTGTTCTATTCTAATCTATTCCTATTCTTTTACATTCTATTCTAGAAAAACTCCAGCAATGGAACACCCACCACTCCAGGAGACAAGCTATTCTGCTCCTCAATAGCTCTCAGTGTCAAGAAATTCCTTCCTACAGGTACTCCTCGAGTTAAAAACAAGGTAGCTGTTAAATGAATCATGCCCAATTTTATGATCCTTTTGCCATGGTTGTTAAGTGAATCTGGCTTCCCCCATTATGTTTCCTTGTCGCAAGCTGGCTGCAAAGGTTACTAATGGCTATCACCTGACCCCAGGACATTGCAACCATCATAAATACAAGCCAACTGAAAAGCGCCAGAATTTTGATCACATGACCATGGGGATGCTGCAACGTTGTGTGAAAATCCATCATAAGTCATCTTTTTTTCAGAGATGTAACTGTGAACAGTCAGCAAACAAATGATCGTAAGTCAAGGACTCCCTATAGATTCAAAAACAGCCCTCTGAATTTCTCCTGGAAACAAATTGGAAACTGGTAAAGCGAATCCAAGATAGATATAAGATGATTGGCGGCCTTTGGCCCATCGGAATACTTGTGGTAGACTTTGTTTCAAGACTATAAATCAGGGTTCTCCAAACTTGTATAAGACTTGTGGACTTCAACTCCCAGAATTCCCTAGCCAGCCAGTCATGGCTGCCTGGGGAATATTGGGAATTTAAAGTTGCCATGTTTGGAGAGCCCTGCTGTACATTAAAGGCATTGTGACTTCCAAACATAGTTGCTCATCTAGTGAAATTTTCTGGAAACTTCCCTGGTGTTGGGGTATGGGGTGGGCTTTAACAATTTTAGCAAAGAGTTGCAGAAATGAGTAGATTAACATTAGCAATTAGAGAACAAAAAGAAAAGGAGTATTCGTAATTAGAGAACAAGAAGATTTGGGATTTATTTTATAAATGGCTAGATAGAAGAGAAATAAATTGAAGTACTGCATATTGTAATAGTCATGATATATTATAATTGATTATTTCTGAATGTTATAATATGAATATAAGTAAGAGTTGAGATTTGCTCTTAAAGATAGCCTAGAATTGAAATTAAAACTTTAATGATAGTATAATAATGATACAATATGATACAGAATGTTGATTAGAATATAATATGAATGTAAACTTAAGAGAAAAGGACTGTAAGTATTGTGCACATGACATATGTACCAAATCAACACACTGTATAATTGAAAGAAGGTTTTATTTGTTGCCTTGTTTGCTATAATTAAAAAAAAATAAATCAAAAATTTTTTTAGCAAAGGCTTCTCTGCCCGGCTGCTGTGTGGGTGTGGCCATGGGGAGCATGGCCTAGTCAGCCTCTTGCACCACAGCAGGGTGGGTGTTTGGCTGTCCCTGGGCTCCGGAGGCTTTTCTGAAGCGTCTAGGAGGGCAAAAATGGCCTCCTCGGGCTCCAGAGGCTCTCTGGACAACGGAAATGGGCCCACTTCTGAGAGGCCCATTTTTTGCCCTCCCTAAGCCTCCGTGCGCACTGTGCACTGACCTGCATCCAAAACAGCCACTTGAGGACTCCTGGGAGGGGCAGGGCGGGGCGGGCAGGGCCAGTCAGGAGTGGGATTTGGGGGTTCTCCAAACTACACAGAATCTTAGCTAGGGGTTCCTGCGAACCTCCAGAAGTCCACCCCTGGTCAGGGTCCCCCCACAAAGTCGGGATGTAAATATAGGTGCGCAAGCCATCTTGTTGTGGGAACATTCAGGTCAGCAAGACAGCCAAAAGGAGTGAAGTCCTGGGAGAGGGTGCAACGGAGAAGGAGGATTTTTTTTTTTTTTTTACTTGACGGGTTTCTGGGCTGGCTTAGCGGAGCCCTTTCGAGGAGTCCAGCTGACCTCCGAGCAGGTCGTGAGAAAGAAGGCGCAAGCCAGTGTCCCGGTGCAGGAAACAGACCTCACAGGAGGACTGGAACTGGGGGGGCGGGTGTTTGCCGGTACCACATCCCTTCAAGATGAGTCCATGAGATAGCAGGCTACAGGAAACAGCTGTCAGGGTGTCCCAAAAAACAGACACTGGGGAAAAAATTGGCCACCAGCTGCTAACATTTGCTCAAGCATCCTCTCCTCCTCCTCCTCCTCCTCCTCCTCCTCCTCCTCCTCCTCCTCCTCCTCCTCCACTTCTTCCCCCTTTTTGCTCCCCATCTCTCCTTCTCCCTTGTCTTCTTTGGCTAACTAAGGAGAACAAGGCTGTGTATATAATGCTCTTTTAAAAAAAAAAAACACACAATCATGAATATGAAAGAAGCTATGTGCCCCTGTACATCCTGATGATGATAAGGTCCCTTTGTTGAAATGCATTTCTTTCTTCCCAAATTCCTTGATGCCGCCTGACATCCAATCTGAACCTTGAGATGCAGGCGTGCCGTGAATCACCTCCCTGGCGCCAGCAATCTGCGGCACACACAGTGCTTCACATCCTGCCCCATCTGACACCCTTGTGGCTTTGGCCCTTCAGGAACTTCACGTTCGGTCTCAGGCGGCGGGAGAGTTTGGTTATAAAAAGCCAGATTGTCCCACAGCTGCTGACATCCCTTTCCTTTCCTCTGTTTCTGCCTGGGCCCTTTTGGAAGGCTGCTGTGTCGGATTTTGGCTGCAGAGATCGGCTGGGCCTCCCACCGCAGAGGAAGAAAGGAGAGAGCTAATTTAAAAAAAAAAAAAAAAGTATCTGACCCATTGGTCCAAGGAGGTATAAAATCCTGAATTGGGTTATGCTTCTGGGAGCAAAGGAAGGGACTGTTGTTGGTAGAAAATAAATGCATCAAGATTATTATTATGCTGAACACCCTGATATGTTCATTTATTATCAGCAAGGACTTTTGAATGAAAGGAGCACTTTTAAAAACTAGCTACCCCTTTGAGCAATTTGGAAAGGAGAAAATACAGATAACTAAGTTGTAATTGTTTTAAAGAATATTGGAAATCCTTTCCTTTCTTTTTTTCTTTCTTTTCTTCCTTCCTTTTTTTTTCTTTCCTTCCTTCCTTTCTTTCCTTTCTTTTTATCCTTCTTTTCCATTACTTTTCCTTTGTCTTCTCCTCCCTCCCTTCCTTCTTTCCTTCCTTCCTTCCTTCCTCCTTCCCTTCCTCCCTCCCCCCTCCCTTCCTTCCTTCCTCTTTCTTTCTTTCTTTCTTTCTTTTTCTTCTATTTTCCTATCTTGTCTATTTTTTTCTCTTACATTCTTTTCCTTATGTTTTCTATCTTTTAACTTTGTAAAATAAAATCAGTAAACTTGTACATGTCCATATACATAAGACTAGCTAGCTAGCCCATCCTTTCTCATTTCCATCACTTCTAAGGTTTGTTCTATTGCACGTACACTCCAGGTTCAGAGCTCATTCTGACATCATACAAGCCACAGATTCGGGGAAAATAACACCTCAGCCTGGAACTTCTCTCGAGCAACAACTGAAAACATGCCTAACCTGATGCTGTTTTGCCCCACTGCACGATTTCAGCGATGCTGAAAACTTATGTGGGTGGGGGAAACGTAGTAGAAAAATGCTGTGACCTAAAGCTGTAACTCCTAGATTCCCTGGAAGGGAAGAATGAGCGTATCTGGCAAACTCAGGAGCTAGGCATTCTGCATTCAGCTGGGGAGAAATAAAAACTAAATGGTCCATAAGTACTTTTTTTTTTCAGGAGGCATCAGGACTTTCTGGTTTTTTTCTTTGAAGATATTTCGCTTCTTATCCAAGAAGCTTCTTCAGCTTTTTTCAATGCTCTTGTAACTTTGAACAGTCACTAAAGGAATGGCTGTAAATTGGGGACTACTTGTACTGTGTTTCTCAATCTTAGCAACTTGACTAAATATATGGACTTCAGCTTTCAGAATTTTCAAGTATGCAGTTTACTTCCATGACCTGGATGACTGAGAAGCTCTACAGATTTTTAGCTATACAATTTGGGATGAACGTCCTTGGATTGGTGTGGGAGTAGGAATGGATTTCCAGAGGGGAAAAAAATTGCAGACTATAGGAACCAGGAGCATTATAAAAGTGACCCTGAGGACACAGATAAAACTCCAAGTGCTTCAAGGACCCTCTAAAAGGATGCAAATGACCAGCTGTCTGCAAGGAATATAAATCCTTCCCTTCCCCACCATCCTGTCAGAGCTGAAGACGTTTCTTGGATGAGAAGTGAAATGTCTTCAAACAAAAACAAGAAAGTCTAGTTGCTTCCTGAATAAAAGCACCTTTGGGACAAGTAGGACCTGGATGATTGAGAATCTCTACATACTTTTTTATGTTTTTATAATTTTTTATTGAAAGTTAAGTTTTAAAAACATATGAACGTGGTGATCTTTTGACATATATAAGCAGTCTTTACATTGTTATAATAGCAGAATGTCATCAAACAATATAACATATTGTTATATATATTCTTAAGTTTTCGCAGGTACTTGCATATATGGTATTCAGCTTTGTTCTGGTATTTTCCCACGTCATTATAGTTGTGCTTTTAAAGTTGTAGCAATGTTTCGGCAAAATCTCATCTGCCATCATCAGGCTTCTGCACTGTGTTCATCTGTGAGTCAGACTTTCACTTTGAAAGTCACTTGGAAAGTCTGAGTCACAGATGAACACAATACAGAAGCCTGATGATGGCAGGTGAGATTCTGCCAAAACGTTGCTACAACTTTAAAAGCACAACTATAATGACATGGGAAAATACCCAAACAAAGCTGGATACTATATATATATATTCATCTATGCACGTTTACATTGTAAATCTTTATATTCATTTCTATCTTAGACATTTTATTGTGGTATAAACTCTTTAATTTCTATTTCAAATTTTTTAACTTCCTTTCATATCCCTCCAATTATAATTTTTTTTCCATATTTCATAGAATTCTGAAATATCTCATTTCTTCAGTTCTAACGTTAAGCTATCTAACTTGCTCAGTGTAATTTTTTTTTTATTATTATTACATCATCGTTAGATATTTCTTTTAATTTCCATGTTTGGGAGAATCTCTGCAGCCATTTACTTGTTTCCAAAGTAAAATAGTCTTCCTTGAGTCCAGTTCGACTGTGGGACAAGCCCGTGTGGTGGTGCTTAGAAACAAGGCCAAAGGGGATTACTACAACCATGTTGTAGAATGCTTTTGGGATTTCCCAGCCCATATTTTATTTCTAGGGTTCCCCATCAATCTTCTGTCTATTGGTTTTTCTCAAGCTTAGCTACTTTAAGATAGGGAGACTTAAACTGAAAGCAGAATTCTGGGAGTTGAAGTCCACATGTCTTTTAAAGTTGATAAGCTGGAGAAAGATTGGTCCCATGCTCACCTGCATATCTTTTTTTTCAAGATCATTCGAGGTCAACCATAGGTGGTTCATCACCTGCTAGGTTCCCATTCCTCTCTCATCCCTGCATTTATATACCGTACCTGAAGTTCTTCTGAAGTACAAAAATGCCTGCTGGGCATCAGGATCAGGGAAGTGATGCGAGAGTGCAATAAACAGTAAAAAAAAAAAGTTGGAAGAGACCTTGGGGGTCATCTAGTCCAACCCCCTATTCAAGAAGGAAAATCTATATCATTCCAGACAAATGGCTGCCCAGTTTTTTCTGGAAAACCTCCAGTGGCGAAACACTCATCATTTCTGAAAGCAATTTGTTCCACTGGTTGATTGTTCTCTCTGTTAGGAAATTTCTCCTTAGTTCTAAGTTGCTTCTCTCCTTGGTTAGTTTCCATCCGTGCTTTCCTTGTCCTGCCTACAGGTACTTTGGTAAACAGGTTGGCCTCCTCTCTCCCTTGGGGTAGCCCTCCTGCTATCATGTCACCCCCCCTGGCCCTACTTTTCACACAACTAAGGTATACCCAGTTCCTGCAATTGTTCCTTGTATGTATGAGTTAAAACCGCCTTCCAGACCCCAGTGGAGAACTCCAACCCACCTGCTTGTAGGCAGGCTCCCATCCTCAAGTCTATATAGGGGACACACACAACCACCTCTTTCCCTGCACATTTCTTACACATTCCAAGCCAGGCATATTTGCTGGACCACACATCCCTCCATCTTCCTGCTTCCAAAGGCCCTCTGGATTCAGCTTTAAAGACACCCCCCCTTCCCAGCACCCCTCCCCACAGAGATGATTCCTTCCCCTCACCCCACCCCTCAATCTCTTTAATCTGTTGTTACAAAATAATGCTTCTTTTGTTTTTTGGGGGGGAGGGGAAAGGGAGGGAGTTGGGAAAGTAGAGTTTGGGGGGAGCGGGGAGAGAACAGGCGGATCGCTGGGCGCAAAAGGCTTCAGTGAAAGCTGCCAGCGAGGGTCTTGCCTGGTTCGCTCGCTAATTATGTCGAGCCCCAAGAGCGAGGCAGACTCGCTGACGCCAGCCTGAAAAAGCTCCAGTCACAGGCCAGAGATGCCAGCATTGTTTTGCAAAAAAAAAAAAAGGGGCCTTACAAGCTCAGCACCTGGATTCAGCTTGACAATGTGGGCATCTCGGACAGAGCCTTCTTCGCGGGCGGTGGGGGCAGTGGTAGTCGTGGTGTGTGTGTGTGTGTGTGTGTGTGGTGTGAGGTGGGGAGAAGAAAGGCCACCTCTTGAATGAAGGCTGTTAACCTTTCACTTTGGGAAGGCTGCCAAGGAAGAAGAGCAGCTCTTTCCAAGGCAAGACCGAGACCGGGAGAGGGAAGTTCACCCCGGGCCTTGGCGCCCAGAGTACCTGTGGGAGACGTGGGAACAAAGGACAATAGTCCGGATTGTGCACACAGAGAATGAACACATGCGCACCCACAGGAAGGCATCCATGCCGCCCGATGGCTTCTCTCCTGAAGGAAACCCTTTCGGGGTTCGCCACCCCAAGATGATCTGCATGCACCCCCATTGGGTAACCTTAGAGAAAAGGAACCCAAGTTTGCCAGTTGTGTGTAAATGAAACAGCTGGGTCAAGGCCTGACCTTGGAGGGATGATATGGGAAACTCAGGCTCAGGTCTTGAATGAAGAAGAAGAAAAAACAAAGTAGGCCCTTTATTTCCCTTGGAAACTCAGCCCAAACTGCAGTGGCTTGACTCCAGCAAAGCTTGGCACAGGCAGAGGTACATGTCTAATAGCCCCCCCCCCCCAACATAATAGAATAGAATATAATTCTTTATAGAATTCTTTAGAATAGAATAGAGTTCTTTATTGGCTAAGTGTAATTGGACACACAAGGAATTTATACATCAAAATACATTCATCGAGAATCATAAGATACAACACTTAGTGTTAGTCCTAGGATACTAAAGAAGCAATCAAAATTATACTAGGAAACTAAATAAAACCATATAAATTATAAAGATACAAGCAACAAGGTTATAGCCAGTGTGAGTAAGTGTATAGGTTATAGTCAGTGTAGGGAATAGGAAGGATGAGATGAATAATAGTAATAAGTCTTCGTAAATAGAAGAGGATTCGTTTCTCATCTGCTGAGCTGAAGAAGCTTCTCAGTTGAGAAGCAAAATGTCTTCAAAGAAAAACCAGAAAGTCCAGTTGCCTCCTGAAAAAGCACCTTTGGATATGTATGTATGTATGTATGTATGTATGTATGTATGTATGTATGTAAGAATGTATTTATTTATCACATTTGTACAGCAGTCCATTGCACAAAAAGTGACTCTTCTAGGCAGCATACAATAATCTGATAAACACAGATATATAAAGTAATAGAAAGATATTTTACATTTTGTTCTGCCCGACTGTATTATTTTGTACTTTGCATTGTGGCTGCAAATACCTTTGCTCTTTAACTGTTCTTTGGAAAATGCAACTACGGTAACCACAGCACTAGCAAGAATAACATTATTATTGCTATTATTTCCCCTTGGTTGCCACTGGTTAAAAAAGACTTGCTGGGGTTTTTGTTTTTTTCTCTCTTTAAGACCTTCCTTGCAGATGCAAAAGTGAGATCAGCATACAATTCATAGGCAGAAATTCCTCTTCAGAGTTCATCAGAAAGCTTATTAAGAACCTCCATCCTAGTTTACATCTCAAGTTTACAAAATTAAAGTTTAACCACGGAAAGGACGCTCTGGTGCTCACGGATAAAGGAATAGTGGGAGGCATCTATTAATAGTTATCTGTGCAGGGAAAAGTCTGACTCAGCCTAAATGTTTAGAGCTGGTTTATGATTCTTTAAAATCAAACATTCCAATATGAGTGTATATAACCTCGGAACTTCTGGGCCGGGAACTTCGGCTGTAGAAAATTAACTCAGCTTTGCTAATACATCTGCAACATTAAATATTACTAATCAGAAAGTGTGTTTTGGTTTTTTAAAAGAATTTTGAGCAGCTTAGTACAAAAATTATACATATGAGCCATTTCCCTTCTCCTCTCGTGCATCCTAATATTGTCTATGGAGATTCAAAGTCATTGAGGTCATGGTTGTCCCAAAGATGCCTTTTGGAAAGCCAACTGGGTTTTCTTTGTTTTTATTTGAAGATGTTTCACTTCTCATCCAAGAAGCTTCTTCAGCTCTGACTGAATTCTCCACCATTCAGTCAAGAACTGAAGAAGCTTCTTGGATGAGAAGGATCACCAATCACAATAGTCCTCGACATACAACCACAATATAACCAGAAATGTCTGCTATTAAAGAGAGACAGTTCGCCCCATTTTATGACCTGAGAATGGTTAAATTTATTGTGCCCGTTATAAATATGTGCCATTGCCACATGTCTGAATTTTGATCTCATGACCATAGGGGTATTGCAACAGTTGTAAGAGTGAAAAATGGTTTATAAGTCACTTTTTTCAGTGCCGTTATAACTTTGAATGCTTTGAATGCACTAAATGAATGTGTCATGCCTTTGTTGGAGTCTGATTCTGAGAGGGAGATTGAGCAGCTGACAAGGAGTGGGATTGTGGCTCTGGTGGAAGAAACAGGGGAAGAGCAAAGTCTGGCTGGGCATTCAGAGGAAGACCCAGGGCCACCACCTCTTCATCCTAGGGCATACAGGGAGGAATGGAGAAGGGAGCAACGTGGCTTACGGGAGAGAAAAGGGCCCTGATCTCTTTCATTAGTTGCAGCTGGGAGAACACAGAACCTTGCTGGAAGCAAAGCGTGCATTATCTTTGTCGAGGCTTATCTGGGTTTTGGTGTCCTCCTAATTGTGGGTGCTTCATTACCTTTTGGAAGTCTGCAATTTATTATCCTGGCCTGTCATGTTAATTACTTCAGTGTGGTTTGTGTTGGTTTTTTTATTTCTAAGTTATCTATACTTTGGGTTCGGACTGCATTTCTTCCCTTCGTAGACTGTTTCTGGAAGAGTTTGATCTCTAGCTGAGGATAACTGGATATTGGAGGTATTAAGGGGAATTTATCTACTTTTGTGACTTTGTTATTTTTGTGTCACGCCCCGGGTCATTACATGAATGATTGTAAGTTTAGGACTATCTGTATTGAGAATATAGCAGTGTCAGGATTCAACTTGGAAACTGGCATACGAATGTTTTACAAATTGACAAGCAGTAAGTACAAAAAGTTTTTGCCAGGCCAGCTATTGCTGATAACTTTTTTTAAAAAAATCTTGCTGTAATACTTTGCCAATGTAATTTCCTGGTGTCAAGGAGTTCCAAAGATCCTCACATGAAATAAACACCTTCATTTCTACCAACCTACAATCTGAGAAACACCAAGATAGATATATTATTAATTAAAATATTATCTGTAATGTAGAATAGAATAGAATAGAATAGAATAGAATAGAATAGAATAGAATAGAATAGAATAGAATAGAATAGAATAGAAT
>BLBF01000072.1:6108156-6132760 GCA_015471245.1 Laticauda colubrina
AAGGAAGGAAGGAAGGAAGGAAGGAAGGAAGGAAGGAAGGAAGGAAGATAATGACAAGAGGGAATGAGGAAGAATAGAATAGAATAGAATAGAATAGAATAGAATAGAATTATATTGAATTGAATTAAAGATTTGATCAAGTGTGATTAGACACACAAGGAACTTGTCTCCAGTGTAGAAGCTCTCAATGTACACGCAAAGCAATAGAGTAATAATAATCATAATATGACAGCAATAAAAGGGGTAGTAGAGAAGATGAGAATAATGCTACAACCATACAACTGGGTAAATATGCTTAGACATAAAACAATAATGTGGGGATTAGGTGTTCAGCAGAAATGGCATGAGGAAAAAACTCTCCCTGTGTTTAGTTGTTTTGGCATGCAATGCCCTATAGCAGAGTCTTAAGGGGAGGGGTTGAAACAGTTTATGCCCAAGATATGTGGGGCCTGTAGATAATTTCAGCCCTCCTTCTGAGTCACGCAATATATAGGTCCTCAATGGAATGCAATTGTTTTTTTCTGCGGTCTTAACTATCTGTTAAAGTCTGTACCTGTCCTGTTTGGTTGCTGTACCAGACAGTTATTGAAGTACAGATTCAATAATTCCAAGGAAGGGAGGAAGAGAGGGAGGGAGGGAGGGAGGGAGGGAAGGAAGGAAGGAAGGAAGGAAGGAAGGAAGGAAGGAAGGAAGGAAGGAAGGAAGGAAGGAAGGAAGGAAGGAAGGAAAAGAACAATATCCATCACTAGAAGCAGCTATGAGGGAAGGCCATGTTGCATTCTCTGTTTACAAAGAAAACCAGGATAGCTCTCCAGCATATAACATAAACAGTGTTAGGAAGAGCAAGAAAAAGCTGGAGGCAATCACTTATGTGAGCTGCTATAAAAGCACATAAACAAAACACTAGAGAACTGGCTGGTGCAGAAACAGCGTATGAAAACAGAATGGCACTCATGAGACTTGCATTTAAAGGCGCCCGCAAGCCAGGTGTCCTTAGCTGAGCTCGCCCTCTGATCCCATCCCCAAGACCTTAAATTTGGGGCCACTGACTGTTGTCTAGCTGGCACCAGCTCCTGGAACTGCTTTTAGGTCTCTTTCAATCAAATGCGGCCCACCGAGAAAGGAAGGGGGGAAAGCTAAGGCGGCATCTAAAAATCCTGGCTATATTTGTCCCTCCACCCAGCCTTGCATCCCCCCCCCCCACCAGTGTTTTGTGAAGGGTTAATCCCCTCTCTAAACAATCTGTTTGAAACTCTCTCTGGGAAAAGATCTGACATTCCCCGAGGCTGACTCTGGGTTTCCCAGAGACGGGGTAGCCTTGGCCATCGTTTTGGGCCCAGGGGAGATAATAATAAGAGTGGATGCAGCTGTGCCACAAGGATGGGAATAGAGGAGGCTCATCATAAAGAGAGCTGAGCCACCCCTAAAGAAAGGAGAGGAGGGGAGAAAGGAATTGGGGGGGGGGGGCGGGGAAACGAGACAGAAGGACTCTGGTTCAATGCTGAGCTACTGGTGTGAGATTTTCAGCTATCAACGTTTCAACTCCTGGACTGAAATTTTGGATGCCGGCTGTTTGCAGTTAATCACAGGGGCTTCAAGTCCGTTATGGGAACTTTTGCAATAATGCTCACCTGGGGAAAAGAATCTCTTGCATTACAGGTTATCCTCAGTTTAATTAACAGTACATGTAGTGATCGTTCAAAATTACCATGGCACTGAAAAAAGCAAATGAAGACCATTTTTCACAGTTACGACCTTTGGAAAATCCCCATGTTTGTGTGATCGAAATTCAGGAGCCAGGCAACTGATTCATATTTATGACAGCTGCAATGTCCCTGGGTTGTGTGATCCACTTTTGTGACCTCCTGACAAGCAAAGTCAATGGGGAAACCAGATTCACTTAACAGCCAGGTGACTAACTTATCAAGTGCAGTGATTCTCTTCACGGTGGAAAGAAAGGTGTTCAAAGTAGGGCAAAATTCACTTAAGAAGTATATCATTTAACAACCAAAAAATTGGGCTCCATCGTGGTCGTAAGTCAAGGACTGCCTGTATTGTATGTTTACATGCACATTCTAAAATTTGGGGTGCAGTGCTGGTGGGGAAACTGGGATCCTTACTTCCTGGGAACAGTCATTGAATTGCTTAAAGCCATGATGGCGAATCTATGGCATGCGTGCCAGAAGTGGCACGCAGAGCCATTTCTACCAGCATGCGAGCCATTGCCCGGAACAGATCCACTGTGCATGTGTGCGTGCCCTGCCCCAGGGGTGGGATTCAAATTTTTTTACAACCGGTTCTGTGGGCATGGCTTAGGTGGTGGGTGTGGCTTGGTGGTCATGTGACTTGCTGGGCGTGGCCAACTCAACATCACTCACATCGAGGCATGCATCTCCTTGCCTGATCTCTCAAGACTGTGGGGATGCTGCAACAGTTGTAAGTGTGAAAAATGGTCATAATTCACTTTTTTCAGTGCCATTGTAATTTTGAATGGTCACTTCACACAAGCAAAGTACCAGCAAATGTGGGGGGGAAAAACTCCAGAGAAGTTCCTGAGACAGGAAGTCTAGTCCTGCCAAGAATGTAATACGGGTTAACGGAGAGGCAGTTTCTGTAAGCAACACCAGAATGTTTCCTTCCTGCCTTCCTTACAGGACTAGGCCAGTAATTTCTTCCAACAACCGGTTCTCCGAACTGCTCAGAATGTAAACAACCGATTCTCGAGAACAGGTGCGAACTGGTAGAATCCCATCCCTGCCCTCCCCACCAGCCAGGTGATTGTTGGGTATCTGCTGTGCATGTGCATGGGGAGATGTGCATGGGGAGATGCGTGCGCGTGTGCAGGGGTATAGGGCACATGTGGGGGGGGTCATGCACTCATGGCAGAGGTGCGCAGTGGGTCGTGCACATGTGTGCACATTTTTGGCACGCAATGACGAAATGGTTAGCCATCACCGGTTTAAAGCGAGCCAGTTGGGCCTAAAGGTTAAGGCGCCAGGCTCGAAACCAGGTGACTGTGAGTTGTAGTTCCACCTTAATCATGAAAGCCAGCTGGGCGACTTTAGGCCAATCGCTCTCGATCTCAGCCCAACTCACTTCACAAAATTGTTGTTACAGGAAAAATAGGAGGAGGAAGGTGTATTGGGTATTTTTTCTGTCTTGAGTTACTTATGAAAAAATAGTTAAAAGGTGGGATAAAAAATATTTTTTAAAATGTGGGACTGATCCATTTTTAATAAAAAGAACTTCAACTCTTGGATGCCTAGGACCCATCTCTCTTGATTTACAGGGCAACAGAGGAGGGGATCATTCTCGGTAAGAGCCGTCCAGTGATGGAGAAAGTTGTTGAAAGGAGTTGTGGCTTTCAGAGATTAGACTGAACGGATTCTTGGGTTCAAGGACAGATAGCACTTATTTTTTATTTTTATTCATTCCGCAGATTTATATAGCCGCCTGTCTCACAAACTTGGAATTTGGGGCAGTGTACAGTCCAACAACAGTTAAAACTCCCTAACAGCCTAACCGCAATCAGAAACAAATAAAATAAATAGATAAAACCCCAGCAAACAGGAAAACAAACATCACTTAATCTTATTCAGCCATGTTGTACACTGTCCCTGGGATCCAGGGATGGGCTACTGGGGGTTCGCAGGGGTTCAGGAGAGCCCTTAGATAAGATTCTTTGCAGTTTGGAGAACCCCCAAATCCCATTCCTGGCTGGGAGCCTGGGAAGGGCAAAAATGCCCCCCCTGCCCTGGTGCAGGATGCCGACGAGGCCACGCCCACCCAGCAAACATTTTTGAAGCCCAGCCCTGCCTGGGATCCCCAAAGTTGGTGAAAAAAATGTTTTAAGGGGCTTCTGGGAGGGTCAGAGAGATGAGGCTAACCTCCCCTTGAAAGGGGAAGGAAAAGATGTTCCAGAAGGAGGGGCCACAACATCTGAATCCCACCAGATGGGGCTCCTTTTCCAGTGCTAACAATAAGGAGACCATAGTTTGCAATGGGGACTTGAGTTTTCACTTCACCTGTCTCAGGTACCATCTCCTTACTACAGGTAGTCCTCGACTTACCACTGTAAGGAACCCCGGGGTCCTCTTTGAGGCAGTTGTTAAGTGAATGCAGTGGTTTTAAAGGGAAATCTCAGTCACAAAGCAAGACCATTCATTTCTATGGGCCCCGAAAGGCCCCCAAAAGCCAGCAAAAACATTGTAAATTGCAGTCATGTGACCTCATGAGACTGCAGCTGGTCATATGAGCTGGTTGTTAAGCACCCAGAATGTAGTCATGTGACCACAGGAAGGTATGCCACTGTGAGGACTCCAGAATCAGGTTGTACAGTAAGTACCTTTTGAGGATCCATCAGAACTTCAAGTGGTTGCCAAAAATGGTGGTTCCCCCATTTTTCATCTTCCTCCATTTGTGCACAAACGCAGAGTTGCATCTTGCAACCTGGAGGCACACCAAGTTGTGCTTTAGAGCAGGGGTCTCCAACCTTGGCAACTTTAAGCCTGCAAGGACTTCAACTCCCAGATTTCCCCAGCCAGCTCAGGGGATGGTTTCACACATGCATGTGCTGCTTTAACAAATACAGCTTTGCTTGCGTGTGCTCGCTCACCACTTCCACACCCTGGTTCCAAATGGGCTACAGACAAGCACTGGGCTATGGAGCAGTGATTGGCGACCTCTGGTCTAGCAAACTCACTTCTCCTGCTATTTGTCAATGGCATATTTCCCAACTTTCTCAATCTCTTTTTCTTCTTATTTACTGATGAACATGCTAACATGTTTTCTTGGACGCTCTAAGGAGGCTAGCTAAGGTGTCCATCTTGGCTTTTAATTTATCCTTGAGATAGTCTTGGATGCCCTTCCAAGGATGAATAGAATTGCAGCCTAATGTGTCCTTTCCTAACAGCTGAAGGGAGAACCCATCATTTTAGCCCTTCCAACATTGCTTAGAGCCACAGGGTGTTTACACTGCAACAGGTCACAGGAAGGAGGAGGATATGGTTAGTTTGTCATCTGGTACTGGAGCTTTTAATCCCTATCCAATTGTCTTAGCTATCTTGTTTAGTTTGCCTTCCGGCTTTCTTGTGGAGTCAACACAGCGGCAGTCCGATGACAAGGAAGCTAACCAGGCAGGTGGTTGAGTTGTCAAAGGGTAATGACAGGAGAAGTCAGGAAGAACTTAAGGAGAAGGAAGACATTATAAAGAGTGACAAAAATGGACCTGATCCCCCTTACCGATCAGACTGGTATAACAGATAACAGATAATCAGTTGGAAAGGACCTTGTAGGTCATCTAGTCCAACCCCACGCCCAAGCGAGAGACCCTATACCATTTCTGACAAATGGCAGTCCAATCTCTTCTTTAAAGTCTCAAGTGATGAAGCTCTCACAACTTCTGAGGGCAAGCTGTTCCATTGGTTGATTGTTCTGACTGTCAGAAAGTTTCTCCTTATTTCCAGGTTAAAACTCTTCTTGTTCAGTTTTCATCTATTGTTGCTTGTCTGGCCTACAAGAGCTTTAGAAAATAGCTTGACCCCTTCCTCTATATGGCAGCCCCTCAAATATTGGAAGACTGCTTTCATGTCTCCCCTGGTCCTTCTCTTCACTAGACTAGCCAGGCCCAGTTCCTGCAACCGTTCTCTGTATGTTTTAGTCTCCAGTCCCCTAATCATCCTGGTTGCTCTTCTCTGTACTTTTTCTAGAGTCTCAACATCTTTTTATAATGTGGTGAATAAAACTGGATGCAGTACTCTAGGTGTGGTCTTACTAAGGCTTTTTACAGTGGTATTAGTACCTCCATTGATCTCTATTGTATCCCTCTGTTAAGGCAATTTAGGATTGCATGAGCTTTTTTGGCAGCTGCTGCACACTGCTGGCTCATGTTTAGCTGGTTGTCCACCAAGACTCCAAGATCCCTTTCACAGTTACTGCTATTGAGCCTGGTTCTACCCAGTCTGTATGCGTACTTTCAGTTTTTCTTGCCAAAGTGAAGGACTTTACTTTTCTCTACATTGAATTTCATTTTGTTAGATAATAGATATATCTCTATATATAGATATAAAACGGGAAAGGATGACGTTGAAATAAATGGAGATCTGCCAGCCAAGGCCTGAGAAAAGAAAAGTGGACCTCAGGGAATCTCTGGCCATTCCAAACAAACACTGGGTGTGTCAAATGAAGCCAAGCCAAAACTTTGAAGGACTATCTTTGACAGATTTCTCCAGGCGCAACCAGGAAATGACAATCACGTTGTTGACTTTGGTTTGTTTAGTAAGTGATTTCCCATGGACAAAGGTGGCATTGTCAACAACCTAAGTCTTGAGTTTTCCAGATCTTCCACTAGGTGTTTACTTATGACCTAGCTCCTATTGGGGAGAAGGCAAGACAAAGGGCAACATGTTCTTCCTTCTTCCGGAATCAGCTTTTATTGCCCTGGGTATAACGCAATCAATCTAAATAAGCAAAGAGAAGTTTTGAATCTTTTGCTAATCCATTTCAACCAAGTTGACAGGTCATCTCCAAAACCTGACAAGAAGTACCGGTACTTCTTCATCTAGACACTGTTGATTTATGGAACTTCCTGCCACCAGCTACACTGAGAGCCACTGCTTCAATGACCTCAAACAGGTTATATTGACTAAAGTTTGCCATCCAGGATGACAATTTGCAGTACAGTTGGTCCTCAACTTATAACTGTTCATTTCGCAGCCATTTGAAAAAAAAATGGTTTTTTTTTAGGATTGAAAAAAGTGAGGTACAATTGGGATTCACACTGAGAACTGTCACATGATCAATATTTGGATATTTGGCAATTGATGTGTATTTACAAGAGTTGCAGCATCATGGAGTCATGTGATCCTCATTGGCACCCTTCCCAGCTGGCTTCTGGGAAATTAAGTCAATGAGGAAAGCC
The DNA here is from genome assembly GCA_015471245.1 of Laticauda colubrina. NCBI lineage: Eukaryota > Metazoa > Chordata > Lepidosauria > Squamata > Elapidae > Laticauda > Laticauda colubrina. The sequence continues at coordinate 6,115,076 of BLBF01000072.1, forward strand.
AGATTCACTTTGTGAACAAGTGGTTCATTTAATAATTCCAGTGATTTGCTTAACAAATGTGGTTAAAATATAAAGCCTGTAAAAATCTCAACTCACTTAACTATCTTGCTTAGCAATGGAAATTCTGTTTCCAATTATGGGCATAAGGACTACCTGCATAGCAATACGTAACTTCTGGGTTTCATTGAGTAACAACTACTGGGAAGTACCTTCCCTTTTTGTTCTAATGTTCACACAGCACAACTCCCTGAGCACCTGTTGTGGCGAGGTGATGTGAGTGAGGTGATGTGAGTGAGCATGAATAATCTCCTAATACAGATGACGTCTGAATCTTGCAGCTGAACTCTTAGGTGAGAATTACAATGTTCCCAGAAATAAAGGATTGTGGGATTGCCTGCCAGACCTGAGCCAAAAAAAAAAGCAGGGAAGATAGATCTCACTGGGTTAATTATAATGAGAAATCACCTAGTGGAAGTTGCATTATCTGGTTCCAAATAATGTAGAACATTGTTTTTCAAACTTGGCTGCTTGAAGAGCTGTGGACTGTAATTCCCAGAATCCCCCAGCTAACACCATCTGGAGCAAATCTTGAGAGGTGAATTTCACACGGAGTGGTCAAGTTTGAAAAAAACACTGATGAAGAGTAATCTGCAGTTTATTCTACCGAGAAGCACTGGGATTATTCAAGCTCACAATCATACACTCTTCTGTATCTCAGAGATGAAAACTGGAGCATGCTTGTTTACACCTCAATCTTCGGACAAAGAATCAATTCATAAGCTTCAGCCACCTGTGTGTTTAAAACTTTTTCTTCTCCCAGCTATGCCTGCAGCAACTCTCCTGTGTAACTCTCTGCTTTGTGCCAATTTCACAGCCAGTAAATTCTGAAATACCTTACAGAAAGTGTGAAATAGATCTACTAATCCAATGACAGATTGCATACAGATAGTCCTTGAGTTACAACTGTTTGTTCAGTGGCAGTTCGAAGTCACAATGGCCCTGGAAAAAAGTGACTGATCACAGTTAATGGCTGTTGCAGCATCCTCACCATCATCATGTGACCAAAATTCGGATATTTGGCAACTGACTAGTATTTATGATGGTTGCAGTGATCCTCTGTTGTGACTTTCTGACAAGCCAAGTCATTTGGGAAATCACATTGACAATTGCAGCGATTAGCTTAGCAACCGTGGCAAGAAAGGTCATAAAATGGGGCCAAACTCACTTAACTGTCTCATTTAGCGATGGAAATCCAGGGCTCAATTGTGGTTGTACGTTTTGAAGGTAAAAATTCCCCTTGCACATATGTGCTAGCCATTTCTGGCTCTAGGGACTGCAGCTCATCCCTATTACAAAGCCGAAGAGTCAGTGCTGTCCGAAGACGTCTCCTTAGTCATGTGGCCAGCATGACTAAATGCCGAAGGCGCATGGAATGCTGTTACCTTCCGACCAAAGATGGTCCCTATTTTTCTACTTGCATTTTTACATGCTTTCAAATTGTTAGGTTGGCAGAAGCTGGGACAAAGTAACGGGAGCTTACTTCGTTATGCAGCACTAGGGATTCGAACCACCGAACTGCCTACCTTTCTAATCGACAAGCTCAGTGTCTTAGCCACTGAGCTACCGCGTCCCTGTTGTAAGTTGAAGACTATCTATATTGCCCAAAGCCTTAGTGTTGACAGTGTTTTATGAATCTTTATCTAGACATGGCACTAGAGAAGGCATGGTGACTTCCAGCTTGGCAGATGTCCCCTTGCAGAATTCCCCAGCCAGCATGGCCATTGCTGAAAATTCTGCGAGCTGAAATCCCAAATTGCCAAATCTGGGAAACACTGCAATGCAAACAATAATGATCCACCCACTGGGGAATTTTATTTCTATAGGGAAGTAACTGAACTCTGAACACATAAGAAGACAGTGTGCCAATAACACTGAGCAGTTGGATCATCATCTCAGACCTGGCTAACAATGATCTGGTTTATCTTTTTGTTACAGGGAGTTCTTCACTTACAACCTCCCTTGTTTAGCAGCCGTTTGAATTAATGATGGCACTGAAAAAAGTGACTTGGAATTGCTGCTCACACTTTCAACCAGCTCACAGTTACACAATCAGTTACACAATCCTTTGCGACTTCCCAGCCAGCTTCTGACACACAATATTAATGGGGACAGACAGCAGGGAGAGTCATTGTCCTGTGATGTTTTGCTTAACAACTGAAGCAAAAAAAGTTGGTAGAATTGGGTGCAGTCCTGTGATGCCTCACTTAACAACTCTACTGCTTAATGACTCATTTCTGGGTACCTATTGCGGTTGGAAATATAAATATTTTGAGGTGTAATTTAAAAAGTTTTCTCTACCCATACTTCCCTGTCAGAATATTAAGATCTGTTACAGAAAATTACTCTTCAAGGCGTCATTGGCAGCTGAATATTACGCAGGAAAGGAATTCTTTTCTCACCTCCCCAAAACATAAGGAACACCAAATTTACAATCCCCTCCCCCAAAAGGAGTTAATAAATATATCCCTGCAAAGGTGCTGGGATCCTGCCAACCATTGTTTTTGCAAAGGGGGGCTTTGAAAGATTGCTAAATTGCAAATTTAATTTCCCAGAATTAAACTTCTGAAGTGATGTTGCATCAGACAATCCAGGGCATTGTTGGTTATTTTTAATGGCCCCTCATAATCTGTTTGGGTCAGTAGTGGGATTCAAAAATTTTTACTTCTAGTTCTATGGGCGTAGCTTGTTGGGCATGGCAGGGGAAGGATATTGTAAAAACTCCATTCCCTCCCCACTCCAGGGGAAGGATACTGCAAAATCCCATTCCATCCCCACACCACTAACCTGCTTTCCAGCTTCGTTCTCCTGTTCAAGGCAACCAAAGAAAACCCAGCCGATCAGCTGGGACTCAATGGGAGGCAGAGAATAGATGGGGGTGGGGCCAGTCAGAGGTGGGATTTGCCGGTTCTCCAGAACTGATCAGAACCTGCTAGATACAATCTCTGGTTTGGGTCTATAAAAACTTGGAGAGGTGTGTATCCATCTCTATTTGTGTTTCCACAATTGCAGTGTCAGCTAAGATCTGATTTCAGAAGGACTCAAGAGTAATAGGTCTGTGTTTAAAAAAAATTACATGCAACAAAAGTAATTTCCTTCGCAAAATTCAGTCTCTGTATGTTTCACACCTTTTTAATACTGTATAGAGAAATATACTATGGATCTTTGCTTTGAATTTAATAGTCTCCCACATGGCTAGAATTTGTTCCCAATTTCTGGAAAATGAAGTGCAAACTAGATTCTGATCATACAGGTATTCCTCTCTGCTCCGAGGGACCAGTTTTTGAAAAGAAAGGATTGGATGCAAAATGGAGATGATTTCCCATCAAGAGTCCAGGACATAAATGAATGGCAGAGAATCACTGGCTCTGCAGGCCAAATATGGATCTGAAGACATCTGAACACAAACGTTTTGAAGCCACATTCACTTTCCAGACTATAGAAGCAGTCCTCAACTTTTAGCAATAGCACTTATATACCGTTTTACAGTGCTTTACAGCCCTCTCTAAGCAGTTTACAGAGTCAGCCTCTTGCCCCCAACAATCTGGGTCCTCATTTTACCCACCTCGGAAGGATGGAAGGCTGAGTCAACCTTTAGCCTGGTGAGATTCAATTTGCAGAATTACTGGCAGCCGGCAATCAACAGAAGGAGCCTGCAGTACCACACTCTAACCACTGCGCCACCGTGGCTCACCATAATACTGACTCTGCCCTATCGCCTGCAAAATTAGTTTAACAAGAATTTTGCACACGATCCCTGGCAAATATTTTCCTTTTTATTGCATATACACCTGGAGGCATCATCAAAGTTGAGAGACAAGTCAATGATTTTCCTTTAGAGATGGCTGCAGCTCCAGTTCTCATCTTGTTCATTGCTATGAGTCCTTTTCTTTTTAGGCAAGTTCCTTTCTCTTTCTCCTCTTCCTCTTATCCTCTCCATCAACCCCCTTCCAGAGCCAAGGCATGAGGCCATCTGAGGCTATGCTTTCACAACAGGAGAAGTAAATTAATCAGATGTATTTGCACAATGGCTTAGCTGCCTTTAAACTTGCTGGGGGTGGTGGTGGGGTAATTACAATCATTTGTGGCTTGGTGTATTGTGTGAATCTTCTTGACCATTGGGTGGGTTTGGGTTTCAGCATACTAAGTAATCATTCAAATGGATGGATATTAAGTCATCAAGATAAGGGTGCTATGCGAACACAACTTAAAAAATCACATTTGCACAGTAACTTTTTTTTTCTGTAGGGTCTTTCTTTTGGGATTTGAGCACTTTCAGATTTGAATAGAAATCTTAGTTAGCTTTGACCAGGAGTCCTTGGTGCTCTCTGAGCTTGCTTGTTTTCTTGCAGACATTTCATCTACCCAAACTAGGCAACATCATCAGTGCTAGTATGCAGTGAAAACCGTCCATCGTTAAAATCAGGTTTACAAGAAACTTGCCCCAACAACTAGCAATCAACAACCAATTACAGGTAATCCTCAACTTATAAGAGTTCATTTAGTGACCATTCAAAGTTACAACAGCACGGAAAAAAGTGACTTATGACCATTTTTCACAGTTATGACCTTTGCAGCATCCCCATGGTCATGTGATCAAAATTCAGATGCTTGGCAACTGGGTCATACTTATGACCACCGCCGTGTCCCAAGGGTCGTGCAATTCCCTTTTGCAACCTTCTGACAAGCAAAGTGAATGGGGAAGCCAGATTCACTTAGAAACCAGGTTACTAAACAACTGTGGCAAGAAATGACGTAAAGTGGGGCACAATTCAGTTAACAAATATCTCACTCTAACAACAGACATGTTGGGATCAATTGTGATTGTATTGTAGGATTACCTATACATATATTGTTCTGACCCAAGCCTGATACCAGCAAGAAAATCTCTAACAACTCAGTAACTCAAACCTTCACAGCTTTAATCTACAAATAAACTTCTTTGTAGATAAAAGATGGCTTGCAGTCAATTAGTCCAACCAGAAAAGCCTTGACAGAATTCTTCAGATAAACACACAATGCTGGGTTCTTTGAACGTAAAGCAAAAACCTTTTGAAACCAGGCTTATATTCCCTGAAGGGAGGGGCCATTATGTTGCATCCTTACTCCCGAGTTGCCTGTGCTACTCCAGCTGTTCTCGTCTATGAATCATCCTGCACTCACGTGCACTTGGCACAGACTCCTCAGGAACCTCCTTATTGCTGTTGCCAGCCCCCACAATCCCTGAAGGTAGCAGTCCACTCCCTGATGGTTCTGGTCCCTCATCAGAGTCCTCATTCCCCTCAGCCATTTACACCTGCTGCCAGCTAACCACAACATATATTTAGATCCAGGTTTGCCATCCATTAGGGCAATGGTCACCAATCAGTGGGCCGGGTACCACTGGTGATCTATGAGGAAATTTTGGTGGTCCACAGAGAAATGTCCCCCTCCCAAACCAATTAATCCAGGCTGTGTGGGAACACAAGGCTGTGCCCCCACAAGGCTTGCGTCACTTGCATTGCAAACAAAATGAGGTAGTGAGTGGAGAAGGGAAAAGGAGGAGAGGGGGAACTTGCCCCAGTCACCCTATGCGCTTGGCCTGGCCACTGGGCTGCTTCTTTCCATTTCTTTCTTCTTCTGCTTTTGGCTGCACGCAAGGAAAGCAGCAAAAGTCTTTCTATTTCTCTCCCAAACTCTGCCAGAAATGTGTCTTTGGGATCCTGCAAGGCCTCCTGCTCCAAGAGGCTGCGCCAGCACAAGTCTCACAAAGACTCATGTCTGGCAGAGTTTGAGGGAGAGAAAGAAAGACTTCTGCTGCTTCTGCTGTTTTCCTTGCATGAAGCCAAAAGTCTCTCTCTCTCTTTCTCCCCCTGAGAACGGAGCTGGAGACGGTATCCTGCGATACCAAATAAAAAATGATCGATCCCTAGGAAAATGGGGTAGGGAATTTTCCTGCAGACTTTTTTGGGGATTTTCCCAGGGTCTCTGGTATGCGGGATTTAAAATTATAAGTTTGGTGGTCCCTGAGGTTGGTGTCCCTGCATTAGGGAGAACATCAAAACTGATCTATTTCTAGTCTGTGTCAATTCTGCAATTGGTTTATTAAACCATACATAAATTTATATTGTTGCGAACACTTTCCCACCAACTCATTTTTCTCGAATACATTCAAAATAGTGCACAACTGCCTTATTCCCCCCCACCCCACATACATTTTGTAATTTTCTTGTAACATTTAGATAGTGAGCATGGAATTGCATGCACACCAAAAGGGATCTAGGTTTCCATTTATATATTCAATTCAGGCTGCGCAGATTAGTTGCTTCATGGAACCGCAAAGTCCAAGGGCAGCTCATTCTGGCCTCACTTGACTTTGAAAACCTTGGCAGCACCTAGACCAGAGCAATATTTTTCAAACTAGGCCACTTCAAGACGTGTGGACAAGTTCACACACATTAAAGTATCCCAGGTTTGGAAAACACTATAGAGGGTACACAGGTAGTCCTCATCTTATGACTACAAAAGAGTCCAAAATTTCCATTGTTAAGTGAGGTGAGTGTAAGGCGAGTTTTGCTCCAATTTATTACCCTTTTGCCGTAGTTGTTAAGTGAATCACTGCAGTTGTTAAGTGAATTCTATGTTCATTAAGCGAATGTGGCTTCCTCCTCATTGACTTTGTTTATTGGAACCAGCTGGGAAAGTTACAAATGGTGATCATGTGACCTTGGGAAAGTGCAATTGTCATAAATAGATTCCAGTTGCCATGCATCCAAATTTTGATTACACAACTGGGGTGGGGGTGGTGTTGCAACAGTTGTACATATGAAAAATGGCCGTTGTAACTTCAAACCATCCTTAAATGAATGGGTTGTAAATTGAGGACTACCTGTACTCTGCATTTCTCAGGAATAACAAGGCAAAGGTGAGATAACTAGGCTTAATTTCCTGCTTAGTGTCGGAAAAGACACTTCACAATTGCCTTGGGAGGGCAGAAAAAAAATGGGAACAATGCTCCAGCTTCATTCATTGACCAAGAAGAGAGGTAACCATAATGTAAAAAAGATGTTGAGGTTCTAGAAAAAGTGCAGAAAAGAGCAACAAAGATGATTAGGGGATTGGAGGCTGAAACATATGAAGAACAGTTGTAGGAACTGGGCATGGCTAGTCTCATGAAAAGAAGGACAAGGGGTGACAGGATAGCAGTCTTCCAGTATCTCAGGGGCTGCCCCAAAGAAGAGGGAGTCAAGCTATTCTCCAAAGCACCTGAGGGCAGGACAAGAAGCAATGGGTGGAAATTAATCAAAGAGAGAAGCAACTTAGAACTAAGGAGAAATTTCCTGATAGTTAGAATAATTAAATCAGTGGAACAACTGGCCTCCAGAAGTTGTGAATGCTCCAACACTGTAAGTTTTTAAAAAGAGGTTGGATAACCATTTGTCTGAAGTGGTGTAGGGTTTCCTGCCTAGGCAGGGGGTTGGACTAGAAGACCTCCAAGATCCCTTCCAACTCTGTTATTCCATTCTATTCTATCCTCACCAATTCTATTAATCTCTCCCCTCCTTAAAGGAAGGCCAAGTTAGTACAACTCTTAAAGCAACACCATCAATAGGATTTTGGGCATGCCAAGAAGGCTTAAAAAAATAACAACAACCAGATCCCTTTAATGAGTAACAGAAGCGATGGACTGAGTTGTGTGAAATCCAAAGCCCTTTTCTGAATCCTTTTTGAAGCCTGCACAATCGCAATATTGATCACCTTCAGTATCCGAGCCGGTGTCTTTCAGTGCAGGCACCGGCTAGTAAATGGAGGCTGCGGGGAGGGAGGGAGGAACGCACAGCAGTGCTTTGAATTTCCCACAAGCAGCTGGCTTAATTTACCACTGTGGGAACAGAATGCCGGACAATGCTTTGATCTGCACCAATTCCCTAAAAAGTCATTTTTCTCCCATTCTTCCTCTAAAGGGGAAGCTTCTTGGAGAACCTACTTAAATACAGGAGTGACATATACGTTTTAATATTCTTTGGATGAAACATAAGGGTTTGGCCCACGAAACCCCAAACATGTTAACACAGCCCTGAGCTTAATCAACCTTACTTCCTAAGGAAGGAGGTGCCAGCTTGTAGAGAAAAATCTTCCCAATGCTAAGCCATCCAAAGAAAGTTTTTTAACTGTAGCTAACTGTAACATTTGCACAACTATTAGAGGAAATTATACTTTTTGCCTACCGTAGCTACGCATAGGATGACGTCGTCTTGCCCGTGTTTGGTATGGCACGGATTGTAGCCTGAATTGATTTTTAAATATTTTGAATATTTAACCGTTGGGTGTGAGACTAACGGGACAACATCATTTTGGGAAGTTTGTGCAAAAATTCAGGCATGGTTTAAAACAGGTGTGTCTAAATGGTGGCCCAAAAAAACAACCTTATGGTCAGGAACAGAGGTGATCAGGGGCAAATTTTCCAGGAGGCCAAGTAAGATAAATTGATGGAGAATAAACTACCAGGGGGGAAAAAAAAAGCCAGAAAATCCTTTGGAGAATGAAGCTGGATAAAATAATGATGGAGAAATGAAAGCCATATTGTGTGTGTTTCCCCCCTACTCCAAAAAATATTGCATTATGTATTTCGTTCGCGGGTTGGATGCGCTTGTTTGCAAAAACAAGACTTTTGGGACAAAAGTTTTTGAAAACTTTTTTTTTTTTAAAAAACTTTCCTGGGAATTGTACGCTGTATTCAATATCTCTGCCCTCGAGGGCACAAGGAGGGCTATCGATTATCATTTTGAAACCCCCCCCCCAAATCGAAATTCATGCTAGATTAACATGAGATTTGCCGAGTGATAAATGATCCTCTTGATTCTGTTCCTGATTATTTTTACTTTTTATTTATTTCTTTTTTTTTTTTGGCTCCAGAACGGGGCTGAACGATTCCAAAATAATAATAATAATTATAATAATAATAATAAAAGCAAAAAAAAAATCACCCTCCATGTTTTTTGGTTAAAAATCCAATGAACTGCCCAGTTTAGCAGCAAAAAAAAAAAAAAAGGGGGGGGGGGGGGGAAGGCGCCTTTGACAACCCCCCCCCCCAAAAAAAAAAAAAAAAAAAAAAACCACCACCCGCCTCTTCCCAAACTTGGCGGCCAGGACTCCCTCTCCCCCCCCCTCCCGAAGCCCCGCCCCCTCCGAGGCTCCGAGCCCCGCCCCCGCCCTCTCCTCATTGGCCACCCGGGAAAAAAAGGAAGGGTTTCGGTGCCTGAGCCGGCGGAAAGGTTGCCTTGGCCACGCATCCCTGTGTGAATGCATGACGTTCGCAAAGCTGGCGCCAGGCTGTCTGGAGCTGCGAGTTAGATCAACACAGCTGGAGGGGCAGAGACACAGCTGGGCAAAGGGAGCAGATTCCTCAACAAAAAATAGGATTGTGAGAAAAGTACTTAAACAAAAACAGTTCAAACAAAAGCCTTAATGACATCCTTTCATAAAAAAAAAAAAAGAAAAAGAGGAAAGAACAGAAAAAGAGAGAGGGAAAGAAAAAAAAACCGCTTGCAGGACTGGGATGGCTGCGGGAGGGGGGGAAGAAGGGAGTGGGAACAAAAAGTGCAGGGATGCAATTGTGTGTGGGGGGAGAATGGGCTGAATGGGGTGCGGGCAACCCAAAAGGGGGTCCGTGGACAAGGGAGGGTGGTGGTGTAGAGGGAGGATGGGTGCCGAAGCCGGCCTTGAGTTGCTTTGCAGGACTGGAGGAGCCGCCTCCTTCCCCCCACCCGCCAAAAGGGCCAGATTAAACCCTAGAGCCGCATCCAGAGCCGTATCTATGCAGTTGTGCAGGAAGAGGCTTCCAGGGCTGGGCTGCCCACTTGTGCACATTCTTGGATCCAAATGTATTTAGGACTGGACTGAGCATTTCTTAGAAGTTGAGCGTTCCAGTTCCATGTATAGGAATAGCCACGTTCATATTAGGGATAATTGATAAATCTATCTATCTATCTAGTCATAGTTGGAGAGCGGGAGATGGAGGGAGCAATGTCTCAGTGTGCTTGAGGTGCCTGGTTTTTGAAAACATCACCTGGGAATCTCTTCCGTTTGCAATTTTGCCGCCACACCTCACTGAAATTAAGGGTACTGGACATACCTCCAAATAAAGGTAGTCCTCAACTTAGGCCCACAATTGACCAAATTCCTGTTGTTAAGTGAAACATTGCAGCAAGTTTTGTCCCATATTATGACTTTTCTTGCTCCATTTCTTCAGTGAATCACCGCCAACATTAAATTAGTAACTTGGTTGTTAAATGAACCTGGCTTTCCCCATTGGCTTTGCTTGCCAGAAGGTCGCAAAAGGGGATCACCTTGACTCCCCTGGGACATTACCACCGTCATAAATATGAATCAGTTGCCCAGCATGTGAATTTTGATCACATGTGATGGTCATAAGTGTGAAAAGCAGTCATAAGTCATATCTTTTCAGCGATGTTGTAACTTGGAACTGGTGGAAATCAAGGACTACCTCTGAGGATGGACTGGTTGATAATCTACATCAATTTGTATAAGCCTGTTTTTGTTTCTCATCAAGTTGAGAAGCCACAGAAGATGGTTTTGTTCAAAGTGAGTTGTTCAAAGAGTTACAGAACTGGAAGTTGGGTTTTTTTTCTTCTTCTTCCCCTCCCTTGCAAAGAATGGAGGTTACCCCGAGGTCAATCTTGTCAGTTGCCTTTCTGCTTAGCAGTGAAAATTGGCCAGGCCAAAGAAAGGAATGGGAGGAAGAATGGAGCAGTTACTCAAATTTAAACCATTCAACTTGTTTGAATAACAGGCATGCAAACTCGGTGTTCTTAAAAAATATTTTTTCCTCCCAGTAATGTGGACTGGAATCGTTTAAGGAGGATGGAGAGTGTGTGTGTGTGTGTGTGTGTGTGTGTGTGTGTGTGTGTGTGTGTCTCCCCCCCCCCCCAGTGTATCAAAACACCCACAAAGCAAAAGTTGATTTTTAAAACTGAGAAATTTAAATTGGAGGAGGGACCTGGAAAAAGATGATATCATGATGTGGTGAGAGACTGAAAAAGAGATGGTACAAGCCTGAGTATATAAAATGGAATAACTTTATTGTCACTTTATGTACACTAATCGGCATACATTAAAATGAAATTTTGTCGCATACAGCTCTCAAAGGATCACCACCTCCACTATACACAACATAAACATGACAAACAAACAAATGAATAAATATGCATATACCCAAAGACCCACATGTATTATTATATGACACAGAGAAACAACACAGTCTAATTTGGATTCATACATGCACATGGCGAGCAAAACAAATCTTGCGAGTTTACCCAGATGGATGGCATTGGGAATAAAGCTGTTGGCAGAATCTGGTAGGCCTGCTAGAAATACTCCAAACCTCCTTCCGGAGGAGAACAACAGAAACAGACCATAAAGTAAAGTTCAGAAAGTAGTTTTATTGAGAAAAATTCTGGGAGAATAGAAGGAAGAGGTGGGTGAGAAACCAATGGAGGGTAGATAGGCTGGAAACATTATTCTGGAGACAGGAATGATCTACCCTAGCTATTTCAAGATTACACTTAACACTGGATAATTACCACAAAGAATCACCTGGCCGATGCAAATGCTGCTGTAATTGCATATTTATTTAATCTGTATGCTATGTTGTTTGTTTGTAACACCAAAACAAGACCTTACAAGTTTTTTGTGCATGCTACTCTCGGATTTATCAGCAAACTTCATTAAGTGGAATGGAATTTACTCCTGAGTAAATAGAAACACAGCCTGATTCTTTCTGTTTCACTTCCAAATAATCAAATGGGGAGGGGAAGTCCAATAATCAAATTTTATGGATTTCTAAAGTGTTGACTAATTATATACTAGCATCATGTTCAAGCAGGTGAGATACAAACCTATCTACATTCACACACACACACACGTGTGTGTGTATGTATGTGTCTTAGTATAAAAGTTGAACCAAGGCATTTTGATTAATTTATGGTTCAATATGTTGCGCCAGAGAATGATATAAAATTCTATAAGACACTGAAGCTTTCTGGGAGAGCATTTCCACACCATGCTAATTCAGCCCCATTATGGGTACTCCTCGACTTACAACAGTTCATTTAGTGACTGTTCAAAGTTACAACATCACCGGAAAAAAGTGATTTACGACCATTTTTCACATTTACAACCTTTGCAGCATTCCCACAGTCATGGGATCCACATTCAGATACTTGACAGCTGACCCACACTTAGGTTGGTTGCAGTGTTTGGGGGGGGAACATGACCCCTTTTTTGTGACCTGGCAAGCAAAGCCAGATTCACTTAACAACCATGTTACTAACTTAACCACAGTGGTTTGCTTAACGAGCGTGGCAAAAAGGTCATAAGATGGAGCAACCACTTAGCAACAGAAATGTAGGCTTGACTGTAAATCGAGGACTACTGGAATATCTGCGACATTGGAAAATGGAGTTAATTCATTTTTGGCACAAGTATGTTTGAAAGGAGTAAAATGTCCTTAACAAAACATACTACAACTCTGTGGATTGGGTCATTCTCCATTTATAAGGACACTGTTTTATCCTCCCTCCCAGCTCCTGGGATTCAACTCGCAACAGAACAAGTGGATAGATGCCCTTGTGACTTTCCCTCAGGAGCCAATGGGATGTTTTTAGTATATAACCAGACAAAGGCAAAAAAACACAAAGTAAAGGCCCTGTCCCACTGCACTTACGGATGCAAAGAGGATGTAAAACGTTAAAAAAAGCTTGCCATCCATTGGAAAACGCTATGCATCTGTTGTGTACTCATTGCATACGTGTTTCATACGCTCTATCCGTCGAGCAACCGTCCACTGCGATTTCATCCACGCAAGAAGTTTTGAGCTGCACAACACTTTGTGAATGGATGAACTTTCTGCCGTGTACGATGTAAATCCGCGACATATGAGCAACAAACGTTCTATGTCCGTTTATCATCCGTTAAACGTCCACTGTATCCTCTCTGCATCCTCTGGGCATCCCCTCAACTCACATCTGCTGCAGCTGAAAACGGAAAGAGGGAGGAAACAAAAGGTACACGGAACGTCTACACATCGTTAGTAGCATGGAAATAGAAAGGATGCGTTTGCATCCAATATACATCCGTGCAGCATCCCCTTTCTTTCCTTTAGGTGTACGTGATGCATCCGCTTCATCCGCTATGCGTCCGCTTCAAAATTATCCCCCGGAACCCCTTCGGAGGTGTCATCCACTGTCATCTGCTAGGCTTCCTATGAACATCCATTTAACATCCCCGCTACATACTACCCACGTCCGTTCTTTTCCATTCTGTTCCGTTCTGTTTATGCAAATTTTTGCCACTTTTTGAAGTGGATGAGAACGGATGGAGCCACCCCCGAAATTTTGCTCATCTGCTGTGTCCTTTATGCATACGTTTTGCGTCCATTCCATTCTGTTCTATTAATTCTACTCTATTCCACTATATTCTATTCTACTCTATTCCACCCCACTCCATTTCATTCCATTCCATTCCATTCCATTCTATTAATTCCATTCTATTCTATTCCACTCCGCTCTATTCCATTCTATTCTGTTCTTATACATTCAGCAGCTCAACTTTATTTTTTATTTTTTTTGCTATGAATAAAGAATGGAGGTGTAAGGAATTATGTAACTGCAGATCCGATGGCAACCCAAGACCTTTTCCTGCTTGACATCGATTTGCAAGATTGAAGCCCAAACATTACTTCTACAAGCCTGAAAGAGACTTGTAATGTGGTCCTCGACATATAACCACAACACTTAACCAACATTTGCTTATTGCTAAGCGAGACAATTAAATGGGTTTTGCCCCATTTTACCTTTTCTTGTCATAATTGTTAAGTGAATCACTGAGATTGTTAAGTTAGTAATATGCCTTTAAATAAATCTGGCTTTGCCATTTACTTTGCTGGTCAGAAGGTCACAAAAGGTGATCATAAGAGTCCGGGACATAAATATTAATTAACTTGCATGCCTCCCAATTTTGACCATGTGACCTTGGGGAATGCTGTAAGGTTGTATGTGTGAAAAAGTCACTTTTTTCAGAGACATTGTAACTTTGAATGGTCACTAAATGAACTGTTATAAGTCGAGGACCACCTGTAGTAATTTTCCAACTGTCCTGACACATAAACCTGAAAATTTAGTCTTGGTTTTCCCATCCAAATAATGGTCCTGCAATGCAAGCTTAAATATATAGAGTGGTGAAGACTTGCATCTAGATCAGAGGTCTCCAAACTTGGCAACTTGAAGACTTGTGGACTTCAATTCCCAGTTCTCTCTGGCTGCAGAATTCTGGGAGTTGAAGTCCACAAGTCTTCAAGTTGCCAAGTTTGGAGACCTCTGATCTAGTGCATCAAGGATTACATCTCTGAATTCCCATTCATAAGGGAAGAGTAGGGAAAAGGACAGGTTTTAAAGTCAGGTAGGCAAGGAGGGAAGAGTAGGGGTAAGGACACTTTTAAAGTCAGGTCCCAAATGTGTTTTTTTGAAGAGGCAACTGGATTTTCTGGTTTTTCTTCGAAGACGTTTTTTGCTTCTCATCCAGAAAGCTTTTTCCATTCAGTTCATGTTTTCCTTGCAGATGGAGAAAAAAGAAGACTCAGAAAGTTAGCCAGGGCTCTTCTTGAACCTGGTTACCCACACAATTCTTCAGCTCTTCAATGAGAAGCGAAACGTCTTCTAAGAAACTCCAGAAAGTCCAATTGCCTCTAGAAAAAGCACCTTTGGGACAACCATGGTAGTTCCTGGGGTTTTATGGAAATTGAAATCCTATTTTAGCTGGAGGACAGTGGGAATATGAGGAATATGAGCTAGATCAGTGATGGAGAACCTTTTTGTTGTGGTGTGCCGAAAGCATGTGTGTGCCGGCACCCACAATGCAATGCGCCCCCCTGCACATGCCTGTGTAACACCACCACCCTGCCCCTTTACCTGCAATGCGCATGTGAGTATTTCCCAGCTGATTTTTGGCCCGTTTGAGGCCATTTTTGTCCTCCCAGAAGCTTGAGGGAAGCTTCTGCAGCCTCCCAAGGCCAAAAAACAGGCCTTCCGGAAATACCAGCCTCTAGAGGGCCTCTGGAGCCCAGGGAAAGCTGTTTTCACTCTCCCGGAGGCTCAAGGGAAGTCTCTGGAGCCTCGGGAGGCCGAAAAATGGGCCTGTTTCGGCACTTCTGGTATTTCCAGAAGGCCCATTTTTCAGCCTCCCAAGGCTTCTCTCGAACCTCCGGGAGGGCGAAAATGGCCCCAAATGGGCTGAAAATCAGCTGGGAGGTGTGCACATGCGCAGTGCAGGTAACTTTGGCTGGGGCTCGCGTGTCCGCATCAATGGCTCTGCATGCCACTTGTGGCCATAGGTTTGCCCTCATGGAGCTACATGATACCCAGTTGGCTGACAGATGACTTACAAGATGTCCAGCATTAGCTTGCCCAAGTTGCGATTGTTTTTTTATTGTTGTTGTTTTTGTTTTTGCCATTAGAATGGTTCACTTCTGGTGACACTCAAGTCATTTTGTGAGCAGTAGGCTGACTTAGCTTTGGTTAAAAACAGTCGGATCACAATAGGTCAGGATTTAGTATTCCAATATTAAAGTCCTGCCACAAAGATGAGGGGATCAACTTATTTTCCAAAGCACCAGAAAGTAAGACAAAGAAACAATGGATGGAAACTAATCAAGGAGAGAAGCAACCTGGAATTGAAGAGAAACTTCCTAACAATGAGGACAATTAACCAGTGGAAAAGCTTTGCCTTCACAAGTTGTGGGTGCTTCATCACTGGAAGGTTTTAAGAAGAGACTTAGACAGGCACTTGTCTGAAATGTTATAGACCGGGACTCCTGCTTGAGAAGGGGGTTGGAGTGGAAGACCCCCAAGGGCCTTTCCAGCTCTATTCCAATGGATTGAACAAATGGTTTGTTCAAATCACCCCAGAAAAAAAGGATAATAAAAAAGTTGCATAACGTGGTGAAAATATTTGGCCACTTGACGGATGTGAGAGTTTAGCATTCCTAATTAAACAAAATTCATCTGCATATTTGGAAACGATTGGGATGATCAGAACATGCCATGGGGCATCAGAGAAAGGAGGCATGCGTATGATTTAGAAATATAGGCAAGAGGATTATTACTCTGCTAAACTAACTAATTCCCACAAGACTGTTAAACTATTTTACTAAGACTATTACTATTCTTCTCATCCTTTCTATTCCCTATCTCCTCCCACTTATGACTGTTAACCTTGTTGCTTGTATCTTTACGATTTATATAGTTTTATTTAGTTTCCTAGTATGATTTTGATTGCTTATTTAGTATCCTAGGACTACTATTAAGTGTTGTATCTTATGATTCTTGATGAATGTATTTTTCCCATGTACACTGAAAACATGTACCAAAGACAAATCCTTGTGTGCCCAATCACACCTTGGCCAATAAAGAATTCTATCTATTTTGGGCCAGTTTGTTTTCCAGTTCATCTTATATTGATCCCTCCCCCCACCTCCAAGAATAACAAAAGCTGGTTGCTAAAAGCTAAAGTCTCTTAGCCATTTCTCCCCTTGGGCATTTATTTGTCAAATCAAACATTCTGTGTGTGTGTGTGTGCGCGCGCGCGTGCAATTCCCACTTTCTCTGCATTCTCTCACACCACAAGAAACTCATGTTTCCACTATCCTTTACTTTGGGACCCAATCTGTTTTCCCCATCATAACCTCAGCTTTCCCCGCAATTAATTTTCTTTCTTTTCCTTTCCTTTTCTTTAAAACAAAAACAAAAACTTGGTCACAAGATAATTCCTGACGCCAGAAAGTCTGGAGGTCATATGAGTAGCAAATTGAGGAACAAGGCGGTACTAAATCCGTACAAGTTTTAGGTTTTTTTTTTTTTTGCCTCCCCCGGAGGAGGGGAGGGGGGGGGGGGGGGGGAAGAGAGGGAGAGATGTAAAAACCTTGGGAAACGTTATATAGCTTTTTAGAACGAGGAAAGCTTAGGCGACAAGAGGAAGGCAAGAAGAAAAGAGGGGAGAAAAAAACAATCTGGCTGTTTTCTATGGTCTTAAGTATCTGGCGCCCCTCTCTGCTCCGTTTCCCCCCCTCCTTAATCATCGTTATTTTAATGCAAAAGGAAAAGGGGAAGATGCCATCGACGTATCTTTTGAACAGAGCTGGACTTCACTGAATGGAAGCGGCGGGGGGGGGGGGAAGAGAGGGAGGGAGGGAAGCGGCATTTGATGGCTGGCCCCGCCCCCTTTTGGCCATCAGAGCTTCCTCATTCCTTTGATGTCCTTCGCTATGCGGTTGCCCGCCGGAGCCAATAGAAACCCGTCTCGGGCCTTGCGAACGTTCCATTCCAACCTTTTCGCTGTCATCGGAGGAGGGGAGGGGGAGGGCGCTCCGGCCTCATTTGCATAAAGAGGCGGGGCCGCCGCCTCCTTCCCCCCCCCCCCCCCCCCATAAGACAAAAAGCGCCGCTGTCAGCGCTGCCGCTTTGCGGAGGCAAAAAGTGTCTTTCGAGAGCCGACTCGGAGTCGGAGAAGATCTCGTCGGAAAAGCTTTTTTTTTTTTTCCTTTTTTTTTTCCTTCCACTCCCGCCCACCCCCCCC